>JAUNZO010001558.1:0-600000 GCA_031894775.1 Chloris gayana | reverse complement strand
CTCCGGGGCCGCCACCACCGTCAACCAGCAACCAGCCAGTGAGCGCATATACCCGTCCGGCCGTAATAATGATTTGAATTTCCTACATCGTTTATTAATTATTATTTAACCTGTTTCCCTTGGGACGACGTGTAGACACCTGCGGTGCGACGGCGGCGACCTGGTGCGTGGCGAACTCCGCGGTCGGCGACGCACGGCTGCAGACGGCGCTGGACTACGCATGCGCCAACGGTGCGGACTGCAGTGCCATCCTGGCCGGAGCGGCGTGCTTCGATCCCAACACCAAGGTTGCTCATGCCTCCTACGCGTTCAATAGCTACTACCAGCGCAAGGGCCGCGCGGCCGGGACCTGCGACTTCTCTGGCACTGCCGTCGTCGTTAACCAGGCACCCAGTGAGTCCAGACCACTTCCTAGCTGCACCATTCCCACACCTCAGTTATTTCAGAGGCTGACTAATATTCCTTCTGTCTACTGCAGAGTTCGGAAACTGCGTACTCCCGTCAAATGCCTGAAAAGAATTCACAAAACCACTAGTTTTATAACAAAACTATCACACAACTAAAGGTTTAAGAAGATGTATCAATAAAACTACAGATTTAGTATACCTTGTATCAAAAACTACAGATTTAACAAAAATGTATCACAGATCGAACTACTGATTTAAGGAATCATTTTATCACAAAACTGCAGGTTGTAATAACTTTGTAAAAATCTGTTTACCACCCTCGGCCCCTTTCTCCATTAGTCTGAGACTTCTCATGTACTTCATGTGATTTGTGACGGCCATTTCCCTCTCTATTGTTTCGAATGGATTATTGTGTCTCTTAAATGTGTTCTCAACACGCCAACATGTTACAAGTCTATCCATACACATACACTGTAATTGTGTATTACTAGCGTATTCAGCTTCATCATGGGAGTTTACTTACATTAGAGTAAGCGAGTACATATGGGCCGGACGCCACTATATATCTCAACAGTTGGGACTCACTATGGGTTAACGTCGAACAATTAATGAAAGTGGAACGGAACCAGAAAGGTTGGTGTCGACATTCACAATAAGTATATTACCATTCAGTGAGTCTATTAGAGTCTCGGTATTGACTGATATTTCACGGCGTTCGATGTCTGCTTGTAATGTTAAGTACGGAAAAGCACAACAAAGGATACATGTAAAACACAGGTGAATATAAGCATGATTATTTATGTAATAAAAAGTCTATGTACGTATACCATTTAAATAAGGCAAAATTATCTATATCAGACTAAGAAACAGGGCTTCGTCTCCAATATACTCACATTCTTGTTTTTAGCTGGAGCGCACTACGATTCTAGAGTTTCTTGTCTGAGACACATCATGACCGTTTAAGAAGTATATTCAACCTTTTCATCTCAATACATATAACACATCGGAATTTGAGACTTCGCACAAATATGCATTGATGCATTCTCTATCACGAAAAAATGGAGATATATTTTTTTTAATTGTTTGCATAGTTTGCTCATTATTTTTGTTTTTAATTTATTGAGCACACCATATAAATAATAGACTATTTTTTATTGATAGAGAATGAGTCGATGTATATTTCTATGATGTTTGAAATTCTAACATATTTTCTCTGTTGAGATTTAAAAATGCAAATAATTGTTATACGGTTATAGTATGTCTGAGTCGAGAAACTCGAGAATCATAGTGTGCTCCATCTCAAAACGAGATTGTGAGTGTGTTGGAGATGAAGCCGCGGTTTCTCAATGTATTCCATACAATTTTGCCTTTAAATAAACACACTTATTTAAATTCAAGGGTTTTAAAAGTGTAGAACTGGGTCAAGTAATTGACAGAAGCGGCCAAGCTCTGATTTTTTAAAACTAAATGCAAATTTAACTTTAAAAGTAGTATATATTTGACTAAACTGTAATATTAGTACTTTAAAAGGGTTTGCGGCCAACAAAGTAGCGCATGATAGCTAAAGTAGTGTCGAAACATGTACGGCAGGGGAGGGCATCTAACTGGAAACCGCGCTGAATGTCCAAAGGCACCTGGTGTCTGATTGTAATTATCTTCCTGATTAATGAAACATAATCTCATCTAGATACACTATTAACAATGATGAGAAGACACGACGCACACTCCCTTTCAGCGCTACCTGTGCAACCTACGTATAGTCCGATAACACACCAGCCTTGGTGTTAGAACACAACGATGGTGACGCAAAAGGCCGGTAAGTTACTTATCAAACTGCTCGGGATATGCGTGAAACCTATGGGTTTATGAAGCTCATATCTCTTTTTTTTACCAGTCAGTAGGAGAAACCCTAGTTATTCGTTCCCCGCAGGAGTTGAACTCATATGTGCTAGTAGATGCTACTCAGACACTCAGATCTGCTAGAGGCCCTTTCGTAGCTTAGATCCTTTTCAACCATATAGCAAAAGCCTTCTAAAACAATAATCGCATAAACCACTCCATAAGTCATGTGAAATTTCAGATTCTCACTCATAAATTAATTTGTTACACATAATCACCCACCGACTAATTTTTGTTCAGAAAACACCCAACTTTGTTTAACTTGTTCCACCGTTTTTTTTTTTTGTTCATTTGGAGAAGTCAATGGTACTGTTCTCAAACTTACAACATTTTGGAACTATAATTGTCATGGATTTTTTTTTAAGAAAATACGCAGCAAAAGATATCAATTAGAGTATGAAAGTTGTCCCTGAGATTTGAATACATTTTTTAATTAAATAAGATGAATTATACCCATTAAAACAATAAAAATTTTAAGCTCATTTAAATTTATATCGGTGAAATATATCAAAACAATGAAACACGTGTTAACTGAGGTGATTTTTGCAACAAAACTTAGTTGGTGAATTGTGATTTCCAACCAAAAAAAAACTTATAGGTGGAAATGTCAAAATTCAACTAACTTACGGAATGATTGATGTAATTATTCCAATATTAACCACAGTTATGAGAAGCATTCTCTATTGCTCAACAGCATAGATGAACAAGTGTAAACGCATATCCTTCCCTCCCGTCTACTAGCGTTGACCAATAGTGCGCACGGAGCTCATTGCTGCCACTTGCAAGTGTTCCTTCACACTACAACAAGATTATGCTATGGTCGTTGGCATGTACTTGTGGACTGAACCATCACATCTCCCTGAACAATACAGTATTTTCATGGAAGACTGCCTAATTTTTCAAATGTTTGAATCTCGCCGCATGAAGCACGCCAAAGGGGTGGCTTTCCGGGACCATGTGACCAGACGAGTTTCCGCGGTCAAGCCTGATTGTAACCCACTCTCAGCTGCATATGGCCAGACGAGTTACCGCGGTCAAGCCTGATAGTAACTCACTCTCAGCTGCATATGGCCCCGCGTAGATCCAGTCGTCTACTCGCCATCGCTATGCATGCTCCGCCACTGCCGTGCAACATTGGTCTATTTGTTACTATTGTCACTACTCACTCACTACCGGAAAACAGGAAATTGCCGTGTGCCGCAATCTTCGCCGTGTGCTTTCCTTCGGGCATACGGTGAAGTGAACGTTTGCCGTGTGCTATATTTGCAAACGCACGGCGAAGAAGAGGCTCAGGGCAAAACGGTCTTCGCCGTGAGCCAAATGACAGACACACGGCGAAGAGTCCTATTCGCCGTGTGCCGACTACGTGGCACACGGCGAACTAGACGGCCGTCCGCCACCGTCACCTTTGCCCCGTTTGCCGTGTGCTTCGAGAAGGGGGCACACGACAGCTGTCCGTTTCTGCCGTGTGCCAGCCTTGGGCACACGGCGAAGATTAAACTTTTTTTCATTTAGCCTCCCCAACTTTTTTTCTAATGTTAGTAAATGGCTAGTACACTATGGTTCAATTTGGAAGCTTTTTGTGATTTTTTCTATATTTATCTAATTTATGTTATCTAAAACATTTTTTGGAATATAAGAAATTTAAAGTGGAAGTGCATAAAATAATAGACAACGAGTGAGTGAAAAAATGACATTTATGATATTGAGACTACGATAAGACTACTCGATGAAGTTGTTTAGTTGTTTTTGTGAACTTTATCATGTACGAGTGTTTGTAACGTGAAGCTTACTCGATGAAGTTCCATACAGATTATAAAACAAGAGATCAAGTTCATACATGCAAATGCATATTCGAATTATAAGTTCAATTCAAAACTCTCTTATATACACAATACACAATTACATGAAACCACATGAAATAACATGTTTTTTTAGCTATTTTCGTACTAGTTTCACAATTTTAATGAAATAACATGCAATTATGTTATTTTAATTCTTATTAAATGATTATGAGCTATAATTACATGAAATAATTTGTTTTGGTGTGTGCTAACTTAATATTCATATGATTGAGGCCATATATTTGATTGGAAAAGAGTTTCAAATAATGATTTGGTGAGAAGAATGAAATGGTAAGAAATTTTGCCGTGTGTTGCCGGGATAGCACACGGCAAAAGGAGCTCTTCGCCGTGTGCTGGGTCTCCGAGACACACGGCAAAGAACCCACCATGTAGGGTTGTGAGCTTTGTCGTGTGTCCTTCCAGGCAGCACACGACAAACTTTCCCATTCCCCCTATGCCTCGTTTTCTCGGTACACGGCAAATCAAACATAAACCTTATCCAAAAAAAAAGAAATCAGGACTCTTTTCTTTGCCGTGTGCTGGGGTCCTCAGCACACGGCGAACACGTGGTTTGCCGTGTGCCGTGGATCTTGGCACACGGCGAACACGTAGTTTGCCGTGTGCCGTGGATCTGGGCACACGGCGAATGCTTGGATTTTACTGGCGCGCCGCTCTCTTCTCTCTTCTCTCTTCTCTCACTCTCACTCTCTCACTCTCCTCGCGATCGTTGCCTCTCGCCCGCGCCCCGCCCGCACGGCGCCCCGCCCGCGCCGCACCCTGCCCGCGCGCCCGCCCGCGCCGCACCGGACTGCCCGCGCCCCGCCCTCGCCGCACCGGCCTGCCCGCGCCCGCGGCCCCGCCACCCCGTGCCGGCGTAGGAGGCGGCCCGTGGCGCCGCCCCGTGCCCGCGGCCCCGCGGCACCGGCCGGCGTAGGAGGTGGCCCGTGGCGCCGTCCTGGGACGCCCGCGGCCCGGTCGCCACCCCACCACCCGCCGAGTAGGAGGCGGCCCGTGGCGCCGCCCCGCGACGCCCCGCGCCCGGTCTCCCTCCCGGCACGCCCGGGTCGTCGTCCCCGCGGCGCCACTCCGCCCCGCTCTCCGTGCCCCGCGACGCGGCCCGTGGCGTCCTGCCCCGTGGTGCTGCCCCGCCCGTGCCCCGTGACGCAGCCCGGCGCCCGACGCGGTGCTGCCCCGCCGCCCGCCAGCCACCCCGTCTAGACGCCATCCGAGCCGAACCTTCTTTCTACGCCACGGATAAGCAAAGGTTTGTAGGTAATCGAAGACATGGACTTTATGAATATGAATCGACCATCGTGTCGATGCTGTTTAGGGTAGGCCATCGTGAATTTGTTGTGGTTGTCGGCCATCGTGTCGATGGTTTTTTTGCAGGTTTTGAACCCTCATTGTTTAGGGTAGGTGCTGCCAAAATTTTTATTGGACACTAATTTTTTTGTTTACTTTCTGCAGTGAGGCTTTGTAGAGAGGCGCCGTCCTTGACTCATCGCTTCGCTACGTAGTAAGGTGAGATAACAGGACCCGTCTTTCCATATAATGTTGTTAGGTCGCGTAACCTAGTTAGGCGTCTCCCGTTCGAAAGAGATACGGTTGAAAATATGTATTTGTTTGCATATGTACGACCGTATCTGTTTCGAATTGTCCACGTTTTTGGACAGCCCGTGGATGTGTAGATGGGGTTAGTTTCCATGTTCCACCCTATCCGAGACAGAGTTTCGGCATCACCACCTGTTGTTCTCCGGATACACAATCTCCTTGATAGGACGTGTATTTGGAGAACAGCGGGGAGGTGCTGCCGAAATTTTGTCTCGGGTAGGGGTGGAGCATGGAAGCTTACCCATCTACACATCCTCGGGTGGGATTAGGACCTATCTTTATCTATTAGGGCATGATAGGTATCGCGTAGCTGTATATGATTTCTATAACACCTATTGCACTATGTTAAAGGATGGATAGTCGTGATTGGATGTACATGGGATGGCGGGGTAAGCGTGACTATACGGATGAGTTCATTTACAAGGTACATGAATTCTTGAAAAAGGCATTTCAATCAGGACAGGGGTAGAGCAATGTGCCCATGTGCCGAGTGTGAGAACAAGACATATCAAACACAATTGAAAATGGCTCAACACATTTGCAACAATGGGTTTATGGCAAACTACACCCGTTGGATCTGCCATGGTGAAGCCCATCGAGCTAGGGACGAGGTCGTGAGGCAACGCATCGCAGAATATGATTCCGATGCCGGGTGCGGAGACATGTTAGATGATTTTCATCACGCCCACTTTGATGAAGGACCTAGCCATGTTGGGGAGGAGCCGCCGAGCCTACCGCAAAAGCCTATTACGACATGTTGTCTTTGGCACAGAAACCATTTCACGACCATACGGATGTTTCTCAACTGGATGTCTGTCGGACGACTAATGGCTTTAAAATCTCAGCTTGGCATCGGTCGAGACGGCTTTGATAATATGTTGACGGTTTTTGGTAGCCTGCTTCCGAGTGGTCACATCTGCCGCGCAACATGTATGAGTCACAAAAGCTCCTTCGTGCACTTAAGATGCCGTACGAGCGGATACATGTCTGTCCTAACGGATGCGTCTTATTCAGAAAAAATCACTCGAGAAAAAATTATTGTCCTAAATGTAATTCCTCCAGGTTCATTGAGGTAGATTCTGGTGATGGTCATAAGAGGCAACTCAAAATCCCTGTGAAAATCCTACGGTACCTTCCATTCGTACCGAGGATTCAACGCCTTTACATGACCGAGGAGACCGTAAAACAGATGACATGGCACAAAGAAAGCAAACGATACCGTCCCGAGAATATGGTACATCCAACCGATGGTGAATCATGGAAGCATTTTGACAGGCAGCATCCTGAAGAAGGCGAGGATCCTCGTAATGTACGGGTTGCACCGGCGACGGATGGATTCAATCCTTATGGAATGTCATCTGCCCCATACACTTGTTGGCCGGTGTTTGTTATCCCTCTCAATCTCCCTCCCGGCATCATGTTTAAAGCACAAACCATATTCTTGTCGTTGATAATTCCTGGACATCCGGGGACTAAAATGAGTGTGTACATGGAGCCTTTGATCGATAAGTTGCTTGATGCTTGGAATGTTGGGGTATGGACATACGACGGGGCTAGAAAGAGGAACTTCAAAATGAAAGTGTGGTACATGTACTCCATGCATGACCATCCGGCATATGGAATTTTTCCGGTTGGTGTGTTCACGGGAGGTTTCCATGCCCGGTATGCAAGTCGGTTGTCAAATTCTTTTGGTTGGCGAATGGTGGCAAGTATGTTGCTTTTGACAAACACCGACAGTTCCTTACTATGGGTCATCCATTCAGACGGGACAAAAAGAACTTTACAAAAGGTGTGGTGGTTGAAGAACCCCCGCCATATATATTGACAGGTGCCGAAATTCTTGAGCAATTAAACGCGCTCAAAGAAAAGGTCGGTGGTGGTTTTGAAGGATATGGTGAGGAGCATGCATGGACTCGGATTTCGGGCCTATGGAGGCTCCCGTATATGATTGACATTCTTCTTCCACATATTCTAGATATGATGCATACTGAAAAGAATGTCGCCGAGGCACTTTGGGTTACAATCATGGACATTCTTGGTAAGACTAAGGACAACGTTAAGGCTAGAGTGGATCAAGCTAGCTTATGCAATAGACCAAAGCTCGACATTCCGTCTCCTAAAGACGGCAAAAGATGGAAAAAGCCTCCAGCCGATTTTGTATTAAAGAGGTACCAAAGAAAGAAAGTACTAGAGTGGATCAAAACTTTAATGTTCCCCGATGGGTATGCAGCGAATCCGAGGAGGGGTGTGAACATAAGTACTATGCGAGTCAATGGGATGAAGAGTCATGACTACCACATATGGATTGAACGCCTTCTTCCAGTCATGGTTCGAGGTTATCTTCCCGACCATGTGTGGCTAGTGCTTGTAGAGTTAAGCTATTTTTTCGCACCCTTTGTGCTAAGGAGTTATCTCGAACCGTGATAGCAGAAATGGAAAAAATGGCTCCCGTGTTGCTTTGTAAGCTGGAGAAGATCTTTCCCCCAGGCTTTTTAATCCGATAGAGCATATGATTTTGCACCTCCCGCATGAGGCACGAATGTGTGGACCTGTGCATGGTCGTTGGTGCTATTCAATTGAGCGACAATTAAAGGTTCTTCGAACCAAATGTAAAAGCAAGTGTAAAATTGAAGCCTCCATGGCAGAGGCATACTGTAGTGAAGAGGTGTCAAACTTCACATCAAAATACTATGCTGAGAACCTTCCAAGCGTGCACAATCCACCCCCTCGTTACAATGCCAACGAAAATGATTGCAATCTCAGCCTATTCGTAGGGCAACTTGGAAGTGCAAGTGGTGGGACTCCTAAGACCTTGAAACATGAAGAGTTCCGCACTATCATGTTGTATGTGTTGACCAACCTTTCTGAAGTGCAGCCATACTTACAGTAAGTTGATATTGCACTATAGTATTTATAACGAGATAGTCACTAATATGCGGCTAGGACTGTAAAGCTCACACGGGAGCAATCCTTGCAGGTAAATATAGATTTATCTCCGATTTAATGCATTGCTTCATTTGATTTTTTTGACGTCTCTCATCCGTCCCGTGTAGGTGCCTCGCGCCGTGATGCCGTAACGACGATTTGTGCTGGGAACGCATAGTGGACAAGTGGTTCTCACCCGAGTGGGAGGAGATGCACAACGCTGGCCGAGCCCGGCGTGCGCCGATGCCTGGTCCATCTCACCACCAAGGCAGCCTTAGCAACGAGGAGTACAGGGCTCGATGGGTATGTAGAGTCATTTATTTGTTTTATCTCCCAATTATGCATAAATAGTAATGAACTTGTTGTTATTTTCTTTGCAGTCCCGGTCACATGGAGGCGCCGAGTGTCCTGAGTTCGTGGGCTGGGCTATGGCCCACCAGAAAAAGGCTACTCGAGGCCAGCTACGACGCCGAAAACCCTCCTTCGACTTACAGCAACCCCTCCGTCTACTCCCGTATCACTGCATATACGGAGGTGGGTAAGCAACTCTATGGCTCGGAGTGGGATCCGACCGCCCATCCTATTGATGCTGAGGTAGCCATGAGGGCGGGAGGAGGCAAGAAGCATGGACGGTTGATCATAGGCGACGGCACCGTGGACACGAGCAGTTGCCCCACCCTCTCACAGATTCGGACAAGGGACCCAGCCACTGCCCCGCCTATACGTCCACGCCGGACCGTCGCAGAGCTGCAAGTGCAGAGACTTGAGGTTATTTCTGCTTCACTAAACAATTATTCAATTTCTAATCATGTATTATCACTGCATTGTAACAGTTCAATGAAAACGTTTGTAGGCCGAGCTCGCCGAAGAGAGAAGACAGCGACAGGAGGAATCGGCGCGACAACGAGGGGATGTGGCCAACTTGTTTGCTTACATTGCCTACATGCAAGCTGATTTGGCAGCAGGACGACCACCGCCACCGCCTCCAACTATGTCTCATATGTTTCCAGTCACTCCTCGGGTAATCTACTTTGTAACTATGTCTCATATGTTTCAAGAATTAGAGACCTAGAGAATTAGATATTGTAGAGATTTACAATCTTAACTAAAATGAGTATTCTCTGGTTTGCAAACTTTTCTATTTTTTGCAGAACCTTTCGGCGGCATCGAATGCCTCGGTAAACATGTCACCTACGTTGCCCCCGCAACAGTTGTTCCCACAAGTGCCGCCGTTCGAGCCACCACCCTTCGGCCCACCGCCGTTCGAGCCGCCACCCTTCGATCCATATCTGTGAAATAATGGTTGGTTGTACCCGTGGACGGCTTATGTACGTTATGTTATGTTTTTGAAGATATTTGTGATGTTATGAGACAAATGGATGATATATGTGTTTTATGTGTGGTATATGTGTCGTGCGATGACATGTTCGAAGAATTGATGATTATGTGATATATTTGTCATGTGTTTGATAAATGTGCTGTTTGAAATGTAATTGAGGTGACCGGGACTAAAAAAACAGCAAAAAAAATGTCCCCTGATGGTCATTTTGCCGTGTGGCAGGGTCGTGACACACGGCAAAAAGACCATACTGGGATTTCAGTTTGGTCACTTTGCCGTGTGCCAGGAGGTGCAGACGGCAAAGTGACCATATGGTCGCCGTGTGCCATGTCCTAGGGCACACGGCAAAGTCAAAAATTTCGCCGTGTGCCCTGCCACGACACACGGCAAAGACAGAAACATTCGCCGTGTGCCCCTCCGCAGCACACGGCAAAGCCAAAAAATTTCACCGTGTGCTTGCTGCTCGGCACACGGTAAAGTGGACGTGACGGTGCTGTTATTTTTGCCGTGTGCTGGTTCTGACACACGGCAAATACTTCGCCGTGTGCCCGTGCTTCGGCACACGGCGAAGACGGCTTCGCCGTCTACAGCTGTCGCCGTCGGGTGGTTGCCATGCGCCACCGACGGCAAACATCTTCGCCGTGTGTGTGGGTGCAGCTTCCTGGTTTCCGGTAGTGACTAATGGATGACCACGACATTTATCCGATCCACTGCCTAAGTATTGTCACTTTGCTAAGTCTTCGTCGTCGTTACCAGTACGTTGACAGAAATTAATGATGGTCGTCGTCGTTACCAGTACGTTGACATGTACTGTTCCATTAGATATTTAGATATTTCGTTTTCTGAGTCAAGCCATTTGGTGAAAGGAACTGAAGAAGACTGTTGCGCTCTATCAATAACTGCGCTATATCGTCGATATATTTGGACGATGCAAAATGAGATGAAATGTTGCTTGGTCTTCTAGGCAGACTTGTTTTTCCACAGAGTGTTGAATTTTTTTGGAAAATACAAGTAAGATAGAAATGTTGTACATGGAGTCTTAAGAAGTCGTTGGCTCCTCCATGATAAGGAAGCTGCGGCTGGAAGATGCCGATAAACAAGTGAACTGGCCGGGCCACAAACAAAACGCAACACTGGCATTTGTGAAGGCACGCACGCGCGAGGGACGAGAGTGACGTGCCTTCACACAGGGGCGTCCAAGAACTGAAATTAATGTCCAGGTTATTGTTATAACACGAAATTGAGTGAAATTAGTGCAAATATTTCATAAATCCACGAAAGTCATACAAATTTTGTAAAAAAAGTAGAATTACATTCGATAAATTCTGATAGGTTAAAGCTTGAGAGAGAGCCACTTCGGTATTATCGCATTCGGTCTCCAGTGCATGTGGTGAGAAATTGAAAGAATTGAAGGATTGATTAGATTTGAGGAACATGGTGGGAGAGGATGGGAAGAACTGGAGGTAAAAGAAAGGAGCGCAATTCTATTGTACAGCTAACCGCACGGCAGAAAAGTTGCGGCTTGCAACTGCCTTCCAATCTGTCCACATGGTGGGGCCCACTGCACTGTAAAAGTTATAAATTCTAACGAAAAAGTGTTATATTGAGAAGTCATAACAAAAAGTTATGTGTATAAACTATGACGAAAAGTTATATATATAAGTTATTCTGGTAACTTACGTGAATAACTTTCGACAAAATTTTCCTAAAATAGACATTCCTGGGAAGGTAAACTTTCCTAAAAAGTAAATACAGTACATTAGCTCCTGTACGGCCGGCCGTAAATTAGGAGGCCCCAGAAAGGAGTCATGCGTGCGTGGGTAGGTCTAGCGGCGCGTGCGTCCGTGGTGGGGGTAGGTCGGATCCGTTGATGGTAGTGCGGGTAATTTCTTTCAATTAGATAAGGGTACGGAGTCTTTTGCTAATAAATAAGCTGAAAATAAACATCTTTTGATATGCTGAATGGATTATGATAATTTGAACCCTAGATTATGTAATCCGAACAAATAAGCTACCTTATTTATTTGCCATACTAGATGATTTGATTTGGATTATATATAAACAAATATTTTTTTGAATACATACAACTGAGACACTCAAAAAGCATGCACACTCATCCTTATGAACACATGTACGCAAACCCTATCACTAGAAGTACAATACCGTTAAATCCTAGAAAATTCGTTCATACTGGGAGTTGAACCAAGGAACTGATATATTGTTGAGGTTCTTGTAACCACTAGCTAGGCCAGAAATCGTTTCGCGTTTTTTTATGAAAGTCATATTTCTCTTATATAATCAAATATGCTAATATAAACAGGTAATATGGGGAACAACCAAGTATGGAAGAAACTCTGGAATTTGAAACTACCAATGAAAGTAAAAAAATATGCACAACAATCGGGATGCAATCGGATCATTGTACAGACTGATTGCATGCAGGTTGTGGAGGCGATGAATGACGGTGGGTTCTCGGCGACATCGGCGGCAACAATTTTTGATGATTGCTGGCTTCTATGGAATAGTTTTGATTTGATTTCTATTGAGCATTGTGATAGGGAGGGAAACCAGGTGGCTCATGTCCTCGCTAGAAACTCTTTCTCTTCTCGTTTTGATTGTAACTGGGCTGATGAGCCCCTAGTTTCATTCTAGCACATCTGGCAAACGATGTAACAATACTGTACAATTAATAAAGTTGCCGGATGGCTTCCCATCAAAAAAAAAACAGGACCTTGTGCAGATTGTTTCTAGTCCTTCTGGCTCGCGTGGCACGGCAGACGCGCGATGCAGTGCGGAGTATACGAGTAGTAGTGGCATTCATTTGCCGGAAAAAATTCTGTGCGCACCGTCCGCAACAGCTGCTCCGTGCGACCCTGCCCAGATTCGTAACACGTGGAGATCAAACGGCAGCAGTAAAGGCTTGGTCCAGGCAGATGTGGCATCGGCTCCGCGCAGCATCGGCTCGGCCAACACCATCCAAACAGCTCAGGCTGAATCGATCCTCACTGAGACTTTAGTTGCTGAGCAAGCCGCAGATGATGGCGGTCATGACCTATGACAGTCTCCCCTGATGTCTGATGATCTCTTATCTGTCTTTCTGGTCGCGGGTGACGAAAGCGGGCGCTCTCTCCTTCATCTCAGCTTGCCTCCCTTTACCGTCGCCGACGCCGTTCGGCTCGACGGCCTCCTCTTCACCTAGTGCAGCCTTCCTCTCTATATCCAAGTTTCTTCGCGCCTGGCGAGCTACATGTTGCCCTGAGCAAATCCATCCGCGGCCGCTAGGTAGCAAGTAGCATGGCCTTCCAGATAGTTGATTCCTTGCTTCAGATGATCATAATTTGATTGATAAGTCAAGTAGGTTACATCCATGTTCAATTATGCCTGAGCTCTCTGATATAACATGTTCATAGATCCATGTATGTTAGAGATCTTTAGCAGATTTATGAGTTACTTTTATAATGCTGACAAATGACAAAATCTTGAAATTATCTGAAGTGTTGATTTCTTGTTGAAATGGATTCATTCAACATTCAACGCACATTGTTAATTTAAATGGACGACGGCCGACGCATCTTGATATGGACAAGTGTTTAAGATGCAACTAACGCCTTCGGCGTAACCTTGAGTACCAAGGCCTCGACAGCAAACCTTCCTCCGAGCGAGTTTTCGATGTGCTCCCATGGCAGCGTCGTCTGTCGTTGGAACCAGGGGCAACTTGTGGAACATCACATCACCGATCAGTTTTGCGCTGCCCGCCGCCATCTTGCTTCGTCGTTGTTGCGTCGCTTCGTCGGCTTCTTTTTCTTTCCAGTCTGCTACCTTGCGGAGCCAAGATGAACTGAGCTGATGCCATCGGGAAAGCCTCTTGTGTTACCGTTTCGCAAAAGAAGTGTTACCGTTCGATATCCACGCGCCATGAATCTGGGTGGGGTCGCACGGAGCAGGTTTGCGGATGGTCCGTACTGAATTTTTTCCTCATTTGCCCGCCTCGCAAGTCGCAAGTCGCAAGTCGCAATATCAACGCCGCCGGCTATAAATCCGGTCCCGCGCATGGTTCCTTCTTTCCTCACCCAAAATCTTCTTGTTTCCCACTGCTACCGCAGAAGAGTATGACGCTCACTCGCGGCCTCGTCACCGTCCTCCTTGCTGCCGCGTTGCCTCTGTTCTTCATTTCCAGTGCCATTGGTAAAGCCGCCGCCCAGGACTGTGTTTGACGAACTCAAGAACCGCATGCATCGTGGCGTCTAATTCTGTCCTGAGTCATGCATGTGTGACATCTGCTAAATATTTCAGAGGCTGCGGAGGCGGGCATGAGCTGGTGCGTGTCGAACTCGGCGGCCGGCGACGCGCGGCTGCAGGCCGCGCTGGACTATGCCTGCAGCAACGGCGCGGACTGCGGCGCCATCCAGCCCGGGGGTCATGCTTCCAGCCCACCACCATGGTCGCGCACGCCTCGTACGCCTTCAACAGCTACTACCAGAGCAACGATCGGGACCGCGATGCGTGCGACTTCGCCGGCGCAGCTTCCGTCGTCTACCAGCAACCAGCCGGTGAGGACTTCATTTCTGCCTTAATCGTTCGAGGCTTGTTTACGACTTTACTACGTCCGGTATTGTTTGACCTGCTGCCTCTCCGCCGGTGAGATCTATCTGTAGATACGTGCGGCAAGACTGAGCCGAGCTGGTGCGTGGCGAACGCGTCGGTCGGGACCGCGCGGCTGCAGGCGGCCATGGACTACGCCTGCAGCAACGGCGCGGACTGCAGCGCCATCCAGAAAGGCGGGGCGTGCTTCCAGCCCAACACCATGGTCGCCCACGCCTCGAACGCGTTCAACAGCTACTACCAGCGCAAGGATCGCGCGACCGGGACGTGCGACTTCTCCGGCGCCGCCTCTGTCGTCAACCAGGCACCGAGTGAGTCCGCCGTGCTGTTTCCATATTCGTTTCCCGTAGCTCATGTCCGAGCCTTACTAACATTAATCTGTTCCGTTTCTGTCGGCGACTGCAGAGTTCGGAAACTGTGCGCTCCCGTCAAACGGCTGAAAAGATGAAACTACGTGTAACGGACAAGTGCGAAGCATACAAGTATCAGTATACAGGACACGTGGACCTTAGAGGGCCGGGAGACATCTATATGAACTGTACTTTTAATTCCCGGAAAGTTTCAGTTTTACGTTTATATTTATTTTTGGGTTAACCAGGTGAGTGCGACGACTGGAGCCCGTGGCTTGTTTACGAGAGAATTTCCTATATGCCATAAAACATTGTTAAGTAACATCAAAATTCCTTCTCTGCCATCAACTTAATTTTTAATCTGTTATATGTGGCACTAACCTCGTTAAGTAACATCTGAATAGATGAGTTTACCCTTGGAACATCACCTTTTTCTCTGCCGACCATCTCCGTCTCCCACGCCGGGCTGACACGGTCCATGCGCCCAGCCCAAGCTAGCCGCCACTGCAGTTGCCTCTGTGTGCCCACGTCCCTTACATACGACCAAGCTAGGGCCAACTATCCCTGGCCAAACGGGCCGCCCGGCATGGCCCGGCCCAGGCACGCAAAGGCACGGTCCGTTTTTTCGGGCCGGCACGGCACGGAATTTCACAGGCCGTGCCGGGCCGGCCTGTTAGGCCCGTTAGGCACCGTCCCGTTAACGTTTAAATGGAGCAAAACTGGTGGTGAAATGTGGAGTTTTAGTGGGATTCAAACTTGGGTCTTTTAATTTCTAGACAAGAGACTTACCACCAAGTCAGTGATGGGTTGATGTTTGTATAGAAACCATATATATTTTAAATAAGTTCTTTTCGGACCGTGCCTAAATGGGCCATTTTCATTTACCGGGCCAAGGCCTAAACGGGCCGTGCCCGTGCCGCCCGTCGGGCCACCCCCTCGGTCCAAGCACGGCACGACACCTCGGGCCGGGCCGTTTTCTGGCTACCGGGCGGCCCAAAAGCACGGCCCGGATGGCCAGCACTAGGGCCAACCATTGTCGCTGCGCCTAGGACGAGCCACCGCCCCCTCACCCCCCCTAAACACGACTAGCTAGGCCGGAGCCTCCGTTGCGGTCCATGCATGCCCAAGTCAGGGCCGACGACCCCTATGCGTGCCCAAGCCATGTTGACGTTGCCGCTCCCTACGCGCGGCTAGGCTGGAAGAAGCAGACACACGAGCATGTCCGGATGATGGGGAGCGACCGGCGACGAGACTCGGTGAAAGGAAGACACCATTGTATATGGTGACTTGCAGGGGCTTTTGGTGTTTTAAACTTTTAATTACTGATTTTTTATGGAAATATTGACTGTAGTGGCATAAAAGGCATCAAAAATTAATCTGATGGTAGAGAAGGAACTTGGATATTTTTCATGGCACACAGGGATCCACTATGGGGAACAGTAACTATGCCGTGTGCCACAAGCCCTCTAGCACACGGCACAACGCACACGACACTAGAATTGACGGCACAAAAACTGTGCCGTGTGTCATTTGTCGGGCACACGGCACAGTTGCTCCCATCTGTGCCGTGTGCCGTAGAAGCACACGGCATAGATGGTTGACACCGTCGTTATCTTGACGGCAATCTGTGCCGTGTGTCAAGGCCTTGGCACACGGCACGGTTAGAAATTGTGCCGTGTGCCTCGTCCTCCGGCACATGGCACATGTGAAAGTGTGCCGTGTGCCGGTGGGCATGGCACACGGCACACATTATAACCGTGCCGTGTGCCGAGGACGAGGCACACGGCACAATTTCTAACTGTGCCATATGCCAAGGCCTTGACACACGGCACAAATTACAACTGTGCCGTGTGTCTAGGTTTTGACACACGGCACAGCTTGTGTATGGTTCCCAGATTTTGACCTTTGTGCCGTGTGTCATAGTTAAGGCACACGACACGGAGGCAACAAACTGCCATAAAATACAGTTTTTAGTCACCCCGGATCATCCAAAACACAATTAAAATTCACAGACATGAAAATATCATATTCATCACATGATATCATCCACAAGACATCATCCACAACATACGATCCACAATACATCATTCACAAGACATCATCCACAACATACGATCCACAATACATCATCCACAAACATATGATCCATAACACATCATCCACAGCATAGTATCACAAGCATCACAAACATACAATAGGTCAATGATCCCAAGGCCGCCAAGCTGACGCAGCTCTGTCCCATGGCGAGCATTGGTCTTGTGGCCCGTCATTCGATGCCGCCGATTGATTCTACACAAGTGAATGCAAAAGATAGAGGTTGATTAATGATATGAATAAGTGAGTGATATTAACACTAGCTAGTCAATGAAAAATTGAGATGCGAATGTTATTATCACTACTTGATATTGTTACTAGTAATTGAAATAGAATGGAATGCTATTATGACTAGGTTGTTGTAGCAAGGAAAGGAAATGATATTATGTCGAATAAATGAAGGCAGGACAACTGAATGATATTACCACTAGTAAATGAACAAAAGAACAAAATACAAACTAACTCATTCCAACTCACCGGGGTAAAAGCAGGAGTAGTAGACAGTGAGAACGATGTGAACAAGTGTGGTGGAGGTGTTGTACCCATCTGCGACGCCATCCACTCGGAGCATCATCTGTTGGTTTTCCTCGGCCCTCCGTCGATCCTCCTCGCGTAGGCGGTTCACTTCATCCAGCTGGGCCTACAAAATGTCACCCAATTGTTACTACTCAAGAGAAACATGTGTAGGAAGTAATGGACGACAAATGACAGTGAGCTCACCTGGAGTGCGAAGAGGCGAGTCGATGGCGGTGGAACCCTGGCCCCTCTTTCTAGACAATGCAATAGCCCCTACTCCTGCGAAGAATAGAAATGTCAACATCACTTCAAACCAAATATAGCAAACTGATAATCTATTGGTAATCAACTAAGCGAAATAATGTTACTACCTTATCTTTTTTCTATCAACAACTTAATCAATTGAACATGTTTACTTTTACCAAAGCCAGAAATTCTAACATCTCTTGACAAAGGGCAGATACAATGCAACGCTCAGATCTGAAGAAAAAACATCACATTTAAAAAGTGGTGTATGTCCACTTACATGTTTAATAAAATTTTATGTGGTTTAAGAAACATTCGCATGGAAGTATTAGATAGTGAGACACAATATGTCGGATACATAAACTGCCATAGGTTGGTACAAGCATCAACATACAAAGAAAAAAATGCTGCAGTAAGTAGGTATGTAACTTAAATTTATTGAGGCTATTTGCTCTAAAATCTTGCTTTCTGATAGGATTCTGGACTACCACAGTAAGAAGCAAATCAAGATTTTATCTATTAACGATAATAACTAAAAATACTGACTAGACTAATTTAGGTCCATTTGACGCAATTCTTTTATTTGTATTGCAGCTACATTTACTGACCTACAGCTTCTACATTTACTGACCTCCCCGATTCATTCATTCCCCATCTGTAAATGAAATTCAGAATGTACAACAGTGTATATGTATTGCTCTCTCAAAATTTCGCAACTGAACAAATATGGCCCATACAAAACGTTGAGATATCAATGTATCGACCTTTCATGATTCATCATTAAGTAAATTGGTAGCTATAGCTATGGACAGCAGAAGCAGTTCTCGAATCTTCGCCTATGGCAGAAGCAGTTCTCGGGTTGGGAAAAAAATGGAGGACGGACCTGGTCCTTGACGGGGCCGACGGCGCCGTGCTCGCGCCGGTCGAAGTCGGAGGGGAGTCCGTCGGTGGGGAGGATGGGTGCCACGTGCGCGGAGCCCTTGGGTAGGAAGCGGCAGGCGGCGATGCGGTCGTGTCCAGGTGCCGGGGCACGCGGCGCGCCGGACGGACGGGCGCCGGGGCAGGCGGACGGGGCGCCGGGCCGGGCGGGCGGACGGCGCCGGCGGCGCGCTGGACGGTGGGCGCCGGGCGGTCCGGGCGGGGCGCTCGGCGGGGCGCCGGGCGGGCGGGCAGGCGGGGCGGGCGGCGCGCACGGCGGCGGGCGGGCAGGGCAGGCGCGGCGGGCGGGCAGGCGCGGTGGGCAGGAGTGGATAAGAGATTGAGAGAGAGAGGAACGGTGATAAAACACCGGCCTCGAAGCGTGCCGTGTGCCGGATCCAAGGCACACGGCACGGTTGTGTCCTAGATCAGGACACACGACACAAATTTCTGTGCCGTGTGCCTTGGATCTGGCACACGGCACAGAAATCTGTGCCGTGTGTCCAGCTATCGACACACGGCATCGATAATATCCTATATTTGAAAAAAATAAAATAAAAATTTTCAAACGAATCCAAAAAATCCCCAAATTCTACCATGGCACATTACTTTTCATGTGTGACCCATATGAAAAGTGTTTCCTTCAAAATCAAAATCAACCGTTCAATTGCTTCCAAATCATATCAAATCCTTCTCACCACTTATAAACTTCTCTGGAGATTCTTAAATTTATGAGCAACGTACGTGACAACTTTTGCAAAACTTCTTCAACGTTTGCCCATCATATCAATGCATGAAATAATGATGTCAGCACAAATATCATGATTTTTAAACTTTATTTGTCTTTTCTACAATTTAAAAACTCATGAACAACACGATAATCGCAATATTTCATGTACAAAATATTTGATATTTACTCTTTATTGCCAATGTACAGTCTCAAATCGGTCATACGAACATGAATATAAAGTTTGTTCGCAAAATATTTCAATATTTCAAACAATCATAGTTCAAATTTTAATTATGACGAGAAAATACCGATAATGAAATAAAAGCGCCAAATATGCCAAAATTCCACAAAAAATGCATAACTTTGTATCATAAGGTATCACATATAGTCTTCATAGTAAATAAAATAATATGAAAGGAAAAAGAACTAAAAAAAATATTATGCCGTGTGTTATGCAAAACACACGGCACAAAGTATATGTGCCGTGTGCCAGCTTTTAGGGCACACGGCACAAAGGTGCACCGTGCCAAGCCAACAGACGGCGTCAGATGTGCCGTGTGCCCACCGTCCGGCACACGGTACAGTGGCAATTGTGCCGTGTGCCGCCACGTGACACACGACATAGTAGGAGATGTGCCGTGTGTTACTATGCGGCACACGGCACAAACGGTTGTGCCGTGTGCCGCAGGTGTGCCGTGTGTATTATCCTGGGCACACGGCACAGTGGTCTTTGTGCCGTGTGCCTGATAAATTGTCCACGGCACAAATGCTGGCACACGGCATATCCGTCGTTTCCCGTAGTGATCGAGCGAGCATATGCTAGAGAGAAACAACACTATACCACTATCCGCGATGCGGTGAACGAGTACGACGTGTTGGAGAAGGACACTGCCGGGTTCGCCTGCGTCCACAGCGCTCGTCGGTCTACTGTGCGGTGATCAACGGCAATCAAGCGCGCGGCGGGGGTCGTGGTAAGCGCCAACTACTGCCGCCTGCTCGGTTAGACATGGTAGACGAGCTCAACTAATTAACTGCCACAGCTAACCGACTTTGGCCATCCCCGACGCACGGAAGATGAGGTGGCACACACGTTGTGGGTACCTACCGCAGAAATACCTCCAGCACAACCTCGTCTACTTGCCCGTTTGGTCGGAAAGCACGCACTGTTGATCGATGAGGTAGTTGCTGTATTCAGTTTCCCCTAAAAAGGTTACTACTATATTCTGTGGCCTTGGCTAGCAGTTCCCTCCTCGGCTAGAATTCACCACAGGTGTTCAAACTCCTACTGCCGCCGCGTGGTTCTGTCGTATCCCAGAATCGAGAGGCGATAGATCGATCACACATAACCACGCAAATTCGCGATGGGTATAGTTCACTTACGCGGATTATTCATGAGTTCGTAGCTTTTGGATAAATAGCAGGATATACAGTGGGGGTAGAGACAGGCAATGGGGAACCGGATGTGAAGAGAGAAAGTAAGGCCCTGTTTGTTTCAGCTTATAATCTACTCAGATTATATAATCTGAAAAAAATAATCCAGAGAGGAAACAAACAGGCCAGATTATACTCTCAGATTATATAATCTGGGATCCAGATTCCCATAATTCGTAATCTCATGAAGAGGTGCTTATTTCAGATTATTTTTGGCAAAAGACCCACCATCCTTGGTAAGTTGGAAGAAATTACATGCAATTGCCACTGGTTACACAAAGAAAACGTTTGGTTTTATTCTCAACATCCTTCTTCGTTCGAGCTCCCCTGTCGCATCCGACGCCTCCTCGTTCGCTCGCGCCGAGCACGCTCTCCTCACGCCGCCTCCTCCTACCCCGCCTCGCACTGCCTCCGTCGGCCCCGCCTCGTGCCGCCACCGCCATCGTCACTCCTCCAGTCCCGCCTCGCGCCGCTTGCCTCCCTCCACTCCGACGATGCTGGGCACCCTGAGTGGCGGCTCCCCCAAATCCGGCCAAATCTCCATGTATCTAGGTTGCCAATAATCCGACTATCAATAATCTAGGTTGCCAAACAACCTCATCCAGATTATTTGCACTCGAGCTATAATCCAGATTATATAATTTGGCATCATAATCCAGATTATATAATCCATAAGCTAAAGCAAACAGGACCTAAGAAGGCAAGAGCCCATACAACTCAACGCGACAACCTTTCCGTTCACGCCGTTGCATCTAGCAAAGTTGGGCCAGCCCGTTACATCTCTTGGACTTGGGCCTCCATGACCTTTTCTTCTTGGGCCAACATGGCATTTTCGACACCAGCGCCCGGTTTTCCGGGTTTGATCTTTGGTTCAATATAACACTCAGTCTGGGTGTAATGCGGGTCCATTGGGCAAGCCGCTACCAGTTGTACCTCTTGGACTTGGGCCTCCACTGTATTTCTCACCTTTCCTTCCTCGGCCAACATGGCATTTTCAACACCAGTGCCCGGTTTTTCGGATTTGAACTTTCGGTCAGGTTGACACTCATTCGTGGTGTAATTTTGTTGCATCGGGCAAGCCGCTACCGGTTGTGCCTCTTGTACTTGGGCCTCCTTTTTTCCTGGACCAACACGGTGTTTTTGACATGAAGGGCTGGTGGTTTCCCGGGTCCGACCTTTGTGTCAGGAGGACACTCGGTCCTGATGTTTCTCGGGTCCATATGGCAAGCTGCTACCGGTTGTGCCTCCTGGACTTGGTCCTCCATGGTATTTGTCACCTTTTCTTTTTGGATCAACATGGTTTTTTTGACACGAGTGCCCGGTTTTTCAGGTTTTGAACCATTCCCGGGTTCGATCTTTGTGTTGGGTGGACACTCAGTCGTCGTGTAACCTTGCCTCATTGGGCAAGCCCGGCCTACCGATGGCCTGAAACACAAGATCAATTTCAACCATCAATTCATTGCTTTGGACGGGAAAGTAGCAAGCAGGAAGAGAAGCAGTGGTGGATATATTGGAGGAGTTCCGTTAATTAGGTTACCTGATGTTGAAATTTTCCACCAGATTTTCGACGAGGCTGTGGTGCACGATGCCGGTATTCCAATAGCGCACACCGGGCTTGTAGTTCCCCAGCGCGTACTCAAGGAGGTTATTATGCGGCTGCTCGGCATACGCGAACAACGGGTAGGGGTCGACTGCGAGGTACGATCTTGTTCGGATCAGGAACTCGAGCATAGGCAGCATCACGGACTGCGCAATCGGCGTGGAGACCTTGATGGCGTCGGCGAGGCCCAGCTTCGCCAGGGCCAGCTGCACGTTGATCATGGCTGGGACTAGCTGCCGTGTCATGTTCGGCATCTCCTCGAACACCTCGTCATTCCCGAGGGCCACCCCATTGATCAGCGTGTTCGGGTAGTACTCGGCCACGTTGCGGCGCGCCCAACGGAGAGCGTACGACTGGCTTGCGGCCGCAGCAGCCAGCTTGTTGTTGGGCATCATTATAATGACCTTGATTCCGGTGTTGGCGAGCGCCGCCAGTATTGTTTTGTTGCCGTCGTAAACCCTCACCATGGTAATGCCGTTGTTCACGAGCAGCTGTGATACAGTCTCCGGGTTCGGCAGGTTATCCGCCGCTATAAATGCACGCCAACAAACAAACATCAGTCACAGCTCAATCCGCCCCGTACCAATGATATATTCAAATATAATATATATATCCTCAAATCAGTGGAAGTCTCTCTGCATAACATGCGATTATACCTGCAGGACAAGAATAGTAGTGGCGTGCCGAGGAGCACGAGGAGGAAGCCAGCGAGCGCCATGGGCTACCTTGGTTTCGTGAAAACCGGCGGGCACCGAGACTGATCCAGTATATGAGTATATGCTGCGTGTCGGACCAAATAATACGCCCATCAATTTTATAGCCAGCGCACACCTACCTCCTGCATATGAATGCATGAGATTCCATGGCGGCTTTGCACTGGACTCCCGTACCTACGGTCAAACTTTTGCGTCATACGTGCAGTCGGACTTTTGAGTCACGTATGTATATATTTTTTATATAAAAGTCACCTACGTATATTGTGACAGACCCGTCTCACGAAGAGTCGTTTCCGTCACCAGGATCATCATGGGTGGCATCACGCGCTGTGATACCCGATATTACAACATTCAAACATAAGCATAACACAATGAATATAAGTACAAGTCTTACATTCATCCCAAGTACAAACGTACATCAGAGTCTCATAAGCATCAGAAGCTAACAAGTTTGGAAAACAACTAAACAGCGGAAGCAAATAAGATACAATCGCTCTCTCGGCGATACATCACGGGCATCCGGCAGAGGCAGATGTTCCTGCCCTAGAACATCTTACCGGCACATCAACTCCTCTACTCGTCCGGACCGCACCACTCCCAAATGTAGTGGCCGTCACCCGAAGTCTGATCCTGCCGGACGTCATCTCCGGCGTCGAAGTCATGCACGACGGTATCCTCTGAAAACCACATAGAGCAAAGCCCTGAGCAACTAGAGCTCAGCAAGACTGACCCGTCAAAGTGGCCATCTACAGCCGACTCCTAGACATGCAAAGGCCAGGGGGATAGGGTACAATTAAGCACTAAGCTGGCCTACAAGTGAATCCTTACTTTCATCTTTTAGCAGTTTAATTAAGTTGCAAGAAAGAATAAATTTAATTTGCACTAAGCTACTGCATTACATGTTTCCAAACAAGTAATTAAGCAATACAGCAAATTAATCATAATAATCATCATCAATGTTCCTCTTCTTACTACGTTCCGGCGCAGGGACAAGTGGTACTCGTTACTTGTGAGGGGCAGCGATTCGAATCGATTTACATCCTGCAGGAGAAACCTGACTGCACGTCACATACGCACTTCCCGAAGCCGCATGAGACAACCTTTCCCAGCCGGCACTGTCGTGTTAGTCGGGCCTAGCTCCCCCGAGAAGGGTCCCCACGCGATGCCGTCCCGGACGTCATCCGTGAGTAGAGTGCTCCCTTCTCTCCTCCCAAATTCCTGCCAAGTAACCAAGGGAGTAGGGTATCTCTCTAACATACGGCGACCATCGGTACGTCGGTTTACTTGGGCCCATCAACACCAGCATGCAAGCAGTACGTTCAAACTTAATCCACATGGGCCGGACACGACGCGGTCCTTGTGTGCACGAGACGGGGCTACAACCTTGAAGACTCTTTCAGTCCTTCCCTTTCCACCTAAGTTGCCCGTCCGGCCTCCAATTTACCATTCTCTTCACATACTTAGCATCGTGTCCCAAAAGTGATTGTCCTATCTACGAGTGGTCTCCGTACCACTCGACGGATCATCGCCCTAATTAAGCGAGGCATCTAGCGTAGGGTGATCGAATCAGGATAAACAGGGTCCTACTGCATGCTAGGGTTTCCATCACAACTCCTGTAGACCTAATGCGCAATACAGACCTACAAACATAGTGATGAAATTAAAAATACTTAATTTAAAAGGTTGTGCACCGGGGCTTGCCTTGAGCTTGACCCTGAGTAGCTGGGTCAACAACAGCAGCAGCTTCGGCGCCTCCTCGCCGGTTACCTCGTTCACCACCGTAGCTACATGATGCAAATGTGATGTGTAAAATTTGATGAAAACATGACATTGAATATTTTACGGAATACGTGCGGATTTCATCAAATACACTTAATTCATGAGTATAAATTAACGTGCTGTCCAGCAGGGTGAAGATGATTTAAGGTGATTATTTAACTTAATCTCCTTCATCAACTCC
The DNA here is from genome assembly GCA_031894775.1 of Chloris gayana. Taxonomy (NCBI): domain Eukaryota; kingdom Viridiplantae; phylum Streptophyta; class Magnoliopsida; order Poales; family Poaceae; genus Chloris; species Chloris gayana. The sequence goes on along the minus strand of JAUNZO010001558.1, from coordinate 574,812 downwards.
CATGAAGCATTTAAATCATTATCGCATGTGCAAGAGAATAATTCAATAATCCTAGCAAAACTAGGTAAAAATAGCAATTAAATTGCTCCTGGTCCTTAGGCACATGCTATAGATAATAATTAAACCAAGCTTCATAATTTGAGACAATCCAATAATTAATTAAGCCATATTCTTGATTCTCCAAAAAGGAAATTAGCTCAATTAATTTGCCTCTGATAATGTAAAACTAATTGCGCCATTAAATAGTACTCGTCTCAAGGATTCCAACAATTTTTGTTTTGCAATTTTTCGAGATCTAGAGCTCTAGATATGAATTTTTAAAGTTTACACATTTTTCTGATAATTTATTTAATTCCTGGAAAAAGGATAAAGGAAATAAGGGGCTGGTGGGCTGGTTCGGCCGAAGCGGCCCATTTCGCAGCGTGGCCCACCGACGCGCGCAGCCCGGTAGCATGGGTGCGGCCCGGTCCCCACCGTGCGGCCCGTGCCGGGACATGGCCCAAGGGCGTGGTGCGGCCCAGCCACGTGCGTGCGGCCCGGACATGGGGCGCGGCCCGGGAGCAGGGCACGCAGCCCGGGCGTGCACGCACGGCGGAGGGAGCTGCCACGGTGGCCGGAGGTTCGCCGGAGTTGCGGAAGTTCGCCGGAGTGGGGTCAAACGACCACTAAAAATCGAGATAAAAATACCAGCATGCTCCGGAGCTCGACGCGCATTCATTCGAAGAGGTCCCGAGGTCGGTGCTCACCGGCGAGGGCGGCGCGACGACGATGGCGGTGGTGCGGGGTTCGGCGGCGACGCGCGTGACGGAGGAAGCACGGGGGGTTGAACGGCTTGGTCGTAGAGCTTCCTCAAAGCACGGACTTCACCGGCACGCTCTCCGTCGAGGATGAGCTTGACCGTGGTTGGCCGTCGACGTGAGGGTGGCGGCGGCCGGAGCTTCGCGGTGGGGAGAAAATGAAATCCGGCGACCTAGGGAGCAAGGGAGGGAGTTAGGGTTTGAGGGGGGTGCTCCACCACCGTGCGCACGCACCGTTCCACGGTCGGGGATGCTTAGCTCACCGGAGGGGGCGAATCGGACGGAGAGGATGCGGCGGCCGGCGTGGAAGAAAGTGCTCGATTCTCCACCTAGGGTCCACGGGGAACCCTTGCGACGGCTCGAGGAGCGGAGAGGGGTTGGGGCGGCGCTCCGGGCGGACGCGCGTGCGGGGAGGTGGCTCGCGGTGGCCGGGCGGCGAGCTCGAGCTCGGGCGTCGGCAATGGCGGGTGGAGGAGAGCTCGGGAGCGAGAGAGAGAAATGGGAGAGGGGGTTCCGACCGGGAGGGGACCTCCCCTTTGTCCCTCCGACCGGGCGGGGCCGGGCCAGGGGGCAGCCGCCACGCGGCGCCGGCGTACGGCGCCGGTCGGGCGCGAGGCGCGCCCGTGCCTCGCCCAGTGAGGCTGACGGGTGGGGCCCATGGTATATTCCCCAGGCATCTTCTTATTTTCTTCCAATTTCCAAACGCGGTCTGATCCGGTTTTGAAAAATCAAAAGCAGGACCTTCCCGTGTTCAAAAATTAAAGTGAAGAATTTTGTTGAGAAGTATAACTCTAGAAAGTGACATGCACGAAGAGTTTACTCCAAAATCCTTTCTAGATAAATTCTGAAAATTCCGAGAAAAGGCTTAAATGCTAAGTTTGTCTGATTTATTTGGGGTACCAAACCTCGATGAAATCCAGTGGGGTTTTGACCTATATTTTTCATTTGACACGACCTACAACATATATTTTTGGTTGACCATACTTGTATGGTAGGAATTTGAGTTGTAGTTCAAATCAAAGTGTTTTTGAATTTAATCACTGCCCAAAACACTTTGCATGTCAATGATACTTCTTGGGTAGGTCAATCTAGTCCTGAGATTAGTTTTAAAAATGCTAACTCGAAACATCTGGACACGGAGTGTCACAGCCCTCCCTCCTTAAAGAAATCTCGTCCCGAGATTAGGCTCAAGTACAAAGGGGGTGGTTTATGTACCTGCGGGTTCGAGCGAAAATTTCGGGTAGTGAGTGCGAAGAAAATCTTCTGATTCCCACGTAGCCTCCCTCGCGGAGTGGTGACTCCACTGAACCTTGAAGAATTTACGAGTGCCATTTCGGGTAACTCTTTCCTTTGTGTCGACAATCTTGGCTGGCCGCTCGAGTATGACAAATCGGGCTGCAATGGTACCACTTCATCCAGCACTCGGTCAACGGGTGTTTTGAGACACTTCTTCGAGTTGCGAGACATGGAAGACGTCATGCACACCGGCGAGCGTGTCGGGTAATTCAAGCTTGTAAGCAACGGCACCACATCCGGCCACAATGGGGTAAGGTCCGATGTAACGCGGTGAGAGCTTGCCTCTCACGCCAAACCTTTGTACACCCTTGGTCGGCGAGACTCGAAGGTATACAAGGTCACCCACTTCGAACTCAAGCGGTCGGCGTCTTTTATCCGCATAGCTCTTTTGTCTTGATTTCGCTGCCTTGAGGTTTGCTTGTATTTCCAACACTCGCTCCTCGGCTTGTTGCACCGGTTCTGGCCCAAAGATGGTTCTCTCTCCGGACTCGGACCAGCTGAGGGGAGTACGGCATCGGCGACCATAGAGAGCCTCAAACGGTGCCATCTTAATGCTCTCTTGGTAGCTATTGTTGTAAGCAAACTCTGCCAAAGGTAAGCATTCATCCCATTTCTTGTCGTGATCCGAACATAGGCTCTCAACATGTCTTCCAATATCTGATTTACTCTCTCCGTTTGCCCATCGATCTGTGGGTGATAAGCTGAGCTTCGAATCAATTTCGTTCCTAGGGAAGCATGCAGTTGCTCCCGAAACGTCCCACAAACTGTGTTCCTCGATCAGAAATGATTGTCCTCGGCACACCATGCAAACATAGGATCCGCTCGATGTATAACCGAGCATACTTCCGAGTCGTGAACCGGGTGCTCACGGGGACGAAATGTGCCACTTTGGTCAAACGATCAACAATTACCCAAATAGAATCAAACTTCCGAACTGTGGTAGGCAAGCTAACAATAAAGTCCATGCTGATGTCATCCCATTTCCAAGAGGGTACGCTGAGTGGCTGCTACGACCCGGCGAGTCTCAAGTGATCAGCCTTGACCCGACGACAAGTGTCACACTCAGCGACGTAACGAGCAATCTCTCTTTTCATCCTTGTCCACCAATACTTCGTCCTAAGATCATGGTACATCTTATTGCTGCCGGGATGCATGGCATATTTGGCTAAGTGAGCCTCATCCAATATCTTCTTACGTAGCTCGGGAACTTTCGGCACCACGATGCGGTCCTTGAACCATACGGCTCCCGCGTCGTCCTCCCGGAAACATGCCACTTGCCTATCTCCCTCTTTTATCCTCCTCTTGATATGGGCAATGCAAGTATCAGCCTTCTGCGCTTCTACCACTTCATCGCGCAAGGTGGGTATCAATGCCAAGTTGTAGAGCGACCCGTGGGATACCACTTGGATGTAATGCCCATCCGCGACTGACTGAGTAGCCTGAAGGAGGTTACAATGTGCCTTCCTGCTGAGTGCATCTGCCACGACATTTGCCTTGCCGGGGTGGTAGTGCACTTCCAACTCATAATCTTTAATCAATTCCAACCAACGGCGCTGCCTCATGTTCAGATCATCCTGAGTGAAAATGTACTTCAAGCTCTTGTGATCGGTGTAGATGCGAACGAGATTGCCCAACAAATAATGCCTCCACACCTTTAGAGCGAGTACCACTGCTGCTAACTCAAGATCGTGAGTAGGATAATTCTGCTCGTGCTTTCCGAGCTGCCCGGAAGTATAAGCAACTACTCGACCCTCCTGCATGAGAACTCCACCCAAACCTCTGCCCGATGCGTCACGGAAAACATCAAAGGGCTTCTCAAGGTTCGGCTGTGCTAGCACTGGGGCAGATGTCAACAATTTCTTCAAACTCTCAAAGGCTTCCTGACAAGCCTGACTCCACTCAAACTTCTTTTCCTTCTTCAAAAGCTCGGTCATAGGTTTGGCAATCTTGGAGAAGTTCGGGATGAACCTCCGATAATAGCCTGCCAAGCCTAGGAAGCTGCGAATCTGTGGTACTGATTTCGGAGCTTTCCAATTAAGCACGTCCTGCACTTTGCTTGGATCAACGGATATGCCTTCCTCCGAAATGACGTGACCCAAGAATGGAACTTTCTTAAGCCAGAATTCACACTTGCTGAATTTAGCATACAAGCTGGTGATCTCGCAATCTTTGGAGAACAATGCGAAGATGCTCGGCATGCTCTTCCTCGGACTTGGAATACACCAGTATGTCATCAATAAAGACTACCACAAACTTGTCAAGCTCGGGCATGAATACCGAATTCATCGGATACATGAAGTGTGCCGGTGCATTTGTCAACCCAAAAGACATCACCATATACTCATACGAGGCCGTACCGTGTAGAGAAGGCTGTCTTAGGCACATCTTCAGCCCCGATCTTGATCTGGTGATAGCCTGAGCGCAAATCAACCTTCGAAAATACCTTAGCTCCCATCAACCGATCAAACAAAATATCAATGCGAGGCAATGGATACTTGTTCTTGATAGTGACTGCATTGAGGGGTCGGTAATCCACACATAAGCGCAATGATTTGTCCTTCTTTTTAACAAAGAGAGCTGGACAGCCCCAAGGTGAAGAACTAGGTCTAATGTAACCTTTGTCCAATAGTTCCTTCAACTGTTCCTTCAACTCTGCTAATTCCTTGGGTGCCATTTTGTAAGGTCTTTTTGAGATAGGAGCCGTGCCCGGCTGCAACTCAATCTTGAACTCAATATCCCTGTCCGGAGGCATTCCCGGAAGATCCTCGGGAAACACGTCAGGAAACTCACGGACAAGCTGGAATATCGGTCGGACCCTCGACAATAGCTTGGTGTACTGCTGGGGTACAATTCTTAGGATAGGTAAGTCGAAGAACGTCCTGACCGTGCAATGGGGAATTCAAGTTGACGGTGAAAGCATCTATGTCCAACACGGCCTTGTGGTATTTCATCCACATCATACCCAATATCACATCTATATTACTGCCGGGAAGGACAATGCAATCTGTGGGGTATACCTTAGTCCGAAGGGTGACTGGTGCCCATCTAACCTCGTCTCTAGCGGTGATCCGACCACTAGCTGACTTTATCAAATACGAAGATCTCATCGCGCTACGGCATAACCCAATCTTTTCCACAAACATGCTACTGATAAAATTATGCGATGCTCCAGAATCAAATAATACGAGGGCAGGATGATCTCGAACAGAAAACATACCAGCCATCACGGGAGCGTCGTCCGGAATCTCCTCGGTAGACGTGTAATTCACACGCCCTGTCTTTGCTGGGGCCCTGCTGTTGTTCCCGCGCTGCTGATTAGGAGCATTGCCCCGCTGCTGATAGGGGCAATCCCTAACAAAGTGTCCTGGGCGGCCACATCCAAAGCAAGGTGCTCCGGGTGGTGCCGGACGGTTCCCTGCAGCATTACGAACAGGCCGGGGTCCTGGAGCACGCTGTCCCATCTGCTGCTGCTGCGGGGGCCTCTGCTGCGGTGGGGGCCTCTGTGGGGGTGCCGGCCGACGCGGCGCCACCATCGGCTGAGAGCGGTAGCGCTGTCCGGAGGGGTCGGTGTAGATCATGCGGTACTTGGCCGAGGGTGGGTTGGATGGCCCCGTAGTACTCGCGGATCTCTTCTTCTCCGCCTGGACCCTGCGGTAGCCCTCCTCGGCGAGGATGGCATTGTTCACGAACTCCGAGAAGCTACCCGCCATGTTGAGGGTAAGGCGGTCCTGCAACTCAGCGCCGAGTCCCTCCATGAAGCGGTCCTTGCGCTTCCGATCTGTGTCCACCAGCTCGGGGACGTAAAGTGCCAACCGGTTGAACTGCTGGGTGTACTCGTGTACACTGCGACCTCCCTGGGTGAGAGCCATGAACTCTCTCGCCTTCCGGCGCGTCACACCCGCCGGTATGAAGTGAGCGCGGAAGACCCTCTTGAAGTCCTCCCGGGTGGTCTGCGTGCCGGCGGCGAGTGGCCAGGTGGGTAGCCCACCAAGCACCGGCGGCGCCCTCTAGCTGCTGCGTAGCAAAGAGCGTCTTCTGCACATCGGTGCGGTGGAGCAGTCCAAACTTGGACTCGGTGAGGCGGATGAAGTCCTCCGCCCTCATCGGCTCGCCGGAGCCGTCGTACCTCGGGGGCTGGGTGCCCGGGAACTCCTGGTATGAGGCCTCCCGCGGCGCCGCATCGCGGTTCCGGCGCCCGCGGTTGCCTTCCCGGCAGGTACCTGCTGACGGAGTTCCCGCAGGAACTCGTTCTGCTGCTGCTGATTATCGCGCATAGCCGCGAAAAACTGGGCCATCATGTCCATAGGGTTAGGGACAGGTGGCGGTGGTGGTGCTTCGTCTCCCGCACCTTGGGCCGAGCTCTCGGGCCTCTCGCCATGGAGATCATTGGTGTTGCGCGTTCTCACCATTCTGCCAAGCAAAATCGCGAAACCCATTAATCCAGTTGATTCGCAAAAGAATACTCATTGCCATAGGGTAACCAAATGTGCAATTAATTAAACCAACAGCAGTAGCAAAAACCAATGTAGTAATGCGGAATTTTACAGAATGAGAAACATCATCATTCAACACATCACACTGCATCAACATAGTTCAAAGTTGCACCATAGTTCAATACATAATTGCTAACACCACAGTACGATCACGCTTCCGCTAGACAAGTTCCGATTGCCACGAAAGGGAAAACAAGATACAAGTAGGGAGATCGGCTGCTATTCCCTACAGCGCGCACTAATGTGCCGCTCAATCCTCCTCCGCATCGTCGGGGTCCTCAAGCTGCTCTCCCTGACGGAGAAACAAGGTCACTCGAGGTCCTGGTCCACGTGGACCGTACGCGGTGAGGAAACGTAAGTAGCGGGCGTCGGCTGCGTCTCGAGCCGCTGCTGCCTCGTCTCGGGCCTGAGCTGTAGTCTGCACCTCCTGCTGCAGATTAGCCACCAGAGTCTGCTGCTGCTGGAGCTGTCCACGCAGTGCCGCGTTCTCCGCGGTGAGTGAGGTGACCTGCTGGTCCCGCTGGACAACTCTAGCCTCATTCTGTCTCATGGCTCCCATGAGAAGGCTCACCTCGCGGTTCCGATACTCGTGCTGCCGAAACAGGACGTCTGCATAGCACGCGGTGTTTGCCAGCATGGGATTGAAGTGGGGTGTACTGGGGTCACTCAACACTGCCATGCGGCGTCTCCAGCGGCTGTCGTAGGGGTCACCGACCGGTAGGTAGAGGTAAGGTGTCCCTACAAGGTCAGGTGCGTGAAGCTCACAAAGCCTGGTGAGAGCTACCAGCGCTGCCAAGTCCCATGCGCTGAAGATCGCGAGGCCCGTCGTGGTCACCATCCACGACTCCTGGCGTGGAGGTACCGCCTTGCCCGGCACAACCACGTGCATGGTACAAGTGAGCATTCCTCGCTCCAAGAACTCCTTCCCTACGTAAGCAGGGGGCTCGGTGTATCCCAGCGTCTGCATGGCCTGCCATAGCATCGCAGGTAAACCACCGCGGTGCGAGCAATCAGACCACATCCAACCGTTGTCCAAAATCTCAACGTTATCGGCCATCTGTAAGGAAACAAGATTCCCACAGTCAATAAACGACCCGCGATAAAGTATGAACATTTAAAAGAAAGAAGCATCGTATGGAAATAAAATACATCACAAAGCTCCCAACTAGCACAAAAGTGCCACAATTTCCATAACATTCATTAGTTCATACATCCATTGCTAACTAGCCATACAAATACACTCACACCTCCAAATATCCCTCACTAGATGGTACTACTCGATTTAGTCCAGCTATCGAGCATCAAAATAATCTGCTACTAGCTGCCAGTCAGCCTATTCCCAACACCCTCCCACCGAAGGAGGTCACTCCTACGGGTCGTCGACGTCGGACGCGTCGTCGTGTGGTGGAGGTGGTGCCAGGGCAGCCTGCAACTGCTGCTGCAACTGCGCGACCTGTTGCTCCAACGTCTGAATATCGTGGTGCTGCTCCTGCTCCAACTGCTGGGCAACCATCAAGTTGGTCTGGAGGTGGTGGATGTAGTGCTCCTGCTGAGCCACTCGCGCGTTGCGGCCCACCAACTGCTGGCGTGCCTCATCGCGCTCTCGGGTGCGGTCGTCCTTCTCCTGCCGAAGCTCGTCTCGCTCCTCCAGCAAGAGGTTACGCTGCACCAACAGGGCATCCCTCTCACGGGCGAGGTCGTCACGCTCGTCCGCGACTCTCGCGACCTCCCGGGTCTTGCTTTGCAGACCCCGGATCGCGTCGGAGCGCTCCTGAGCAAGGATGTCCAAACGCTCTCGCCGCTCGCGACAGACCAGAGACAACTCGGTCACACGGTCCCGGAGACGCGTAGCCGGTGCGTCCGCGTCCCGGTGTATCCAGAACGCCTCGCGAGCGTAGCGAGCAACGCAGTGGTAACCCAACTCCGTGCGGCCAATCCTCCTGAGACGGCGTTCGACTACCTCGTCGAAGTAGTCAAATGTCGGGATCAACTCGAAGGGGGTGCCGGACAAGGAGTCTCTGTGAGAGGTCACAAACTCCGACAAAATGAACTGAGCTATCTTAGCTCGGCCCTGGTAGGTGTCCTTGGAGAACACTTGGTACTCCGTGAACCCTTCCTGCTCGTCGGGGTGGTGAGCAACCTCCGCCTTCACCTTGTGAAAGGCGACCCCAGGAACTCGATCACGCTGGGTGAAGTACAGCGGGGGCTGGGTGTGTCCCAGAGTCTCCAACAGCGCCCACAGCAAACCGGGAGAAGTCTCCGTCAAGGCCTCCTCCCCGGCGGACCACGTGCTGTCAGCGTGCTCGCGGTTGGGCTCACTGTCGGACGGCATCTGCGAAGGGTAAGAAACAAATTTTTCCCACGTAAGCATGACGCACTGAAAGAAAGGATGCTTAACCAAGAGCATCATGTGAGCAAACAATTGGTAATGATTAACAAAGGGCAATTCATCCTCCATTAGATCAAATCCCGACCCGGCGATCCAACGCCGTACAGTCAACAAAACTGTACATTTTAGCACAGGAAACGATAGAATTGGTTCTTCCTCATACCAACAATAATTTAGATCATCATCTCAGCTTTCCATCGAGTATTTAACCACCTCATTCCGCTAATCGAGCGAAAAGTTATGGGTGTTACCCGACAGACTATCCATTCTGATCGGTAATCTGTACAGCGAGTAATAACTGACCAAAACCGGCCAGCTCGGTTCGAAACTGGTCCTCCAAATGAATACAAAAGTTGGAACCCATGTTTCAACCTTTCCAAGGAGTACAAGATCACACGTACCCAACACATGAGCACCAAGATATGGTCAAAACGGTATGGACATACAATTCTGAAAACAGAGTTGAGGTAGTTTCAGTTCAGAGGGAGGAATCCGAGATTTTCGACCCTGCAACCTCAAAACCAGTCTTTCCTCAGACTACCAAAGTTGTAGCTCGTGATTCAAGCTTTCCAGAAAGTGCTCATTTGCCTTATTCCGACAATCGAGCTGGGAGTTATGGGGAAAACCAACCAGGCTGTCGTTCTGAAAAACAGACACAGCACCTCTGAACAAAGCAGAGCATAACTCCCTCTCTCTGGATCCAAACATCACCAAACCACGTCCAAAAATTAGTTGACTTCTCTAAGTTTTCAGAACATTTAAAATCACTCAAATCCAAGATTCGAGCAGAAAGTTATGGATTTTCTTTGCCTAGCGAGTTTCTGAAATTTCCGAGATTACAAAATTCAGATTTTTAGGTTTGCCATTTTTATCATGAATGCACCTTAGCCATCCTATTCATCCTCACCACGAAAGAAACAAAATATTTATACCGTCTCAACGGTGTACGCATTTCGGGGTGGCAACCCGCACTCAACCCCGTATGTCAGTCTAAATTATCGACTCACACCTACTAGCGTTGTTATGTACCTGCAGAAGATTCATTCCAGAAACAGTACATCAAATCCAAAAGAAACTACAAAAATAAGCACAGTTCTACAAGTAACGATCCATAAAGAGGATCGCCCCGTGGTATGCCACGAGCCAACATTGTCCCGTATTCTCCGTCCGCGGGCACGGACCGCTAATTTAAATGCAGACATACCTGAGCCACAGCCGTAGATGCAAGTAATTAAACAATCATAACCCAGGGTTAGCTTTGCCACTGTTACGACTAATATAGTCCTTACGGGCACGTCCTCACACGATAATGCCCTAGTTTTCGAAAATAGGCTGCTTATGGTGTTGCAATATCCCCATGACGGCTCGATACCACGCTGTGACAGACCCGTCTCACGAAGAGTCGTTTCCGTCACCGGGATCATCATGGGTGGCATCACGCGCTGTGATACCCGATATTACAACATTCAAACATAAGCATAACACAATGAATATAAGTACAAGTCTTACATTCATCCCAAGTCACTACAAGAAAAATGACCTCTAGACACGTTTATGTTGCTACGTTTTTGTAAGCGTGCCTATATCAGTAGCTAGAGACATTTTTTGACACGATTTTGAGAATGTGTCAACATGACATGCTCTTAGAGACGCTTTAATGTAAACAAAACGATAAACACGTTTTTTAACATGCTTTGTAAAACATCACAAAGTGTTACGATTTTAGACACGCTTTGAACCATCGGTATCCAACGTAAAGACGTTTGTTGACATGTTTTAGAGGGAATCTCAAAATGATATGGTATTGAGAGATGCTTTAATCGTATCCCACGACATCGGACACGTTTTCTGACACGTTATTGAAATCATATAAAAAGTGAGATGATATTAGACACGTTTTTATCGTATCTACCCTCGTTTAGAGACATTTTTGACATGCTATTGAAAATCCTAGAGACGTTAATGCACTAAGAGAACATGCATATAAAACAGTATATGGTCAAAGATTATCATCTTTGTTTCCTATGTGAGTTGGTTAGATGAGCTTGCAGAAAATGACGAAGTCGCAGGTTCAATTCCTACTAATTGCATGAATAAGTCAATCGTTTAGAACAAGTTTTACAATAATATTTTTTGATGCATTATATACAATGTGTCTATATTGATAGAAACACTGTCTAAACGTATCAATAAAATCGTGTCTAAGATTATTAACATGTCACAAAACGTGTCTACTCTAATACATACAACGCATTCGTGAAAACGTATCTATAAACATATCTATGCTTTATAGCGTCTCTATTAAACGTCTTATACTTCAATAGACATGTTTTTAAAAATCATATTTACCAAGCTTTGACACGACACGTTCGGAGACGCCTCGGACACGATTTATGAAGACATCTCTATTTTTTGATTGAGACAAAATAAACGTATCTAGACTTTAAATAAAGCGTGTCTACAGGTGGTGTTTTCTAGTAGTGAGTACAAACGTACATCGAGTCTCATAAGCATCAGAAGCTAACAAGTTTGGAAAACAACTAAACAGCGGAAGCAAATAAGATACAATCGCTCTCTCGGCGATACATCACGGGCATCCGGCAGAGGCAGATGTTCCTGCCCTAGAACATCTTACCGGCACATCAACTCCTCTACTCGTCCGGACCGCACCACTCCCAAATGTAGTGGCCGTCACCCGAAGTCTGATCCTGCCGGACGTCATCTCCGGCGTCGAAGTCATGCACGACGGTATCCTCTGAAAACCACATAGAGCAAAGCCCCGAGCAACTAGAGCTCAGCAAGACCGACCCGTCAAAGTGGCCATCTACAGCCGACTCCTAGACATGCAAAGGCCAGGGGGATAGGGTACAATTAAGCACTAAGCTGGCCTACAAGTGAATCCTTACTTTCATCTTTTAGCAGTTTAATTAAGTTGCAAGAAAGAATAAATTTAATTTGCACTAAGCTACTGCATTACATGTTTCCAAACAAGTAATTAAGCAATACAGCAAATTAATCATAATAATCATCATCAATGTTCCTCTTCTTACTACGTTCCGGCGCAGGGACAAGTGGTACTCGTTATCTGTGAGGGGCAGCGATTCGAATCGATTTACATCCTGCAGGAGAAACCTGACTGCACGTCACATACGCACTTCCCGAAGCCGCATGAGACAACCTTTCCCAGCCGGCACCGTCGTGTTAGTCGGGCCTAGCTCCCCCGAGAAGGGTCCCCCACGCGATGCCGTCCCGGACGTCATCCGTGAGTAGAGTGCTCCCTTCTCTCCTCCCAAATTCCTGCCAAGTAACCAAGGGAGTAGGGTATCTCTCTAACATACGAGCGACCATCGGTACGTCGGTTTACTCGGGCCCATCAACACCAGCATGCAAGCAGTACGTTCAAACTTAATCCACATGGGCCGGACACGACGCGGTCCTTGTGTGCACGAGACGGGGCTACAACCTTGAAGACTCTTTCAGTCCTTCCCTTTCCACCTAAGTTGCCCGTCCGGCCTCCAATTTACCATTCTCTTCACATACTTAGCATCGTGTCCCAAAAGTGATTGTCCTATCTACGAGTGGTCTCCGTACCACTCGACGGATCATCGCCCTAATTAAGCGGGCATCTAGCGTAGGGTGATCGAATCAGGATAAACAGGGTCCTACTGCATGCTAGGGTTTCCATCACAACTCCTGTAGACCTAATGCGCAATACGAGACCTACAAACATAGTGATGAAATTAAAAATACTTAATTTAAAAGGTTGTGCACCGGGGCTTGCCTTGAGCTTGACCCTGAGTAGCTGGGTCAACAACAGCAGCAACTTCGGCGCCTCCTCGCCGGTTACCTCGTTCACCACCGCAGCTACATGATGCAAATGTGATGTGTAAAATTTGATGAAAACATGACATTGAATATTTTACGAAATACGTGCGGATTTCATCAAATACACTTAATTCATGAGTATAAATTAACGTGCTGTCCAGCAGGGTGAAGATGATTTAAGGTGATTATTTAACTTAATCTCCTTCATCAACTCCCATGAAGCATTTAAATCATTATCGCATGTGCAAGAGAATAATTCAATAATCCTAGCAAAACTAGGTAAAAATAGCAATTAAATTGCTCCTGGTCCTTAGGCACATGCTATAGATAATAATTAAACCAAGCTTCATAATTTGAGACAATCCAATAATTAATTAAGCCATATTCTTGATTCTCCAAAAAGGAAATTAGCTCAATTAATTTGCCTCTGATAATGTAAAACTAATTGCGCCATTAAATAGTACTCGTCTCAAGGATTCCAACAATTTTTGTTTTGCAATTTTTCGAGATCTAGAGCTCTAGATATGAATTTTTAAAGTTTACACATTTTTCTGATAATTTATTTAATTCCTAGAAAAAGGATAAAGGAAATAAGGGGCTGGTGGGCTGGTTCGGCCGAAGCGGCCCATTTCGCAGCGTGGCCCACCGACGCGCGCAGCCCAGTAGCATGGGTGCGGCCCAGTCCCCACCGTGCGGCCCGTGCCGGGACATGGCCCAAGGGCGTGGTGCGGCCCAGCCACGTGCGTGCGGCCCGGACATGGGGCGCGGCCCGAGAGCAGGGCACGCAGCCCGGGCGTGCACGCACGGCGGAGGGAGCTGCCACGGTGGCCGGAGGTTCGCCGGAGTTGCGGAAGTTCGCCGGAGTGGGGTCAAACGACCACTAAAAATCGAGATAAAAATACCAGCATGCACCGAGCTCGACGCGCATTCATTCGAAGAGGTCCCGAGGTCGGTGCTCACCGGCGAGGGCGGCGCGACGACGATGGCGGTGGTGCGGGGTTCGGCGGCGACGCGCGTGACGGAGGAAGCACGGGGGTTGAACGGCTTGGTCGTAGAGCTTCCTCAAAGCACGGACTTCACCGGCACGCTCTCCGTCGAGGATGAGCTTGACCGTGGTTGGCCGTCGACGTGAGGGTGGCGGCGGCCGGAGCTTCGCGGTGGGGAGAAAATGAAATCCGGCGACCTAGGGAGCAAGGGAGGGAGTTAGGGTTTGAGGGGGGTGCTCCACCACCGTGCGCACGCACCGTTCCACGGTCGGGCATGCTTAGCTCACCGGAGGGGGCGAATCGGACGGAGAGGATGCGGCGGCCGGCGTGGAAGAAAGTGCTCGATTCTCCACCTAGGGTCCACGGGGAACCCTTGCGACGGCTCGAGGAGCGGAGAGGGGTTGGGGCGGCGCTCCGGGCGGACGCGCGTGCGGGGAGGTGGCTCGCGGTGGCCGGGCGGCGAGCTCGAGCTCGGGCGTCGGCAATGGCGGGTGGAGGAGAGCTCGGGAGCGAGAGAGAGAAATGGGAGAGGGGGTTCCGACCGGGAGGGGACCTCCCCTTTGTCCCTCCGACCGGGCGGGGCCGGGCCAGGGGGCAGCCGCCACGCGGCGCCGGCGTACGGCGCCGGTCGGGCGCGAGGCGCGCCCGTGCCTCGCCCAGTGAGGCTGACGGGTGGGGCCCATGGTATATTCCCCAGGCATCTTCTTATTTTCTTCCAATTTCCAAACGCGGTCTGATCCGGTTTTGAAAAATCAAAAGCAGGACCTTCCCGTGTTCAAAAATTAAAGTGAAGAATTTTGTTGAGAAGTATAACTCTAGAAAGTGACATGCACGAAGAGTTTACTCCAAAATCCTTTCTAGATAAATTCTGAAAATTCCGAGAAAAGGCTTAAATGCTAAGTTTGTCTGATTTATTTGGGGTACCAAACCTCGATGAAATCCAGTGGGGTTTTGACCTATATTTTTCATTTGACACGACCTACAACATATATTTTTGGTTGACCATACTTGTATGGTAGGAATTTGAGTTGTAGTTCAAATCAAAGTGTTTTTGAATTTAATCACTGCCCAAAACACTTTGCATGTCAATGATACTTCTTGGGTAGGTCAATCTAGTCCTGAGATTGGTTTTAAAAATGCTAACTCGAAACATCTGGACACGGAGTGTCACATATATCAACTGTTTTGTTTTACTAGAAATCGGGGAATTAACAGGTGCTGCCCGCCATGCATTCATACATGCAGTATTACGGCCCTATCTTATGGTTGCACCTTCCCAATTGTCTTCATTGACCATATATTCTGATGCCGTCTTCGTCCTATCTGTTGTCCGGGCAAATCAAACGGTGACTTGACTTCGATAACCTGGTTTCTTCTTACTAGTCAATCATGGCTTAATGGGGTTTCTTTCAATATCATGCCACCATGTAGTGTGCATCTCAAGTTTGCTGACGGGGTGGATATGAAAAATCTTAATTATATACTGTTGGTTAGAGCATGGACTCTATGTTGGGAAACGTCGTTATATATAACACCAACATAAAGCAGCTACTCTATGCCACACCTTCCCAATTGTCTTTATGGACCATATATTATGATGTCGCCTTCGTCCCTTCTGTCGTCCTGGCAAATCAACAACGACTTTGACTTCGATGACCACATTTCTTATCATTACTCCATCATAGCTTAACAGGGCTTCCTTTAATATCACACCACCAAATAATGTGCACCATATGTTTGATGACTAGATTGTTAGGGTGGACATGAAATCTAAATATAAAGTGCTGGTTAGAGAATCTACTCTATGATGGGCAATGTAGTTATTTATAAATGATGTTATCTACAGGGTCATTGATAACATTGGCCATTGCTGTAAAAAGCGAGGAGGAGCAGTGTAACAGCCCATGTACCAAGACTTTGTAATTCAAAATTTGAATAAATTAAACGAGTTTAATTCAAAATTCAATTGAGTTGGCGGGATTTAATTCGCGAAGTAATTGTTTGAATTACCGTCGACCTGGACTGAATTCTCCGCGAAGCCCAACTCCTTTCCCCAGGTCGCCGGCACGTCGCGACCCAACCAACCAGCTACGGGGGCTTCTTCTACCTTTCCTTCCCCCGCACGCCATGCGCCCGTGAGCGGCTATCTTTCCACGCGGCGCACGCATCGCTTGCCGCCAAGCCGCTGAGCTCGGCATGCCCCACTCCAACCACTCCGGCCGCGCTTTTCACCCTCAAAACCCCACCCGGAGCCGCCGACCTCTCTCTATTGCCCTTTGCGCTGCCCCTAGGGCGCAAACCCTAGACTCCCCTCAAACCGAGGTTTTGCCGTCGCCGGAGAAGGAGGGGTCTTTCGGTTAGTCTCTAGCTACCTTCGCGCTCGGCGTGCGACGCCGCGTCGACCAATGCTGACCTCGTCGCGATTGGTGCGGGAGGAAGAGCTCGCAGCCGCCTTGAAGATTCTGGTCGGAACCTTCATCGCCGCCGCCCGTCCCCGACGGTAAAGCTCATCTCTTCTCAAGCTCCGTTCCTGAATCTCCATCGAAGGAACTCCATTCTGGTCCCGACCCGGCCTTTGTTTTCCCTTCGTAGCCCGGAACGCCGGGACCGTGGTCACCGCCCGTACGACGCGTCAACTACCTCTGTCATCGCCGTCCCGGTCCGTCCGTCGCCGTTGATCCCCGTCCGTCTCTCCCGAGTCTACCGGCGCCTTGCGGGTAAGCCGCCGCCTCGATCCCCCTCTTTTCCCCTCGGATTGGCCCCGGATTTCTCTGTCTCGTCGAACTCTGCCGCCGCGCACCGTGGCCGTCGGTGAGCTGCCAGCTCGGGGTTCGCTCATGTCTTCCTGAGCGGCCTGTCGGCTTGCGAAGTCCATCTAGAGCTCGTGCGCGATTAGGTAGGTTAAAGGAGCATGATTTCTGGCCTTTCGTGGTGGTCCTCCATGATTGCTGTGGCGGACCTCCCCGCCGGCGAGGTTCCGGCCAAGGATTTGGTCGGGGCTGGTCACCATCAAGTTCCTCGCAACACGAGCGGCGTTGTAGTGTTGTTGGTTCACGTTAATCTGGTTGGCTGTTGCATGGCGCCTCGGTGGAAGATGCGTGGCAATGAGTTGGCAGCTAGCGTGGCAGCTTTTCTGCTGGCGTGGCGTCCAAATGGCGCCGACGTGGTGTCCACTTGGCGGAAGATTGTCCCACGTGGCGCCGAGCGAGCGAGCTATCGTGGCGGATGGAGTGCCACGTAGTGTTGACCTGGCAATAGTTTGTCCTACGTGGCGCTTGCGTGGCGCCGACATGGAATCCGCGTGGTAGGGAATATTCTAGGAATATTACTTTTTTCTTTTTCTTGGAATTTTTGAATTTCCATAATTTCATTAATCTTTAGAAATTCATATCTTTTTTACGGGGACTCGGAAAAATACGCCGTCGATTGCGTTGGACTCGTAGCGATCTACTCCATTAGTGTAGTTGTTGGTCATGTTCTAGTATCTTAATTTCCGTGTTCGTTTCGTCCTTTAACTATTGCCTCGATTTGCGTGCCTAACCCTTTTTATGCGATACGTGTGTCGAGGGCGTCGAGGAGTTTCCGTCGGAGCAGCAATTTGAGGATTTCCACCGGAGCAGCCGTACGAGTACCCCGATCCCGTCCGGGACCAGCGTTTCCAAGGCAAGCCGCAATTCTTGACCATTCTTGTACCTATTAGCAACTTGCATTAATTGACTCATGCATATGAACTGTTACATGCACTTGTAGTATTCCTATGCCATACCATGCCTTCCTTGCCACCGATTGCCATAGGTTGTTCTCTCGTTACTACTCACATGCTTAGTGATTGCTTAATTGTTTAATTGAACCCCACATGTTGAATATACATATTTTTGTGTAAATAAATTGTAGGTGCTTCTTAGGTGTCGAGTTTACGTACTTGATACCCGGTGGGACTTTGCGGGGGTGAGTGTAGGAAATTAGGTGCTTGGGGGACTTTTGGGGAGTCCGTATTTGGAGAGTGCCTGTTGCGGGCACGGTTGTGTAGGGACTTTGGGTTATAGAGTCCCTGTTGTGGTGGTACTTGTCGTTGTTAAGATTGTGGTTTGAGGAGAGGGTTTGGTGACTCGCCTCGACAGCTTGAGGAACGGTTCTTCTGCTTGCTTGCTCTTTGGTTTACTAGCATACCACGTGACCCGTATGGGCGAAGCTGGATCAGGATGCTTAGCACAGGACTGGATGGCCCGCCGTGGTGCAAAGTTAGTGTTAGTGGGTTTTTGGAGCGTTTGTTTTGACCCATGAGTAGAGGATACGCATTTCACACCTTCAGGACCTTTCTTTCCTTGTTGTGGTTAGAGGATCCCGGACTCGAGGACGGGCGCCTACCGATCGATGCTTTGTTGAATGATCTTGTGAGTGTTGTTGTGCTTAGGCCACGACGGTGGTCTTATGTTTTAGTACCTCTTCACGTGGATACGGATGCTTACTCTCTCCAAAGATATATAATCTATACGTATAGCCTAGCCCAAGGTATTGGGCACTACCTCTAAGCGACCCACTTGATTAGTTTACTTCTTTTCCCCTACGAGAGGTGTTTTACTTCGGCTTCGAGCTATGGTTCCAGTGGAGGTGTGCTGGATATAAAATTTGACCCTTGTAGGATTGTGTTGTTTCCTGCAAGGCCACTTATAAAATTTGACTAATAATAAAGCTTGATCACATAGACTTGAGGAATAATTGGTTTAGGTGCTAGCCCTTGCCTATCCTTGAAATATCCAAGCATGCATACATTATTGCTAGGTAGTTGCGGCTTGCTTGAGTACTCTATATACTCACGGCTTTCCCACTTTGTTTTTCGAGACGTTGGTGCAGAGAAGCCTATCGAGCCAACGGACGGTGCGGCCGGAGAGGAGTGATAGTCTCGCCTACACTCAAGTCGCTCGTTGACTTGGAGTTGCATCACCGTTCTTCATTTGAGACGCTTCCGCTAGTTTCCTTTTCATGTTATCTTGTTTGCCTGCGTGCCACGATCTTGTATCCATCATGATGACACTAGTAGGATTCGACCCTGCAATAGCGGACGTTTTGGGCCTGCAAAATCGGACATTCCGGGCTCTATTACGCACACGTTATTGCAGGGTCGGACCAACAATAGCGCCCATGACCGCCCGCTATTGCAGGAAACCCAACAATATCGGGCAGCGTGATGTCAGCTGACCACTATTGCAGGGTAACCCAACAATAGTGGACAACACCCTACAATAGCGGTCAGGTGACATCACGCTGTCCGATATTGCTGTGTGAGCCTTCAATAACGGGCAGATGACATCACTATGCCCGATTTTGCTGTGCTTTTGTGTCACACGCGGTTTTAACGACCAAAACCGAATGCATCTGTATGCGTGTCCGGGAACAAGTTTTCACGCACATAAGACAATTAATGTGATAAAAGAGCAATGTATTTATTAAAATGAATAACTTCCATCGATATTGTCTCAAGGGACTAAATACAAATATACGCTAGCGGAAGACTCCATAACACCACGGGCAATCGACCGGGGATTCGCACCCTTTCTCATTGGTGGTCTTCTCCATCTTTTGAGTAGCGATAGTTCTAGCAAAAAGGGAAATAGCAAGGGTGAGTACATGGAGTACTCAGCAAGTGTGGGAAATAAATGGCATGCAAGCTGAGTGAAAGGAAGGCTAACACATGGTTTGTAATAGAAGGCACCTACACTAGTCAACTTAATTAAAGCAACATATGTACTAAGTGAATATGAACCAACGAGGCTACCCCACCTGTCAACCACTGCAAGCTACCCTACTTGCAGCAAACCACACCACGAGGTTACCCCGCGTGTAGCCCACCACACTACAAGTTACCCTGCTTGTAGCAAACCACACTACAGGTTACCCCGCCTATAGCCCACCACACTATAAGTTACCCCGCTTGTAGCAAACCACACTACATGTTACCCCGCCTGTAGCCAACCACACTACAAGTTACCCCGCCTGTAGCAATCTACGAGTTACTCCACCTGTCCATGCCCTCTAGTCCTCGTGAGGATCCGGGCCGTTCGTGACCGTGAACACGACTGTTATAACAGTTTTACACTCTGCAGAGGTGGCATAACTTTACCCACAGGTCGGTGATTCCATCACCCGTCGGTGACTAAAATCTCCATTTTACCAACACACTTCCTTAGGTGTGAGGCCAAGAGATCACCGCAAGGTCTTTCTAAGGACTTCCCAGCTTGCAAAACGCCCATGCTAAGGTTTTACCGCCGTAAAAGTGACGCATCACCCGGAGGCTCCCTCTTGCACCGTGGCTTCAAGTAGTCCGCCTTTCCTCGCCCGAATCCGAACACACCTTCTTCCTTCATCCTTCCTCGACGCCCGTAAAACCGGGAAGTTACCTTGGTACTAAACCTTACCTACCCCTTATCAGCCCTGTGCTTTGTGCGGAAGTCCTGGGTTGCCACTCCAAGAACCGGTCCTTATGATCCCAAACAGGTACTACCGCAAACCAACAGTACTACAACTAGCACCTGTGCTTACCCACACCATCATCCACCTCCTCCTGTCGGGATCACCTAAGTTCCATGTTGCTAAAAAGCATTACCAGTTCATTGATCATTATGTCCAAGTGGACAATTAGTCAAGATAATATTTAGTTCAAGTTGAACCCCATTAAAAGCAAGCTAAGCAATGACGTATCCATACTATAACACTACACCCAAAACCAAGGCGATAAGGAAATAGTATGGAACAGGATATGACACAATAGGCTTCAAATTAAATGCAATGCATTAAAAGTAAATTCAGATAGTAAAGAAATAGGCTCAATGTGCATCAAGGACACTTGCCTGATTCCCCTTGCTGCTGCTCATGTCTTCAAGTCTTGCTCTTGAGGTCTTCGAAAAGTATGTTCTTCTATTTAACGTCACACCGATACAAAACGTGCAAGAAACAAGCATCCAAGAAAACTAAGAAACAGTACACCAAACAATACCTAATGACTATGAAAATAGTACTCGTCACTACGATCGTGTGAGCGTAAGAATCGGCTTAATCGGAGTTACGAGCGAAAAGTTATGAGCATTTTGAAGATCCGGGGTTTAAACTGCAAAAAGCCTTTTTCGTATAAAATTAAATATATTTATGAAACGGAAAGAACTAAAAGATTATTTCATTTGTAAATAAAGAGAGATGGAATAAACAATTTATTTGGCAAAGTAAATAGAAAGAAATTTTATTTTAGATCCAAAAGCATATGTTTTACATGACTCGTTTAAAACTAGAAGGTTAGGGATCTAATTGCTTAATAACGTATTTCAAAAAATAAATAAAATACATAAATAGATTTTGCAAAGCAGCAAATAAATATAGATAAATGTTAGCTCTATTTGGCACTGATGAAATAAATAATTTGTTTGAGAATCTAAACATAGAAGAATTGATTTTATTGTAAAAATATATATTTGTCTTGTTTTATTCTATAGGGAACTAAGGGGTTATTTTTATTAAAACGGAGAGATCTTAACTAATTATCACAAAACTATAGTGACGGAATCGCAAAATAACCACGGCTTGCGGCATCGGCTCATCATACTCTACTTGATCTCGGGCTAGGGAAGTCAGATTCTCCTTGTTGCTAGTAGAGAAGGGAGATGAGACGATGGTGTGCTCACCCTGGACGCCATGGAGCTCTGTCATGTCTTAGCAACAGCGGGCTACAACTAATGGTGGTGGTGATTTGTCGGTTTCGTCCGAGAAGGCAGCTACGGCACGAGTTCACTCTACATCTTCCATACTGGGCTGTGGTTTCTCCTTGTCTCCTTGCTGGTGACTTAGCTACTTCCAGGGCGGCTCGAATCGACAAATGCCGAAGCTGGTCGAGGCGGCTCCATTGGTGACAGGTGGTGCGGCATCGTCCGGCACACAGCCCGGTAGGGAAACTCCAACGAGGATAGATCATGCTGGTGCGGCTCGCCTCCCATTGACGAATGCTCGAGCTCAACGAGAAGGCCCCAATTACGACGGCAGCGCGCTTCATTCACACTACTTGGAAAATAACCCTACAATAGCGGGCAAAAGAGCCCTACAATAGCGGGTAGACGGAAAGTTATTGCGTTGACGTCATTAAAAGTGGGTCCATTACAATATCGGGCATGCTGCCCGTTATTACAGTGATGAATAAAAAAAATAAAAAAATCTACGAGGCACCGGACCCAGCCCGATCCCGGCACGCTGCTAGGCCCGGTGGCAAGATCCAACGTCGGCCCTGTCTCCCACCGCTCAAACCTCACGGAGGCTGTATCCTCACCAGCCGCCGTCGACGTGACGTAGAGGAGAGGGGTGCAGCTCGACGTGGGGATCTGGCCGTCTCCTCGCCGATCCGCCGCCGGCGCATCATAGAGGAGAGGAGCGTGGCCTGATGTGCTGGATCTGGCCGCTTCCTTGCCGGATCCGCCGCCGGCGCATCGCATAGGGGAGGAGCATGGCCCGATGCGGTGGATCCGGCCGCCTCCTCGCCGGATCCGTCGAAGCGCGACTCGGAAGAAGGGAGGGGGCGCGACCCGACGTGGAGGCGGCACAAGAGGAGGGACGCGGCCCCATGCGCCGCCGGCGCGACGCCACCCGACGCGGTGGAGAGGGGAGGGGCGCGACGTCGTCCGACGCGGAGGAGAGGGGAGGGGCGCGACATCGCACGACGCGGTGGAGAGGGGAGGGGCGTGACTTTGCCCGACGCGGAGGAGATGGGAGGGGCGCGGCGTAGCACGGCGTGGTGGAGAGGGGGAGGGCGCGACGCCGCCCGACGCGGAGGAGAGGAGTGGGGCGCTGTTGGGTTACGGGGATGGAGTGTCCGGCAAGGAGGATGCATCCATTTTATAGCGGTCAATTTTTGGGCTCTAGGGTTTAGTCTGCCGGGCCTTATGGGCCTCATTTTTAATAACGGACCAATAACGTAAGAAGCCCGATATTAGAGGATGTTCTTTAATAGCGGACCCTGATGACGTCAGCAGCGCACGCTATTAGTACGACACGTCTATTTTCAATAACGTTGCGCTCGCTGACATCAGCGGCGCCCGCTATTGCAGTGATCCTGTAATAGCGTTGCTATTCTGATGACGTCAGCAAGATGACACTATAATAACGTTTTTATGGATGCCGGTTATTACTGAAAAATGACCCGTGAAATAGGCACGGACCCCTAGAGATCCTGAGCGCGTACGACAACGCGGTCGAATCGAACTACGGCAGCGATAGTGCGTGCGTCAATGCTTGCGTGACCTGGGCCTGCAAGGTGCGTGCGGCTACTGGGACGAGTTGGTTCAGGAAAAACAGAGAGAGAGAGATGCTAGGCTGCGGAGGGAGTTAGGTCCAAGGACACGGACGGTCTTCCTTTTTTCTTTTTCTTTTCCTATTATCTACTTTCTAATTTATAATCTGAACCAAACAAACTTGACTCGAGTTTGTAAATATATTTTTCCACACAAACAAAGCCTAATACAATACTATTTCAGCATGGATGCAACAAGCAAAATCATACCCTAATTATTTTGATAAAAATAGGAGAAAGGCAATATAATTGGTTTTATAAAACAAAATTCGTCAAAAACAAGAGAAAACAAATCTTGGTATTTTGCACAATTGCATCTTGGAGGCCCTTTTGGCCGCTGTAGCTATACAACTCTTTATGCATTGCAACATCACTTAGAGGATCAAAATACTTGTCTCTTTCACTACAAAACTCACGAATCATGAAGCGGAGGAGTTTGGCTGCAATGAGCTCGAGTGTGCTTTCTTCTAAGTAGGAACCTGTTTTTGGCTTCTCATAACGTTGCTGCCACAAATAAATTATAGAATTAATACATGTTTGTTAAGTAATATAAAACTAATATACTAATGCAAAAAAAATTAAATACTTACATCTTTCCATGGGGCCGGTTCTTCCGTAGGGAATGTGGTATATTTCCCTTTTTCGACACTTATGTATTTGCACACATAGTAGCCATAAGTCACGGTCCCAGGACGCTGTTTGGAACACTTTACAAAACAAGGAAATTGTTAAGTTACCTTACATGTAGAGATATTAATTAATTGAATAAAAAATAAGCATGATATGAGATAATAGTACCGGATAATGCGTTTTTTATCCAAGGTTGGTCTGTTTGGGATGAGGGTCACCACCAAGCTCGAGATAGTATTTATAGGCACTAATATAAAAAAGAAAATGAGCAACATTGTACATCCAAGCAAACGAAACCCGTGACCTTTTGGAAATATACAACAACATCACCACCCCCACCGGTGTACATCGAAGATCGATCTTCCATCTTTCTATACACATGTATCATAAATAAAGAAGTGAATAATAATTAAAATCTAAGTCAAAAAGGAATTATATGCTAAAAAGCAAAAGTAAAGGCTATATTACAGGTTCATAATAAAATCTAGACATAATAATATTACATACTATAGTTACGTGTGATTTAAAAGTTAATAATAAAATCTCTACATAAATTGCTGTTAAAAAAAACAAGATTTATGAATAAAACCTTGATCCAAAACTAGGTCTAGATCCAAAACTAGATCCCTACATATAAAAGCCTACATATATGTATGGGGAGGATAAGTTTAAGTAATAAGAGATGCATGGGGAGCACTAACCATGCCATTTATAGGTAAAAAAAATGGATCCAAACCCTAGGAAAAGTAACCATAAAAAAAGAGACTAAAACTATGGTTACACACAAAAATAATAAATGGAACGACATGGATTTACCTCCTAGAACAATATCCTTCCAAAAAAACAGGTTCAAAACCTTCCCCCTTCTTTTTTGGCTTTTTCCGCCCTCCGTACGGACAGCTCGTTCGTGAGCTCGCGAAACAGAGCTCCTGTCGAAGGAAGGGGACAAATTTATACACTGTTGCCTGCAATAGCGGGTATGATAACGTCACCCTGGCGACGATATGACAGGAACCCTGTAATAACGGATCAGGTGACGTCACCGGTGGCCGCTATTGCAGGCTATCCAAGTAATATCGGCCGCTAGTGATGTCATCGCGAGCTGATATTATAGACTCGGCCAGTAATAGCGGACGACAGGTGATGTCACCGGTGGCTGCTATTACTTGGGTGAACCATATCTGTAATAGCGTTGCCTCCGATGACGTCATCTGCACCCGCTATTGCAGTGACCCCTGCAATAGCGTTTCACCCCGATGACGTCAGCAATGGCACCCAACAATAGTGTTTTTTTATATGCCCGTTATTGCTGGAAAATGCCCCCGATATTGCTGGCTCTCTTTGTAGTAGTGTGAGATTTGAGATTGAGACTATGTTATTGGATGATCTTTGTTATCTCACATTGTTTTAATTCTTTCTTATGGTTTGATGATGCTAAATTATGATGGATGTACGTGCCACACTTCTGGGATTGACAATGAGGTACAAAGGGTTTAGATTTGACTTTGGTGAAATTCGGGTCCTCACAAGCGAACCAACGTTGTAAGATAGGGGTGTTTTGTGTTTGAATCCATACTGATGGAAGTTTTTTCTTCTAATGGCTAGTAGTATTATAATACAACTAGTCAAACTGCTCGCGCATTTGCGGAGGCTAGATATTGGGCCTACTGATGTTCTATATAAAGTTTTCTCTTATGTCCATTTACATCAAACCACCAAATAAGTGCGCATTAGAAACTCCTTTAATCTCAATGAAGTATATATGAAAATGGTCACGATAATGCATTCATAAAATATTTAAGGCTATAATTAATTTATTATGTAGTAGGATTACTTACGAAATAATTGAGTTATCATGGTTAGATAATTCAACTATCTCTTTTGTTTTCTTATTATACTCAAATGTCTAAGTTAATCAGAAGAATCTTATCATGTTATACAGCGATGTCTATGTTATCATGGAGTATTATGCTAACATAGGCTTTGTTGTATAACTTGATAAGATTCTTCTCATTAACTGAGACATGTAAAAGCCAAACACCAATTTGCATTTAAGGTAAGAGGATTATTGAAGTAGAATCCTGAATGTAGTACACTTACGTGCGATTATTGTGTAGCCTCGCTGGAGTGCACATGTCAAGTCCCCGCAGCGTCGCGAACCATTGAAGAAACATATGCGATGGATCAGAGCTTTAGAAGGTAGGCAACCAACAGAAGCAATATAGGCACAGAATGGACGAAGCAGTCAGCCATGTCAAGAGCCACAAATGCTAGGTTCATCGTCTCATGGCATGTAGCGTCTTTCTTCCTCTCCAATCCCCATGTTTTATTCTTTTGCTTGTGCAACTCTTTCCCAAGAGACACGCCCGCTAGAGACTCGACGGCCCTAATGCCGAGAAGGTCCTCCACGTCCATGAACCACAATCTGGTTAAAAACCGCGATGATGGCCCTGCGGAGCATCAATGCACTCAGTGGGCGTGCCGCGGGCCAACGACCAGTGTCACACCAGCTACATAGCCGCGGCATCGTGCTCAGCGCTCCCGGCCGTCGGCGATCTAACTGAAAATTTTATGCCAAAGGTGGGGCCTTGGTGCAGTCGTGAGTCGTTGATCCGCCACTGGCTAGGCCAGGAGCCAATTTGATCGTTAGCGTTGCCGGCGCTTCTGTATCTTTCTATGGTCCGACCAAGGAGAAGAACACCACGGTTCCGATGAAGAACTTGGAGACGAGCACCAAGTCGCCATGCCAACTTGGATGCCTTGTCGGCAGTTCTCTGTCTTATGCACGGAAACTTCGCTTCTTGGAACTTCTCGTCGCAGATCGACTCGCTTTCGGTGACAATGTTGTATTGGTGTTGTATACGAGATCAATTCTTTGCTTTGCAGTAGATCAATCCCTCGCCTAGTAGTTTTTTTCCTGATTGGCTGGCTCCCTGTAGAGGTACGTGGAGGAGAGAAGATGTATGACGATGGATGATACGGAGAGATGCTGATCAAGGGCTGGATATTTACTAAAGATTACGTGGGAAAGAATCAAGGGCTAGATGTTTTGCTTTTCTGTAGGAATTTCTAACCTATTTCTCTTTTTTTCTAGGCACCTTGATGGGAAGTTCATTTCCTTTTATTATTAAATAGATAGATTGCTTTCTAACTCGTTTCAATTCTACCCGTTCCAATCCTTTAATTTGCTGAAAAATTGAGACACGCGTTGCAATAATGAAGTGCTATATGTATTGGTTGATGCAGAGGCTGGAATATTGATATATATTCTCTTTTCTAGAAAGTCAACAACAACTTTGTATGAAGTGATATATGCTTAGGATGCATTATAATTGTATTTGAAACTTCTTATTTGTGAAAGTATTTAAGTTGTGCTACTTTAGAATCACCCCTGAACATCTTGCACAAAATTTATGGTCCCTTTATTATCAGAAACATACTTTTATGCAACTTTAATCATGTATGCACCCACTTTAACAGAAGTAAATACATGTATGAAATGATTGGTTAATTAATTAATATGTTAGACACATAAATGTGTAAGATACAAAAATAGATATAATAACTATGTGTGGTAATACATAAGTGTGTAAAATATAAAAATAGATGTATGATAGGATTGGTCAATGCATTCTTATATTACTTCCAAAGTTCTTATAGTACATATATATATATATATATATATATATATATATATATATATATATATATATATATATTCACTGCTACCAAATATGTTTCTAGTGGTGGCCCAAAAGCTTAACTTCTTTATACAGGGTGAACTTGGAACATTGTGGCTTTCACTGTATTAGTATGTTTTTGATCTTATTTGCTTATGCACTGATGAGATTCTGATGTAATATTTGAATCAAGATGGATGTAAAGACTTGTATCTTTATCTCCATTGTATTTGCTTATGTTTGAATGTTGTAATATCAGGCATCACAGTGCATGATCTCATCCAAGATGATCGTGGCGATGGAAACGGTTCTTCGTGAGGCGAGTCTGTCACAGAGACTTCACACGAATATGCATTGATGCATTCTCTATCATGAAAAAATGGAGATAGATATTTTTTATTGTTTGCATAGTTTTCTCATTATTTTTGCTTTTAATTTATTGAGCACACCATATAAATCATAGGAATCTTGTCCTATTTTTTATTGATAGAGAATGAATCGATGTATAATTCTACAACATTTGAAATTCTAACGTATTTTATGTATTGAGATAAAGAATGCAAATAATTGTTAAATGGTTATAGTGTGTCTGAGACGAGATACTCCAGAATCATAGTGTCCTCCATCTAAAAACGAGATTGTGAGTGTTGGAGATGAAGCCACGGTTTCTCAATGTGTTCCAGAAAATTTTGTCTTTAGATGAACATGCTTATTCAAATTCAAGGGGTTTTAAAGTGTAGAACTGGGTCAAGTATTTGATAGAAGCGGCCAAGCTCTGATTTTTGAAAATTAAATGCAAATTTAACTAAACTCTAATATATTACTACACTTAACACTATTATCAATGAGAGATATAGATTATTTGAGTGTGACACCCCGTGTCACTAGCCTTGCGAGTTAGCATTTTTAAAACTCATCTATGGTCTAGTAGCACACCCTCAAGAATTTTCATTAACATGCATTTTGATTTGGGCTGCCAATAAATTCAAATTCAATTTGAATTGAACTACAACTCGAATTTCTACAACATAAGTGGGGTCCGCCACAAATATATGTTGTGGCACATGTCAAAAGAAAATTCAATCCCAAAGGACACCAATTTTTTATCAAGGTTTGATACCCCAATTAAATTAGAGAAGCTTAACTTTTAATCATTTTCCCTGAATTAATACAATTTATTTGTGAGGACTTTTGGATCAAACTCAACTTGCATGTCACTTTCTCGAGTTGATCTACCCAAGGAAACTTTCTTCACTAATTTTTCAGCTTGGAAAATGTTGAATTAGATTTTTCATTTCGGATAAAAACCACACCTGGAAATTAGAGAAAAAGGAGAAGATGCCAGGGGCATATTCCGTGGGGCCCGCTTGTCGGCGGCCCAGGGCGACGCACGGGCGCACGCCGCGTGCCGGCGCTCCGTACGCGGGCGCCGCATGGCGTCCGCCCCGGCGAAGCCCCACCTGGTCGGGAGGTCGGGGAGGAGGCCAAGGCCCGGTCGGGAGCGCCTTTCCCAGCTCCTCTCCAATTCTCTTCCCCTCCCCGGACCTCCCACACCCGTTGCCTCACCTTCCCCTTGCTCCACGCAGCTTGTCCCCAAGGATCATGGCCTGACTGGAACGAATCGAGCTCATTTTCCTAGCACACCGCCGCCTAGGACTCCTTCGCTCTCGCCGTCGATTCGCCACCACGGTGAGCTCCGGTCGTCTCCTCCGTGTTTCGGGATGTGCGCAAGCGAACGACGCACCCCCTGGCCCCTCTTTCCCTACCTCGTGTGCAAGGTTTTGCCGGCATTTGCCATCTTCCCCGGCTGCCACCATCTACCGCCCCCGCCTCTCCGCCGAGCACCACTTCGGGGCTGGCTCGTCCAAGACGAGCACACATACCGGAGTTTCGCTGCCTGCCACCCTCGCCACCGGCAACGCCACGGTGAGCCTCCCGGCCGCGCGACCCTCTCGTTAGTTTCCCTGCGTCACGCGCGAGGAAATCGTGCCCAACTCCGATGGGTGCGCTGCCCGGCCCCGGCCATGGCGTCGTCGAACCACAGGGCGGGCCACACGGGCGAGATCCCGTGTGGCCATGGCTGCTCAAGATTCGGAACCTGTGACCCTCGGTGTGGCCTCGAGCGTGCGGGTTTGATTCAAAATACTCAATGGCATTTTTGTTATTAAGGCAGAAATTCAAATAAACTTAGAAAAATTCATATCTAGAGTTCTAGACCTCGAAAAATTGCAAACTGAATTTTCTTGGATCCTTGAGACATGTACTATTTTATAGTGCATTTAGTTTGGCATGATTAGGGGTAAATTAATTGGATTAATTTCCTTTTTACCCATACTTGTTTAGCACTTAAATAATATGGTCTCCCTTTTAATATTGAAGTATAATTTAATTATCATCCTTAATTCGTGCATATGATCATAGGTATTTAGGCTCAGATCTTACCTAGCTTTTGCAAGGTTAGATAATTTATTTTCATGCACCTAGGATGATAATTTAAATGCTTCATGGGAGCTAATGAAATAATTAAACTGTTAATTACAATCAAATCATTTCACCCTCACTAGACCCCAAGTTATTTTATAATCACTAATCACGTGTGTTTGATGAAATCTGCACGTATTCCATAAAATATTCAAATCATGTTTTCATCAAATTCACGCATCACCTTTGCATCATGTAGCTGCGGTGGTGTACGCGGTGACCGACGAGGAGGATCCAGAAGTTGCTGCTTGTGACCCACCTGTTTAGGGTCAAGCTCAAGGCAAGGCCCGGTGCACAACTCAATTATTTACGTCTTTTATTTTCATCACTCGTGCTTGTAGGTTTGTACTATGCACTAGGTGTATAGGAGTTGTGATGAAAACCCTAGCATGCAGTAGGATTCTGGTTATCCATGTTTGTTTGCCGTACGATAGACGCTTGCTTAATTAGGGCGATAATCCGTCGAGTGGTACGGAGACCACTCGTAGGTAGGACAATCACCTTTTTGGACACGTTGCTAAGTATTTGAGATGAGGATGGAAATTGGAGACCGGACGGGCAAATTAGGTGGAAAATGAAGTACTGTAAGAGTGTTCAAGGTGGTAGCATCGTCCGTGCACACAATGACCGCGTCGTGTCTGTCCCATGTTGATAAGTTTGAACGTTCTGTTTGCATGCTGGTGTTAATGGGTCCGAGTAAACCGATGTACCGAGGGTTGTTGTATGTTTGAGAGATACCCTACTCCATTGGTTTACTAGGCAGGAATTTTGGAGGAGAGGAGGGAACACTCTACTCACGGATGACGTCCGGGACGGCTGCGCGTGAGGGACCCTTCTCGGAGGAGCTAGGCTCGACTAACACTACAGTGCCACCCGGGAAAGGTTATCTCATGCGGCTTCCGGGAAGCATGTATGTGACGTGCAATCAGGTTGCTCCTGCAGGATGTAAATTGATTCGAATCGCTGCCCCACACGATGAACGAGTACCACTTATCTCGTCCGTCGGAACGTAGTAAGAAGAGGAACATAAGTGTTGATGATGATTAATTTGTTGTATTGCTTATTACATTATTTGGAAACATGTAATGCTATAGCATAGTGCAAATTAAATTTATTTATTTATGCAACTTAATGAACTGCTAAAAGATGATAGTAAGGATCCGTTTGTAGACGGGCTTAGTGCTTAATTATCCTACCCCTCGGCCTTTGCATGTCTAGGAGTCGGCTGTAGATGGCCACTTTGATGGGTCGGTCTTGCTGAGCGCTAGTTGCTTAGAGCTTTGAATGTGTTTTTCGGAGGATCCCGTCGGGCATGAGGTCGTAGATGGAGATGGTGCGGTTCGGATGAGTAGTACCGTTAATGTGCCGGCAAGGCGTTTAGGGCAAAACACCTGTCTCTACCGGATGGCCCGTGATGTATCGCCAAGAGAGCAATTGTATCTTATTTGCTTCCGCTGTTGTAGTTTATTTTCCAAACTTATTTGCTTCTAGAAATTTATGAGACTGATGTATTTATGTACACTCGGATGAATGTAAGAGACTTGTACTTATATTCATTGTATCATACTTATGTTTGCATGTTGTAAATATCGGGCATTACAGCGCGTGATGCCACCCATGATGATCCTGAAGACGGAACCACTTCTTCATGAGGCGGGTCTGTCACATTGAGTCTCTCTTTCAAGGAATTTAATTTAAGCTTGCTAATAGGGAGTCCAACAAAGTAGCTCGTGAGTTAGCTAAAGTAGTGTCGAGAACAAGTACGGCAGGGGAAGGCATCTTGAAACCGTGTTGAATGTCCAAAAGGCTCTCGGTGTCCGATTGTAATTATCTTCCTGGTTAATAAAACATAATCACATCTAAAAAACACTACTATTAAAATTTGAGATGTCCATAATGGGGGAGTTAAAATTCTTTCTAGGCTTTCAAGTCAAGCAACTCAAAGAAGGAACCTTCATAAGTCATACCAAGTACACATACCAAGTACACACATGACATCCTCAAGAAATTTGACATGGACAAGACGAAACCAAGCAAAACTCCAATGAAGACCGATGGTCATCTAGGATAGGATGTTATTGGCAAGGCGGTCGACCCAAAGGTATATCACTCCATGATCGGCTCGTTGCTTTACCTTTGTGCATCTAGGTCTGATGTCATGCTTAGTGTATGCATGTGTGCAAGATTTCAAGCCGCTCCAAAAGAGAGCCACTTGGTGGCTGCTAAAAAATCTTGACATATTTGGTTCACACTCCAAACATAGGGTTGTGCTATCCTAAGGGCGCAAGTTCAAGCTAGTTGGCTACTCCAATGCCGACTACACCGGATGTAAAGTGGATAGGAAGAGTACCTCCGAGACTTGCCAATTCTTGGGTAGGTCTCTTGTGTCATGGTCATCCAAGAAACAAAATTTCGTTGCCCTATCCACCAGCGAAGCGGAGTATGTTGCAGCTGGTAGTTGTTGTGTACAATTATTGTGGATGCGACAAACTCTAAATGACTTTCGATACAATTTGATCAAAGTTCCCTTCCTATGTGACAATAAGAGTGCCATCATGATATCATACAACCCCGTTGATCACAATAGGACTAAGCATATTGACATTCGGCACCACTTCTTGAGAGATCACTCAATTAATGGGGACATTTATATTAGCTATATGAGAACCGATAACCAATTGGTCGATATATTCACCAAGCCCTTAGATGAGAAAAGGTTTTGTGACCTTAGGATTGAACTAAATATCCTTGATTCTTCTAATGTGGAATGAAGCCTTGTGCATCTTGGTGAATTTGGATGTTTTTGTTTTTGCATTTGAAAAGGTTTAGCAAAAAGTGTTGAAGATTTTTGCTGTGCCAAATTGATATTAATCCTATAATCTTGTTGTCTATCTTGTGAATATAGTTTCCATTAGTTGATTGGTAGCTATTCACAATAGAACACAACTCCAAGTTCTAACATATCCTATCTTTCTTTGTCCTCATGAAACTTCCGTCTGTAACAGAACTTTTGTGAAAATCTTTTTGTTTTCGACGGAACTTTTGTTCTTCCACATGGAACTTCTGTCACGACTAAGCACTTAAAACCCTTTGGGACGCACGAGGGCTGGACGGCAGTGGTCGGCAGCGAGCGACGTGTGGGCCCACATGGGCCCCTAACTTTTTTTGTTTTTTAGCTATCACAGTAGCCACGGTTGGTCTATGTGGCGTGGTTATAGTTTTTCATCTGTAGTCACGTGGTCGTAGTCGCGGTTCCCATACTCGCGACTACAAGCCCCTTTCAACCGTCGCTATAGTCTATGTTTGTTATAGTGCTTGGAAGCTATAAAACGTCACTGTTTGGACTCATTGTTACACGATGGAGTAGTGTGTTAGTGTGCTAACCACCAACGAGACGAAGTCGCTTAGCTCACCAAACACAACAAACACGATTCTAAAGGAACAATATAGAAAGTGGCAAGGTAACAACTCATAATAGCCAAGTTAACTCAAGGATTACATGTGTCTTCTCGGGTGACCCTTGGTCTCCTTTTATAGTCGTGAGGAATCACAAGTTTACATTATATTTTTACCCTTGGCCAACTGCTCCCGATATAACTAAAAGGCGGCAACCCTAGGTCGGCTCCAAGGGCATTCCGGTCTTCGCGCTTGCCGTGTCCAGCTCCGTGCTAGCTAAGCGCCCGACTAGGTAGCGTCGTCGGATGAAGTCAAGCTGGGTTGCCTTGCCCCTCGTGGTAGCTTTGCCTCGCAGCGCTCCATGACCTGATCGAGCCACGCCCCTACTTCATCGGGCCCATGGCTTGGCTCACTACACGCTCGGCGAAGAACCTGGTTAGCGTTAGTCCAATAGGGGTAGGGGCGCGAGGCCTCCCAACATTAGCCCCTTGAGGGACAAGCTCGCTCCGGAATGAGCGAAGTCGCTCAAACCTCACTTGAGTGTGGGTGCGCCATCGAGCGGAGAGGGAAACACCACTCTGCGTCCTGGTTAAGGAGTTTTGCGCCATTGGTGTTCGTCCCCTTAGAGATGGTCAACTGGGTTTGATGGCATTGATGGGCCCATTTGTTGCCCGAAGGTTGACCTATTCGGCATGAAAAATACAACGAGGTTGTTTGTTTAGACTCGTGGAGCGGCGAGCCGTGTTGTATTGTGTGGCTACTCCCCCTTGCAGCATGAGTGCTGCGTACGGCGACGAAGGGTCATTACAGTCGGGTCCTTCATACTAATGGGATTCCTTATTCGCCCGAGCCGCGCCGCAAGAGGGTGAGGCTGATGAGGGGACTACCGACCCCGCCGCTGCTACCAGAAAGAAGAGGAAGCGCGGTACTAGCGGCGGAGTGGGGCCGTCGAAGTCCCGTCGGCGAAAGGGGCTTCTGCCTCTTGATATTGATTCCGGGTCTTCGCCTCCGAGGGTGGTTTGGCCACCACAAGTGCTCCTCGCCCGATCGCCTCGAAACCGCCATCCGTGCTTATGCACGATCCCCTCGACGCACCGTTTGTTCCCGCGAAGAAGACAACTGCGAAGAGATCTCGCGCTGTAGGGCACGTTGGTTCTGTTGCTAGTGCCACCGACCCTACAATTACTTCGAGCGAGGTAAGGTCTTACTGCCTTAACTTTGTCTTTTCGCTGCTTTCGCTTTCTTTTCTGATTAAATAATCCAATCAATTTGTTTCTAAGTTGTTAACAATCTTCCTCATACCTACGTTTTCTTACATAAAGTTAGTAGTTTAAATAATAGTATAAGTATCGCTCGTTCTATGTGGATTCGATATTAACCTTGAAATACAATAAGAGAAGAGAATATACGATTATACACCGTCCTTTTACGGTATTTATGTTAGTGCATATAAACGACCGGCACTAGCGAAGCCGCCATAGTTCTTCCTTCTGTCAACACTATCTGCAAGCCCAATTTTGGTAAGCATCGCGCCCCGGATACCTCACCGTTGTGCGCCTCTTGTTGAGACGGTCACCATGAAGACTTGTTACCTCCTATGCAAGTCCGGTGAGCCGCCACCACGCTCTGCATCGGTGAGAGAGAGAGAGAGAGAGAGAGAGAGAGAGAGAGAGAGACTCCATTCGCTCATGAAAGGAACTCTACCCATTCAAGATGATGAATAGCTTCCCTGTAATCGACACGAGGCAAGCATGTGCAGCTTCTCAAGAGGCCCTCTACTTCTTGCTATAGTACCGAAGGATCCCGGATCGAAGTCCGACGACTACATCAACCACCACGATGATGCATACGACATCGAGGAGCAGCAGCCGGTGAATGGTTACGAAGCGGAGGAGAAGCAGAAGTCCGGCGACGACCGTAAGCACGTGAAACAGCTGTTGCATGGTGTGAGACATCTTGTCGGGACTCGAGCAAACCGCTGTGTTGCCTGAAAAAGCTGATCGGGTTCGCGGTCAAGTCCTCATGGAAGATGTTCACCGTCCTGCCTGGCTTCTCCACGAGTGGGTGCTGAGGATTAAGAGGCACGAGCACACGCTCGGCGACGAGCGGGAAGGGGAGATCCTGCGTGGGAACCAGCGGCTTGTGCGTAGATGGCGAGCTCAGCCGATCGGCCAAGAATGGCTCCCAAGAAGTGCATCATGGAGGAAAATATATTTTGGCTTTACGCTTTGTTAGACTGTTGGAACGGTGTTTAAAGGGGGAAAAGCAATATTTAGAAAAAAAACAACACTTTGGCTAGCCTGGTGGAGATGCTCTTAGAGAGGATACCGGACGTTGTAACTGTAACGGCATCGTTTGGACTCAGCGTTACGCAGTGGAGTAGTGGAAAGAACGGATGTGCTCCACGTTTACCCGGCATACGGATAGGCATACGCCTCGACTCGAGAGAACCACAGCCTCGTCCGCTTTTGCCCATTTTAAGTATATTTTATTTATTTTTGCATTTTTATAATTTTTTAATAAAACAAGTGGTCAAACGTAACCTAGTCCCTTGGTTTACTAGGCAGGAATTTTAGAGGATAGGATGGAACACTCTACTCACGGATGACGTCCGGGACGGCTTCGCGTGAGGGACCCTTCTCGGAGGAGCTAGGCTCGACTAATACTACAGTGCCACCTGGGAAAGGTTATCTCATGCGGCTTCCGAGAACCATGTATGTGACGTGCAATCAGGTTGCTCCTGCAGGATGTAAACTGATTCGAATCGCTGCCCCACACAGTAGCGAGCACCACTTATCTCGTCCGTCGGAACGTAGTAAGAAGAGGAACATAAGTGTTGATGATGATTAATTTGTTGTATTGCTTATTACATTGTTTGGAAACATGTAATGCTATAGCATAGCGCAAATTAAATTTATTTATTTATGCAACTTAATGAACTGCGAAAAGATGATAGTAAGGATCCGTTTGTAGACTGGCTTAGTGCTTAATTATCCTACCCCTCGGCCTTTGCATGTCTAGGAGTCGGCTGTAGATGGCCACTTTGATGGGTCGGTCTTGCTGAGCGCTAGTTGCTCGGAGCTTTGAATGTGTTTTTCGAGAGGATCCCGTCGAGCATGAGGTCGTAGATGGAGATGGTGCGGTCCGGATGAGTAGTACCATTAATGTGCCGGCAAGACGTTTAGGGCAAAACACCTGTCTCTGTCGGATGGCCCGTGATGTATCGCCGAGAGAGCAATTGTATCTTATTTGCTTCCGCTGTTGTAGTTTATTTTCCAAACTTATTTGCTTCTGGAAATTTATGAGACTGATGTATTTATGTACCCTGGATGAATGTAAGAGACTTATACTTTTATTCATTGTATCATACTTATGTTTGCATGTTGTAAATATCGGGCATTATAGCGCGTGATGCCACCCATGATGATCCTGAAGACGGAACCACTTCTTCATGAGGCGGGTCTGTCACATTGAGTCTCTCTTTCACAGATTTTAATTTTCAGCTTGCTAATAGGGAGTCCAACAAAGTAGCTCGTGAGTTACCTAAAGTAGTGTCGAGAACAAGTACGGCAGGGGAAGGCATCTTGAAACCGTGTTGAATGTCCAAAAGGCTCTTGGTGTCCGATTGTAATTATCTTCCTGGTTAATAAAACATAATCACATCTAAAAAACACTACTATCAAAATTTGAGATGTCCATAATGGGGGAGTTAAAATTCTTTCTAGGCTTTCAAGTCAAGCAACTCAAAGAAGGAACCTTCATAAGTCATATCAAGTACACATACCAAGTACACACATGACATCCTCAAGAAATTTGACATGGACAAGACGAAACCAAGAAAGACTCCAATGAAGACTGATGGTCATCTAGGATAGGATGTAATTGGCAAGGCGGTCGACCTAAAGGTCTATCACTCCATGATCGGCTCGTTGCTTTACCTTTGTGCATCTAGGTCTGATGTCATGCTTAGTGTATGCATGTGTGCAAGATTTCAAGCCGCTCCAATGCCACTTGGTGGCTGCTAAAAAATCTTGAGATATTTGGTTCACACTCCAAACATAGGGTTGTGCTATCCTAAGGGCGCAAGTTCAAGCTAGTTGGCTACTCCAATGCCGACTACACCGGATGTAAAGTGGATAGGAAGAGTACCTCCGAGACTTGCCAATTCTTGGGTAGGTCTCTTGTGTCATGGTCATCCAAGAAACAAAATTTCGTTGCCCTATCCACCAGCAAAGCGGAGTATGTTGCAGCTGGTAGTTGTTGTGTACAACTATTGTGGATGCGACAAACTCTAAATGACTTTCGATACAATTTGATCAAAGTTCCCTTCCTATGTGACAATAAGAGTGCCATCATGATAGCATACAACCCCGTTGATCACAATAGGACTAAGCATATTGACATTCGACACCACTTCTTGAGAGATCACTCAATTAATGGGGACATTTAGATTAGCTATATGAGAACCGATAACCAATTGGTCGATATATTCACCAAGCCCTTAGATGAGAAAAGGTTTTGTGACCTTAGGATTGAACTAACTATCCTTGATTCTTCTAATGTGGAATGAAGCCTTGTGCATCTTGGTGAATTTGGATGTTTTTGTTTTTGCATTTGAAAAGGTTTAGCAAAAAGTGTTGAGGATTTTTGCTGTGCCAAATTGATATTAATCCTATAATCTTGTTGTCTATCTTGTGAATATAGTTTCCATTAGTTGATTGTTGGCTATTCACAATAGAACACAACTCCAAGTTCTAACATATCCTATCTTTCTTTGTCCTCATGAAACTTCCGTCTGTAACAGAACTTTTGTGAAAATCTTTTTGTTTTCGATGGAACTTTTGTTCTTCCACATGGAACTTCTGTCACGACTTAGCACTTAAAACCCTTTGGGACGGGAGACAACGAAATTCTGTGATCGACGGGATTTCTATCAAAATCTCTCTGTTTTCAAAAGAACATCCATCGCAGTTGGGTTTAACCCCTTCTACAGCCCAACCTTGTCTCCTTCTTCTCCATTCATTTCTATACTAACTCTCTCCTCTCCCAAACCCTAGCGTGGCATGTGAACGTCGATTCATCGATTCGACCGGGGAAAAGATCAAGCATTCCGTGCGAAAGCTTCTCCACCGTGCGGAAGTTCCGTTCCCCAACTTTTCTCGCTGTTTCCCACGCTCATTTTCTTCTATTTGGTATGAACCTTAACCTTCATTTTCTTTCATTTGGTAAAATGCTAGAGCTTATTTTCCTGCCCTTGAGTAGACTAGTTCCTAGGTAGCTAGATTAGATCTCCTTGTCAAGCTCTAGTAGATGGAATGGATGGATTCACCGAATTGAGCACCTGCATGGCAAGCTCCTGTCGAATGGAAGTTCCATCTCGACAAAAACTTCCCCATGGAGTTGCACTAGTCATTGAATTTCTCTTGTTCATCTTTTTTATTCTCATCGCTTCTCATATTCTCTATCTTGGCAGAACAATGGTGAGAAACAAGACCCCGCGTAGAAAGACAAGGGGCCATCATGACCAATCCTCTTCCAAGTGAGGACTTTGAAATTGAGGAGGAGAGTGAGGAGAGCGACGAGGAACAACCTCACTTATCAGTCAAAAGAAAGAGAGTTGCAAGTCATGCTGCTCCATTCGACGAAGCAACAGGGGAAAAGGGTCGGCTGCCGGATCGCACATGGGACGAGTTGAGATTATTAGGGGTTTGCTTGTGAAGGAGCCTGTGTACATTGGTCCTTACATAAAGACCAACTGGAAGAGACTTCCTCAAGATTTAGAGGAGGACAGGAGGATCAATCCTCGCAATGTCGGGAAGAATGAAGCCATTGACCTTCGCTTCCACTTGTGGTGTCGGCACGACTACTACTACACCTTCTTCATTGACATGGGTAACAAGTCCCATAGGCTGCACGAACATCGGTGGATAGATTGGAAATATATGGAAGATAAGAATGATGTTGTGTTTGATAGTGTCATCGGTGTGTGCAAGGCCCATGGTGTTTATGACTTGATGGCTTTCGGGTATGACTGGAATGAGGAAGTGATATGTGAGTTCTATACCACCGTACGTGGACCCAACGGGCAAGGCCCCAGGGGGTCCAATGTGAGTGCGACTATAGGAAATTTGTTTCCTACTTTCAACTTCCTAGGTCAGATAGGGACAAGGACAAGGAAGATATCACTAATGAGCAACCACTACATGAGTCCGAGCTGACATTCATGTATGAGGATGGGCCCTACATATATGGATAGACCAAGAGACTCCATCCATACTATTTCTACCTCAACCGCATCTTGAGACAGACCATTGTGTCAAAGGATGGATACAATGAGCAGGTTGCCCCTTACTCTTAGAATGTGTTGGTTAGGTTGCTCCGGATGCCACACCATTTTGTGTCATGGGCTTTATCTTTGAAAAGATAAGCAAGTGGTCGATGAACACTAAGATGACTCTACCATATGCTCCATTCATCATGGCTACGATTGAGGGGAGACCAGGCTTGTCTTTGAGAAGGAGTGCAAGCACATGCCACTTCAGCTGAAGCTCAAGAAGCCATCTAAGAAGAGCAACACCTCATAGGCTGCAGCCAGCAGCGCATAAAGAAGAACACCCACCGCCTCAAGGCAATCATGAGAGCGCAAGGACTTACTGTTTCTCTAGATGGCTCCGAGGCTAAGGAGGATGAGGCACCTCCTGCGTATGTGTGGCAGCATGATGACAACTCCACAGGAGTTGATGATGAGGAGGACGAGGACGAGGAGGACTTTGGTGGTCCGAGGAGGTGACGAGTGCCTTCCTTTCTTTCTTCTTTTCTCCTTCTTTCATTCCTTTTTGGTGCCTTGATGCCAAAGGGGAGAGAAAAGGAAAAACAGATCACTTCTATCTATCTATATTTGTTTATCGGGTTGTTGGAACTTTTGGAACTCTATTTATATGAGTGTGAGACTATGTGGTTGTGCTTTATTATAATAGGGCTAGTTTAAATACATTGCACATTTATGAATGATGAATGTTTATCACTTTAATGTGTGTCTAATGCTTATGCTCATCAAATTGTGGCTTGCTTTATGTGGTGTGTCCCTTTTGCGCTTTATTGCTTAAACTTTGCACCCTTATCATGATCACTTGTGCACTTTGCTTAGGCACCCCACAGGCTCAAAGTATAGGGGAGCTCGGTCACATGTTTTTGTGAACCATAAATCTCTTTAGGAGAGCTCCGCTATATTTTGTTTGTTGTTTCATTTTTATTTAATATCATTATCCCTTTTTAATTGTTTGTCATCAATCACCAACGTGGGGGGGGAGGGGAGGGGATTTGAAGATGCAACTGGGCCCCCTAGTTGTGTGTTCGTGTTATGCTTTTCTGGAATTGTTTGCATTGCCTATTCACCCCCCCCCGCCCCTAGGCAACTTTCAATTCTGCATCCATTTATTTTGCCCTAGAAATATATGATCAAAGCTCTAACTTAATGATCCCTCTACAGGAAGGGAAGTCAAGTATATGATATGTTTTGATATTTTGTAATTAGTTGTGGTTTGTATCTTGTTACGATTTGTAGATTTAATCGCAACCACTAGTTTTTTAGTTGTATATCGACAAACTTGCATGTACATTCTTTTAATTAGTTTTTGACTGTGCTTTATGGGAGGTGCTATTGTAATATATGTGATCGATCAAATAAGTGTATTTGTACTGCCTATAATGGATAAGCATATGTATATTTTTTTATGTTTTTTCATTTCATCATTAGTGACGCATCTGCTGGTAAAGTGTCACCAGTGTGAGTCATTGGTGCCGCGTCCTGAGAACATGCATCATCAGTAAGATCATTGGTGAAGGTATTTCATTAGTAACGTAAATTTAGTGACACATAAAAATGCGTCACTGATTTGAGTCATGAAGTGTCACTATAGACGTTTCCTTACGTAGTGGTGGGGCTTGTTAAAGCACAGAAGGAAAACAGCTACCTGTCGTATTTGAGCTTGTCGCTGGAATCGAGCTCCCTGCTAAGCGCACCTTCCCCAGGTCCCAGAGAGCGCAGCTTGGGTAGGAGTGCAGCAGATTTCTTTCTTTTTTCCTCTTCGAGAGCATACTGTACTATAACAAAAATTTACTATAGTCACGGGAACAAAAAAATAATAAAAACGATCAAAAAAACAAACCATGGCTACAAATATAGACCGTGGCTACAGATAGGCCTATGTTTATAGCCACGGTTCGTATGCCTTGACACAACCTCGCCCTCCACACAACCCACAAATGATATAAAAACCAACAACCGGACGCCCTAACTCTCTCGTTCCCCACGCACGCCGCCCCCACACATGCTCACTCTCTCTCTCTCTCTCTCTCTCTCTCTCTCTCTCTCTCGCCTCTCTCTCTCTCTCTCTCTCTCTCTCACCCCGGCGACCTCCTCCGGCCATCCCCCTCCGAGAAGGTAGCGTGTAGGGCGGCGACGGTCAGTGCTAGGGGCAGCTGGAGGCTCGTGCGGCCCCTTCTTCGACCAGCAACGACGCTCGGAGCGGCGGGCGCTCGTGGCAACAACGGCGCGCGAGGCTAGGCGCTCGGGGTGGCGGCAACGGCGAGCTGAGGCTGGATCCGGCTAGCCCCCTCCTCCGCACGGTGGCGGTGACGGTCGGCACTTGGGGCGGCGAAGGGCTCGCGCGGCCCCTTCTTCGACCAGAAACGGTGCTCGGGGCGTCGGGCGCTCATGGCAGATCTGACGCGCGGGGGCTGGACGCTCGGGGCGGCGGCGCGCGGGTTAGGAGCGGCTGGCCGCCCCACATTCTCCGGCGGGCGTTGCGGGTCGGGGTCGGCCAGTTCTTTGATGGGCGGCACGGGTTGGGGGACGGCTGGATCTGGCTACCCCCTTCTCTAGTGAGGCGCGCAGGTGAGGAGCGGTTCCGGCGGGCGGCGCGTGTCGGAGACGGCAGTGGTCGGCAGCGAGCGACGTGTGGGCCCACACGGGCCCCTAACTTTTTTGTTTTCTTAGCTATCACAGTAGCCACGGTTGGTCTATGTGGCGTGGTTATAGTTTTTCATCTGTAGTCACGTGGTCGTAGTTGCGGTTCCCATACCCGCGGCTACAAGCCCCTTTCAACCGTCGCTATAGTCTATGTTTGTTATAGTGCTGGACGCTATAAAACGTCACCGTTTGGACTCATTGTTACACGATGGAGTAGTGTGTTAGTGTGCTAACCACCAACAGACGAAGTCGCTTAGCTTACCAAACACAACAAACACGATTCTAAAGGAACAATATAGAAAGTGGCAAGGTAACAACTCATAATAGTGAAGTTAACTCAAGGATTACATGTGTCTTCTCAGGTGACCCTTGGTCTCCTTTTATAGTCGTGAGGAATCACAAGTTTACATTACGTTTTTACCCTTGGCCAACTGCTCCCGATATAACTAAAAGGCGGCAACCCCAGAATTCAGAGGCGAAAGCTCGATCACACATAACCACAATTTCACGATGGGTATAGTTCACTTGCATGAAGTTCATAGCATTTGGATACACAGCAGGATAGATAGTGGGGGTACATATATACAAGCAAAAGGGAAACCGGATATGAAGAGAAAGTAAGAAGGCAAGAGCAGATACAAACTCAACGCGACACCCTTTCCGTTCTCACCATTGCATCTAGCAAAGTTAGGCCAGCCCGTTACACCTCTTGGACTTGGGCTTCCACAGCCTTTTCTTCATAGGCCAACTTTGCGTTTTCGACACCAGCACCCGGTTTTCCAGGTTTGATCTTTGGTTCAACATAACACTCAGTCTTGGTGTAATGCGGGTCCATTGGACAAGCCACTACAAGTTGTGCCTCTAGGACTTGGGCCTCCATGGTATTTCCTTCC
Source organism: Chloris gayana (assembly GCA_031894775.1). Lineage (NCBI taxonomy): Eukaryota > Viridiplantae > Streptophyta > Magnoliopsida > Poales > Poaceae > Chloris > Chloris gayana. Next base: position 531,650 of record JAUNZO010001558.1, on the reverse strand, counting down.
TGGGCAGACATGGCGTTTTTAACACCAGCACCTGGTTTTCCAGGTTTCATCTTTGGTTCAACATAACACTCAGTCTTGGTGTAATACGAGTCCATTGGGCAAGCCGCTACCAGTGGTGCCTCTTGGACTTGGGCCTCCATGGCATTTGCTTTCTGGGCTAACATGGTGTTTCCAACACTAGCATCCAGTTTTTCAGGTTTGATATCTAGTTGAACATAACACTCAGTCTTGGTGTAATGCGGGTCCATTGGGCAAGCCACTACGGGTCGTGCCTCCTGGACTTGGGCCTCCACTGTATCTGTCACATTTTCTTTCTGGGTCAACATGGTGTTTTTGACACGAGTTCCCGGTTTTCCGGGTTTTGGGCCATTCCCATGTCTGATCTTTGGGTTGGGTGGACACTCAGTCGTGGAGTAATCCTGCTTCATTGGGCAAGCCCGGCCTGCCGATGGCCTAAAACACAAGATCAATTTCCACCATCAATTCATTGCTTTGGACGGGAAACTACCCGATTTTTTCTCTTTTGAGCACATGCATAATCGTATTTTCAGAAATGAGCATGAATGGGCTGTATTTTCAACTCTAGGCATGCACCCATGTATATTTACGAGTTCCAAATATTATGGCCATACAACAGGCCGAGTGGGCCACATGCAATGCATATCATCATTAAATTATTAACTTCTATTTTCCTCCCAATAAATGAACAAGCACGCATGTAAAAAAGGTACAATTGGTCAATAGCATGTGAAATCGTGTGGAAACATATTTGATACAGAGAGCAATTTTCGATATGAAGCTGTTACTTGGATTTGATTTGTAAGTTGTGGGATAATATTCATTTTGTTGGGCATCGGCCAGTAACTAATTTTCATCAGAAAAAGTACACCGCTACAAAGTAGAGTACTTAATTTCTTCTGTCCACACGGAATATCCTTGGATTTGGTCGACACAAGAAATATCCTTGGATTAGGGAAGAGGAATGCAGCTTGTAGAGATTGAAGAAAAGGCAAAAGGTTATACCGATGTGCTGCATTAACAAGAAATGGTCCATGATAACGTGACTCGTTTAATACGGCTAAACGTCCGGAGCACGTCATCGTACGTGGGTTGTGCCTAGCGATGAAAATATACCTGAGGCGTGCTTGCTTCTCGAAATACGGTCATGCATATGCTCAAAAGAAAAAAAATCGGAGAAACTAGCAAGCAGGGAAGAGAAGCAGGGGGATTGGATGAGTGCCGTCAGGTTACCTGATGTTGAAAAGTTCCACCAGGTTTTGAATGGGGCTATGGTGCACACGATGCCGGTGTTCCAATAGCGCACACCGGGCTTGTCGTAGTTCGCAGCGCGTACTCGAGGAGGTACCACACCGATCGAGTATATGTGTGTCAAACCAAATAATACGCCCATGAGTTTTATATATAGCCAACGTGTACACACCGTGTATATGGATGCATGGGTCCCGTGGCGGCTTTGCACTGGACTCCCGTACGTCCGGTTGAACTTTTGCATCATACGTCCGGTCTAACTTTTGAGTCACACGTACGTACATCTCTTTTATACAAGTCGTGTACGTACATCACCGTTTTGTCTTACTAGAGACGAAGGAATTAACTGGTGCTGCTCGCCATGCATTCATACATGCAGTATTATGGCCCTATATCTTATAGTTGCACCTTCCCAATTGTCTTCATTGATCATATATTCTGCCGCCTTCGTCCTATCTGTTGTCCAGGCAAATCAAACGGTGACTTGACTTTGATAACTTGGCTTCTTCTTACTAGTCAATCATCGGTTATTAACGGGGTTACTTTCAATATCATACCACCATGTAGTGTGCATAACATGTTCGGTGACGTGGTGGATATCGAGTCTTAATTACAAACTGTTGGTTAGAGCATCGACTCTATGTTGAGAAACGTCATTATATATAACACCAACATAAAGCATCTAGTCTATGCCGCACCTTCCCAATTATCTTCATGGGCCATATATTATGATGCCGCCTTCGTCCCTGTTGTCCTGGCAAACCAACAATGACTTGACTTTGATAACGACATTTCGTCTCATTACTCAATCATCGCTTAACAGGGCTTCTTTTAATATCACACCACCTAATAGTGTGCACCACATGTTTGATGACTAGATTGTTAGGGTGGACATGAAATCTAAATATAAAGTGTTGGTTAGAGAATCTACTCTATGCTGGGCAATGTAATTATTTAGAAATGATGTTAATTATCTACAGGGTGATTGATAACATTGCCACTGCTGCAAAAAGAGAGCAGGAGCGAACCAATGTTGTAAGATAAGTGTGTTCTGTGTTTGAATCCATAGTGATGGAAGTTTTTTTCTTCTAATGGCTAGTAGTAATATAATACAATTGCTTTCTAACTCGTTTCAATTCTACCCTTTCCAAACCTTTAGTTTGCTGGAAGTTTGTGACACACGTTGTCATAATGAAGTGCTATATGTATTGGTTGATTTAGAGGCTGGAATATTGATATATATTCTCTTTTCTTAAAGTCAACAATAACTTTGTATGAAGTGTGCTTAGGATGCAGTATAATTGTATTTGTATTGTGCTACTTTAGAATCATTCCTGAACAACTTGCACAAAATTTCTGGTTCCTTTATTATCAGAAACATACTTTTGTGCAACTTTAATTATGTATGCACCTACTTTTAAAGAAGTAAGTACATGTATGAAATGATTGGTTAATTAATATGTTAGACAAGTCAACACATAAATGTGTAAGATATAAAAATAGGTATAATTACTATGCATGTTAATACATACTAGTAAGTGTGTAAAATATAGAAATAGATGTATGATAGGATTGGTCAGTGCATTTTTTTATTACTTCCAAAGTTCTTATAGTATCATATACTCTGTTTATTCACCGCTACGAAATATGTTTCCGGTGGTGGGCCAAAAGCGAACATCTTTGTACAGGGCGAATTTAGAACATTGTGGATCTTTTTCTCTTTTCCATTTTTTCTTTCTTTTTCCATAGGTCCATTAAGATCTAGACAGTATTTCAAATACACCAACAGAAAAAGAAAATGCCTACCGTAGACTTGTAATGCATATAAATGGAAAAACAAAGATGAAACTAAAAAGGAAGTCACCCAAAACTTATTCAAACATGAAAAGTTGTTTTTACTTCCTTGAATAATTAACGTTGTCTGTTTAACTACCCAAACAATTCATATTGCCACTTTTTTTTAATTTGTTCCCCTCCAAGTTGGATTGCTCCCATTTTGATCTGCATGCTAGGATCATGTTTGAAGTGGTTGCAAATTGAATTGTGAAACTATATTAAAATATATTGGCCCACTGTAATAACGTTTACATAATATCGACCGGTTGGCGGGCCCGATATTAGAGGCTCGAAAAGCCTGGTATTAAAGGCAACAATTGTAGTAGTGGACAACATATACCAACTAATGTAGTGGTTTGGAGGAAGGATCTTTCATTAAGATGAGATATTGGAATAAATATTCGGTGCAAACCACCTATTCAATGAAATTGTGAAAACCCTCTCAAAAATAAAACATAGTTAAAAGTGTTTTTTAGAAAATGAAACTTGGTATACATGTACATGATACCATAGGGAACATGTACACAAAATGTCAAGTCAAAATTCAACATTTTTTAAAAGATACAAAAATAATAAAGCTAAGTTATTGTTATCAACAACACAACTGAAACCTCTAGATGACATATTTTGGAACACCGAAGAATATAACAATAACAACGACAACCATGGAGTGGGTGGTCAATTTTCTTTTATGACCTGATGGCTAAAGGTAAAATTAATGTAGTCATATGAAAACTTATGATACAAGTCAATTAATATTTGGAAATAGATAGTATAACCTAACAAATTATTATAAAACTTAACCTTTGTGAACATATGCTAGCGGTGTGTCACCCTTAGCACTATCAGACAACGACTCTCTCGCTTGGCCGGTCGAAGTCCATGGCTTTTCTTGATGCTAATCTATTCCGAAGAGGATAAAATACTGGCTGTCGCGTCACCCATGGATCATAGGCTGTTGTGAGGCTTCTTATTTTCTAGTACACGGCTGCATGACCATGGTGGGCCAAGTAGAAAGGTTACTCTTTTGATTTGCTTATCCATGCATTATTAGTCGCAGGTGGCAGCAGCCAACCTAACCTTTGCGTCATTATACATTACGGTCCAGAGATTCAGTGACCTGGGATATTTTAAAGTACAAAGCATATACTGGTATATGATTATACCAGCGTTTGAGATGTCATATGTGTAACAACCCCAAAAGTAATATGTGCATTTCTGTTCACGAGCATCATGGCATCATGTTTACCCTTGTTGTAGTTATCAAGTTTAAATATTTTCCCCAAAATCTCAAATTTATTTAAGAAAAACCACTCAAAGTGAACCATAAATTGAAAAGGTTCAAATTTTGACAATTGTGGCCTGTTTGATAATTTTTCTTGGTCAAGTATGTGTTGAATGTAATTTATGGCATTTTTTCTAAAATTTTACTAATTTTTAAATGCCCAAAATAAATGGTTTGATTTTCAAAATAGTTTAAAGTTTGCATATTCATTTCAAAAAAGACTTTGAATTTTGAAAGTTTGCCAGTAACGAAAAATGTGCCAAACGCTTTCATTCATTCCCTCAAATTTTTCTTGGACTTTTAAAGGTCCAAAACAGTTTTTTTATTTAATGTTCCGAGCAGGGTTGTTTTGCAAAATTTCTAGTTTCGGCCCTCGTGCCAGACCCTCTTCTATCTCCCTCTCTCAACACTGCCGACAACCCTTCGTCGGGTACAATACTAAGTATATAAAATGAATTAACAAGTAGAAGTTGCATGCTAGTGAACTAATACTGAGAGAATCCTTAATTATCTTGTTAAACCATTTATAGTAATCCTTATCCTTAGTCTTTGTCATTCACACACTTCATATTTCTATTGCTTTAAGTTGGTAATTAATTAGTAGTAAAAGTCCTACTTGTTCTCCGTAGGTTCGATTAAATCTTAAAATACTCTAAGGGAAAAGAGCTACATTTGTACACTGTCCTCTTGCGGTATATAAATGGGCATGTATAAACAGCCAACACACGTCATTGCCTGCCACCTCTGACGACAATGTGAAATTCCTCACCGTCGATCAGTTCTTCCTTCTTTCTTGGTTCTAGAGCGTGCGCAACATCTCAACTGACCTCCCTAACCTCTCCATTTCCTGGATTTCACATCGTGCAAGCTGGAGATGCATTTTTCCTCAGCCTCCAACTCCTACTGACGCGAGCTACTTATCAACTACCCATTTTCCATCTTCCTCCACACCGACAACCTTGAAGATAGTATTGCTCATGATCGGCGGAAGCTCGAGGCAGAACAACTCCTCACAATTTCGTCTACTCCACCAAGATAGTTAATCCACGCATACATGGACGACGTAATAGTCACAAGAAGAAAAAGAGAAGATCACACCAATGACCTCGTAGAAACCTTCGCCAACCTAAGAGCGGCGAAGCTAAAGTTGAACCCTGAAAAGTGCATTTTCGGCATCCAAAAGGTTAAGGTGCTCGGATGCTTGGTAAACTCAAAAGGAATCGAAGAAAACCCAGAAAAAGTAAAGGCAATAACGAGCATGCAGCACCCCCACTCCATAAAAGAAGTGCAGAAACTAACTGGAAGAATGGCAGCACTAAACAGATTCATCTCCAAGTCGGCAGAAAAGAGCTTGCCCTTCTTTAAAGCACTCAAGGGCTCGAGAACCTTCGAATAGACCGAAGAGCAACAGAAAGCGTTCCAAGAGCTAAAAGAACACCTCACAGCAACTGTCAGGTTAGCTAGCCTGAGCAAGGCGAAGTACTCGTCTTATACGTGTCAACAAACCACTTCGCAGTCAGTGCAGCTTTAGTACAAGAAAAGAGAACAAGAACAATAATGGACAAAAATGGAAAGGAAAAAGAGCTTTGTCAGCAGTACCTAGTATACTTCGTCAACGAAGCACTGGCAGGGTCAAAACTGTTCTACTCGGAGATGGAAAAGATATGCTACGCAGTAGTCATGGCGGACAGAAAATTAAGGCATTACTTCGAAGCACACAGAATTAGACCAACCAGCCTCTAAACGACATCTTTGGAAATAGAGAGGCTTCGAACAGAGTCGGAAAGTGGGCAATGGAGTTGTCCGAGCATGTTATCGACTTCGAAAGACGAAGCGCAGCGAAGTCACAAGTACTGGCAGACTTCGTGGCAGATTGGATGGCACCAGGATACTCAGGCGAAGGTCCCATCACGGACAAGTTCTGGATAATACAATGCGACGGCGCCTAGGGCTCCGCTGGCGTCGGTGTCGCAGCAGTAGTCATCTCTCCCTCGGGTATAAAGCTGAGATACGTGGCCAGACTAGAATTTAAAAACGAGGATGATAGATGCACAAACAATGTGGCAGAGTACGAGGCAGTATTGTTGGGGATTAGAAAAGTAAGGGCATTGGGTGTTAAAAGTTGCAAGGTGAAAACAGACTCAAGGGTAGCCGCAAGACATGTAGACAAAGATTACGAAACAAGAGAACCTTTGCTTGCGAAGTACCTGCTCGAAATCAGAAGCATGGACAAATTCTTCAAAGGATTCGACGTCGAGTATGTCGAAAGAAAAAACAACGAAGAGGCAGACGCACTGGCCAAAGCAGCCTCCAAAAGACAACCACTGTCCGCCGACGTTTTTTACAAAGTAATCACAAAGCCGTCAACCCGAAGCCCGTAAGGCGAAGCAAAGCTCATACAAGCAATAGCCTCACAAGACTGGAGAGCACCACTTATGGCTTTCATCAACGGCTATTACCAACTAGAGTCGAAGGTAGAACACTTAAGGCTGCAGCAAAGGGCGCGAAGCTATCGGATACTACGGGGGAATTGTACAAATCAGGGATATCTACCCCGCTACACAACTCCTCCGCGAGATCCAGTCGGGAACTTGTGGCTCACACATCGGAGCCCGCGTCCTCGCAGCAAAAGCAGTAAGACAAGGCTTCTTTTGGCCCAGTATGATAAATGACGCAAAGGATATAGTCAAAACATGCGAAGCTTGCCGGAAGATATCGGGGAAGCACTCGGCCCCATCGCAGCCATCGCAGCTAATCATGCCTATCTTGCCACTTCGCAAGTGGGGCATAGATATTGTAGGCCAAATCACAACGGCACGAGAGAAGTTACAAGTATGCAATAGTGTCGGATGAGTATTTCTCAAAATGGATCGAAGCTAAAGCGGTGACAAACATCTCAGCACCTACTGCTGGCAAAACATCGTCTGCAGATTCGGGGTACCAAACGAGATTGTCATGGACAATGCCAAGAATTTTGACAACGAGCTCCTACGAGAATATTGTGACGGCCTAGGAACAAAACGGACTTCATCTCGGTGTACCATCCGCAGTCAAACGGAGCTGTAGAGAAGGCAAACTCGATAATATTCAAAGCAATGAAAAAAGTGTTGCTAGACAAAAAGAAGGGCAAGTGGGCGAGAAGAGCTACCAGCCATAATCTGGTCGCACAACACAACTGAGTCCGGAACAACGGGTTCACACCCTTGCTATTCGGCGAAGAGGCCATGACACCAGAAGAAATCAAGAACAAAAGCACAAGATCAACAGCTAGCCATGACAGACAAGTCGAATTCATATCAAAATACATGATGGAATTAGATAGGCTCAAAGAAACCAAAAGCCTAGAAAGGTATCAAGAAGACATCGAGAAAGTGGAGAGACAAAATGGTAGTCCCAAGGGCCTACAACTTGGGAGACTTGGTCCTAATCGGGACCCAAAGGACAGAAGCGAAGGGAAAGCTTGAACCAAAATGGGAAGGGCCATACATTATCGCAAACATCGGAAACCCAGGATGCTACGAGGCTCAAGTCAATGGATGGCAAAGAGCTACAACACTCATGAAAGGCCGACAATATCCGCATGTTTTACGTTTAAAGTAGAACTTGTAAGAAACATAGCTTCGTGTATTACAAGTGAAGCTGTAAATAGATTTTAAATTTTTTGCAAAAAGACCGTACTCTTTTCCTCGCAGGGGAAGACTCGAAAGGGCGTGAGGTTTTTAATGAGACAGCATGTGTAATAGCACCTACAATCAATATAAAGCTGCATTCCCTAAAACGAAGCAAAACAGTCAAAACGACTTCCAGAAATAATAGATGTCCGAACATTCGACATAGGGGCAATGCCTCATCAAATAACCGTACTCTGCCGGGCACAAGCAATATACCCGGAGTACTAGCTAGAAAACCGCTCCGTCGAGGCGAAAAATAAAATCCCCGGAGAACTGGCTTGCAAAACAATCACTTCGTTGGGCAAAGACAACATACCCCGGAGTACAAGCAACAAAACAAAGCGTCGTATCTGATCGGGTGAAAAACAAAAACTCCGAACGACGAAGCGAAACGATGCATAAAGCCGCAAGGGGCTCGCATTTTCGTTCGAAGCAATTTTCACTTCGCCCCTAAACGACTAAGTGGGGGAGTGTCATTTTATTTAAACAAGACGTCATATCCGATCGGGTGAAAAATAAAAACCCTAGAACGACGAAGCAAAACGATACGTAAAAGCCGCAAAGGGGATCACGTTTTCGTTCGAAGCAATTTTTACCTCGCCCCCAAACGACTAAGTGGGGGGTGGCGTTTTATTTAAACAAAACGATACGTAAAAGCCGCAAGTGGGCTCACATTTTTGTTCGAAGCAATTTTTCCTTCGCCCCTAAACAACTAAGTGAGGGGGAGTGGCGTTTTATTTAACCAAAGCGTCGTATCTGATCCGGTGACAAACAAAAACCCCGGAACGACGAAGCAAAACGATACGCAAAAGCCGCAAAGGGGCTCGCGTTTTCGGTCGAAGCAATTTTCACCTCGCCCCTAAACGGCTAAGTGGCGGGGTGGCGTTTTATTTAAACAAAACGATACGTAAAAGCCGCAAAGGGGCTCACGTTTTTGTTCGAAGCAATTTTCCCTTCGCCCCTAAATGACTAAGTTGGGGAGTGGCGTTTTATTTAAACAAAACGACAAAGCCGAATGGGGCTCCCGTCTTCGTTCGAAGCAATTTTCCCTTCGCCCATAAACGACTAAGTGGGAGGGTGGCGTTTTATTTAACCAAAACGATACGCAAAAGCCGCAAAGGGGCTCGCGTTTTCGTTCGAAGCAATTTTCACCTCGCCTCTAAACGAGTAAGTGGGGGGGGAGTGGCATTTCATTTAAACAAAACGATGCATAAAGCCGCCAACGGGCTCATGTTCTTGTTCGAAGCAATTTTTCACCAAGCCGGATTACAAAGCAAACTAAAATATCTCTACGACCGATCCTCTCTTATCACCCTCGTGAAGCGAAGTGTAGTAGGTAAAAAACATATCCGCTTGGTCGCATTCCGGAACCTCAATCTTGACACTAGCATCCTCTGCAGGGCGTCTTGGGAAGTCCCCATATGATCTCTAAAAGAATTTCCTGAGCTTTCACCGGCCCTTGGCAAATCGAACCATAGCAACACTCCAAAAATGAGCCAAGTCACCTCGAGGATATTCAACAAAGTAACGGTCATAACAACCCTGCGTAACCCTCGGATGACCTGGCTCGAATGCAAAGGAGTACTGTCGACAAACGAGTCGGGCGAGAGACTCATCCACTGTCGGGGCGGTACACCTGCAAAGCAAAATAGAGCACAAAACTCCATGAGAAACTATCATGGCTCTTTTTATAACAACACCGAGGCTAAAAAAACGTCGGCTTAACAATGCCCCACTCGTCTCAACCAAAAAGCCGAGGGCGATAGCCACGATTAATCGAAGGAGGCCGGAGCGAAGAACCGGCAAGACTACCACTTGCAACATCGCTGTAAACTTCTAAGTGCTTCAAACCTACTTGTTGAGGAGCGCCGGGAGTGCCCGCGGGGCGCAGCCTGAGTCGAAGGGACGTTCGCGGAAGTGCACGCTTCGTCGCTCGCGCGGTCCAACGCCTCAAAAAGTCTAAATCAACCTCGGAGCTCGAAGCCGCGCCATCACTCCGCACGGAATCGTCGGGAAGACCCAACTCCAGAATCTACTCGGAAACATCGCTCTCGGATTCCTGCACAGGCCTTTTGCATGGAACCTGTGCAGTTTAAAAACATTAACTTACAAAGAAATTGTCCATGCGCAACAAGGCGCGAAGCATAAAAAAACAAAATAAAAGCAACAGAGGCGAAGAGCCTTTTCTATTCGCTCCTACACCTCTCGATCGGATCTAGCCCTCGCAAGCGAAGGCTACGCGCCATGGCTGCCCCCGAAGGCGGAGCAGGGTCTTCTACTGCCCTTGCCTCCGTCCCATGCTCCTCCTCCTCTTCTGCCTCCTCCTCGGACCTTTCATCGGCCGGACCTGCACTCTGCAAAGAGAAGAGAAACTTAGCACTGTTTCAGCCGAAAAGTGCAGACTTCGCGGAGGGAAGAAAAGAGAACTTACCCCATGGGCACGCGCCCCGAAATCCTCGAGCGCGGCCGCCTGCCCGTGCGCGACCCGGTATTCTCGAAGGACTCACTGGGCAGACACCCTAACCGCTGCACGGGGACCATGGCGGGAATCCGCGCCAATCGAAGTACCTGGCTCGGCTAGGGCCCGGACGTGGTTGCAAGCCTACCGCTCGAGCAAATTAAAACCCGCCTCGACGCAGTGCGTCGCAGCAAGCTTACAGCCTTGGTCAAGCACCCCCGTCATGGCATCGACGGCTCCCGGCAGCCGGCGGAAGAAGGGCCGTTCGGGGCCTTCGTTGGTAGGCGAGTCGAAGGGAGGAATGACGGCCCCCACACTCTCCATTGCCGCCACCAGGCCTGAACCGGACTCCACGCTCCGTCGGGCGAAGAATCGATCACGGCGGTCGAGGATTTCCTTCAACTCTTTGACCTCACCGGTCAGCTCCTTGATCTCTCCCTGGGCCCTTCGGAGCCCAGCCTCGACCACATCTCGCTGCGAACGGGCGGCCTCGACGGACTTCTTCACCGCAACCGGTGCGCGAAGATGGCCAGCACTCTCCTCCTTCGCCGTTGTCAACTCCGCGGCCACCTGCGCGTGGCATGACGGGCGGCATGTCGGATGGCTAGTCAATGCCGAAGCCAACTCCTGGCTTCGCTCGAGCGAGCTCTGCAGCTCCACCATCAACTCGTCTTCGGGCCGCCCGTCCGAAGAGGCCTGGAGTGAAGGCTTGACAAACAATTTATTTCCCAAGCACGGTAGACGTGGCGGAGTAAGCTTCAACCGCAAAAAGAAACAAATCGCAAAGCACCTTCAAACTCCGCTTCACTAAAAGAGAAGAGCGTAAGCAATAAGAAAGAGAATCACCTCGGCCAGCAGCAAGCCCCAGTGTCGGAGCAGCAGGAGCACGGAGGACCGCTTCAATGGCGCCAAGCGTAGGCGAAGCTACGGGAGCGGCAGGAGCCGTATCTGCGACAAAAGACGAACAAAAACCTTAAGTTCAGAGCAACCTAGAATTTACTTCATCATTTAAGTGCTTAAGTTACGTGATAAATAAGGTGTTTAATGCCTTATTTTGCCATTATTACTAACAATTAAGTTCATTATATATATATAGTTGTAGTTTTCTTGTTTTTGTGAACTATGCACGAATTAGGTGAAAGCGAGAGACTCTACAGACCAAGAGATGTCAAGTGGGCCAAGGAGGAAGATCTACAAGACCGTGTCGGTCGGCATAACCTACATGTCGATCGGCGCAATGGGATAAAGCCCAAACTCGGGGCCCATACGGAGAAGATAAAGCCCAAAGCCATGATTAGAGCCCAAACTCGGTGTAGCAAAGGCCATAACTCGGACAGAGTACTAAAAAAGGAATCATCATGAGAAAACGGGAGCGAAAAACAGATAGAAAGTTTCAGACTTAGGATTTGAAGGTTGCGGCGGCGATGATAAAAACATCGAGCATCACCACCGGAAGGAGGAGTGTGCCGACCGGCACATCGCCGTGTCGCTAGGCACATGCGCGTTACACATTGTATTCTCTCATCCAACTGCAATCATGTCAATAGATTATAGTAGGACGAGTGAGTAGTTCTCATATTCTCTCCTCCGGCTAGGGAGACCTAGTCATGTAAACTCTCAGCATATGTAAAAAATCTTGAGATATTTGGTTCACACTCCAAACATAGGGTTGTGCTATCCTAAGGGCGCAAGTTCAAGCTAGTTGGCAACTCCAATGCCGACTACACCGGATGTAAAGTGGATAGGAAGAGTACCTCCGAGACTTGCCAATTCTTGGGTAGGTCTCTTGTGTCATGGTCATCCAAGAAACAAAATTTCGTTGCCCTATCCACCAGTGAAGCGGAGTATGTTGCAGCTGGTAGTTGTTGTGTACAACTATTGTGGATGCGACAAACTCTAAATGACTTTCGATACAATTTGATCAAAGTTCCCTTCCTATGTGACAATAAGAGTGCCGTCATGATAGCATACAACCCCGTTGATCACAATAGGACTAAGCATATTGACATTCGGCACCACTTCTTGAGAGATCACTCAATTAATGGGGACATTTAGATTAGCTATATGAGAACCGATAACCAATTGGTCGATATATTCACCAAGCCCTTAGATGAGAAAAGGTTTTGTGACCTTAGGATTGAACTAAATATCCTTGATTCTTCTAATGTGGAATGAAGCCTTGTGCATCTTGGTGAATTTGGATGTTTTTGTTTTTGCATTTGAAAAGGTTTAGCAAAAAGTGTTGAAGATTTTTGCTGTGCCAAATTGATATTAATCCTATAATCTTGTTGTCTATCTTGTGAATATAGTTTCCATTAGTTGATTGTTGGCTATTCACAATAGAACACAACTCCAAGTTCTAACATATCCTATCTTTCTTTGTCCTCATGAAACTTCCGTCCGTAACAGAACTTTTGTGAAAATCTATTTGTTTTCAACGGAACTTTTGTTCTTCCACATGGAACTTCTGTCACGACTTAGCACTTAAAACCCTTTGGGACGGGAGACAACGAAATTCTGTGACCGACGGGATTTCTATCAAAATCTCTCTGTTTTCAAAAGAACATCCATCGCAGTTGGGTTTAACCCCTTCTACAGCCCAACCTTGTCTCCTTCTTCTCCATTCATTTCTATACTAACTCTCTCCTCTCCCAAACCCTAGCGTGGCATGTGAGCGTCGATTCATCGATTCGACCGGGGAAAAGATCAAGCATTCCGTGCGAAAGCTTCTCCACCGTGCGGAAGTTCCGTTCCCCAACTTTTCTCGCTGTTTCCCGCGCTCATTTGCTTCTATTTGGTATGAACCTTAACCTTCATTTTCTTTCATTTGGTCAAATGCTAGAGCTTATTTTCCTGCCCTTGAGTAGACTAGTTCCTAGGTAGCTAGATTAGATCTCCTTGTCAAGCTCTAGTAGATGGAATGGATGGATTCACCGAATTGAGCACCTGCATGGCAAGCTCCTGTCGGAATGGAAGTTCCATCTCGACAAAAACTTCCCCATGGAGTTGCACTAGTCATTGAATTCTCATCGCTTCTCATATTCTCTATCTTGGCAGAACAATGGTGAGAAACAAGACCCCGCGTAGAAAGAACAAGGGGCCATCATGACCAATCCTCTTCCAAGTGAGGACTTTGAAATTGAGGAGGAGAGTGAGGAGAGCGACGAGGAACAACCTCACTTATCAGTCAAAAGAAAGAGAGTTGCAAGTCATGCTCCTCCACTCGACGAAGCAACAAGGGAAAAGGGTCGGCTGCCGGATCGCACATGGGACGAGTTGAGATTATTAGGGGTTTGCTTGTGAAGGAGCACTGTGTACATTGGTCCTTACATAAAGACCAAGCTGGAAGAGACTTCCTCAAGATTTAGAGGAGGACAGGAGGATCAATCCTCGCAATGTCGGGAAGAATGAAGCCATTGACCTTCGCTTCCACTTGTGGTGTCAGCACGGCTACTACTACACCTTCTTCATTGACATGGGTAACAAGTCCCATAGGCTGCACGAACATCGGTGGATAGATTGGAAATATATGGAAGATAAGAATGATGTTGTGTTTGATAGTGTCATCGGTGTGTGCAAGGCCCATGGTGTTTATGACTTGATGGCTTTCAGGTATGACTGGAATGAGGAAGTGATATGTGAGTTCTATACCACCGTACGTGGACCCAACGAGCAAGGCCCCGGGGGTCCAATATGAGTGCGACTATAGGAAATTTGTTTCCTACTTTCAACTTCCTAGGTTAGATAGGGACAAGGACAAGGAAGATATCACTAATGAGCAACCACTACATGAGTCCGAGCTGACATTCATGTATGAGGATGGGCCCTACATATATGGATAGACCAAGAGACTCGATCCATACTATTACTACCTCAACCGCATCTTGAGACAGACCATTGTGTCAAAGGATGGGTACAATGAGCAGGTTGCCCCTTACTCTTAGAATGTGTTGGTTAGGTTGCTCCGGATGCCACACCATTTTGTGTCATGGGCTTTATCTTTGAAAAGATAAGCAAGTGGTCGGTGAACACTAAGATGACTCTACCATATGCTCCATTCATCATGGCTACGATTGAGGGGGAGACCAGGCTTGTCTTTGAGAAGGAGTGCAAGCACATGCCACTTCAGCTGAAGCTCAAGAAGCCATCTAAGAAGAGCAACACCTCATAGGCTGCAGCCAGCAGCGCATAAAGAAGAACACCCACCGCCTCAAGGCAATCATGAGAGCGCAAGGACTTACTGTTTCTCTAGATGGCTCCGAGGCTAAGGAGGATGAGGCACCTCCCGCGTATGTGTGGCAGCATGATGACAACTCCGCAGGAGATGATGAGGAGGAGGACGAGGACGAGGAGGACTTTGGTGGTCCGAGGAGGTGACGAGTGCCTTCCTTTCTTTCTTCTTTTCTCCTTCTTTCATTCCTCTTTGGTGCCTTGATGCCAAAGGGGGAGAGAAAAGGAAAAACAGATCACTTCTATCTATCTATCTTTGTTTATCGGGTTGTTGGAACTTTTGGAACTCTATTTATATGAGTGTGAGACTATGTGGTTGTGTTTTATTATAATAGGGCTAGTTTAAATACATTGCACATTTATGAATGATGAATGTTTATCACTTTAATGTGTGTCTAATGCTTATGCTCATCAAATTGTGGCTTGCTTTATGTGGTGTGTCCCTTTTGCGCTTTATTGCTTAAACTTTGCACCCTTATCATGATCACTTGTGCACTTTGCTTAGGCACCCCACAGGCTCAAAGTATAGGGGGAGCTCGGTCACATGTTTTTGTGAACCATGAATCTCTTTAGGGAGAGCTCCGCTATATTTTGTTTGTTGTTTCATTTTTATTTAATATCATTATCCCTTTTTAATTGTTTGTCATCAATCACCAACGTGGCCGCCCCACATTCTCCGGCGGGCGTTGCGGGTCAGGGTCGGCCAGTTCTTTGATGGGTGG
Source organism: Chloris gayana (assembly GCA_031894775.1). Lineage (NCBI taxonomy): Eukaryota > Viridiplantae > Streptophyta > Magnoliopsida > Poales > Poaceae > Chloris > Chloris gayana. The sequence goes on along the minus strand of JAUNZO010001558.1, from coordinate 516,179 downwards.
CACGGGTTGGGGGACGGCTGGATCTGGCTACCCCCTTCTCTAGTGAGGCGCGCGGGTGAGGAGCGGTTCCGGCGGGCGGCGCGTGTCGGAGACGGCAGTGGTCGGCAGCGAGCGACGTGTGGGCCCACACGGGCCCCTAACTTTTTTGTTTTCTTAGCTATCACAGTAGCCACGGTTGGTCTATGTGGCGTGGTTATAGTTTTTCATCTGTAGTCACGTGGTCGTAGTTGCGGTTCCCATACCCGCGGCTACAAGCCCCTTTCAACCGTCGCTATAGTCTATGTTTGTTATAGTGCTGGACGCTATAAAACGTCACCGTTTGGACTCATTGTTACACGATGGAGTAGTGTGTTAGTGTGCTAACCACCAACAGACGAAGTCGCTTAGCTTACCAAACACAACAAACACGATTCTAAAGGAACAATATAGAAAGTGGCAAGGTAACAACTCATAATAGTGAAGTTAACTCAAGGATTACATGTGTCTTCTCAGGTGACCCTTGGTCTCCTTTTATAGTCGTGAGGAATCACAAGTTTACATTACGTTTTTACCCTTGGCCAACTGCTCCCGATATAACTAAAAGGCGGCAACCCCAGAATTCAGAGGCGAAAGCTCGATCACACATAACCACAATTTCACGATGGGTATAGTTCACTTGCATGAAGTTCATAGCATTTGGATACACAGCAGGATAGATAGTGGGGGTACATATATACAAGCAAAAGGGAAACCGGATATGAAGAGAAAGTAAGAAGGCAAGAGCAGATACAAACTCAACGCGACACCCTTTCCGTTCTCACCATTGCATCTAGCAAAGTTAGGCCAGCCCGTTACACCTCTTGGACTTGGGCTTCCACAGCCTTTTCTTCATAGGCCAACATTGCGTTTTCGACACCAGCACCCGGTTTTCCAGGTTTGATCTTTGGTTCAACATAACACTCAGTCTTGGTGTAATGCGGGTCCATTGGACAAGCCACTACAAGTTGTGCCTCTAGGACTTGGGCCTCCATGGTATTTCCTTCCTGGGCAGACATGGCGTTTTTAACACCAGCACCTGGTTTTCCGGGTTTCATCTTTGGTTCAACATAACACTCAGTCTTGGTGTAATACGAGTCCATTGGGCAAGCCGCTACCAGTGGTGCCTCTTGGACTTGGGCCTCCATGGCATTTGCTTTCTGGGCTAACATGGTGTTTCCAACACTAGCATCCAGTTTTTCAGGTTTGATATCTAGTTGAACATAACACTCAGTCTTGGTGTAATGCGGGTCCATTGGGCAAGCCACTACGGGTCGTGCCTCCTGGACTTGGGCCTCCACTGTATCTGTCACATTTTCTTTCTGGGTCAACATGGTGTTTTTGACACGAGTTCCCGGTTTTCCGGGTTTTGGGCCATTCCCATGTCTGATCTTTGGGTTGGGTGGACACTCAGTCGTGGAGTAATCCTGCTTCATTGGGCAAGCCCGGCCTGCCGATGGCCTAAAACACAAGATCAATTTCCACCATCAATTCATTGCTTTGGACGGGAAACTACCCGATTTTTTCTCTTTTGAGCACATGCATAATCGTATTTTCAGAAATGAGCATGAATGGGCTGTATTTTCAACTCTAGGCATGCACCCATGTATATTTACGAGTTCCAAATATTATGGCCATACAACAGGCCGAGTGGGCCACATGCAATGCATATCATCATTAAATTATTAACTTCTATTTTCCTCCCAATAAATGAACAAGCACGCATGTAAAAAAGGTACAATTGGTCAATAGCATGTGAAATCGTGTGGAAACATATTTGATACAGAGAGCAATTTTCGATATGAAGCTGTTACTTGGATTTGATTTGTAAGTTGTGGGATAATATTCATTTTGTTGGGCATCGGCCAGTAACTAATTTTCATCAGAAAAAGTACACCGCTACAAAGTAGAGTACTTAATTTCTTCTGTCCACACGGAATATCCTTGGATTTGGTCGACACAAGAAATATCCTTGGATTAGGGAAGAGGAATGCAGCTTGTAGAGATTGAAGAAAAGGCAAAAGGTTATACCGATGTGCTGCATTAACAAGAAATGGTCCATGATAACGTGACTCGTTTAATACGGCTAAACGTCCGGAGCACGTCATCGTACGTGGGTTGTGCCTAGCGATGAAAATATACCTGAGGCGTGCTTGCTTCTCGAAATACGGTCATGCATATGCTCAAAAGAAAAAAAATCGGAGAAACTAGCAAGCAGGGAAGAGAAGCAGGGGGATTGGATGAGTGCCGTCAGGTTACCTGATGTTGAAAAGTTCCACCAGGTTTTGAATGGGGCTATGGTGCACACGATGCCGGTGTTCCAATAGCGCACACCGGGCTTGTCGTAGTTCGCAGCGCGTACTCGAGGAGGTACCACACCGATCGAGTATATGTGTGTCAAACCAAATAATACGCCCATGAGTTTTATATATAGCCAACGTGTACACACCGTGTATATGGATGCATGGGTCCCGTGGCGGCTTTGCACTGGACTCCCGTACGTCCGGTTGAACTTTTGCATCATACGTCCGGTCTAACTTTTGAGTCACACGTACGTACATCTCTTTTATACAAGTCGTGTACGTACATCACCGTTTTGTCTTACTAGAGACGAAGGAATTAACTGGTGCTGCTCGCCATGCATTCATACATGCAGTATTATGGCCCTATATCTTATAGTTGCACCTTCCCAATTGTCTTCATTGATCATATATTCTGCCGCCTTCGTCCTATCTGTTGTCCAGGCAAATCAAACGGTGACTTGACTTTGATAACTTGGCTTCTTCTTACTAGTCAATCATCGGTTATTAACGGGGTTACTTTCAATATCATACCACCATGTAGTGTGCATAACATGTTCGGTGACGTGGTGGATATCGAGTCTTAATTACAAACTGTTGGTTAGAGCATCGACTCTATGTTGAGAAACGTCATTATATATAACACCAACATAAAGCATCTAGTCTATGCCGCACCTTCCCAATTATCTTCATGGGCCATATATTATGATGCCGCCTTCGTCCCTGTTGTCCTGGCAAACCAACAATGACTTGACTTTGATAACGACATTTCGTCTCATTACTCAATCATCGCTTAACAGGGCTTCTTTTAATATCACACCACCTAATAGTGTGCACCACATGTTTGATGACTAGATTGTTAGGGTGGACATGAAATCTAAATATAAAGTGTTGGTTAGAGAATCTACTCTATGCTGGGCAATGTAATTATTTAGAAATGATGTTAATTATCTACAGGGTGATTGATAACATTGCCACTGCTGCAAAAAGAGAGCAGGAGCGAACCAATGTTGTAAGATAAGTGTGTTCTGTGTTTGAATCCATAGTGATGGAAGTTTTTTTCTTCTAATGGCTAGTAGTAATATAATACAATTGCTTTCTAACTCGTTTCAATTCTACCCTTTCCAAACCTTTAGTTTGCTGGAAGTTTGTGACACACGTTGTCATAATGAAGTGCTATATGTATTGGTTGATTTAGAGGCTGGAATATTGATATATATTCTCTTTTCTTAAAGTCAACAATAACTTTGTATGAAGTGTGCTTAGGATGCAGTATAATTGTATTTGTATTGTGCTACTTTAGAATCATTCCTGAACAACTTGCACAAAATTTCTGGTTCCTTTATTATCAGAAACATACTTTTGTGCAACTTTAATTATGTATGCACCTACTTTTAAAGAAGTAAGTACATGTATGAAATGATTGGTTAATTAATATGTTAGACAAGTCAACACATAAATGTGTAAGATATAAAAATAGGTATAATTACTATGCATGTTAATACATACTAGTAAGTGTGTAAAATATAGAAATAGATGTATGATAGGACTGGTCAGTGCATTTTTTTATTACTTCCAAAGTTCTTATAGTATCATATACTCTGTTTATTCACCGCTACGAAATATGTTTCCGGTGGTGGGCCAAAAGCGAACATCTTTGTACAGGGCGAATTTAGAACATTGTGGATCTTTTTCTCTTTTCCATTTTTTTCTTTCTTTTTCCATAGGTCCATTAAGATCTAGACAGTATTTCAAATACACCAACAGAAAAAGAAAATGCCTACCGTAGACTTGTAATGCATATAAATGGAAAAACAAAGATGAAACTAAAAAGGAAGTCACCCAAAACTTATTCAAACATGAAAAGTTGTTTTTACTTCCTTGAATAATTAACGTTGTCTGTTTAACTACCCAAACAATTCATATTGCCACTTTTTTTTAATTTGTTCCCCTCCAAGTTGGATTGCTCCCATTTTGATCTGCATGCTAGGATCATGTTTGAAGTGGTTGCAAATTGAATTGTGAAACTATATTAAAATATATTGGCCCACTGTAATAACGTTTACATAATATCGACCGGTTGGCGGGCCCGATATTAGAGGCTCGAAAAGCCTGGTATTAAAGGCAACAATTGTAGTAGTGGACAACATATACCAACTAATGTAGTGGTTTGGAGGAAGGATCTTTCATTAAGATGAGATATTGGAATAAATATTCGGTGCAAACCACCTATTCAATGAAATTGTGAAAACCCTCTCAAAAATAAAACATAGTTAAAAGTGTTTTTTAGAAAATGAAACTTGGTATACATGTACATGATACCATAGGGAACATGTACACAAAATGTCAAGTCAAAATTCAACATTTTTTAAAAGATACAAAAATAATAAAGCTAAGTTATTGTTATCAACAACACAACTGAAACCTCTAGATGACATATTTTGGAACACCGAAGAATATAACAATAACAACGACAACCATGGAGTGGGTGGTCAATTTTCTTTTATGACCTGATGGCTAAAGGTAAAATTAATGTAGTCATATGAAAACTTATGATACAAGTCAATTAATATTTGGAAATAGATAGTATAACCTAACAAATTATTATAAAACTTAACCTTTGTGAACATATGCTAGCGGTGTGTCACCCTTAGCACTATCAGACAACGACTCTCTCGCTTGGCCGGTCGAAGTCCATGGCTTTTCTTGATGCTAATCTATTCCGAAGAGGATAAAATACTGGCTGTCGCGTCACCCATGGATCATAGGCTGTTGTGAGGCTTCTTATTTTCTAGTACACGGCTGCATGACCATGGTGGGCCAAGTAGAAAGGTTACTCTTTTGATTTGCTTATCCATGCATTATTAGTCGCAGGTGGCAGCAGCCAACCTAACCTTTGCGTCATTATACATTACGGTCCAGAGATTCAGTGACCTGGGATATTTTAAAGTACAAAGCATATACTGGTATATGATTATACCAGCGTTTGAGATGTCATATGTGTAACAACCCCAAAAGTAATATGTGCATTTCTGTTCACGAGCATCATGGCATCATGTTTACCCTTGTTGTAGTTATCAAGTTTAAATATTTTCCCCAAAATCTCAAATTTATTTAAGAAAAACCACTCAAAGTGAACCATAAATTGAAAAGGTTCAAATTTTGACAATTGTGGCCTGTTTGATAATTTTTCTTGGTCCAGTATGTGTTGAATGTAATTTAATTTATGGCATTTTTTCTAAAATTTTACTAATATTTTAAATGCCCAAAATAAATGGTTTGATTTTCAAAATAGTTCAAAGTTTGCATATTCATTTCAAAAAAGAGTTTGAATTTTGAAAGTTTGCCAATAACGAAAAATGTGCCAAACGCTTTCATTCATTCCCTCAAATTTTTCTTGAACTTTTAGAGGTCCAAAACAGTTTTTTTTATTTAATGTTCCGAGCAGGGTTGTTTTGCAAAATTTCTAGTTTCGGCCCTCGTGCCAGTCCCTCTTCTATCTCCCTCTCTCAACGCTGCCGAGAACCCTCCGTCGGGTACAATACTAAGTATATCAAATGAATTAACAAGTAGAAGTTGCATGCTAGTGAACTACCACCGAGAGAATCCTTAATTATCTTGTTAAACCATTTATAGTAATCCTTATCCTTAGTCTTTGTCATTCACACACTTCATATTTCTATTGCTTTAAGTTGGTAATTAATTAGTAGTAAAAGTCCTACTTGTTCTCCGTAGGTTCGATTAAATCTTAAAATACTCTAAGGGAAAACAGCTACATTTGTACACTGTCCTCTTGCGGTATATAAATGGGCATGTATAAACAGCCAACACACGTCATTGCCTGTAACCTCCGACGACAACGTGAAATTCCTCACCGTCGATCAGTTCTTCCTTCTTTCTTGGTTCTAGAGCGTGCGCAACATCTCAACTGACCTCCCTAACCTCTCCATTTCTTGGATTTCACATCGTGCAAGCTGGAGATGCATTTTTCCTCAGCCTCCAACTCCTACTGACGCGAGCTACTTATCAACTATCCATTTTCCATCTTCCTCCACACCGACAACCTTGAAGATAGTATTGCTCATGATCGGCGGAAGCTCGAGGTAGAACAACTCCTCAATTTCGTCTACTCCACCAAGATAGTTAATCCACGCATACATGGACGACGTAATAGTCACAAGCAGAAAAAGAGAAGATCACACCAATGACCTCGTAGAAACCTTTTTTGACCGAACTCGGTAGGGAAGCCCCCTACCTATTTTTTTCTTTGTATTGAATGACAAAAGTTTATGAACAGAAAGCAGCCTCAGGCCACAAAAAAGACCCTAAACTATAACTTTAAACTGTATTTGGGAGATTACATAAAAAGGTGTCAACCAGAGGCTTCAAAGCCGGTTTAATTTTGAATTCTACTAAGGAGAACTCATCTTTGAACGATTGAAACCATTATCGAAGAGAAGCATTCCTATTATCAAAAATGATGCCATTCCTGTGGCACCATATTGTCTAGCAGCCAACGATCAGAACTTCTCTGAAATTTTTTGAATTGAAGCATTGTCGAGCAATGAGAAGCATATCATCCGGTTGATGATTTGTCCGTCGGTTGATGTTCGGTGTCTGCCAACAGCGAACACTAAATGGGCACTGAAAGAAGAGATGCATCAATGATTCCTTAGTGTTTGTATTGCAGAGCACACAGTTGTAATTCTCCAAGTGCATATTTTTCCTTCTCGAGAAGATTTCTTGTATTCAGTCTATCTCGAAGTAGGAGCCAGAAGAAAAATTTTAGCCTGCTCTTACAATATGAATTCCACATCCATTTAAACCAAGGGGAAGCCAGGTTGGTTCCAATTAACTTCAGATATGCATTCTTGACCTTGTAGGTATTATTACCCCAGATGTAGCTCCAAACATCATTAGCATCTAGATTCAGAGTTAAAGTTTTGTATAGTACTCTGTAGATCGGATAGTTCCCTTGAAGCTGTCATGGTTAGAGGCAACCACAGGAGATTCTCAATGTCCGCTTGAAGAAAATCCTTTATTGAGATGCTTTTATTATGTGCATATGTATAGAGTTCCGGGTACTGAAACTTGAGAACCCCAAAATCCCAATGATCATGCCGGAAACTAGCTGTGATTCCGAAGCAGCAGAGCGAGGAAGCAATCATGAAAAAGTGATCTGTCAATCTGATAATTGCTTTCCACCAAAAACTTCCTTTTGGTTTGATTGAGTGTGGAGGCACATTTCTTCTGTATAATCTTTGCCATGTTAAGTGTACCCGGGGAGGTCATGATGGTTGTGAAATTTGTCCAGAAATTTGAGCAAAAGAGCATTATTCCGAGCTCCGAGATTAATAATTCCTAGTCCTCCCTGTTCCTTTGGCCTGCAAGCTTTTTTCCAGGAGACTAAACAAGTACCTTTTCTATGAATGTCACCACCACTCCACAACTCATGTATTCTATATTTATCAATTTGTTTGATGATTGTGAAGGGGATTTTCAAGGTGCACATGTAGAAAGTAGGCAGGGCTGAGATTACAGAGTTGACCATAAGCAATCTGCTCGAGTAGCTGAGTAGTTTATTTAGCCCAATTAATCTTTTTTCAATCCTTGTCAGAATGGGAAAGAAATCTGTGATCTGTTGGTTTTGTGGTTCCCACAGGTAGACCCAAGTAAGTGAAGGGCATGGTTCCAACCTGACAGCCCAAAGTATGTGCTAGGTGTTGTGCTCTGTCTTCAGTCATATTCATTGGTACCAAGAATGACTTATCAAAATTAACATGAAGGCCAGTGGAGTCTGCAAAAGTTCTCAGCAAGCTTTTAAGCACCACTAGTTGGTTAGCATCCCCAGGTAACACAATTAAAGTATCATCAGCATATTGGATAATTGGATAATCACCAGGAAAACTTTGATCAACTGGGTGCATGAGTAACTGTCTAGAAGCAGCTTCATTAACAATGGACTGAAGGAGGTCTGCAGCAATAGCAAAGAGAAGAGGTGAAAGTGGATCACCTTGCCTGACACCTCTCTTGCACTTAAATGGTTTTCTAGGCACTCCATTAAGCAGAACCGAAGAGGAACCAGAATTCAGAATCTGTTTTATCCATGAAACCCATCTTGTCGAAAATCCTTTTGCTTGCATCATAGAGATTATAACATGATGTTCAACTTTATCAAAAGCTTTCTCAAAATCCAGCTTGAGAATAACAATCTCTTTCTTGGATTTTTGGCAAAAATATAGAAGTTGATAAGCATAAGCTAGACAATCCTGTATTGTTCTACCCTTTATGAAACCATATTGATTCAAGTGGACTACCGAAGTTATGACATATTGTAGTCTATTGGCCACCAATTTTGTGAGGAGCTTTAGAGCTGAGTTTAGAAGAGATATTGGTTTGAAATCATTCATAGTAGTCGGGTTGTCCTTTTTGGGAATTAGGACAATGAAGGATCCATTGATGCTTGTAATGTCCGAGTCCCTGTGACAAAGTCATGACACATTCTTTTGAAATCCAACTCAATAAGATGCCAGCATTTTTTGATAAAAGCTCCATTGAAGCCATCCGGCCCTGGTGCATGATCTAAAGGCATGTCTCGGATTGCGCATGTTATTTCCAAGTCTGTAAAAGGATAGTCCAGCACCGGTAAATTGCACCTCTGAATTAGTTGGTTGAGATCAAACAACATATTTGGAAATTCTGAAATCCCGAGTCTGTCCCTCGAAGGAAACCCGAGTGCATTTGCTTTGAAATCATGGTCTTTGATAATGGTGCCATCGGACAAAGTGAGCTCTGTGATCAAATTTGCTCTATGTTTAATTGTGGCCATGGCTTGGAAGTATTTTGTGTTTTCATCTCCAAATCTTACCCATCTAATTGTGGATCTCTGCTTCCAATAAGTTCTCTTTGCCTCAAGTAACGAGTATAAGATATTTCTTTAAAATTCTCCTGAAGTTTGATTCAATCCTGTGCAATGGCCTTTGGGCTTCAAGACCATCCAAAAGAGCAATGACCCAATTGCAATTGTTTATTTTTTGATTAAGAGCAGAGATATGTTTGCTCCAAGCCTTCAAACCTTTTCCGACCTGTTTGAATTTTGCAGAAAGAGTCTTTGCTGAGTTGCTGAAAAAAGGTGTGGTGTGCCAATGCAAGTCGATCTGTCTCCATGAATCCAGTCATGTTGATCCAGAAGTTTTCAAACCTGAATATGTTTGCTTTGGGGATATTGGTGCCCACTTTGACCACATAAGGAATATGATCCGAAATTGGCCTTGATAAAGCAGATGACTATTGTATCGGGATATTGGCCTTGATAAAGCAGTGACTATTGTAGAGTCCATGATGCCGATGTAAAAACCCAATCCAGCTTTTCCAATAAAGGATTATCTTGCATGTTGCTCCGGGAATACGGCATGCCCTGAAAACTGATTTCCACTAGATCCAGATGATTAATGACATCATTGAAAAGCATCATTTCAGAAATTGAACCACCAGGCCTGCTTCGTTTTCAGGTGACCTGATCAAATTAAAATCCCCCAAGATGATCCAATCCTCAATACCGGAACAATCAAAGTTGTATAGCCGATTGATGAAATCTGCCTTCTCGGTGGCCGATGAGGGACCATAGATATTGCTATGATGAAATATTTTGCCATTCGCTAAACATGTGAACTTCAAAGTAATTGAATAAGAATTAATGAGCAAAATTTCACCAGAGAAAAGAGAACCATTCCAGACCGTTAATAGACCACCGGAGGCTCCAATCGAGGGAGAAAAAGCAAATTGATTCAAGTTGCGTGGACAAAAATGTTTCGGGTAAGCCGAGTCAAAATTATCTCTTTTAGTTTCTTGAATGCTAAGAATGCCACAGGAAGATTCAGCAATTTTGTCTCCGAGACAATCCCATTTTTGTTGTGAATTGATGCCTCTCACGTTCCAAGACAGAAAAAACCAGTTACGCATTCTATCCATTGAGAATCAGCAACCGAAGACTATCTCTCGCAAGCAACCCAAGGACAAAGTATGGATTCCGGAACCAGTATTCTAGTTCATGCTTGAGCAGCAGATAATTAAGGAGTAGCAGTACATCACCATACGAGATAGTAGCATAAAAGGCTGTCATAGCAGCATGAAACCAAGGTCTTACAAAAGAGCTTAAACGCCACACGGGGCTTAGACACATCCTACGAACCGAAAGACCGATAGAGACGAGAATCCCACTAAGACAAAAGAAAGAGCGCCTAGACCATCTAAGACACCCGGACCCAACCAAGGAGGTGGGATGATCAGCCATCGATATTGTCATCGGCGTTAAGAAGCTCTGCGGTACACTGCAGTAGCATCCATTTTCACAAAGCCGGTTGCGATGGCCTCGAATGTTTTCCACTGTCGGGTAGGTCGCTGGCTCTTTGGCAGCAGAGGAAGCAGCAGGTTCGTACATAGGTATCTCTTCATCTGGAGCAACAATCTGCAGCGGTGTGGGTGCTTTGTCAAGAGGAACAAGTGCCAGATCTTCTTGCTCAGCAACAGCAGCATCACCCATCATGTCTTCGTCATCATCGGACCTCCGGTCTTCCATTTCATCTTCGGGCTCCTGGTCAACCACGGGGAAGCCCTGCGATACTTGCTCGGAGTGCCGCGGGCACTGCGTCTGAGAAAAGAGACATCCATTGGTGTTCGGAGTGTCTAGCCCGCCTTTTCCCGCCCACACGCTTGGGGAAGTTCTTGCCATCCGTGATGCGCACATCATCAACCGAGGCATTAGAAACCCGACGGGTCGGAGCATCATTAGATTTCAGGTCCGTTTGCTGTGAGTAAACCGTCGATTTTAGAGTATGGTAAACATGATCCAGAGCAGAAAGGCTCGATGGTAGGTGAAACCCCAAATCCACAAAATGTTGACTGATGTTTTCAATTAAAGTAGGAATAGAGTGGGTGGGCGAGAGCGTCACCCGAGACGAAGCATTTTCGGGGGCAGGAAACCGGGGAGCCGGGACCCGAGCCGTGACCAAAGCTTGATGCAGAGGCTGACTTAGAGTTTGCTCCGAATCCCCTCCATCTTCATTGCCGAAGCAGCAGAACCGAGTAGCAGCTCGTGTTCTTGCAGGTGTTTGGCCCTTTTCCGGAGGGCGGACCGACGGTTGCTTGCGGGTTGTTCCGGACCGAGTATCTTCACCATGATTATTCAAGCCAATGTCATGAACATCAATTCCCCGAGAAGGTGGCTCCACAGCTTGGACTAAATTTGGAGCTAAGTCCATTGGAGCCTCCTCATTGTTCACTTCACCAAAGGGGCATAGCCCACTTCGGATCCAGCGAGCGGGTTCATGAACATTGCCTCGCATCACCACTTGGGCCCAACCATCCGAGAGCTGGGTGGGGTAGAGGATGGGCAATGCCATTGGGGGGACCGGCATTTCATCGGGCATTTGAGGCAGGTCACGACGAGAGAGAACATAAATAGGCACGGTCCAACTTTTCGCACCACGTCCATAACCGGAAGAAACAACAACGTGAGGTGGAATCTTACTGTCATCATGCACCACAGCTTTGACAATAACTCTGGCAAGAACCTCCGGCTCATGAACATGCTTTAGGACGGCAAAGCTCGAGATAGATCTAGCAATAGCAGAGAACGATCTACAGTCCAAAGGGAAGCGAGAGCAGCATGAGCGAAACCTCACGATCAACATCAACAGAGCTAGCATTAGCGGCTTGATCATGCTTCCGAAAGTCCACATGATATTCTCCAAAGGGGATCGGTTGCATATCCAAGAGGCGCTGCCTATCGACCGGGGAGTGGAAGCAAACAAAAGCATCTCGTATTGCTCGAGGGCTGGATTTCCGCAACAGGAGTGCGGTACTCGAGACGAAGTTCGCGAGCCAGCTCCCTTTGCAAGATGTTGAAGTCCCGCTTGTCCACACGAGGGAAGAAGGAGGCGATGGCGACATGCTCGAAGTTGGTCTCCGGAAAAGCTCCCGAAACACCCTTGCTCGATCTCCCGGTCCAGCGTAATGGACATCTACCAGCTGGAAGCCAAAAGGCACATGGGGGCGAGGATCAACGGGGAAGTTCGCCATGAGGGCGGAGGCGGAGGGAGGGGTGGACGGGGCTACCAACGAGGGTTTTGCAGCCAAGTTCTCCGACTCGGCCGGGGAGACGAAGGGTCGGGCTCAACCGAGACAGGGAGAGGAAGGAAATAGGATTTTTTCCTTTCGCTGAATGGGCCTCGAGTATTATGGGCCGAGGCCTCAATTCGGGGCGATCTTTCGGGACATAAACCAAATTTCCGGGAGACTTTCTAAACTTCGTCGGGGGTTTCCCGAATTAAACGACCCAGAATGTCTACAATTAAAGGAGAAATGCCCATATCCAAAACAACGGCGACAACGGACATCATTTTTGCAAGTAGAGATTTTATGACCCGAGGCAAGGCAACGAAAGCACCTAATTTGTAGGGGATCACGCCGGAGATATCGCTGCCCAAATTTTGAAATTTGAAATGGCATCTGCGAAGAACTTGGACTAACACGATCATGGCGGAGCACCTTCTCGATAGGCTTAGCGGTGCGCCGGGAGTTGAAACTCGACAGACAAAGTTCTTCGAGAAGTAATTGTTTGGAAACTTCAACCGCTTGAAAACCGACAAATGATCATGCTCCTTGACCGCAGCTGCATAAGACTTTTTAGCTCTAGTGACCGGATGCCACTCTTCATCTTGCTGCTGATCCCAAGCCTCGTTTCTCTTTCAGCCGGTGAGGACCACCATTGCTCCAAAGGGTAAAATGGAGGTGAAAGGCATTGCATAGAACTTTCTTCATTCGATAGATCCAAAACCCCACGGCTTTAGACGAAACAAAGAAGCTAAAGCACCAGTCTTTAAGCCAAGAGACTCTAAAATCCTTCGCAGAACCACCAAGGCAAGATCGAAGGATCAAGGAGACCGAATCTACATTGAGGCGAAGCGAAGAACGACCGAAAGAGGCCACCGGAGCGAAACCCGAGGATGCCGAGATCGGGGAAACCGTAGTGCCGAAGCGATCTCCGACGCAAGATTGGAACTCCGGTCCCGGCTTGAAATCGAGCTCGGAGAGGCCGACCATGGCACCGGGCGCCGGGACCGGAGTGGTCGGCGGCGAGGTGCGAGAGTGGGAAGGAGGGCGTCGGGGGGGGTGGTGGACACCGGGGCCGGAGTGGCCACCGGCGGCGAGCCCGGTTAGGGAGGGCTAGATCACGATCGCCATGATCGCCCTACCGAGAAACCCGGAGCGTGTTTCGACGAGACAAAAAAAAAGTGCTGCCCTCGTAGAAACCTTCGCCAACCTAAGAGCGGCGAAGCTAAAGTTGAACCCCGAAAAGTGCATTTTCGGCGTCCAAAAGGGCAAGGTGCTCGGATGCTTGGTAAACTCAAAAGGAATAAAAGAAAACCTAGAAAAAGTAAAGGCAATAACGAGCATGCAGCACCCCCACTCCATAAAAGAAGTGCAGAAACTAACTGGAAGAATGGCAGCACTAAACAGATTCATCTCCAAGTCGGCAGAAAAGAGCTTGCCCTTCTTTAAAGCACTCAAGGGCTCGAGAACCTTCGAATGGACTGAAGAGCAACAGAAAGCGTTCCAAGATCTAAAAGAACACCTCACAGCAACTATCGGGTTAGCTAGCCCCGAGCAAGGCGAAGTACTCGTCTTATACGTGTCGAGCAAACCACTTCGCAGTCAGTGCAGCTTTAGTACAAGAAAAGAGAACAAGAACAATAATGGACAAAAATGGAAAGGAAAAAGAGCTTTGTCAGCAGTACCTAGTATACTTCGTCAACGAAGCACCGGCAGGGTCAAAATTGTTCTACTCGGAGATGGAAAAGATATGCTACGCAGTAGTCATGGCGGACAGAAAATTAAGGCATTACTTCGAAGCACACAGAATTAGACCAACCAGCCTCTAAACGACATCTTTGGAAATAGAGAGGCTTCGAACAGTAGTCGGAAAGTGGGCAATGGAGTTGTCCGAGCATGTTATCAACTTCGAAAGACGAAGCGCAAGGAAGTCACAAGTTCCGGCAGACTTCGTGGCAGATTGGACGGCACCAGGATACTCGGGCGAAGGTCCCGTCACGGAGAAGTTCTGGATAATACAATGCGACGGCGCTCGGGGCTCCGGCCGGCGTCGGTGTCGCAGCAGTAGTCATCTCTCCCTCGGGTATAAAGCCGAGGTACGTGGCCGGACTCGAATTTGAAAACGAGGATGACAGATGCACAAACAAAGTGGCGAGTACGAGGCAATATTGTTGGGGATTAGAAAAGTAAGGGCATTGGGTGTTAAAAGTTGCAAGGTGAAAACAGACTCAAGGGTAGTCGCAAGCCATGTAGACAAAGATTACGAAACAAGAGAACCTTTGCTTGCGAAGTACCTGCTCGAAATAAGAAGCATGGACAAATTCTTCAAAGGATTCAACGTCGAGTATGCCGAAAGAAAAAACAACGAAGAGGCGGACGCACCGGCCAAAGCAGCCTCCAAAAGACAACCACTCGTCCGCCGACGTTTTTTACAAAGTAATCACAAAGCCGTCAACCCGAAGCCCGTAAGGCGAAGCAAAGCTCATACAAGCAATAGCCTCACAAGACTCGGAGAGCACCACTTATGGCTTTCATCAACGGCTATTACCAACTAGAGTCGAAGGTAGAACACTTAAGGCTGCAGCAAAGGGCGCGAAGCTATCGGATACTACATGGGGAATTGTACAAATCGGGGATATCTACCCCGCTACACAACTCCTCCGCGAGATCCACTCAGGAACTTGTGGCTCGCACATCGGAGCCCGCGTCCTCGCAGCAAAAGCAGTAAGACAAGGCTTCTTTTGTCCCAGTATGATAAATGACGCAAAGGATATAGTCAAAACATGCGAAGCTTGCCGGAAGATATCGGGGAAGCACTCGGCCCCATCGCAGCTAATCATGCCTATCTAGCCACTTCGCAAGTGGGGCATAGATATTGTAGGCCAACTCACAACGGCACGGAGAAGTTACAAGTATGCAATAGTGGTAGATGAGTATTTCTCAAAATGGATCGAAGCTAAAGCAGTGACAAACATCTCAGCACCTACAGTAAAAAAATTCCTCCGGCAAAACATCGTCTGCAGATTCGGGGTACCAAACGAGATTGTCATGGACAATGCCAAGAATTTCGACAACGAGCTCCTACGAGAATATTGTGACGGCCTAGGAACAAAACAGACTTCATCTCGGTGTACCATCCGCAGTCAAACGGAGCTATAGAGAAGGCAAACTCGATAATATTCAACGCAATGAAAAAAGTGTTGCTAGACAAAAAGAAGGGCAAGTGGGCGGAAGAGCTACCAGCCATAATCTGGTCGCACAACACAACCGAGTCCAGAACAACGGGTTCACACCCTTGCTATTCGGCGAAGAGGCCATGACACCAGAAGAAATCAAGAACAAAAGCACAAGATCAACAGCTAGCCATGACAGACAAGTCGAATTCATATCAAAAGACATGATGGAATTAGATCGGCTCAAAGCAACCAAAAGCCTAGAAAGGTATCAAGAAGACATCGGAAAGTGGAGAGACAAAATGGTAGTCCCAAGGGCCTACAACTTGGGAGACTTGGTCCTAATCGGGACCCAAAGGACAGAAGCGAAGGGAAAGCTGGAACCAAAATGGGAAGGGCCATACATTATCGCAAACGTCGGAAACCCAAGATGCTACATGCTCAAGTCAATGGATGGCAAAGAGCTACAACACTCATGGAAGGCCGACAATATCCGCATGTTTTACATTTTATTTAACCAAAGTGTCGTATCCGATCGGGTGAAAAACAAAAAACCCCAAAACGACGAAGCAAAACGATACGCAAAAGCCGCAAAGGGGCTCGCGTTTTCGTTCGAAGCAATTTTCACCTCGCCTCTAAACGGCTAAGTGGCGGGGTGGCGTTTTATTTAAACAAAACGATACGTAAAAGCCGCAAAGGGGCTCGCGTTTTTGTTCGAAGCAATTTTCCCTTCGCCCCTAAATGACTAAGTTGGGGAGTGGCGTTTTACTTAAACAAAACGACAAAGCCGAATGGGGCTCCCGTCTTCGTTCGAAGCAATTTTCCCTTCGCTCGTAAACGACTAAGTGGGGGTGGTGTTTTATTTTACCAAAACGATACGCAAAAGCCACAAAGGGGCTCGCGTTTTCGTTCGAAGCAATTTTCACCTCGCCCCTAGACGACTAAGTGGGGGGGGGAGTGGCGTTTTATTTAAACAAAACGATGCATAAAGCCGCCAACGGGCTCGTGCTCTTGTTCGAAGCAATTTTTCACCAAGCCGGATTACAAAGAAAACTAAAATATCTCTACGACCGATCCTCTCTTATCACCCTCGTGAAGCGAAGTGTAGTAGGCAAAAAACATATCCGCTTGGTCACATTCCGGAACCTCAATCTTGACACTAGCATCCTCTCGTAGGGGCGTCTTGGGAAGTCCCCATATGATCTCTAAAGAATTTCCCGAGCTTTCACCGGCCCTTGGCATATCGAACCATAACAACACTCCAAAAATGAGCCAAGTCACCTCGAGGATATTCAGCAAGGTAACGGTCGTAACAACCCCGCGTAACCCTCGGATGACCTGGCTCGAATGCAAGGGGAGTGCTGTCGACAAAGGAGTCGGGCGGAGACTCATCCACTTGTCGGGCGGTACCCTACAAAGCAAAATAGAGCACAAAACTCCATGAGAAACTATCATGGCTCTTTTTATAACAACACCAGGCTAAAAAAACGTCGGCTTAACAAAGCCCCGCTCGTCTCAACCAAAAAACCGAGGGCGATAGCCACGGTTAATCGAAGGAGGCCGGAGCGAAGAACCGGCAAGACTACCACTGGCGACATCGCCGTAAACTTCTAAGTGCTTCAAACCTACTTGTTGAGGAGCGCCGGGAGTGCCCCGCGGGGTGCAGCCCGAGTCGAAGGGACGTTCGCGGAAGTGCTCGCTTCGTCGCTCGCGCGGTCCAACGCCTCAAAAAGTCTAAATCAACCTCGGAGCTCGAAGCCGTGCCATCACTCCGCACGGAATCGTCGGGAAGACCCAACTCCAGAATCTACTCGGAAACATCGCTCTCGGGTTCCTGCGCGAGGCCTTTTGCATGGAACCTGTGCGGTTTAAAAACATTAACCTACAAAGAAATTGTCCATGCGCAACAAGGCGCGAAGCACCAAAAAAAACAAAATAAAAGCAAAAGAGGCGAAGAGCCTTTCTATTAGCTCCTACACCTCTCGATCGGATCCAGCCCTCGCAAGCGAAGGCTCCGCGTCATGGCTGCCCCCGAAGGCGGAGCAGGGTCTTCTACCGCCCTTGCCTCCGTCCCATGCTCCACTTCCTCTTCTGCCTCCTCCTTAGACCTTTCCTCGGCCGGACCTGCACTCGGAAAGAGAAGAAAAACTTAGCACTGTTTCAGCCGAAAAGTGCACACTTCGCGATTCGGCGATTGACTCAAGCATGCTGCTGCTCCGCGTGGCGAGCAAGACGCCGCCGTGCGCGGTCGTAGTCCATTTGCCGGTACTCCATGTAGGCTACGCGGTGCGAGTGCCGCACACATCATCGGGGAGTTCGTCGCGGACTTCCGGATAGCGGGACCGGATGAGATTCGCGTCGGCCACTAAGCCCTCGATAGAAGAAGCCTCAAGCCGACGCGCGATTTCGTTCATAATAATGAGGCCCGATGAAGAGACTGAAATCGACGCGGGTCGAGGAAAGCCGAGTGCCCGAAAGAGCGCAAGAAAAGAGAAGCTAGCGACTATCGGCAAACTCAAGAGAAGACAATGAGGGAGACGAACATGTGAGGCGTCAAAGCGGATCGGTTGGGTGTCGATCGGCCGAGTCATTGAACCGATAGGTTCTTGTTCTGCGAGCATCTCTTGACCGGCCGATCCCTCATCTCCGAGTGGTATCTTGAGGAGTGGCCCGAGGCAATTCTTGACTAGCTGATCCCTCATTTCCAGCAGCACCTTCGGGAGTGACTTCGGCGGCTCTTGACCGGCCGATTCACCGTCCCTAGTAGTACTTTCAGGAGTGGCTGGCCGATCCGTATGCGGTGCTGGTGCTGGACTCCTCGGATGACCTGGATCGGCCCGGCTCTGCTCAGCCTCGGGCTCAAGGTCTGCGTGGTGAATCGGCCTCTCGGGCGTTGGCGTCCGGACCCTTGGAGGTGTAGGCCGGCGGGTCTCGATCGAAGGAGCTTGAGACCGATCGGCCAGGGGTACGTTGACGTCGGGAGCCGGAGGGCTCGAGTGGATCGACCCTTCCTCGTCCTCTTGACTCTCACCGACCAGCTCGGTAGTCGTGTGCTCGCTTGATACCACCGTGAT
Organism: Chloris gayana; assembly: GCA_031894775.1. Classification (NCBI taxonomy): domain Eukaryota; kingdom Viridiplantae; phylum Streptophyta; class Magnoliopsida; order Poales; family Poaceae; genus Chloris; species Chloris gayana. The sequence continues at coordinate 497,504 of JAUNZO010001558.1, read as the reverse complement.
GGGTGGCCGACGAGAGGGAGATGCTTGCACCCGAGGAGAAGATGCCACCGGTTCCTGCAAAGTGTCTACGATTAAATGATATATGGTATATCAAGAAAAGTAATCGGCAGGACAAAGATTACCAGCTGACGATGCGGCGGGGCGGCTCACGATAAAAGTCGGGGTCGGATGGGTGCGATGATTGCTTCATCGGTGCGCGGTGGTGCTTTGGAGCTTGAGGAGCTGGCCCGGCCGCCGGCTTGTCGGCCTTCCTCTTCTTGGAAGTCGTCGTCTTGATGGTCGCAGCCTTGGAAGGTTTGAACTTAGTGGTCCTGGGAGCTGCGGGTGCTGCCGGCCTCATCGCCGCAAAGATTTGGGCGGGAGTGTGATCGGTGAAGCCGATATTCGGAACAATCGGGCTTGGCAGCAGGTACTCAATCGGCCGACCACCGATGCTCGAGGGACGGGGGCTCCTCCGAGTCCGACTAAAAAAAAATCAAGAGTGAACATCCGGATTAGCCGATTTTTCAACGAGAATCGGCTTGACGACGAAACAAGGCGATTAGCTTACCTCGGCACAAGGTTACGTGAGTTTCGGGCCGGAGACGAAGGAAGGCGTGTTGCGGCAACGGAGGTGCCGATTCCACTCACCCCACCAGCGGTTGAAGAGACGGGTGCTGCGGGCACCGGGAGGAAACCGGTGAGGTCTCCCATGACGATATCGACGGTCGGGCCGACGAGCCGGTTCCATTGAGCGGAATCGTCGACGGCCACACGCGCCTTTATCCTCCCCACGAAAAAGAGGCTGGGGCAGCTGGCCAAACCCAAGGCGGCAGGCCGCCACCGACGGATGATATAACTCGTAGGAGTAAAGAGATTTGCTCCTGGCGTGGAGTCCCGTTGGCAAGATGCGGGGGCAGATGCAGGTGGAAAAGATTGCGGTCGCTTGCGCATCGGCCAACGGGAGGGTGGGGTCGATCAAGGATGGGACGTCGTATTCCCTCTCGAAGAAGTCGGCGTACATATACCACTCGTACGCGCGTCGGTGAAGCCTTTGTAGAAGGCGATGAACCAGGTCGCCGGGCTGTTGTCCGACATAACATCTTCGGGAGCCATGGATGTCGCCTCGCCGAAGGACATGCATCGGCCGACCGTGGGCTTGGCTGATTCTGCGTAGTCACCCGGGAAGATGAGGGCCCGAAGGTCCAAGCTGAATGGCCTTGGCAGAATGCAGGGTTAGCCACATCCGGATGAACCACCAAGGGCCGCCCGATTTTTGACCGATCGGCCGGCGCGTAATTCCATCGAGACTTGGTGGAGAAGGAGATACGCCGACCCCGGAAGGTACTTGCCCATGGGTAGGGTGATATCGTCGGCCAGCCTTTCGGCTATATGTACAAGATTAACGGTGGGGCTCACACCGACCCCACAAAAGAAGAAGTGGTCAAGCCACATATTAAGGAAGGCGACATGCTCACGGGGCTCGACCCGGCCTTGACCCTTGTTGTAGGTCCGGATGTAGGTCTTCCAACCCCTGGTGTCCTTAGGGTTGATCCGGTGGGATGATTTGATGCGGATAGATCCAGGGGTCTCTCTCGAAGTGATGTTCAAATCGGCCAACATGACTACATCCGGAAGAGTCATGGTAGCCGGACCGTGGCCGAACATAAAGCGAGTTCAGCGCGTCCAACCAAAAGTAACAGGCAGCCGATAACAGCGGGTCGTTCCTCCGGTGATTGGCCGGAGAAAGTTTGATGCGATGGGCGATGCCGATATTATTCCACTCCTGTAGATAGGTGGCCGATACCCGGTTGTACCGGTCACGCCATCCGGTGACGGGAGTCGGCCATGACCGGAAGCTGTTTGCCCAATCGGCCGAGCAAGGAGATTGTTGCCGAAAGGGGACCCTGTCCGTTTCGGCGCAAATCAGGTCCGTCGGGTCGGGATTTCCCATGGGACCCGGGAGGTAGTGGGTCGGAATATATGACGGAATGGCGACCTGGTTTTGGATCTCCTGAAAAAGGGGACGACGGAATGAGAAACAAGGCAAGGAAGAAGATGAACGGTGAAAGTGAACAAGAACGAGAACCCGGAGGAAACCGCAAGAAAACGAAGAAAAAAAGTGCCCAAATGTAATACCTCGGGGACATGGTCGGAGGTCGCCCGACGCGGCCGGTGGCGGCGGGCTGCGGTGGTGGCGGCGAGAACGGGGAGAGCTCATAATCGATGGCGAGTGCTGGCGACGGTGGCGCGACGGAGATTAAAGGGCTCGAGAGAAGAAAAGGGCGCCGGAGTAGAAGGAGATGGAAGAAAGCTAAAACGGATGGGGAATGACCGGTGGTGGACCCAAGTTTTATGGTGGAATGACGGGGCGAGTAAAATCAGCGTGGTAAAAGAGGACAGGACGAGTCCGACGCATGCGATGCATACCCCGGACCGGGGGACATGTGTTGACGCCGGTTTTGACCAATGGGCCCCACCGTCGGCGATTATGGGTCGGAAAGAGGCGCGTAGGTTGAAGGCCGACGGCCGCGCGGGTGAATAGGGAGGCGTGGCCTTCCCGGAAGTCGTGCACGGACGCCTAACGTGGAGCGTGCTCCGGTGGGCTTGGCCCGTGTTGTGAAATAGGAATAATTGTGTAATTTTGGAAAGGAATCCTAGTCGGTTAGTAAATCGGCCCGTGTAGGGTCCGAGTAGGATCCTTTGTGCCGGTATAAATGCGTACCCGGGTGTAACTTGTAAACTCGATACACGTCTAATACAACTTTTGGCGCATCGCCAACCCTAATTTTCTGTCAAAGTTTTACTGTTTTCGCGCGGGATCTTCGGGGCTCCGGTCGACGACGTTGACTTGACAAGGTAATTATGTCTTCTAGTTTTTCGGCGCATTGTCCGTGATTAGATGGCTCAATTGCTAGTTATCCGGCGACTGGATCTGTTCTCGGTTGTCGTAGTGAGTATCAGCCGGGATGAGTCAAGTCGACCTGGTCCGGCTCTTGGTGGAGGTAGTTTGACTTGTCCTGCCTCCCCGCCCCAGCCTTTGCTCGCTACGCCGATCGTTTCGGACTCGGTCGTTCGAGTCACGATAGCCGCTATGGGGATTCATTCATGTCTTGGCCGATTCGACCGTGCAGATTCGGTTGATGTGTCCTGCGTCGCGCTTTGCGATAGTTGACTTGTCCTAGGCGTATGCGGCCAATTGGCCTAGGCATAGATCTATTCCCCATAGCTATGATGTTTATAATTGTGCTTATTCGGAATCGGCCAATCATGCGTGACCGTTAGACCTGGTCCGATTACGTCCCATCGGTTGACTTATCCTGTTGGAGCGGTTGGTCGATTCCGGATCCGTGTGGTTATCTTTATCTTACTTGTTCTTTCGGAGTGTTTAGCCGATTGCTTATCACGTTCGGTTAGCTTTTCCTAGTTGAATCTTGTTCTATCTTTTAGATCTGCTATTGAACCTAGATAAATAGTTCAATTCTACTATTTGATGCTGTTTAACTAAAATTGATCTAATAATTCCTTGTCATGATTGATGGCGGAATCGGCCGATTGACCGATCGGCTGATTTATTGCTCCGGGTGATTTTATCTATCTTTTCGCCTCGGGAATGATTTCAACCCAATAGAGCTAGCTTATTATATGTTTTATCTAATAATGCATCCCTGCAAGGTTCTATGGATTTGATTTTTTCACCAACGAAATGGGCTATTGGCCACCGATTGCATATTGTAGAATCGGCCGACTTACGTCTTGTTCATTTTACAACTCGTCTGTCCGGCATTTAATACATAGATGGATGGGCCGTGTTGTTCCCTGTCGATGGCCGATTTTGTTTATCTTACGCCGAGAATCGGCCACGACTATGCATCGGCCTATCCGGGCCGATGACCCGGAATTTTATATCGTTTATTGTCTTTGTTGGTTTGCAGGAAAACCATCCGCACGCACCAGCGCACGAGAATCGGCGAGCTGATTGGTCCGTTGGGAACACAGGATTCTGCATCGGCTAGGGTTTCGGTGGATTCTCCGGACTATAGTGTGAGATCCGGCAGGAGGCAACTTTTGCTGTCAACACACTTTTCTACCTTGTTTGTTATAGTTGTAGGATGCAAACATAATCTTAATCAACTTAATCAAAATCTAACATTTAAAAGTAAGGATCAACTATTAGTAATGTTTTCTGCAAGCTTGAGTCGACTAGTACTAGAAATTTTGTGCATACTAAGAGTTAGCCTTAGCAAGCCACTTGACGGGTCAGTCTTGGATACTCAAGGTGTAACACCCGCATCCAAAATCCGCTTACCGCTCAGCCCTTCCCTGGGACAGGTATGTGCATTCTTACATAGCACCACTCTTACACTTTTGGCCTCGCTTCATGTAAAAGGGTTAACCCGGTGGTGCTATGGTTGGAACGAGGGCTATATGCTGACCCTCACCCACCTAAACTTTCAATGTGGGACTAATCCCGCCTTCACTTCACTTCTTGGGCCCAATCCACAACTACTACAGGCTTCTAATGGGCTAGGGTGTTACACAAGGCTACAATCTATATGTTTTTCAGATTTTGAGCTATATCCTTATGGTTGGTATGGTAGTTACCCTGGGGAAGAGCAGGTTCCCGAGGGATGGACGCCTCGGTGGGAGCGGATCCTGTCCCTCGAAGTGTGGTGTACGGAGGGCTCGAGTACATCACGTAAATTTTTTTATAACTAGTATGGAGTGTTAATTTTTGTTGTAACTCGTCTTCCACTGCAGAACTCGTTTATTATGAAAACATTACTGTAATAAACCTTGTTATAACTATTTTTTGGATTTGTATGAGTTTTACTGATTGTAGTATCGTAACTCGCTTCGGCAAGTGCTCCTGTACCCGATCCTGTTATCCCGGAAGACATGTCACAATTTAATTATTTACATATAAACTACCTATCATTCATTTCTAAAAGTGTCGTTCGGATGAGTGATGAAAGCATAAAGTGCAGCTTAACCTGCTCATTTAAAAAAATTGGCATATGCGCCTTTGTCAGAACATCGAATCAGACCGGTACTTAAACAAACGTAAAAGGCAAAGTAGCTAGAACATCGACGGAGCAGACCGGGACCCTAACCACTTGTACTGCCAGTAGCTGCTGCCACCGGTTATGCCGCGTGGCGGCGTGGTTAGGGACGCGTGCACTGCCAGTAGCTGCTGCCACTCACCCCTGACTTCCCCTTCGGCTCACCACGCGCGCCATGGCTCGCTACCACCTCCTGGCCGCGGCCGCGGCCATCCTCGCCGTTGCGCTGCTCGCGCCGCACGCCGCCGGCTACCCGTGGCACGTGTGCGGCAGGACCAACGGTAACTTCGCGGCCAACAGCACGTTCCAGACAAATCTGAACCGCATCGCCGCCTCGCTGCCCAGGAACACCTCGACTTCCCGGAACCTCTACGCCACCACCGTGGCCGGCGCCGTCCCGGACCAGGTCTGGGGCATGGCACTCTGCCGCGGGGACGTCAACGCCACCAACTGCCTCGCCTGCCTCGTCCAGGCCTTCCGCGACATCCAGAGCGACTGCCCCTACTACAGGGACGCCACCATCTACTACGACGCCTGCATGCTCCACTACTCCGACGTGCACACCCTCCCCGACGACGACACCGGTCCGATCACCGACACGTTCCCCATCTACGAGAACGGGTACGTCAACTCCGACCCAGCCCTGTTCAACCAAATCCTGTCCACTCTCCTCGACGCCACCGCCGACTACGCCGCGTTCAACTCCACGACAAGGTTCGCCACCGGTGAGGCCGACTTCAACCAGGAATTCCCCAAGATTTACAGCTTGGCGCAGTGCCTGCCGGACCAGAGGCCGGCGCAGTGCCGGACCTGCCTCGCCAGGATTGTAGCACACACTCTGCAGCCGCTTTTCCTTGGTCATATCGGAGGCAGGGTGCTTTGGGTCAACTGCACCTTCCGGTTCGACACGGCGCCCTTCTACAACGGCCCGGCGATGGTGCGCCTGGCGTCACCGAGCTCCAGAGCGCCGGCGCCGACGCTGGCCGGTCAGGAGCCTGTAACTGCCGAAGGAGGTGAGTTGTTAAAAAAAAAAAAACTCGACCCACGGGGTAAGACAGCCTCGGAGCATTCTGCTAAGAAAAAACCTTCCCACATAGGTCGAGGAAACCCTTGAACTCCCTCCCCTTACATTAGGGTACCAAGGGTTACCGTAACTTCCAGGTGTCTAGGTGCAGCCTTGACCACATGCTTTGGTGCAAGGAGGGGCGAGGGGATTTTTTTACCCTATCCCAAGAATTTGCTCTGCCTTAGAGTTGATCTCGTGATATTGGGAGTGCTACTAAGCCACCTTAATCACTAGACCCACTAGAGTAAGAGACAGTTCGCTAGGAGGTGAGTTGTTAAAGTGCTTATTATTTAGGTCATGTTTGGATGGCTACCATACTTCGCCGTACCAAAAGTTTGGCGTGCTGTAATTATTTTGGCTATTGTTTGTTTGGTTGTCAAACTTATGATGTGCCATAATCTTTCAATAGGATTCTAGTTCATTTTTCCTTCCAAAAACTTGCCAAAGTTTCGGTGAGTGTTTTTTTTCGCCAAACTTTAGACATGTCATACTTTTGGTTTGGCAACGTTTGGACACGAACCAAATATGCCCTTAAACTTTTAATTGCCTTAACAACTAGTAGTCAACTAGTAGTAACGCGGTCCAAGCTGATTGACATCGTGCATACCGGATCCAAATTGGTTAGTGACGGATACGGTCCAAAAGCTGCTTGACCGCGTGCATACCGGATCCAAATTGTTCAGTGACGGATACTTGTTTACTGCGCGCCTGCAAAAGCAATCAATGATTGATTAGTCACACGCACCAAATCAAGGCACCTTTCCAACTTTCCTCAAAAAATAGTTTTCTGACATCAGTATCATGTAACCATATCTGTCCCTCGCTACGGGTCTTTTTCGTAACTTCTGTCCCTCACTACCGAGCCTGGAGCACTTTTTTGGAGAAACTTCTGTTTTGCACCGTTTCTGCTGAAACGTACGTTTTTTGACACTAAGTCAGCCGTGATATTTGCTCACACGTTCATCAACTCACAGGAGGGAGCAAGTACCATGTTCCGGGCGTGGTTCTTGCCGTTGTGCTGACTGTTGTAGCGGCCTTGAACCTTGTGGCCTGCCTCTGTTTCTGGAGGAGGCAGCGGCAAACAGCGGACGCGAAGAAGCTGTGTACGTTCCTGCGAATTTCTACGGTTCGAGAGTTTGAAATGCTTTTTCCTAGTGATTTGAACAGTACTGATTGTCCAATTCTACCTCGCACAGACCCCAAGTGTTCCACCGAAGCAGAGGACGCTGAAATGGAATCCATGATGATCGATGTATCCACCCTGCAAGCGGCGACCGGAGATTTTGACGACAGCAACAAGTTGCGAGAAGGCGGTTCGGTGTACAAGGTATTGAGCATGAAACTAATTACTTCCTCTGTTATTGTTCACGTCGTTGACTTTATTCTACGTTTGATTGTTCGTCTTATTCAGGATGACACCAACAGTTTAAGAATGGTCTGTGAATTTCTGAATCTATAATAACCAAATGCATCATGGTGTCCGTGATTTCAATTTGTTCAGGGCGTCCTCCCGTGCGGCGAGGAGATAGCAGTGAAGCGGCTGTCGAACACCTCGTCGCAGGGTGTGGATGAGCTCAAGAACGAGCTTGCGCTGGTGGTCAAGCTCAAGCACAAGAACTTGGTCAGACTCATCGGCGTCTTCCTCGAGGAGAAGGAGCAGCTGCTCGTCTACGAGTACCTTCCCAATAGCCTGGACCTCATCCTCTTCCGCTCTGATGACAATGAGGCGAAACACAAGCAGCTGGACTGGGAGCAGAGGTACAGGATCATCAACGGCATCGCTCGAGGCTTGCAGTATCTCCATGAGGACTCCCAGTTCAGAGTAGTCCACCGCGATCTCAAGGCCAGCAACATTTTACTGGACGCCAACATGAACCCCAAGATCTCGGACTTTGGCCTTGCCAGGATCTTCAGCAGGGACCAGACGCAGGCCATCATCACCAGCAACATTGCGGGAACCTAGTCAGTACTCTCTTTTCTGCTCTGTTCACTGCTCAGGTTTAGCTTATCGTAAGGCCAAAGTTTCTGAAATTTGCCGGCTTCTCGTTTCAGTGGGTACATGGCGCCGGAGTACTTTCTGCGCGGTAACTACTCGGTGAAGTCGGACGCCTTCAGCTATGGCGTCATCGTGCTTGAGATCGTTACGGGGAGGAAGAACGATAGCTACAACTCCAAACATTTCGGCGATCTCTTGAACACTGTAAGTGCAAACTGAAGTTCTGAACACCGTTATTGCCGCTGTGCAGTTTTGGCTCATGCTTACAAACCAACGTGCAGGTGTGGGAGCACTGGGAGGCTGGGACAGTGATGAAGTTGGTGGACCCGTCCATGAAAGGCAGCTTCCCCGAGAGCAGCTTGCGAAGATGCTTCCACATCGGGCTGCTGTGCGTCCAGGCAGATCCAGCGGTTCGGCCAATGATGTCTTCGGTCGTGATGATGCTCCGCAACGACACGGTCACCCTCCATGCCCCGTCCAAGCCGGGATTCTTCCCCAGAAACAAAGGAGCTAAGATGAGCGTGTAGACCACGGAAGCATCGCTGCAGGGTTAGCCACGGGAATGCAAGAAGCATTTGTCGTTGTACTTTCCATCCCTGTTGAGCCGCGGTTATACATATAGGTCTCACTTACTAGTGTCACAGCAATGGCAACTATGAAAAAAATGGATAACAAACTAATAACACTAGTATACTCCAACTCTTATATCTACGCTACCTTTTTAGATCATCTCTATCTCAACCTCCTAAACGGGCTCTATTTTGAAATTTTAGAAAGTTATTAAAAACTTCACTCTAGCACGCTACTTATTGGGACTCCTATGCTATGCTAAGAGGATTCCAAAAATATCCCTCTCCAAGCATGTGAACATGCAAGCACTCAAAATACAGCTGACACTGGTGTTCATATTTATGGACTAGTTGGTGTTTTATATTGGAAAAAATTGGATTCTTGACATTGAAAGATCTCGATTTTAGAAATTTACCATCGAAAAAATTTAGTTCACTTTAATACCAGCGAAATGGTTTCCATTTAGAAATTTACCAGTCCGTCATATTTTCCATCCAATTTCACGGTTGCATTGTCGTCTTTCTGCTACGGCGAGTATGGCCTCAGTTGGGCGGCACCGGGAGCCTTCCTGGTCCGCGTTGAGCAAGCAGCTCAGCTCCCTTGCTCCCTAGTATGACGAGGCCGAGCCCACAAGCAGTTAGGCACGTGGAGGTCAGATGTTCCCGGCAATGACCAGGGTGGCGCACGGGGGTAGCCTGCCCGGTGAGCAAAGAGGCCGCACGTCCGAAGGAAAACAGCAGTAGCGAAGGCGCCGCACGTCCCAAGGAAAACGGCGGCAGACCGCTGCTCCTTGCAGTGACGTGACTGCCATGGATTGTGATGACTAATCATCAAATTGAGATAGCTATGAAATGAAGAGGATGCACAAGACTTAAAGGAGCAATCAAATTCTACAGCAACTCAACAATTGAAGTGAATTTTAGATGAAAAGATAGAAGATTTGGGGAGAAACAAGTTGGCTTGAACAGCCTGCACTTCGACTCTTTGGGAGGTGCATAAGTTTAGGATGAGAATGAGAAGCCGTTCGTTGGATGCCAGCTTGGAGCAGCGGCCAGGGTGCAAGGTGTGACGAGCAGTCGGGAGCTGAGGCATGGGGGAGCAGCGGCGACGGGGCTGGGCGTGCCAGCGGAGGCTGCAACGAAGTTTCCCCTATGATATGAGTTACTATCCCTTGATCACATACAGTACCACAAACATCCGACTGCATTTTCTAACCTAAATGAAAAATGACTACCGAAGGCGCAACACCTTGCCGTAGAAGAAGATGACCTTGTGTCAAATTGGATGGAAAACATGACAGAGTGGTAGATTTCTAAACGGAGAAACTTTCGTTGGTATTAAAAATCTTTCGATGGTAAATTTTTAAAACCGAGATCTTTCGATGTCGAGAATCCAATTTTTCCTTTTATAATTTATCTATGTTAAGTCTATTTCTCCGTGATAAGTCTCTTTATGAGGTTGGTAAAATTTTACTGTGACCAATGATTTCTATGCATTCAATTGACTTTAACGACACAAGACTTGCGGCTTGTTCGGCTGAAATAAAAGCAACATCTGCTACAGTGTTTTGTTGAGTTAGAAATATCTACGGTAACAATGTTTGTGACGGAAGAAGATGCTAGTATCAGCTGGCTTGTATGCCAGCCAAACAAGGCCTTGGCTTATATTTAGAAATCCATCAAAAGAAGTGGTTTTGTAATGAGTGTGGCATTTGTGTTTATAGGGGGCATATGCCCGCCCTAATCTGATTAATTAATTATATATTTTATAAATAATTATGATACTATTAAACATATTAAATAAAACATCCACATGTCTCATCAATATGCTAGAATCATATTTTTGGCATAAATTATTTGTCAAACTTTTTACATATTTGATCTTATATCATTATTTTCCTGAATATGAACTGTCATGAAGTGTCCACTTCACTTTAGCATAGGTGCTCATGTCACCACCGAAGAATTTACCTTTCGTAATATGTAATTTTTCATATTGTTAAAAATATTGAATTTTGACCAAAAAATAAATTAAATTATTCTGCATAGGGGATTGCTAATTTAATTAGTGGACACTTAACACTTTCAGACATCGACTCAAAGTCCATGATGGCCTTTCATTCCTTGGTATGCTATATTCTCTCGTCCACAAATAATGCCGAGCTATCACGCTGGCCATGAGAATCGGACGATGCACATGTAACACGTTGATGGGTGTTCAATTTTTTTGTCTCGATGTCTGTAACTGCAAGACCCAATTGGCAGGTTGACCTAACCAAAGAAATGTTGTAATCCTAACGTGAACATCGTACAGTGCACAACAGTGGTTTTGGCCACTTGCAGCAAAAATAATCTTTCCATATGTTTCGAGACTCTCTAGTCTCTACCCTGTGATACTTTTAAGAAGAAATTCGATGTGATTAATTATGATGTCATCTTTTGATGATCGTTTTGTCAGAAATGATCTCTTATTCACTTTTCCAACTGTAAAGGACGGCTTAAGCCTTAAGCTGGTAAAACAAAATTAGTGAAATCCACTTTTGTATCCCAACGTGGAATGGACAGCCTGGCACCGACACCAAGGACAGTTGCCGCGTGGGACGCCTGCAAAATTGAGCTGGAGTCCTCCTGACTCTCCACTCCCGCTCACCTGTGCACAATGGGTCACCACCTCTTTCTCTTAGGTGCCATCGCCGCCGCCGTGCTGCTCGCGCCCGGCGCTGCAGTCCCGTGGAATGTGTGCGGCTCAACCAACAGCTTCGCGCCCAACAGCACGTTCCAGGCCAATTTCAACAGCATCGCCGCCTCACTTCCGAGGAACACCTCAGCGGCCCGGGACCTCTACGCCACCGCGGTCGTCGGCGCCGCCCCAGAGCAGGTCTCGGCCACGGCGCTCTGCCGCGGCGACGCCAACGCCAGCAGCTGCCTCACCTGCCTCACCCAGGCCTTCCGCGACATCCAGAGCGAATGCCAATACTTGAGGGACGCCGCCATCTACTACGACTCGTGCACGCTCCACTACTCCGACGTGCACACCCTCCCCGGCGACGACACCGGTCCAGTAAGCGACTCGCGCTTCATCGCCAACAATGGTAACGTCACCTCCGACCCGGCTCGGTTCAACCGCATCCTGGCCGCCCTCCTCAACGCCACCGCCGACCACGCCACCTTCAACTCCACGCGAAGGTTCGCCACCGGGGAAGCCGACTTCAACCAGGAGTTCCCCAAGATTTACAGCTTGGCGCAGTGCCCGCCGGACCAGTCGCCGGCGCAGTGCCGGAAGTGCCTCGCCCGGATTATAACCATGTACTGGCATCGGTTCCAGGGCCGCATCGGAGGCAGAGTTCTTTGGGTCGACTGCACATATCGTTTCGAGACCGCACCCTTCTACGACGGACCGGCAATGGTGCGGCTGGCATCGCCGAGCTCCGGTGCGCCAGCGCCGGCGCCGGCCATTGTGGAGACAGCAGCAGGAGGAGGAGGTGAGTAAGAGCATTTGTTTAATCTTTTGATTACTTTGTGACGATCTAAAGAAGGTGGACCGCGCGTCGTGCAATCATAATTACTTAGTTCCGGACATAATGATTGATTAGCTAGTCAGCTTGCTTCCAACTACTCCGTCCCGGACTAGTGAGAGCCACCGCGTCGATTCCACTTTGCACTATCTTTTTAAATAAAAACATATCCGTAACGCTTACTAGTTTTGTTTACACTATTTATGCTGCCACTTATGAGTGGCACTGACACCTAATTATTGCCGTGATATTTGCTCACGCATTATCAATTTATACAGGGGGGCGAAAGTACCACGTTCCGGGTGTGATTCTTGGAGCTGGACTGGCTGTTCTAGCAGCCTTGAACATTGTCGCCTGCCTCTGTTTCTGGAGTCGGCAGCGACAGAAACTGAAAGCGAAGAAGCCATGTACGATCCCGTCAACCTTTCTCTGGTTTCGCGGCGTGAAATGCCTCCTACAAACCTCAAATGAAATGACTTGGCCCGGCCGTTCGTTCTTTGAGCAGATCCCAAGCACTCCACTGGAGCAGAGGACGCCCAAATGCTGGACTCCATGAAGGTCGACTTCTCGACCCTGCGAGCGGCGACCGGAGATTTCGACGACGGCAACAAGCTCGGCGAAGGCGCGTTTGGTGCCGTGTACAGGGGTGTCCTCCCGGACGGCGAGGAGATCGCGGTGAAGCGGCTGTCGGACAGCTCGGCGCGGGGAGTGGACGAGGTGAAGAACGAGCTGGCGCTGGTGGCCAAGCTGAAGCACAAGAACCTGGTCCGGCTCGTCGGCGTTTGCCTGGAGCAGGAGGAGAGGCTGCTCGTGTACGAGTTCGTTCCTAACCGGAGCCTCGACCTCGTCCTATTCGGGTCTGATGAGAACGGGGAGAGACATGAGAGGCTGAGCTGGGAGCAGAGGCACAGGATCATCAACGGCATCGCTCGAGGATTGCAGTACCTCCACGAAGACTCGCAGCTCCGAGTAGTCCACCGCGATCTCAAGGCCAGCAACATTTTACTCGACGCCAGCATGAACCCCAAGATCTCGGACTTTGGCCATGCAAGGATCTTCAGCAGGGACCAGACGCAGGCCGTCACGAACCGCATCGTTGGAACATAGTCAGTACAACGAAACTCTGTTTTCACTCTGTTTCGGTTCAGCATATGCATATCACATGAAGGCAAAACTTATTGAAGAAGTTTCGCTGATTTTTTTGTTTCAGCGGATACATGGCGCCGGAGTACATGATGCGTGGGAACTACTCGGCGAAGTCGGACGCTTTCAGCTTCGGCGTCATTGTGCTAGAGATCGTCACGGGGAGGAAGAACAACGAAGACATCTGCAGCTCCAAACAGTCGGGAGATCTCTTGAACACTGTAAGTGCAAACGGAACATAATAGGGCCACCGTTGTTGCCAGTACATATACAGTTTTGGCTCGTGCTTAGAAAGTAGTAACTTGCAGGTGTGGCAGCATTGGGAGGCTGGGACCGTGATGCAGTTGGTGGACCCGTCCATGAAAGGAAACTTCCCCGAGGGCGACTTGCTAAGATGCTTCCACATCGGACTGCTCTGCGTCCAGGCAGATCCGGCGGCTCGGCCAATGATGTCGTCGGTCGTGATGATGCTCGGCAACGACACGGTCAGCCTCCATGCCCCGTCCAAGCCGGGGTTCTTCCCCGGAAACAACGGCGCTGACATGAGCGTGTCGACGGAAGTGTCGCTGCAGGGTTAGCCACGGGAATGCATAGAGACTGGGATGTACAAATGTGTGGTTAGTTCATCAGTATGTAGCGATGTGCAAAAACCATTTGTCGTTGTCTGATTCCGAAGGCGCTCCGCGGTTACGTAAGCTATTCATTGTACTTCCCTATCCTTTTTGAGCTGCGGTTACACACAGATATCAGAAGGGTTTTCGGCATAACAAACAATATGCTCCAACTCAACAAGACCGTTGTCGCTCTCGCTCAGAACCAAATTTGAGATCAACACTGCCTCCACCGGGACTGATCAACTTGTGGGGTACCTTTCGGATCCTTTGAGCAATTCAGCAAGTTGTCACTATTTTGGACCATAAAACTCCCCTCAACAAAGTCTGTCCTGCTTATGGAAATGTCCTCCACGCAGACCGTGACACAACTCCTTGTATCAACGGTAACATAGAAATGCGCATGCGAGGCACGTCCTGTTGAGGTGTGGACCACCACCAGCCCAAGCACAATGCATATTGCTATGTGCAAGAAGAATCATATCATATTGGTGTGTACCCTCTGCAAGTATTGTATATCGTACACGGATATACAATTTCCCTTTTCTATTTCTATCTGTACGACCTGAGTTTAGTGTTCAAATTTTACTAGGGATGGCAATGGGGCGGGTTCGGGGCGGGTAGAGCATATCCATGCCCGTCCCGCCAAATCTGTCGGGTAAAAATCCCCACCCGTCCCCGTCCCCATGGGTGAAAATCAATCCCCATCCCCGTCCCCGTCGGGTATCGGGGCGGGTATCGGGTACCCACCGGATAAAATATTATAAACACAGCTTGACAGTATATTTGTATTACTAAAGTGCTATCCAAGCATTTCACATATCCGGTCATCCAGAATAACATAGTGCCATACATAATTAACACCAACACACACATGCATGTCAAAAGGTCCATAGTGCATCCAGAAACCAGTTAACAAAGTCTCACTCTCACGGAACAAACCAATATGGGTTGGGATGTACTTCAATTTTCGGGTCTCCATCGGGTTCCCCATGGGTAAAAATCAATCCCCGCCCCGTGCCCGACTAGTATCGGGGCGGGTACGGGCGCTACCCACGGGTGAAAAATGGCCCCCATCCCCGTCCCCATCGGGTCGGGTACCCGGCGGGTACCCACTACCCGGCCCCAAATTGCCATCCCTAAATTTTACACAATGATAGTTTTAATTGAACCTTACAATAAAAAATATAATATATATTTAAGACATGTATTTTATAGTATAATAGCATCAAATATCATCTTAATTATATAGTTCTAGAACTGTATATAAAATATTTAAGAAAAATTTATGATATTTTCTTTTATATAGAGAATGGTACTGTCTATCATCATAAAAATTTTGAGCTTCAAATTCAAATCGTACAAAAGGAAACAAAAAAAAGGAGAAATTGCATAAGCGAGAAAATTGAGACAACTCAAATTGTTTGAGGGAGTAAAGTGAGCTAAAATTTTATTTAGGGTATAATTTGGACATAGTGGATTGTTCAGTTGAGTAAAATAGATTTTTCCCTAATAAAATCCCTATAATTTACATGGAAAACCATTATGGAACAAAAAAACACAAGATACGGCCAAAATTTGTAATAAGTCTATCTGAATCAACATGTACAATGTACCAAAAAATGAGTGACTGAACATGTACAGTGTACCCAAGGCAACAGCCCGTGAGTGAACATTTTCACACAGACGTGGATTCTAGTGTAACCTCCAAATTATTGGAGTGAAATGTAAAGCGGCTATCCATCCGAGCTGTGCCTCGATTCGCTTTGAGTGGGAAACGCATATGTCGGTGTCGTTACCGTTTAAGTATAGTATTTTCATAGTTAGTGGACACTTATCTCATTTGCAAGTGACGGCAAGTCAAAGTCCATACATAGTCAGTCTTCCATGACGCCGCTGTCTTCCACAACGTGTGATACGGAGCTGTCTGTCAGCTCGAGGCCATGAGGATCAGACGATGCACGCGCTGTTGGTGGGCGTTTTCTTTTGTCCGCGCCTGCACACGACGACCCTCGTGCGCCATGTTGCAGCAACTTGTGCGCCAATTGTTTTGGTTCTCCGGGTCCTAGCTGATGGCGACAACCGGAAAACACACGGCGAAGGAAGCTCCAAGCCACCTTCCGAGACTTCCACGGTTGACCCTGCCTAATCTGCGAGTGATCCCAACCGGTTGACTTGTTGACTTTGTTGAATTCTCTTGACATGAATGGGTACAGTCGTAATGTTACCAGCTGAGTGGATTTCGTAAGTTAGTATTATCCAGGAATCAATTGTTGGATTTTTTAAGTACAAAAAGCTCATAATTTAAGTCATCTTTTATAGCTGAGTGTTCATTTTCTGGAGTCTAAAATTTTATAGCTGTCACATCGAAAAGAATTGTACTTATTTAAAAGTATTTATCGGTGTAGGGGGATCGGGGTCCCCTAACCGGGCATGGGCCGTTTCCAGCCCATAGACGAAGACGGCGCCCGCAGATGAGGAAGTCCATGAGGCCCATGAAGCCCGCGAGGCCCATGAAGACCGGAGGAGCGGGAACGTCGGGGGACGAAGCTTCCCGGTAGTTTCCTCCGACGCCCCAACCACCCGGAGTTAATGCGGCACTCGAGGGTCCGTAGCGACGCCGCAGCCCGACAGGACGTGCGCACGTCTTCCCCGTGCGCCGCATCTCGGGAAGCCGCGCGGCTACGAGTGCCGGGAGGGCTCTCGACCAATACGAGGGAAGAGATTGGGAGCACGAACCGAGGAAAAGAGATCGCAACGGATTTAGTCGGGATCGTGTCGGGATATCTCAGGAAGGACCGGACCCCCACCGGGTGTCCGGGTACCCCCGTGTACTTGTACGGTGCTCCCCTCCTTACCCTATAAAAGGAGGGGAGACTCCGTGTAAAGGAAAAAAGATAAAGAAGATACACACCAGCAGGACGTAGGGTATTACGCACCCTATTGAGGTCCGAACCCGGATAACTCGCTCCGTGTTCTTACTCGCTCGAACCATCTACGCTAACACGTGGGCAAATCCGTTCTTCCCCGAGCCTATCCGAAGGGAGCCTTGACAGGCCTCCATTTGGAGGTGTGTTCACACACCGACATTTGGCGCGCCAGGAAGGGGAAGATCGTAGATTTCGCTCGCGCTGCGGAACTTCCACGCAACCATGCGAGAGATCCTCGGACACGCCGCGGACGGAAGATAGCGTCTCCAGCCAGGCGTCGACAGGACGCCGTCGCCGCGACCGTCGTCGCGCGGGCCGCTCCGTCCACAACGACCGTCCCGGCGCCTCGGCGGCCGAGCATGCAGCGGAGGGCCGGCGCGGCGCCGACCGCCACGCCCGAGCCGTCACGCCGCTCGCGTCCGAGCGCGCCACCGCACGTCGCCTCTTCCAGGAAGAAGAGGGGGACGACCCCCGACCGTCGTGAAGACCATGCTCAACAACCCGCCGGCGGGTCCGGCGGGGGAGAGCAGGCGAAGGAGTGGCTCACCGGAGTAGGTAAGCTCCCGGATACGGCGCAGGCCAAGCGCCGAGCGGGGCCGTCGCGCCAACCGCAGCGGCCACTAACCGACAGCAACCGCCGCGCCAACCACGCCAAGGACACGCGCCCGCCGGCGGCTTCGCTCTCCGTCCATTCTCCGCGAGCGCAGGGGCACCGCGACCTGCGCAACGACCTCAACAGGCGACGCCGCGAGGGGGAAGATGCACGCGTCGGCATCGAGCGCTCGCGCGAGCGGGACGGGAGCGTGAGCGCACCTCCGCCCACAACCACGACGGCGCGGAGGCGGAGACGTCCCCGAGCGCCACCCTAAGCGTAAGAGAAAGGAGCTCGACCCCTCGTTCCTCGGGGCTGCGCGGCCCTCTCAAAGCGCCCGCGCAACGTCACGTGGCCCGGCAAGTTCCGCCCCGACCTTCCGGAAAGGTACGACGACACTCGCTCCCCCGACGAGTTCCTACAGATCTACTCCACCGCCGTCAAGGCCGCAGGTGGCTCGGAGGACATTATGGCCAACTACTTTCACCTGGCCCTCAAGGACTCGGCTCGGTCATGGTTCATGAACCCGGCGCCGGAGTCTATCGGCTCCTGGAAGAGCCCGTGCCGGAAGTTCATGGCCAACTTCCAAGGAACGGCGAAGCGTCCGGAAGCCAAATCGACCCGGACCGCATCGTCCGTAAGCCGAGCGAGACACCGCGAGCGTTCATGCAGCGCTTCGACCAAGTCCGCAACACCATCCCGCGCATCGACCCCTCCCGGTGCTCTCCGCCTTCTGCCATGGCGTCCGAGACAAGGATATCCCGGGCGAACCGGGCGTACACCGGCCGGAGACGGTCACGGACATCTTCCGGCTTGGCCGACAAGTGCGCCCGTCGCCGGAAGCCCAAGCGTGGCATGACCCGCCGACGAAGTCCAACCCGGTACCTCCTCTCCCAAGTCCGGGAGCACCCTCTCCAAGAAGCGGAAGAAGAACCTCGCACGCAAGCGTAAGGCGGAAGAAGTGGCCGCGGCCGGAGGCCCGTCCCCCGTGGGGCGCGACGCCCACCTCCCGCGGGTACCGGCAAGTCGCCGCCTAAATCCCCGGTACCTTCGCGTGCTACTTCCACCGCACCAACGACCACGACCAGTCGGAGTGTCGTTACATCCAGGCGAGCATCAAGCGGCGCGACGAGCGGCGGGCGGCCGAGAAGGCCGAGAAAGAGAAGGAGGAGGAGAAAGAGGAAGTCGAGGCGTACCGCAGCGCGGACGACTCCATCGCCGTGATCAGCGGGGGCTCCTCGAGCTTCACGTCCAAAGGCGAGGCCAAGCGTTTCCGCCGCGAGGTCCTCGCAATCACCGAGGGCAAGGCCGCGGCTCCCCCGCTCGAAGTGGGTGGACGTTCCCATCACCTTCGACAAGAGCGACATGGTGGGCCCCGACAACACCAAGGGGAAGATCCCCTCGGTCGTGTCGCCCACCATCTGCAACAAGAAGGTGGGGCGCACCCTCATCGACGGAGGCGCGAGCCTCAACCTCATCACCCCGAAAGTCTACGACTCTCTCGCAGTGGGCGCGTGGCGAGCTGCAGCCCTCGCGCCCTTTCGTCGGCGTGCTCCCGGTAGCTCCCGCCCCTTGGGTAGGATTGAGCTCCCGGTCACCTTCGGCACCCGGATAACTTCCGCACGGAGAAGCTCCTCTTCGACGTCGCAGACATCGGCCTCCCCTACAACGCCATCATTGGGAGACCCGGCATAAACCAGCTTCATGGCCATCCCGCATCACGCATTCCTCACGCCGAAGATGCCGGCCCGAAGGGCGTCATCGTGGAGAGGGCGAATGCCGTCAAGGCGATGGCTTGCCTCGAGGACATCTTGGCGGCCGAAGTGGCAGCAGAGGAGGACACCGGCATGAAGAGAGCGCGCGACACCCCGGAGAAGCCCGCTGCGCAATCCGGCCCCAAGCGGGCGAAGCTTTCGGCTCCCGGGGAGGTGTCTACCAAGAAGGTCTCACTCGGAGGCTCGGAGGACAAGACCACCACCATCGGTGGCGACCTCGACCCGAAATAGGAACTCGCGCTCATCACCTTCCTCCAAGCAAACAGCGACATCTTTGCCCGGCATCCTTCGGACATGCCGGCATACCCGGGAGGGTGATTGAGCACCAACTCAAGGTCGACCCCGCCGCGAGACCCGTGAAGCAGCGGGCGAGGCGCCAAGCCCCCGAGCGCGAGGACTTCATCCGAGCCGAAGTCAAGAGGCTACCGGAGGCCAAGTTCATTCGGGAAGTCACGCACCCGACGTGGCTCGCCAACCCAGTGGTCGTGCCCAAGAGTAACGGCAGGATGCGGATGTGCGTGGACTACACCGACCCGAACAAGGCGTGTCCGAAGGACCCGTTTCCGCTGCCCCGGATAGATTCTCGTAGTAGACTCCACCGCAGCCGCGACCTGCTTTGCATGTTGGATGCGTACTCCGGTACCACCAAATCTGTATGGCTAAGGGGGATGAGGAGAAGACTGCTTTTATGACTCCCGCAGGGAGCTTTTGCTACGTAAGCATGCCTTTCGGTCTCAAAACGCAGGCCCCACGTTCCAACGAGCCATGCGCTTAACCCCGGACTCGTAAATCGGGAGGAACGTGGAGGCGTATGTCGACGACTTGGTCATCAAGAGCCGCAAAGCACCGTCTCTCCCGTTCGACTTAGAGGAGACCTTCTCCAACCTCGCGCCGCAACCGGGTGAAGCTCAACCCGAGAAGTGTGTCTTCGGCGTACCGGCAGGGAAGCTACTCGGCTTCCCGGTCTCGCACCGCGGGATCGAAGCAAACCCCGAGAAAATCCGGGCCATCGAAGAAATCCGCCCCCAAGGCGGCTCAAGGATGTGCAACGCCTAGCCGGAAGCATGGCGGCCCTTGGCCGATTCATCTCGCGCCTAGGCGAACGCGCTCTCCCGCTTTTCAAGCTAATGAAGAGGGCGGACAAATTCGAGTGGACCCGGAAGCCGATGAAGCCTTGCAAGACCTCAAGCGCTACCCGTCCTCTCGCGCCCGTTTTAGTCGCCCCGAACCGGGTGAACCACCGCTCCCGTACATAGCGGCCAACCCGCAAGTAGTCGCTGCGGCTCGGTGGTCGAGCGATCGGAGCAGTGCGCCTCGCGGTTCTCGGCGAACCGAGAAACGCGGGTGCCTCGACGGCTCGAAGGCGGCGGCCCAAACGGACCCGGGGCTCCGCCTGCGACCAGCTCGCAGCATTGGGGCACCCGGGGCTGCGTACGCTTTCATTCACAACACGGCACGCGATGCGGCCGCTCCGGCCTGCCCGGTGGGGCACCCGGGCCGTCCCCGAGCACAACGACTCCTGCGGACGGTGTGGCTCCCCGCCTTCACCCGGGGCTCCGGCTCCGACCTCGTCGCATGATTTGGGCGAGCTGTGGACCACGACCGGAAAAGCAAGGATGGACACGTTGATCCCACCCCACCCGGGGCTCCGGCTCCGACCTCGTCTCGCGTTATGGGCGGGGCGGGATCCGCTCCAGCCTACTCCCGACGTCGCACCGCGTCACCACCGCATCACTCGGGGCTCCAGCCCCGTCTCCCACGACGAGCGAGAACGAGCTTCTAGAATCCGAGTCCCGCATGCGGCACGTTCAACGCCCGGTGTACTTCATCGGCGAAGTTCTACGGGACGCCAAGACACGATACCCACAGTACCGTAAGATGCTCTACACGTACTTGTCGCATCCCGGTAGCTACGGCACTACTTCCAAGGCCATCCCGTTCGGGTGGTGACGACGGCACCGCCGGAGACCATACTGCGCAACAAGGAAGCGACCGGGCGAGTGGCCAAGTGGGCCGTGGAGCCGGGGAGTTCGACTTGTCCTTCCTCAAGCACACACATCATCAAGAGCCGGGCTCTAGCCGAGTTCATCGCCGAGTGGACGCCCACCCCGCAGATTGAGCGGGAAGAGCTTAGCACCCGGGTGCAGCAGCACGACGCGCCCGGCGACCACCGGACGATGTTCTTCGACGGTTCCCTCACCCTCAACGGTGCGGGAGCAGGGGTGCTGCTGCTGTCACCAACCGGCGACGAGCTGCGCTACGCGGTCCAGCCTACACTTCCGGTGCACCAACAACATGGCAAAATACGAAGCTCTCCCGGCGGGGTTGCGGATCGCGGCCGACCTCGGGTCACGCGCCTCCTCGCCAAGGGGGACTCGCAACTTGTCGTCAACCAGGTATCCAAGGAGTACCAAGGCAACGACCCGCAGATGGCTACATACCTCGCGGCGGTCGAGCGGATGGAAAAGAAGTTTAACGGCCTCGAGGTGCTTCACGTACCTAGGGGCGACAATCACATTGCCGACGAACTATCCCGGGTGGCCTCCACTCGAGCTCCAATCCCACCCGGGACGTTCATGGAGATCTTGACATCCCCTTCGGCCTCCGACGCCGACCGAGCTCCAGCACAGCAACAACAAAGCGCGAGCGCACCCGCAGGATCCGCAGCACACGCAGAATAGCGAAGAAGCGCCGGCGGTGAGCCGCAGGACGCCCGTTGGATGGACCACATCCTCGGGTACTTGCGTGACGACATCCTTCCGGAGGACGACACGGATGCGGACCGCCTAGCCCGCCAAGCCAAGCGATATGCCATTGTCGATGGCAGGCCGTACAAGCGTAGCGCCAACGGCGTTCTGCCGAAGTGTGTCAAGACGGAAGAAGGCAACGACATACTCGTTGAGATCCACGAGGGCGAGTGCGGCAGCCACCATGCTCCCCGCACGCCGGCCGGGAAAGCCTTTCGGCAGGGCTACTACCGGCCGACAGCCCTCCAGGACGCCGCCAGGCCGGTGCAACAATGCAAGGCATGCCGCTTCACGCCAGCGTACGCACCTGCCCGCTCAAGCCCTTCAAACAATTCCCTTATCCTGGCCGTTCGCGGTTTGGGGTTTGGACATTGTAGGGCCATTTCCGACCGCCCCGGTGGATACAGGTGGCTATACGTGGCCATCGACAAGTTCACGAAGTGGGTGCAAGCGAGGCGGTGACAAAAATAGACCAAAACTCGGCGATCGATTCATGAAGAATGTCATCGCAAGATTCGGGTACCGCAGCGGATTATCACGGACAACGGGACCCGGTTCACGAGCCACGCATTCGCGGCATACTGCGACTCCCTCGGCACCCGAATCCGCTTCGCCTCAAGAGCCCACCCACAAAGCAACGGCCAAGTCGAACGCGCCAACGGAGAAATCCTCAAGGGGTTGAAAACAAGATCATTTGACCCGTTGAAAAAGAAAGGCTCCAAGTGGGTAACCGAGATCCAATCCGTGCTCCGGTCCCCGCGCACCACAGCGAGTCGAGCCACGGGCGAAACGCCTTTCTTCCTCGTGTACGGTGCGGAGGCGGTGCTACCCACGGAGATCCGGTTCGATAGCCCCCGAGTCGCCGCGTTTGACGAAGCCGACCAAAGCACCCGGCGGCACGACGACATTGACCTCCTCGAGGAGGCAAGATGACGAGTACTACCGCGAAGCGCGAGGTACCTCCGGGGCTTGCGCCGCTACCACCGGCGGCGCGTGCGCCCGGGAGTTGCAAACGGGAGACCTTGTCCTCCGGCGGGCCCGGACGCGTGAAGGCAAGGATAAGCTAACTCCCATGTGGGAAGGGCCCTTCGTCGTCACTCGCCGTCACCCGTCCGGGATCCGTTCGTCCGGAGTCGGAGGACGGATACCCGAACCAAGCGCTTGGAACATTGAGCACCTAAAGAAATTCTACCCTTAGAATATTCTCGTAGCCAATGGTCCCGGGTAGTACCCGGAAGTCTCATCGCCACGGCCATAGTCGCCACGAGCACTCGTACTAACGGGTCGTGAATAAAAACAGCGCCCGTCGCTTCTTTTCCTACTTCTCGCAGGATCGCCGTTGTATGTGTCAAAGTGCCCGCCTTCCCCTAACGGGCAAGGAAGGTCTACGACTTAGGCCCAAAGTCGGAAAGCGTCACGTTTGGTTAAGGCTTGGGCGCCCGAAGTCGCGCTCCGGACATAGCTGCAAAGTACCGGACAGCCTACGACTACGTGGCACACGGCGACGATCGCACCTAACGTAAGAGGAACAGTGGGCTTAAGCTTTTTTCATCAACACTCAAATTTAAATTTAATCTCTGTCTTGCATACAGAAACACAGGTTTAACAAAAAACAAAAAAGGCACAGTGCGCCGAGCAAGCCACGCACAAGTGGAGGAAGCGGGCACTTAGCCCCGCTTGAAGCTTTCGGCAAAGGCACGAGCGACGGCGCGTGCCTCGCGCCTTGGCCGTGGCGTGCTCACCCGCAGGGACATCGCCGTTCACCACGGCTAGAAGCGGGAACCCGGGCACTAGCACCGGCGCGTTCGCCGAGCACCTCCTCCAGGGCCGCGGCTATGGTTTGCCGCTCCTCCTCCTCCAGGACCTCCGCCACCCGGGTGTTCGAGGCTGCTCAAGGAGTCCGCCACCCCCGCAAGGCGAACGCATACCCAGCCGCGCCGCGGTCAAGGGGCTCAGGAAGACGAGGCGGACCCGCCTCGAACAACGCCGACGAAACCGCCCGGTGCACCTCGGCGGCGATCTCGGCCTGCGTCCGCGCAGCCGAGGCCGGCTACGTCGCCCGCTCGCTCAGCTCAACGCGCCGAAGCTCGGACTCCTCAGGCCGGGACCGCGCCTCCGCGAGCTGCCGCCGGAGGTCATCGCCATCGGCTGCAGCGAGAAGAGCCGCGGCCCGACTTCTTCGCCCGGGCCTCCAGCAGCTCGACGCGTCGGCGGTATTCGTCCCGGCTCTTCTCCACCGCCTTCAGCTCGGCAGCGAAGTTCACCCGGGCCTCCGCGAGAGTCTCCTCGCGCACGCGATGCGCCAACCCGCCGGCGATACCGCGGACCTGCTCCTCGGACCGAGCAAGACGGGCCGCCTCCATCTCCAAGGCCTCCCTCCGAACAGCGGCCTCGTCTTCACGAAGCCGGACCTGCTCCTCCCGGGTAGCGAGGGCGTCCTCGCGCTGCCTCAACCCCACCTCCCGGGAAGCAACGGAGTCGCCGAAGCGCTGGACCTTTGCCTCGGCCGCGCCGACAGCCCGCTCCCGTTCGCCAAGCGCGGCCTCCCGGAGGGCAAGCGCACCGGCACGCTCCTTCGGCTCCTCCTCGCGAGCCGCCGCGGTCGCCTCGCGACGTGTCACGGCCGCCTCGCGGAGTGCCATGTCGGCCTCCGCCTCCTCCAACTCGCGCGCCGCGGAGCTGCACAGCACGCTCCCGCTCCAGGACTCCGCGGAGGCGGTTCATGCTTTCAGCCTCGCGGGCCTTTGCGTCACGCAGCTTCTCGCCGGCCCGATCGCCGATGCCGGCAGCTTGGTCCAGCTCATGCCGGACTTCTTCCATGCGGCGCCGATGCTGCTGCCGGGCCGGCTTCACCGCCGTCACCGGGGCCCGCCGGGCCTCCGCCACCTCCGCCTCGCGCTCGGCCAACGCGGCCTCCCGGTCGTCCGGGGACGCATCCGTCTCCTCCACGGCCGCCTTCATGGCAAGGAGCGACCGGGTGACCTCCCCGAGCACGTCGCCAATCTTGTGGCGCCCCATGCCGCCCGAGCGATCCGAAGGTGACCCGCTCCGGCCGCGTCCGGCGCGCCCACGGCCCCTACCGGCGGCAGCGGTCGGCGAAGTGTCTCCGCCGGCCACCGCTCCCGGCTCCGACCGGACGCGCGGAGGGGAGTCATTCCCCTCCAAGCACTATAGGGCCGGCGGCGCCGGCACCCGGCCGTGGAGTGGAAGACCGTGGTGGACGCTCGCGCGCGCCGATTGGGAAAGCACACGGCACGTTCCCAGCCGGAGGAGGCGACACCCGGCCAAGGTCAACTCCGGCAGAGGTACCCGCGGCCTCCTCTCCGACAGGGGCACCCGTAGCCTCCTCTTCGGTGACACCCGCAGCCACCTCCTCGGGAGTGTCCGCGGCCTCCCCTCCGGCGGCACCTGCGGCCACCCCCGCGGGGCTGTCCGCAACCTCCTCCTCGGGGCACCCGTAGCCACCTCTTCGGGGCACCCGTTGCCCCTCCCGCGCCGTCCTCCGCTCCGGCCGCCGGAGCCGCAACGGCAACGGGATCGACGTCCGGGTTCGGCGCGGGGGCACCGGCGACCTTGGAGTTTAAAGGGACCAGGTCCGGGTCCAGCTCGATCCGGACATTCCTACAAACAAAGCAAATCGAATACGTTTCACGGCCATCGACCTACGGTGAGACGAAGCGCAGCATACCAAGCACGCGGCTTAAGCAAAAAAAGTTTCCTACCCGTCGCTCGTCCACCCGATCGCTTGCGCCGGTGCGGCTGCGGGGACTTCTCCCGTGGAACGGCCCCCGTCACCGGCGCCGGCGAAGCCTGCCGAGCCCGCTTCCGTGGAAAGCGGGCGGGCCCGGAGGAATCGAGAGGAGGGGGCGACGGAGACCTTTTCCCCTTGTCTTTGTCCCGTGCACTCGGAGCAGGCCTCGCGGCGCCGGGGCTACCACCCGGAGCTCCGGAGGCACCCCCGGGGGTGGCCGTCGCAACCGGGTCGGAGGAAGGCACGACTCCGGGTACCCGGAGACCGGGAGTGGGAGCCGGGACCGCGTCCGGAAACCCGAGCGGCCCCGGTCGGGGCATGCCGTCGAGGACGGCACGCTTGTTCCCCGACCGATGAAGAGGCTTGGCACCTTCCGGGTACGCGAAGGAGGCGGTCCACTTCTTCCCGGTCGGCGTGGAGTAGGCGAACCGCTTCGAGCCCTCGGGCAGGTCCGAGTCCGCCCCCGTGCGAGTGCGGCCGGCGAAGTTCAAGTCCCGATACATCCACGACGGGACCGATCTCCGGCGAAGGGCGCGATGTTGCGCTCGAGGAAGTCGTGCACCACCCCGCGTGAAGTCGGGCCGGCCGCAGCGAGCGCCGCGATCCGGTCGACCACCGGCATCATGCCCTCGGGAAGGCGGGGCACGGCGTCCCGGACGGGCAAGTGTTGGGCCGGGACCGGCGGGACGCGGAGGCGGCAGAAGTCCTTCTCGTACGGCACCACGAACCAGGCCTTCTTCCACGCCTCCACCTTGCTGCTAGGCGAGTACTCTATGTACCCACCGTCGGGCCGGACGGTCGGCCGGACGCATCCGATCACCTCCGAGGTGTTGGTAAGCGTCATCTTGAAATAGCGTTGGAATATGGGGAAGCACGGCTGCACCCCCACAAATCCTTCGCACGGATGGGCGAACACGGCCGCGCCGCGACCGCATTTGGCGTGAGGTGCGCCATGCGGATCCCGTACGCCCGGAGCACCTCCGGGAAGAAGTCGGAGAAGGCGGGGGAACGGCGCGGCGACGACGAAGGATAGGAAGTGGAGGATCTCCGGTCCTCCGGTCGGCGGCGGCAAGGGCCCCCAACACGAACGGCCCTATCACCATCCACCGGCAGGAAAGGCGAAAGCCGCGACATATCGACCCGAGCGTCGGGCAACCGCACCGACGGCGGTGCATCCGCCGACGGCGAGCGCGCGCGCGAACTACCGCGGCTTGAGGACTTCCCGCGGGCCATCTTGGCGGCAGGGGACGACGGCGACGAAAGCGGCGGCGCGGATTGGCGGAGAAGAAGGCGAAGGGGAGCGCAGCAATGAGAAAGAAGTTGAGAAGACGGAAGGCGAAGGGCGAAGTGGGAGACGTGCCTTGGGCCACCGGCCGTTCCCCTACTTGAGCGCAGGCGCCGGGCGGGCCCACCGCACGCGAACCGAAGCGACGCGACGCCTCGGGGCGGTCGTGCCTCGGCAGCCCAAGCGGCTCCATTCCGGGAGAGCCACACCCCGGAGCAACCCAAGCGGCACCGGGCGCCGACGGCTGGCCCCAATCCCGCTCCGACCCCGCGGGTCGGCCGATCGGGGCCGGGGCTCCTGTCGGTGTAGGGGGATCGGGGTCCCCTAACCGGGCATGGGCCGTTTCCAGCCCATAGACGAAGACGGCGCCCGCGGATGAGGAAGTCCATGAGGCCCATGAAGCCCGCGAGGCCCATGAAGATCGGAGGAGCGGGAACGTCGGGGGGACGAAGCTTCCCGGTAGTTTCCTCCGACGCCCCAACCACCCGGAGTTAATGCGGCACTCGAGGGTCCGTAGCGACGCCGCAGCCCGACGGGACGTGCGCGCGTCTTCCCCGTGCGCCGCATCTCGGGAAGCCGCGCGGCTACGGTGTCGGGAGGGCTCTCGACCAATACGAGGGAAGAGATTGGGAGCACGAACCGAGGAAAAGAGATCGCAACGGATTTAGTCGGGATCGTGTCGGGATATCTCGGGAAGGACCGGACCCCCACCGGGTGTCCGGGTACCCCCGGTACTTGTACGGTGCTCCCCTCCTTACCCTATAAAAGGAGGGGAGACTCCGTGTAAAGGAAAAAAGATAAAGAAGATACACACCAGCGGGACGTAGGGTATTACGCACCCCATTGCGGCCCGAACCCGGATAACCGCTCCGTGTTCTTACTCGCTCGAACCATCTACGCTAACACGCGGGCAAATCCGTTCTTCCCCGAGCCTATCCGAAGGGAGCCTTGACAGCCCCCATTTGGAGGTGTATTCACACACCGACGGTATTAAATAAAGTTTAATTATAAAATAAATTACGAGACCCCTAGACTAATTTACGAGACGAATCTAATGAGGTTAATTAGATCGTGATTAGAAGACGGTTATTGTAGCATCACTTTAGCAAAACATAGATTGATTAAGTTCATTAGATTCATCTCAAAAATTAGCACCAATCTGTCAAAAGGATTTTGTTATTAAATTAATCGAAATATTCATAAATAATAAGATTCTTTTTATGTGACGATGCTTAAATTTTAGAGGACAGAAACGAACGGAGCCAATGTCATCTTTTGGTTAAGACACTACAGTGCCTCTTATGTGCTTTCCAACGGAGTGGAGTGATTCAAGCTTTCGTTAGAAAGTGGAAGGCACATTTTATAACATTGAATCCAGCCTGACAGTTGGTACATGGAACAAAAAAGAAAAGAGAGCTAAGAAAACCGGACAAGGAGCAACTTGCAGTGCTAATTGCTGCTGTCCTCACTCCTGACTCCTGAGTGGTCCATCTAGTACGTAATTTACTCCGCGTATACATATGCTGACTCGATTCCTGAATCCCCTAATTTCCAGTTCCCACGACGCGCACGATGGGTCCCCATCCCCACCTCCGGGTCCTGGCCGCCGGTGCCATCCTCGCCGTCGTCCTGCTCGCGCCCGGCGTCGCGAGCTACCCGTGGACGTTCTGCGGCACGGCCGTCTTCGGCGCCAACAGCACATACCAGGCCAACCTGAACGCCCTCGCCGGCACGCTGCCCGGGAACGCCAGCACGTCCCCGAGCAAGCTCTTCGCCAACTACAGCGCCGGCGCCGCCCCGGACCGGGTGTGGGCCGCGGGGCTGTGCCGCGGCGACGTGAACGCCAGCAACTGCCGCGCGTGCCTCACCCAGGCCTTCCGCGACCTGCCCAACAGCTGCTCCTTGAGCAAGGGCGCCACCATCTACTACGACCCCTGCATGCTCCGCTACTCCGGCGTGCGCGTGCTCTCCGCCGCGGACACCGACGACTCGGCCCTCTCGTACGTCATCCCCTCCGGCTACAACGTCACCTCCGACGAGGCCCAGTTCAACCGCGTCGTGCGCGACCTCGTCAACGCCACCGCGGAACACGCCGCGCTCAACTCCTCGACGAGGTTCGCCACCGGGGAGGCCGGGTTCAGCGCGGAGATCCCCAAGGTGTACGCCGTGGCGCAGTGCACGCCGGACAAGACGCCCGCGGAGTGCCGGAAGTGCCTCGCCGGGAGAATCGAGAAGAACCTGCCGGATTTCGAGAATGGTATCTCAGGCAGGCTGGTTTTGCTGAGCTGCAACTTCAGGTACGACACCGCGCCCTTCTTCAACGGACCGGCGATGGTGCAGCTGCCGTCACCGTTCCCCCGGCGCCAGCGCCGGCGCCGGCGCCGACCGTGCAGCCGACGGTTAATCCGCGGCCGCTGGCCGGAGCAGGGGACCTAAGGGGAGGACGGAAGTACAATGTCCCGATACTGGTTCCTGCTGTTCTGCTGCCTGTTCTGGCAGCCCTGAACCTTGCCATCTGCCTCTGCCTCTGGAGGCGGCGCCGGCGGCAAACAGTTGCCCAAGTGAAGAGCAAGCCATGTAAGTCGTTGACGAATTCTCCGATTTCGCAGCACGAAACGATTCTTATTAGAGCAGTGACCTGAACAGTCCAGTTCTTACTTGAAATTTAACAGATCCCAAGTACTCTGCCGAAACAGAGGACACCGAAGTGGTGGATTCCATGTTGATGGACGTCTCCACCTTGCGGACGGCGACCGGGGATTTCGACGAGAGCAACAAGCTCGGCGAAGGCGGGTTCGGTGCCGTGTACAAGGTACTATTCCGACATTTTTTTATTTATCTTTGTCCCCGGCCAGTTCAACCGACGACAGCAACAGGTCACCACCGGAGAGAGTAGTACTGAACAAGAAGTTACTTAAGCTTCAATTTCTGAACCCGAGAGAAAAATTACACATGAATCATGGCGTGCGTGGCTTTGATTTGTTCAGGGTGTCCTCCCGGACGGCGAGGAGATAGCGGTGAAGCGGCTGTCGCATAGCTCAATGGAGGGCGACAAGGAGCTGAAGAACGAGTTCGCGCTGGTGGCCAAGCTGAAGCACAAGAACCTGGTCAGGCTCGTCGGCGTCTGCCTGGAGCAGAAGGAGCGGCTGCTCGTGTACGAGTACGTCCCCAACCGGAGCCTCGACCTCATCCTCTTCGGTTCCGATGAAAATCAGGAGAGACGCGAGCGGCTGGACTGGGAGCAGAGGTACCGGATCATCAACGGCGTCGCTCGGGGCCTGCAGTACCTCCACGAGGACTCGCAGCTCAAAGTCGTCCACCGCGATCTCAAGGCCAGCAACATTTTACTGGATGCCAAC
This sequence comes from Chloris gayana, assembly GCA_031894775.1. Taxonomy (NCBI): domain Eukaryota; kingdom Viridiplantae; phylum Streptophyta; class Magnoliopsida; order Poales; family Poaceae; genus Chloris; species Chloris gayana. The sequence continues at coordinate 467,123 of JAUNZO010001558.1, read as the reverse complement.
ATGAACCCCAAGATCTCCGATTTTGGCCTTGCCAGGATCTTCCAGCGGGACCAGACTCAGGCCGTCACCAGCCAAGTCGTCGGAACCTAGTGAGTACCGAAATCCTCTGTTTCTGCTTCAGCTTATGGTAGGTAAGCAAAGCTGATCGGAATTTTGGTTTCAGTGGGTACATGGCGCCGGAGTACGCGATGCAGGGGAACTACTCGGTGAAGTCGGACGTGTTCAGCTTCGGCGTCATCGTGCTCGAGATCGTCACGGGGAGGAACAACAACGACTGCTACGAGTCCAAACAGACCGGAGACCTCTTGACCACGGTCAGTGCACAGACTGAACACCTCAATCACACCATTGTTGTTGCGACGCAGTTTTGATTCGTAGCTACAAACCCAACGTGCAGGTGTGGGAGCACTGGGAGGCCGGAACGGTGATGGAGCTGGTGGACCCGTCCATGAACGGCAGCTTCCCGGAGGGTGACTTGGTGAGGTGCTTCCACATTGGCCTCCTCTGCGTGCAGGGTGACCCGGTGGCCCGCCCGGAGATGCCGTCGGTCGTCACGATGCTCGGCAGCGACACGGTGGCCCTGCAGGCCCCGTCCAAGCCGGCCTTCTTCGCCAGGAAAGAGGGGCCCAACACGGCCGTATCGACAGTGTCGCTGCAGGGTTAGCCACGGCCCACGGGAGTCCTGGACAAGTTTCTACTGATAGTACAGTGCAAAACTGGAAATGGGATGATCCCAAATTCCCAATTAAGTGGCTCTACGGATGTACGTATGTATTAGTCGCAAAAGAATCACAAGTGACAAGTCTGTGCGCGAGAAGAATTTGCCGTTTTTCGGTCACATGTATCAATCAACCCTTGTCAGAAAAAGTGTGGCCCAATTTTGATCATTAATGATAATATGTTTCTAAATTCCAGCTCAATTTTAAACAGAAGCAATATTTCTAAGAAACGATGCTCCATTTACAAATCCCAAATTTATTATCCCTTGGTTCTAAAATTGTTCTCGCCATTGACTTTTTTTTCATTACGTCTCACCACTCGTATTATTTAAAATATTATTTCAATTATTCAAAATTATAGGTTATATTTTAAGTTTTTTCAATGAAATATATGATTTTTTAATAAGACAAGTGTATCAAACATAATGAAAAAAAAGTCAACAATGACAATAATTTTGGAACGGAGTAATAAGATTTATGTAATTGTTTCTGAGAAAACTATATTGTCAATAGTTTTGGACTTGTCTATAGATATTTCTTTTCCTTTAACAACATCAACCATGGTTTACCATTTTTTTTGTTGAAATTGGAAAGTTAAATGTTCTTTACGAAAATTGCACGGCGTACCTATAGGATTGTGGAGGAAGGCTCCAAAAATAGTTTTGCCAATAGCATTTTTTGCACGCTCAATTTGAGTATTCACACTCAATTTGAGTATTCACAGATAGGACACTTCGTAACATATGCATTCGATCGAGCAGATAACTAATTTTTGACCAGGCCAATTTGACCTCTAAATCCCCAAGGCCTTTTACAGTGCTCCGTGATACATGTGACCTCAAAGTATTATGCATCAAATCCAGCCATCAGTTAGAATGGGTAGTACCGTAATTAGTTCCTAACAAAAGTCTAACTAAAAGTGGTCCCTTCCTTCCAAATCCAACCTAGCCATCATCCTCGACGCAGTGCTCCTGCGAGACATGGACATGGGGTGAAGGAGCATGGGCTGCCATCCGCTCACTAGTCAGTTGCGCCGCCATTGTCGTCGTCGATTGAGAAATCCTAGCCGCCGCCGCCGCGGCGTAATGCTAACGCCAGCAGGAACTACCGCTGCCTCGCGCTAACGGAACTGCCGCTGCTGCAGCTTAGGTGAATTTAGTCCATTTTTTCACTTTTGCCCTTAGGAAAAATTAAATTTTATACTATAATATCCTTTGATACTTATGAAACCCTTCCATGATACTTATGATTACTAGTGAGAATTAAAAGTATCATAATGATTATCTAAGTCCTTAGATCTAAAAAACAAACGGTAGGCATTCAATTGGGAGTACTGTAAAAGAGCTCAAAATCCTCGGGCGCACTCCATGGACAAACTCTATATATGATCTGTCCCTGCAAAACTAAAAAAAAAAAAAAAAAAAAACAAAGTAGCGTCTATCTAGGGCACGGCTCCGTAAATGTAAGCCCATTAATAGAGATGTCCTCTTCCAAAATGCAGGGCTCTTCGGCAAAGCAAAATGCAGGCTTCTTGGATGCCTGGAGCTCCATACTATCCCTGGTTAACATGAACACGACAGTTGATATGTCAGGCCTATCGTCAGGGTACACTTGAGCGCACATTAGACCGACATGGATGCATCGCAGGGCCTGGCTTCGACCGTATTCATCTAACGATTGGTCCAACATCTGTGATATCGACTTTCTCGTCCAGTGACGCCAGACACAAGGTCATCCAAACCAGGTTAATTCTTGGCTGAAAAGGATATACAGAGTGGAGTGAACAAGGCACGAGCAGTTACATCGGTGAGGAGATTCACGGTGTTATGATCGTTGTTGTAGCTGCAGTTGCTTCTCCTTGTCACGATCTCCAGGATCAACACTCCGAGGCTGAAGATGTCGATCTTGAGAGACACGTGCCCGTGCATCGCATACTCCGGTGGCATGTAGCCTCTGCAAGGGATTGGGGACATATATCAGTTAGCAATGTCTGGAGAGGCCTGCGTTTAACACAGCACACCATGCTAATTCCTGTTACACGAGCTTGGCTTACAATGTCCCGGCCCTTTTGGCTGTCTGAGTACGGGTCTGGCCTTCTCTTAGCAGCCTCGCCAACCCAAAGTCCGCGATCTTCGGTTCCATGTCGTCGTCGAGAAGAATATTACTAGCCTTCAGATCTCGGTGGATGATCCTCATGTTTGAGTCCTCATGGAGATACAATATCCCTTTGGCAATTCCAAGAATGATGTTGTACTGTTGCTCCCAGTGGAGAGCGTTTCCTGTACTTTTATCTGTGGTGACCAAATGTTCAGATTATATTAGTTGTTCCTGGTAGGTTTCATACAGTCAGTATTCAATACAGCATAACACTCCAGTGATAAAGTTCAGAGAGGAAGATGCAAACTATATCTGCAGTATTATATACATCACCAATTTTTATTAATTCATTTTCCAAAGATTTTTAACCCAACATAATGAAAAAAGTTTTTGTTAGCCAGATGATACTTCTGCACAATTAAAGAGCCAGTGATTCTTTCTTCTTTTGATTGTCATACTTTGAATAATCAGTGAAGATCCCACAACAGTCTCATATAGTGCCGCTATACACATTGTTATCAACAGCAATTACGCATAGAGCAATAAAACATACCTTTCAGATTCATAGAAAACAATAGATACACAGCACTGGAATATTGGTTTCAGCAGAGAAGCCTGAATTTGTAACTGAAGAAGTGAATGAAGAGAAAAATACCGAATAGAATGCTGTCGAGGCTCCCATTCTTGATGTATTCATAGACCAGCAGCATATCATTCTGATGTGGGCAATATCCCAGTAACCTAACAAGGTTCTTGTGCTGAAGCTCTACCAGTACCTCCACTTCATTTTTCAGTTGATCCACTGCATCCCCCTTTCTTCCTGAAAGTGTCTTCACTGCTATTTCTTGGCCGTCAGAGAGTGTTCCCTGAGACAGGTACAAAATATCAGTCGGATAGGGCACACTATTCTATAATTTCTTTTCCTGTGTTTTTTTTTTCTGGATTTCTTACCTTGTATACCGTACCGAATCCACCTTCTCCAAGCTTATTCTCCTCTGAGAAGTTTTCAGTCGCCTCTTGCAATGTGAACAAATCGAATACCGAGCATTGCGCATTTGCTATCTTCTTCAGTGCTGGTGTCACATGAAAAGAGTAGATGAGCAAAAAAAAAAAATCAAATTAATCAGGGACGATGAAGAGGTCGCATTGTAACTCACGGTGATCGTTCTCTGTCCCCTGGATCCTTCTTCCCCTGAGCCTGAAGCGAAAGAAGAGAAACACTGAAATAATCAACATTAACACAACAGAAGCAGCGATGCCAGCCGATATTCCAGCAATCCGATTTGTCCCTGCATACGCAGAAAATACAACTTTGATTTTGTGGATTTTGACAGTGTTTGAGGCAACTGAAATATGTTGAGAGGAGTGGACTACCTGTTCTGGACTCTGGAGTAGTTGGGGAAGGCGTGGGTACTGGTTCCGGCGGCGCGGCAAGCTGCAGCATTGCCCGGCCTTCGTAGACAGGCGACACGCTGTACCGGAGCATGCACCACACCGCCGCAGCGTCGTTTGACTGGGGCCGGCCGCTCATGTGCCGCGCCATCGTCTCCCCACGGAGGATTCCCAGGCAGCCCCGGCACTGGTCCGGCGACAGGTCCGGCGTGCACTGCGCGAGCCCGTAGATCTTGGGGCTGAATGCCATCTCCGCTGTGGCGAAGAACTTCCTCGTCGAATTGGTCGCCGCAACAGCGCTGTTGACCAGGTCTGTGTAGATGGCCCCAATGGCGGCGGTGAACCAGGCATCCGACGCGTCGACGCTCCCGACGGCCGTTTCGACCTGAACTCTGCAATTTCGCAGATTTCTAAGAAGCGCCGCACGGAACGGATGCACGAAATTCGTAAGAAGCGAAGCTCAAACTCGACGAAATTGATGCACCAAAACCAAAAGACGAAACTCTGGAGCTGATAACAGACACATACACTAGTTCCGAGATGATCCACCGGTCCTGGTTGAGGAAGTCGAGGAACTGCCTGCCGGCGAAGCGGAGGTGGCATCCGTCGCGGAAGACAGTGACGCCCTTGTCCAGTAGGCAGCCCTGCTGCGCGTTCCGGAACGCCTCCGTGAGGCAGGCGGCGCAGGTGGACCTGTTCGTGTCGCCGCGGCACAGGGCCATCGCGTTGACCTGGTCCGGCGCCGTGCCGACAGTGGTGGTGGCGAAGCCCGACGGCGAGGCTGAGGCGTTGGCGGGGAGAGACGCGGCGAGGAGGTTCAGGTTCGCATGGAACGTGCTGTTGGCGGTGTAGGGGTTGCTGTCGCATGCAGTGTCCGTGATTGCCTGTCCCGGCGGCAGCCGCAGCAGCAGCGCGAGGGCGGCGACGGCGACGGCACGGAGGCTGGCAGCCATCGCCAGCGGCAGTAAGGAAGGCGCCTCACTTTTTCTACGACACGGCTAGGCAACAAAGGAGGGCAAGGAGTGTAAAGCGATGGCGCTTGGCCGACGCGCCACTTGCCATTCTTGGCATTATTTTAGTCATCACACCGTGGAAACCGGGATAAGTCATTCAATAGCCTTCCGAGCAAACACCCTCTTGACGAAGACCGGAATACGTCAATGAGACACCACCCTTATCCGCCGCACAATCTTCTTCCTCCATTTAATTCCCTTTTATTTTTAGGCCCAGCCCACACGAAACTCTGTTTCAGGTTCCGCTTACCATGAGGAGGCAAAGCTTGTTGGAACTTTGGTGAAATTCTCATTCAGTGCGCAGTTTGTGTGACTACAAACAGCATAATTTTTTATTTTCAATACAAAGACCGGTAACCGGTGAAATTTTCAGGGGATGTCCAATTTTTGCTAAAAACCGAAGTTGGGTACTGTAGCAAAAATGGTTTTCATATTCAGTTTCTTTGGCTTCCCGTTTGATTGGTGAAAACGAAAACTGGTATTGTGCCGGTTTTTGTTAACCTTGATTACGACAAGAGGATGTGACTTAATAATGGACCACGTGATATGGTTTTTTTTATTTCTTAATCAACGGTCAAAAGTTATGTGTTTTAAAACTTTTTCTAGATTAATTCTGGTTAATGTGGAGGCAGTAAAGAACCTTCAATTGGTAAATATAATATAAGATTATTAACTAATTTAAATTATATTTTTATTAATATCATCATTATTTAGATCTACAAAATTAGTTTTGAAAAAATTATATTAGAGCATCTCTAAGAGCTCCCTAAAATATTGCTCCTCAAAAATTGGGAGCATACAAAAAATAATGGAGTCAATTTTTCGCTTCTCCTCCAACAATTCCCCTAAAATTGGACTAAAATTATTTTAAATTAGGCCAGGTAAACAAGATTGTTTTTAATTAGGTTACCCATTAGTGTGACCCTAATTTCCGTCGGGCTCGATTACTCACGGCGGCTCACCGGCCTGGCCATCGTACTCCTCCATTCATGTGCCTTGTCCTAACGACATGAGATTCAGAATGGAGTATGTGATTACCGCCGCCAGATCGTTGACTTGGTCTGCATTGTTGCGGGTTGCTGAAGTCTACATGAGCATGTGGTCTCCGACGAGCGTTTCAGCACCATGTATGCACACCACTCTTCGTCACAATAACAATCATCCGGACGCAATAATACAAGAGAATATATGTAGGCGTACAGTGTTTCTGCAATTCTAGTCCAGATCAACTCGAAGTCCTATTCTATTTCTTGATCTTTTAGGAAAAAAGTTCTGAAATACGTCCTTGTGACCAAAGGAATATGCATTGGGAATATTCTTGAGCTGATAGCTCGTAGATTCCACTACTCATCAGCATTTTGGGGAACGTGCTCGTGCAGGAATCGTCCGTGTCGACGTAGCAATTCGACTTCCCCGGCCCCACCTGTAACCCACCACCTCGACCGGTGGTTGGGCCTCAAATGGACCTGCTCCTAACCCACCGCGTCGCGCCTTGCACCTTGCTGCGGCGCCCTCCGTCTAGGGGTCGCTTCCCTTGTGGGCCGTGGGCAACGGCCTATACGGCCGGCAAGCTTAGCCCGTGCGTCATCCTCGATTAGTTTCGCCCTCCATCACCAACGCGAGAGCTTTGGGGAATGGTAGAGTGGCAGCGGAGCGCCAAGAAGAGACGGATGTGGACATGGGTGCCAAGGACCCATAGGCCGGGTACAACATCCTCCCCGAGTATCGGAGCCGGGCCCGGCCATGGCCCGAATGTGCACTTCGGCGAGGAGGCCCACGGTGTCACCGTTGATGCAAGTAGCAGCACCGGGCTTCGACCTCGCCGGAGACCGGCCGCCGCCGTGGCGCAGCGTCGGCTGTAGCGCATGAGAGAGATGGAGCCAAGAAAGAGTGCGAGGCATGCCGGAGGCAAGGCCGGTGACCTCCATGCTAGTTTAGAGACGGAGAGAGAGAGGCGGCGAGGAAGGCGAGACGAGACCGTGATCGGATAGGAATGTACCGGGTGTGGTGGGAAAGGTTCTACGTGTTTGAGATACGTTTCACACAAAGCCCCTTCCTTTTGATCATATTTCAACACATGAATAACCAATTTAGCTTGAAGATGCACCTAGGATCCCCCGGTGGGTTTTGGTGAATAATGACAAATGATTAAGTATGACAGATTTTGAAGTTAACAAGAATCATGTGCAAGGTTGTTGGACCCTCAAAAATAAAAGAAAAAGGAAAGACTCAAAAATGGTGATCAAGTCTAGTTTTTAATCTTTTTTAGTCAAGAAAAACCGTACTACTATCGAGAGGGGTGAATCGATCTTGTATGAAAGGGAATTGAAATGCTCAAGTTTCCTATAAGCCTTGGTGAAATCCAAATCCAAACAAAGACAAAAGAGAAGTCATAAGTGACCAAACCGAGTTGCTTGACGAAACTTCCGTGAGCAAGTGACGGAAGTTACATCGACCATAGACCCGAGCTAGATGACTCGCGATCGACGGAATATCCGTGACTTAATCACGGAAGTTTCGTCGACGCCTTCTCTTAAACTCTCAACGGCTCTTTTTGTGAATCATCTATAAATAGACCTCTCTCACTCGCCTCGGAAAGGTTGAAGACCCCATTTGAAATCCTAGAAATCGCCACAAGCTCTCTTGCTTTCTTCCAGCTCTCAATCTTGAGATCCCAATCCATTAGAAAGGAAACTAAACCAACCAAAGCTTCCAAGATTCAATCCTACACTTGAGCATCTTGATTCCCTCACACACAAGCTTTCATCCACTTGTTACTCTTGGGGATTTGTCCCCTAGACGGATAGGCGCCGTTCTTGAGCTCCCAATTTGTGGTGAGACTTGGAAACATTTGTGAAGGCGTGATTCACCTATTGGAAGGAAAATAATCAAGAGGAAGAAGGAAAACCAAGTTTGACCTTTGTGGTTGCTTGGTGAGGATTAGGATTGAGAGTGACCCGACTCTTTGTGAGCTCCTCAACGGAGAGGTAGGAACTTCTTTGTGAAGGGTCCAAACTCCGGTGAAAAATCTCCATATCTCTCTTGTTCTTGTTCGTGTTCTTGCTCTTGTTTGAGTTTTTGCTATCTTTGCCCAATCTACTCGTGTGTTGTTTTGTTTGTCAATTCCTGCAGGATGTAAGCGATTCATTGAGGGTGCAACACTTCTATTCAAACAGGTTTTCATTTCTCGCTGTCAATTTCCGCTATTCGTTTATAGATTTGGAAACTCGAGGAAGCCTCGTGTCTCACTGAAATTCTGTATTGACGGAAGTTCCGTCAGATGCTGATCAGCTTGTTTTAAGTACTGTAATTTTTAGGATTAGTTTAGATTGCCTATTCACCTCTCCCCCTCTAGGCCAGTTTTACAGCTACTCCCTCTGTTCTAAAATATAAAAATTATGTTTGACCACCTGTTTTATTTATGAAAAATAAAAAAATATTGTTTATCTTATATCTTTTGATTTATTGTTTAATATATTTTAATGTAATGTATTTATTTTTGTATTTTTATATTTTATTTAAATAAGACAAACGATCAAACACAATTATGAAAAGTCAATAAATACTTACATTTTAGAACGGATATAGTAACAATTATACAAAGTGATCCTTAAATTTTTCTTCATTTATCCTGTTAATGATTTGTAGGAAATAAGTTAGTCACGTATAATTCTCACGAGCGCGGAGCGCACCAGCTTATCTAGTATTAATAAGCACATCGGTCCACTGTAGCTGGTAGTCGATTCTAGCTGGTAATCGAATGAAGGTAGAGTAACAGAATTGGTGCCTGTTGGGGACAACACGACAACAACTATTGCCATGGATCTGCTGCCAACAGACGAGTAAAAGCGGAGGATCAGCAGGGACCGCCGGCGGTGATGGCCATGGCGGAACCATTTCGTGTTGGAGAGATGGGCGAGGCAGCGAAGATTAGTGATGAAGATTTTTTTGGAGCAGATTGCGATGGAGATCGAAGTGCTCAAGAATGGAGTTTTTTAAGAGCATTTTGCGGACAAGCAAGGTGCAGAATGACGTGAAAATTTGGCCTTGAGGCAGGAGGAGTTTGAATGGGGGAGCGTATTGCTTCCCTATTTTTACCTAGGGAAAAATCCATGTTAGTCCCTCAACAATCTACTTTATCTAAATTACACTCCAAACAAACTCTTGGCTCACTTTACTTTCTCAAACAATTTAAGTTGGTACAATTTACTTCCTTATACAATTTCTCTTTTTTATTTCTCTTTGTACGAGTTGAATTAAATGCTTAAATTTTGCACAACGATAGTTTTCATCAAACCTTACGTTAAAGAAATATAATATATTCTTTAAACATATGTTTTTGTATTTAATAGCATTAAATGTCATCTTAATTATATAGTCCTAGAATTTTATATAAATATTTAAGAAAAAACATAAAATATCTTTTTTATATAGAGAATGGTATCATCTATCTTCATGCAAAATTTGAGCTTCAAAGTCAAATCGTGCAAAGAGAAACAAAAAAAGATAAATCGCATACGTGAGTAAATTGAGTTTACTTAACTTGTTTCAGAGAGTAAAGTAAGCCAAGATTTTATTCGGGTGTAATTTGGACATTGTTGATTGTTCGGGGAGTAAAATGGACATTTTCCTTTTACCTATGATTGACGTGGATTTTAGGGAGGCAACAAAAATTGGGAGGTGTTTAGGGGAGTTGTTGGAGAATATTTTTTTAGATAAAATCCTCTCAATTTGGTTTAGAGGATAATTTTAGAGGAGCTACTGGAGATGCTCTAAGTCAATAGTTACGGACCTGTGGTATTTCGTTTTCTTTTGCAACGTAAGTGGACAACGGGTTTTATGATCAAATTTGGCTTTTAAATGCCCTGTTAGGAGTTTCCAGGGCATTGCTAGCTAGAACTGATGGAGGGTCCAAAATTAGTTTTGTCAACAGAGCATTTGTTGTATGCTTCAATTTTGGTATTCACAAATATGACACACTTCACCAATACATTCATTAATTGTTGGACTAAGTAATAATTCGACCTAGACGCATTCCATTTACTTGGTATTCACAAACTCTAGGATCTATCTAGGGTATGGATCGGTAAATGTAAGCCCATTCACAGATATGTCCTGTTCCAAAATGAAACTAGACCTGTCCGACTGTGAAGCTGAAGGTGATCCTCCGAAGAAGAATGCAGGCTCCTGTGGCGCCTGGAGCTCCATACCGTCCCTGGTTAACATTAGCACGACGGCTGATATGTCAGGCCTAACATCAGGGTCCACCTGTACACACAGTAGTCCAACGTGGATGCATCGCAACGCTTGGCCTTGACTGTAGGCATCCAGAGACTGGTCCAACATCTGTGATATCGATCCTCTCGTCCAGTGATTCCAGACCTGTTACAAGTACATTCAATACTAGGGTTAAATGTTTGCTTAAAAGAACATGCAGGGGAATGCAAAAGACGCCCCGACACTAACATCGCTGAGGAGATTAACAGTGCTATGATTGTCGGAGCTGCAGTTGCTCCTCCTCATCACGATCTCAAGGACCAACACTCCAAAGCTGAAGATGTCGATCTTGGGTGAAACGTGCCCGTGCATCGCGTACTCTGGTGGCATGTAACCGCTGCAGAGGATGGAGACCAGATCAGATACCAATGTGCAGAGAGATCTGCGTTCAGAACGACATGCCTTACAATGTCCCGACTCTTCTGCCTGTCTGTGTTCGGGTGTGGCCTTCTCTTAACAGCCTTGCCAGCCCAAAATCTGCGATCTTCGGCTCCATGTTGTCATCAAGAAGAATGTTACTGGCCTTCAGATCTCGGTGAATGATCCTCATACTTGAGTCCTCATGAAGATACAATATGCCTTTGGCAATTCCAAGAATGATGTTGTACAGTTGCTCCCAGTGGAGTACGTTTCCTGTACTCTTATCTGTTGTGACCAAATGTTCAGTTAATACAGTCCGCTAGTTCAATACAACATAAGAATCTAGTGACAAATTTCAGAGAAAGAAGATACAACATTCTCTTATGACTCTCATGTAGTGTTGTTAGATGCACCATGAAGGACACTCATGGTCATAAAACATGTGCTTCGGATTCGTGAAAAGCAACAGACCAGAGCTACAGATATGTAACTGAAGGGAGGAATGGAAATGACAATACCGAATAGAAAGTTGTCTAGGCTCCCATTCTTGATGTATTCATAGACGAGCAGCGTATCATTCTGATGCGGGCAATAGCCTAGTAACCTCACAAGGTTCTTGTGCTGAAGCTCTGCAAGTACCTCCACCTCATTGTGTAGCTGATCCAACGCATGCCCTGTTCTTCCTAAAAGTGTCTTCACTGCTATATCTTCCCCATCGGAGAGTATCCCCTGAAACAAATATCCATCAGATAAGAGACGATGTTCTGTAATTTCTTATTATGGTCGCTTTCTCAATTGCTTACCTTGTACACCGTACCGAAACCACCTTCCCCGAGCTTATTCTTCTCAGAGAAGTTTTCAGTCGCCTCTTGCAACGTCGACAAAAGGAAGACCGGGCATTGCGCATTGGCTATCTTCTTCAGTGCTGGTGTCGTATGAAAAGAGTAGGTGAGCAAGAAATCAAATCAATCAGGGTCGCAAGAGTATCACATTGCTACTCACGGTGGTCGTTCTCTGTCCCCTTGATCCGTCTTCGCCTGAACCTGAAGCGAAGGAAGAGAAAGACTGAAATAATGAGCGTTAACACAACGGAGCCAGCGACCCCTGCCAGAATTCCAGGATTCCGTTTTGTCCCTGCATCTGCATAGGCACAAACGTTGAATAACAATTTTTTATATATTTTTTGATAATATATGACACGAACGGGACAAAAAAAAACAATTCAAGGGACAAATGTTTTTGTTTAGCGGCCGGAGCGGATCAGTACCTGTTCCGGACTGTGGAGTAGCAGGGGAAAGCGTGGGTGCTGGTTCCGGCGGCGCGGCAAGCTGCAGCATCGCACGGCCCTCGGACACCGGCGCAACGCTGTACCTCAGAAAGCACCACACCACATCAGCGTAGTTCCACTGGGGGCCCCGCTCATGTGCCGCGCCATCGTCTCGTCCCGGAGCATTCCCAGGCAGCTCCGGCACTGAACCGGCGTCAGGTCCGGCGTGCACTGCCCGATGCCGTAGATCTTGGGGTTGAAGGCCATCTCCGCGGTGGCGAAGTACTTCCTCGTCGAATTGGTCGCCGCCACCGCGCTGTCGATCAGGGCGCTGTAGGTCGCATTGACGGCGGCGGCGAGCCAGGTATCCGAGACATTGACGCTCTCACCGGCCGTTTCGACTTGCGGACTGCAGGTAACGACGAATTCATAATTAAATTCCAAAGAAGCGCCTCGATCGCAAACGGGACGAAATCGATGCAAAAAAAAGAAGTCGAAGGTCTGGAGAGGATAAGGAAGGATAATATATACGTACACCAGTTCCGGGACGAGCCACTGGTCCTGGTTGAGGAAGTCGAGGAACTGCCTGCCGGCGAAGCGGAGGTGGCAGGCGTCGCTGATGACGGTGACGCCCTTGTCCAGTGGACAGGCCTGCTGCGCGTTCTGGAACGCCTCCGTGAGGCAGGCGGCGCAGGTGGACGCGTTCGTGTCGCCGCGGCACAGGGCCAGCCCGTTCGCCTGGTCGGGCACCGCGCCGACGGCGGCGGTGGCGAAGCCCGCCGGCGAGTTGGAGGCGTTGGCGGGGAGCGACGTGCCGAGGACTTTCAGGTTCGCCTGGAACGTGCTGTTGGCCGTGTAGGTGGTGTTGTCGCAGACAGGGACCAGCACCGTCGCCTCGCTTGGCGGCGGCTGCGGCAGCAGCAGCAGCGCGAGGGCGGCCACGGCCACGGCGACGGCATGGAAGCCGGCAAGCATCGCCGGCGGCAGTGGAGGGGTGGCTCACTTCGGCACGGCTAGAAACCAAGGCGGGCACGCCTGTGTGCGAAGGGAGTATCTGACCCACTGCGACGCCGGGTCGACCTGCCACTTTCCAATCTTGGCGTGATTTTAGTCATCATACCGTGGAAACTGGGGAAAAGTTGTTCGACGGCATGCCTTAGTTGACCATCCAGCAAACATATCCTCCTCGACGAATACGTCATCGACACGCCACCTGAGAGCTTGACACCACTTGTATTCTAGCGTCATTTTTTCCCCTCATTTCTTCTTATTTTTATATATTAGGCCCAAATGGCCATGCATAGTTACCATCTTGCCCATCATTTCATCAGTATGGTGCGACATCATTATTTCCACGCTTTTGACTGTAAAATCATCTAAAACATTGGGCAATACCTTTTTTCCTATACCAACAACTTTGCGGGAATATTTTTTTATTAGAACACGTATATTGGGATCTAGTCAACAGATTAATGTTAGTCCAATTCGAGGTGAAGGAGCAAGAAAACTAGAGCAGCGGTCTTACGACTCGCGGGGTTCAAGCGACCTACCCCTTCTGATGATCCCCTGCTCTTTAATAACAACTCTTTCAACTTCATCGCCCAAGGGATTCAAAAAGAGAAATTGTGGGGTTAAACCTTTTGCATGAATCACGAGACAAAAACATAAAAATGTTGTGTATGAATACATTTACTCACTCCGAGTGCTTGTTTATACAACCTTTAGTAGTTGCAGTTTTGTTTCAATAGGTCTAGAAGTCCACTCCTCCCAGCAACACCGCCGCCCTCTCCAACGCTTGACCACCTTCCTCAAACGATCTCGAGCAGACCTGAAGGTGTGGTCCAAGCAGCTATGCCCCCTGACCAGCTCCTTCAAAACTGCAACCTGGCCACAAAAATGCTCAACGCCATCGAGGAGGTCCGTCCTCTAACCCATCCCGAGTACGTCCTCCGCCGCCTTGTGCAAACCTCGGCCCAACGCCAATCCTCCATGATCGCCGACTACGGCGGCAACGAGGGAAGGTTAGCGATGCCTACTTGGCGACGCCAACACCAAGTATCATCACATGTGCGCCACTATCCGGCTACGGAAAAACCACATCCGGCGCTTGCTCGACGAGGACGACAACCCGGTGTTCCACCACCGGGGCAAAGCCCTTTTGCTCCTTGACTACTACAAACAGCTCCTTGGCAGCGAATCACCGTCACCGGGCCTCGGCTCCTACCGAGGGCTCGGCGCGCCACACTCGCTAGTCTCCCACCAAGCCCTCGCCCTCGAAGCCCCCTTCGGCGCCGAGGAAATCCGATCAGCCCTCTTTGGGATGCGCACCGACAGCGCCCCGGCCCGGATGGCTTCGGGCCAAAATTCTTCCAAACTTGCTGGTCGTTGCTCCGGCCGGACATCGTTCGCTTTTTCGAGGCTTTCCACCGCGGCGAAGCAGACCTCCGGGGGATCAACAGAGCTTACATGGTCCTCATCCTAAAAACCGAGCTTGCTGCATACCCCAAAGCTTACCGCCCCATCTCACTTCAGAACACCCTCTCCAAGCTTGTCACCAAGTGCCTTACAAACGAGCTCCAGCCGCACCTCCCGAGGCTGATCCACTCGACCGGACCGGCTTCCTCAAAGGGAGATGCATTGCAGAAAACTTTGTTTACGCTACCGAGATCGTCCAGTGCTGCCACAAAAGGAAAGCCCCCACACTCGTCCTTAAGCTTGACTTCCGAAAGGCCTTCGACTCCATCCATCGGGGGCCCTAGATGAAATCCTAGATGCCAAAGGGTTCTCGCCGAAATGGAGAGGATGGGTCCAACAACTAAACCTCTCCAGCCAAACGTCCATCCTACTAAATGGCTCCCCGGAAATTGGTTCCAATGTAGGCGGGGCCTCCGGCGAGGCGACCCACTCTCCCCCTACCTCTTCATCCTAGCTGCGGACTTCCTACAGCTAATGATATAGCAGGCCTCCAGCAGCGGCCTCATAAAACATCCTCTCTGCATGGATCTCACGTGCTCGATCCTCCAATATGCCGACGACACGCTCATCATCCTGCAAGCCTGTCCCACCCAGCTGTCGCATCTCAAAGATGTCCTGGAAAGCTTCTCGCTTATCACGGGCCTGCAAATCAACTTCGATAAGAGCACCTTGGTTCCCATGCACGTGAGCGAGCACGAGTCTCGGGGCCTTGCTGCCCTACTCGGCTGCCCCGTGGCCGGTTTCCCTCAAACCTACCTCGGGCTACCCCTCTCGGCGACCAAACTAAAGCTCGCGGACATGCAACCGCTCATCTACCGCCACGATAGGTACCTCGGTGGTTGGGCCGGGCGCCTCCTCAACCCAGCCGGCAGGACAAGCCTCATTAAATCAACTTCCGGGGCCCTCCCCGTCTACGCCATGTGCGCTATTGTTCTCCCCAAGGGCACGCTGGATGAGCTTGCCAAAAAGGACAGGGCCTTTCTCCGGACGGGTGAAAAGCATTGCACGGGAGGCCGGTGCAAAGTTGCTTGGGATGTTGTCGCCCGTCCAAAACGCAAAGGAGGCCTTGGCATCAAGAACGCCCATCTTCGGAAGAAGGCTCTCCTGGGTAAATTCTGGACAAAACTCCTAGAGCAACCAACCACATCCCGACAACCGTGGTTTCATCGCTTCTACGGCCAACCTGCAGGCCGGGACCCGGGGACGGCCCACCGCTTGGACACCCCCGTCCGGAGCGCTATGCTTGCCACCCTCTCGGACTTTCGATCATGTACGGAGGTGCTCCTGGGAAACGGCACGAGCACCGGTTTCCGGCACGACAAATGGTTCGGTCCCGCCACCCTGGCCGAAATGCTCCCCGCCCTTTACTCGCACACCACGAGGCCGCACATCTCCGTCAAGGACGCGCTCTCCGCAAACTCATGGGAGGGCGATCTAGGGCCGCGTCTCTCAACCGTCGCTACGGAACAATTGTCCAGTCCGAGAACCGCTCTGCTCGCTATCCACCCGCATCACGCTACCCCCGACGGAAGATTCCTACGAGGATCTAGGAAGCCATACGAGCGCTACGAGAGCCTACACCCTGCGCATGGAAGCCCTCCCCGACGACGCCGGGGCCTCCGACATCCGGCTCAATCCACTGCCACCTAAATGCAAGCACTTCCTATGGCTCATTCTCCGGTGCGGACTCCGACGCGCGAGCTACTACACCGTCGCCACCCGACACACTCACCCACCTGTCCCTTCGCCACCTGCCGGAGACGCAAGACCACCTACTGCTCCACCGTGCCCACGCAAGGGCCACATGGGACGCCGTTGGGGCCTGCGACGTGCCAGCCAGTCTCAACAGTTCAAGACCTCCGGACAGCCCCTCACCTGTGGAACTCCCGCGAGATCGGTCAGCCGGATGGTGGCCCTCACGGCCCTGCTCTCGAACATCTAGAAGGACCAAAATGGCTCTGTTTTCAATGATGTTGTACTCCCAACTCCCCAGGTCATTAGGGCCGCGGCGAGCGATGTAACCCTCTCGGGCCTTCAGGGCCGGGGACCCCTCTCGTAAGTCGGATCTTCGGGCATTGGCCTCTCGCTTAGATGCGAACAACCCACATGCTCCGATGCCGCAAAATGTAACTCACGATGTAATTTCCCCCTTGCATCAATAAAGTTCAGGTCGGCCTTGGCCTACCGTAGTTTGAATCAAAAAAAAATTAGTTATTTACGTGAATAAGGATCAACATATAACCCTTATATTATTTTAAATTGCAGCACATACATTATAAGACTTCTAAATGAAGGGGGAAGGAAAGTGTAAGACGAACCGTATGCATGTGGCCTCGTTAAGCAAATTTCGGACGCAAACCGTTAAAACCAATACAACATCTAGTTACTTACATGACCGTTGCATCATGCTAGTGATTGGCTAAACCATTAGCCCATGCTGTTCTAACATAGAGTCCTATCCTATAAAAGCCTGGAAATTGGTATCAAAGTTTTTAAAAAATTGATATCGAAGTCAAACATGGCCCTATATATCATTTGGAGTTGAGATTATCACACATAAATTAGTTTGTTGCAAATAAATAACTACCAATCCACTAAATTTTGTTGAAAAAATCACCACAATTTACACATGTTTGATTGATTCAACTCACTTTTTATTATGTGGAGCAGTCAATGTTACTCTTATGAAACTTACATAATTTTTCAAAACTAGGATTTTCATGTTTTTTAGGATATATATATATATATATATATATATATATATATATATATATATATATATATATATATATATATATAATATTTTAATTTGAGTTTGAAAGGTGCCCCCCATAAAGTTTCATTAATATATTTTCATAGAAATAAGATGAATTTTAAATATAAAAACATTCCCAATATTAAACTTATTTAACTTAACTTTTTTCAAATGTATGCGGTGAAAACATATCAAAATACAAAAGAATTGAACATGTGTCGACTTAGTTGGTTTTACAATAAATACATGTTGGTAAGGATTTGCAACAAAAACACTTATCGGTGGATATCTAAAATTCGAAGTGAGTTATGTGGTGTTTATGGAATTAACCCTTACTTGTTGGACCATCCAGCATATACCAAAATTTTGACTCTTACATTTTTGAACATTGGTATAATTAGACCTAGGCATAAAAACCAAGTTCCAAAGACCGAAACCGGAATAACTGAAATTCCGGGTGTTGGAGAGTACATCGGGTAGGGAAACTAACTAACTAAACTTTTAATTTTAACATCAGATTCTGGAGCAGGGTACCCCAACTACCCAAATACTGAACTGATGAAACACGTAGCTCATCTATATGCTTTGACTTAAAGAGTTTGTCTCTACAACTTTGTTACTTTATAAGATAGTAAATAGGTTATCTGTGACTTAAGGAATACTTTGATAAATTTATGAATTTTTTATGAGATTGTCGATGGTAGTTCAGTCATAGCCTCTTGCAATAAAAAAAGGTTCAGTCATAGCCGAATACAGAACCTAAACTTTTTGGATACCAAAAAACTCATCACTAGTTTAGACATTGATTTTAGAAAACTGAAGTTTCAAAAAACTGAATGCCCAAGCCTACGTATAATCAATACCCGTGCCTGGAATTTTTAAGATGATTGTTGTCTTTATCTTCGTCAACCTTAACTTTTTTTATCGTTCCACGTATTATATTCCATCATGAAATTTTGCATAAAAATAAAATATTTGTTATTTTCATACTTATTTATGTAACTTTGCAACTGAAGTCACAATATTCTTCCATATGCTCCTCATTTCTCCTATACAATAAAAATAACCAGTGTGTTACAACCAAAGTGACATTGTATTAGTGACATTGCAGAATATTTATCAGACTAAACATAATTAATGGAGGCTAATAGGACCAGAGCATTTTTAGCAAATTTAAACAAAGTGGTTAATCCTCAGATGCATTCCATGGACTCGGTATTCACAAATTTAGGAATCATCTAGGGTATGGCTCTGTTACTGTAAGCCCATTCACAGAGATGTCCTGTTCCAAAATAAAACTAGACCGGTCATATACGTAGCTGCTTTGCCCATCCGACTGTGAAGCTGAAGGTGGCCCCCTCGAGAAGAAGAATGCCGGCTCCTCCGGCGGCTGGAGCTCCATGCCATCCCTTGTTAGCATGAACACAACGGATGATATGTCAGGCCTGTCGTCAGGGTCCACTTGGACGCACAACAGACCGACGTGGATGCACCGCAACGCTTGATTTCGACCGTACCCATCCAGTGATTGGTCCAGCATCTGTGATATCGACCCTCTTATCCAGTGATCCCAGACCTATCACAAGGTCATCCAACAGTGGGTTAATTCTTCTCTGAAAAGGAGATGCAAAGTGAGGTGAACCCGGCTTCGGCACTTACATCACTTAGAAGATTCACGGCGCTATGATCTTCAAAGCTGCTGTTGCTTCTCCTCGTCACGATCTCAAGGATCAACACCCCAAAGCTGAAGATGTCGATCTTGGGAGACACACGCCCCTGCATTGCGTACTCTGGTGCCATGTAGCCGCTGCAGAGGATGTGGGAGAGTCGGTTAGCTCAGTTTTGGAAAGAAATGCATTCAGCACACCATGCCAATTCATGTTACACGAGCTTGGCTTACAATGTCCCGACCCTTCTGGCTGTCTGAGTACGGGTGTGGCCTTCTGTTAGTAGCCTGGCTAGCCCAAAGTCTGCAATCTTCGGTTCCATGCCATCGTCAAGAAGAATGTTATTCAGTTTTAGATCTCGATGGATGATCCTTGTGCTCGAGTCCTCGTGGAGATACAATATCCCCTTGGCAATTCCAAGAATGATGTTGTACTGTAGCTCCCAGTTGACTGCATTTCCCTTACTCTTATCTGTTGACCAAATGTTCAGGTTATATAAGGTGTTGCTCAAAGTTAAATACAGTACAAAGCAGTAATACCTTAGTGACAAAGTTCAGAAAGGAATGCAAACTGTCTCTGCAGTATCATATAAGCTATAGAAATAGATGCAGAGCATTCGAAAATTTTACTCCGGACATGTAATGTAACTGAAGAGATGGACGAAGAGGAAATACCAAATAGGAAGTTGTCGAGGCTCCCGTTCTTGATGTATTCATAGACGAGCATTCTATCATGCTGATGGGAGCAAAAGCCCAGTAGCCTTACAAGGTTCTTGTGCTGAAGCTGTGCCAGCACCTCCACCTCATTATGTAGCTGATCCAACGCATGCCCAGTTCTTCCTAAGAGTGTCTTGACTGCTATCTCTTGCCCATCAGAGAGTATTCCCTGCAATGCAGCAACAAGATATCCTTCAGAGAAGGCATGGTATTCTATTATCTCTTTTCCTGTTGATTTCTCTTGATTGCTCACCTTGTATACTGTACCGAAACCACCTTCTCCAAGCTTATTGCTGTCTGCGAAGTTTTCAGTCGCCTCTTGCAATGTCGGCAGATCGAACACTGTGTACTGTACTTTCCCCATCTTCTTCAGTGCTGGTGCCATGTGATGTGACAAGAGTTGTGTAAGGAGGGGAAATCGAATCAATCAGGGTCATGATGATATCACATTGCTAGTGTAGATTGCTACTCACGGTGATGTTTCTTTGCCGCCTTAATCCTCTGCTTCAGACGAAGGAATAAAAAGATTGAAAGAATCAATATCACCACAATAGAACTACCTATGCCCGCCAAGATGCCTACTAGAATCTGGTTCCTCCCTGCAGAAACCCAACAATGAGTTCCAATTAGTACAGCTTCGAACATTGTGAGAAACTTAGGATTCTAGATATAATTTAGATTGAACGGGAACTACATTAAAGCACGGTAACAGGGGGCATCGATTATTTGAGGGTGCTACCTGTTCCTGACTCTGGTGTAGCAGGGGACAGCGTGGGTGCCGGTTCCGGCGGCGCGGCAAGCTGCAGCATCGCCCGTCCTTCGTAGAGCGTCGACACACTGTACCTGAGCAAGCAGCACCACACCCCACCTTCGTTCGACTGGGGCCGCCCGGCCATGTGCCGCACCAGCGTCTCGTCCTGGATGTACCCCAGGCAACCCCGGCACTGGTCCGGCGTCAGGTCCGGCGTGCACTGCGCGAGCCCGTAGATCTTGGGGTTGAATGCCATCTCCACGGTGGCGAAGTACTTCCTCGTCGAATTGGTCGCCGCAACAGCGCTGTCGATCAGGGAGGTGAAGATCGCTTTGACGGCGGCGGTGTACCAGGCATCCGAGGCGTCGACGCCCTCTCGGGCCGTGTCGATCCCGGGACTGCAGGTGAAAAGTTCGCAAATTTGTTCGGAACCGCAACAAATCAATGGAGAAAAGTACGAAATCGTGGAATTGAAACACTTACACTAGCTCCGAGACGATCCACTGGTCCGGATTGAGGAAGTCGAGGAACTGCCTGCTGGCGAAGCGGATGACGCATTCGTCTTGGATTGCGGTGACGCCCTTGTCCAGTGGGCAGGTCCGCTCCGCGGCCCGGAACGCCTCCGTGAGGCAGGCGGCGCAGGTGGACGCGTTCGTGTCCCCGCGGCAGAGCGCCAGCCCGTTGGCCTGGTCGGGCACCGCGCCGACGGATGCGGTGGCGAAGCCCGCCGGCGAGGAGGAGGCGTTGCCGGGCAGCGACGCGGCGAGGCGGTCCAGGTTGGCCTGGAACGTGCTGTTGGCCGCGTAGGTGTTGCCGTCGCACGTAGGATCCCTTGATACCGCGGCGCGTGCCAGCAGCAGTGCGACCGCGACGACGGCGGAGGCATAGCTGCTGTGGCCGGCACGCATCGCCGCCGCGAGGCAGAGGAGGGGACGGCCTACTTTGTTTTTTTTTTCTCTATTCGCCACGGCAGAGTTGCTCGCATCGGATTGCAACCACGCTTGTGTGCGTAGGTAGTTGACCGCAGAGGACAGCGTCGGCGGAAGGGCGACGCGCCAGTTGCCGGATTTCGAATTATTTTAAGTCAGCACGCAGAGGAAACCATGGACGGGTCAAGGTCAAAGTGCTCGGCCGGCAGCAGAGTGTACACAAGCACGCATAGCACGCTTCTCTCGAGTTTGTTTACTCGGTACCCAACTGCTCCTGTACTGTACTGTGATGATTAAAAGCGACAACTTGGGACATGCTCGTGTTAGGCGTGTGGACAGTGGACACTAGCCTCTGTGGGGTCGTGACTCAGTTCATTTCTGGTTGCTTTTGTTTGTTGGACCATCCCGTATCAATCAAAACTATGCTGATGCTGATGTTTGGTATATAGACATTACTTTTTAAAAAAATGGAATTAGTTCCAACCTCTACAAAGTGTATACAGCCAAAAATTTATTACATGGTTTCAGCTATAATAATCTATAGTACTTGCTACAGGATTTTTAAGATGCCACATTGGTAGTTAACTTTAATGTCTGTCCTCGATACCTTCACACCTCCTCAATTAGTTTTGCACCATTCACATGTTATATATATTCTATCTGCAAAATGTGCATTACAATATAATGCTTAATTGCCCATTCTACCATTTTTCAATACTTTTTTCAAGTAAATTTGCCAGCACAGTGTTGAAGGCACCGGGCAGTGTTCTTTTGCTACTCTTCATTTCTCTTATACTGTGCTATAGCCAAAACATCGTTTTTGTCATGTTCTATAGCTTAGCAGTAGCTGTGTTAGAGCATCTCCAACAGGCTCTACAAATCCTTTTGTATCTATAAATTTGGCTAATTATCTCCAAAACAGTCATCCAACAGACTGGCTATCCGGTTTTCCAAAATACCTTGGACTTCATCCCGTAGTTCTCGCTCGCCAGGTTTAGTTAGCCCTCCTCGCTAGCCATTGCTCCTTCTGCGTGAGGTATCGCGTTCCCACGCTTAGATCCCGCAATTTGATTCGAGTTAATGCCCTTTTCCATCAACATGTCTACTTAAAATCCCGCGCAGCAGCGCTGTCCCAACTCACCATGCCTTTTCGTGTACCATTAGGAAGAAAGATGCACAACTCTCATGAAGCAGCAGAACGAAGCTGAGGAGAATTGATTCTCGCGTTACCAGTGGCCAGTGCAGCTCTATGCCATGCTATATATATATATATATATATATATATATATATATATATATATATATATATATATATATATATATATATATATATATATAGAGAGAGAGAGAGAGAGAGAGAGAGAGAGAGAGAGAGAGAGAACAATGGTAGATTGGATAAGGACCATGCACTTGATCGACCTCTCTCCGCCCAACAGATCGGCATTGTCGTGAAAGAAAGGAAGGAATAGATCAAAAAATGATTTCCAAAGTGGATGAAATATCGCCAAAAAAGTGGGACCCAGTGATGATGGTTAATTTTTAAAAGGGGCTGGAATTAGTTTTGGAGAGGCTGTTGGTTTCCTTCATTTTGTTTAGGTGGTTTCTATTATAGAGACTAGCTACATCAAGATAGTTTGGAATTAGTTTTAGAGAGACTGTTGGAGATGCTCTTATAACCAAAAACATCAAGAAAAGAATATGGGAAAATGTGTTCTGGCCTTGTGGGACACTATACAATTTTGGCTTCGGGCACACGGTAAAGATTAAGATTGTATTTGGGTAAGGCACCGTAAAAGAGTGGTAATTAAAAGCATGACAACTCAAGTAAAAGGTTAACCTGATTATCATTGTGTAAGGATGTAAAAATATTGTAAATGTAGTTGAAAGAGATTGAAATAATATCTTTATTAATGAATCAGTTCAATTTTTTATGCTCAGTCATTAATAATTCAGTAACTTTTAAACTAGTAACTATTTTTTTCTATAACAGCCGGGGCTACAAAATATCTTTAAGAAAGGTGTTGATAACGCCACGCACCTGCAAGTATACACACAAACGTTAAACAAGTACACATAAGTGTAGACCATGTGCCAAGTGGTCATCCTGTAAACACGACACATGGACGAAGTGAGAGAGAGAGAGAGGCGGGAGGGAGTGGGGAGAGGTCTAGGGTTTTTTTTACTTATAGATTTAGTGGACCTTTATTTGTTAGGTTGGAATAGAGACGGCTCATATTGTGGGCCGTCTTTAAAAGAGATTTGTCAAGGCGGCCCATGTTGTAAACGGCCGTTAAAAAAGACCTTATTTTTAAAAAACGGTTGATAACTTCACCCGCTACTGCAAATCGATTTTTAGGTGAGGATGACAACACGATCCGTCATTAAAAATCATCCGAAAATTGTAGCGGTGGTTCTCTTTTTCTTACGCTGCTATGTGAATCCGTACAACACCGCTACATGCCCTTTTTCTAGTAGTGTATGGAAGAATTGACCTTGCTAACAATAAGATGAAAGCATCAAGCATATATGAGCACAAGAGCCACGTAATTGATTGTTTTTTATACTTAAGGGAGGGATAAGCACCCTCGTGTCGGTGTTCGAACCACCGGCGGTAGAATTTATCCCGGGGATCACGCGTTTTAGGCCGGATGGTACACAAGGGAAGATACGAAAGATTTAGGCTGGTTCGGAAAAACTCTCTACGTCCAGCGGGGAGGTGTCACGGCGTCGTGTTCCTTGTGTCAAAATGGGAGGTGGAGTACACGAGTGGTGGGAGAGGAGTGTGCTCCAAGTCCCGCGTGAAAACGAGCGTGTTGGGTGTGTGAGTGTGAGTGATGCGTGTTTGTGCGTGTGTCCTCGTGCGCGTGAGAGAGGCTCGAACCCCTTTATAGTTACGGGGGTGGAGCTCGAGTTACGGGAGAGAGAGATGGTTAGTCGCGGGGTCCGTCAAGCGTCGGTGCTGTCCCATCGGCCTTCTCTCCGTGCGTCTCGGCGCGGTTGATCGGGCGGTCGCGTCGCTCCTGTAGCTGGCAGTACCGGGATGGAGAGCTCCGCGTTTGAAGGAGCCACGGATGGCGTCGTTGCAGAGTGGTTGGAGTAGACAGGCCATACCCGTCCTTCTCTGTCGGGCGCAATGATGGCTTGGGCATGGTCGAGGCAGGGGGATAGCTTGCTCCGTCCTCGAGCTTGCTGGCGAAGGTCGTGCGAGGCGGAGTGTAACTCGAGCTCGACCTCGAGTTACACCTGTTCGACGGGCGTGACGGGGGTCGTACGTCCGTACTTCAGCGAGTAATAGCTTCCCCGGAGGCTTCGGTCCAGGCCAACTCCTGTCGGACAACGAAACGGCACAAGGACGGCACGTCCCGTCGACGTGGCCTGACGGGAGCAGGTGGTGGCAGGAGGGATGGGGTTTGGACCTCCCGCCAATGATTTCGAGTAACGCACACGTGGGCGCTGAAGTGGTTGGGAGTTAATGCGGTTGGTGATCGAGCCATGAGGTCGCGCCCGGAAGTCGAGTGCGGAGCTCGAGCAGGGAGGTCGAGCGGCCATGGTCGTGCGGGACGGAACCCCTCGAGTAAGGCTGTGGAGTCCAGCTTCGGCGTCCGCTGAGTCGTCTCCTGGTTCGATTGTACGGGTGCGGGCCAACCTCTTCTGCTGACGGGGTTCTGCTAATCCTTTGTTAAGTGGGCCCGGTCGCCGCCATGTGGCGTCGTTAATCTTTCTCCCCGACACCTTGAAAATAAATTATTATTATTATTTTCTATAGAATAATAATTCATTTCTATAGCATTAATTATATCTCGTACACCACATTGGGAGAAATTATATTTATGGTGGAACCATATATTCATCCCGTTGAAACAGAGTTGAACATTTGGATTGGCTTTACAGGAATTCCCTATTAGTTTAACCTTTTAACCTGAAGTGGAGAAGAAAGCACAAATAGGTTGTCCCACCCAGTATATGAGTGGACCTAAGTCACTTTGGACCTTGTGATGTGACTCATAGATCAAATAAGAAATAAGAGAAACAAAGCATATGTGGTGAAGATTTTCTTTATTGGAGTGGTCAAGATATATGTGACGTTGCATGGATGTATAACACGGGAACCTCTCCCTGGTCATCCAAACTTAGTGATATGACATAGTGAGCAGCTTCGCCTCATTCGCAGTAGTATTATCTAGTTTCATAGATAGTAGAAGTTGGTAAAACTTCAACATTTCTTAAAAGCACAATATAAATGCGCTTATTGTTCATACATGGATCTTCTATTCATGCGGCGCTATTATTGTCTCTTCAGTTCAGGCCCTTGATGGAAGCACGCAGTTTCCCAGTCCTGTAAAACAGTGGAGGAACAAATGAACACCGATCGACACATAAGATATTTGAACAGAAGAAAGTACAATATAAATGAGGCGGAGCTATATATGTATATGGGGCATGGACAGGAGCAGGTGACCGTGTGGATGAACTCACTTGGCTCCTGGTAGACGACGGAAGCGGCGCCGGAGAAGTCGCACGTGCCGCTGGCCCGGTGCTTACGCTGGTAGTAGCTGTTGAAGGCGTGCGAGGCGTGCGCAGCCTTGGTGTTGGGCTGGTAGCATGACGAGCCGGGTTGGATGTCGCTGCAGTCGGCGCCGTTGCCGCAGGCCCAGTCCAGCGCTGCCTGCAGCCGCCCGTCCCCGACCGCCGTGTTCGCGACGCACCAGCTGGTTTGTGCGCTGCACATGTCTATCTCACAGTACAGTGGAACAAAGATACACAGTGAGACCAGTAAGGGACTGACTGGAACAAAAAAATACTGAACTCACTTGGTGCCTGGTAGACGATGTATGCGGCGCCGGAGAAGTCACACGTGCCGCTGGCTTTGCCCTTGCGGTGGTAGTAGCTGTTGAACGCATAAGCGGCGTGCGCGACCTTGGTGTTGGGCTGGTAGCAAGACGCGCCGGGCTGGATGTCGCTGCAGTCCGCGCCGTTGCCGCAGGCCCAGTCCAACGCCGCCTGCAGGCGCTGGTCCCCGACCGCCGCGTTCGCCACGCACCATGATTCCGTCTGCGCGCCGCCGTGGAAGTCGAACGGGTAAATTTTCTGCAAGGTTACCGGGTCGAACAGCCCGAAGTTGGCCTCCATGCTGTCGCTTCCGCCCTTGAGGTTCTCGTTGAAGAGGGCGAACATGAAGACGTCCATGTCGGCGTCAGGGTGGGCCGGCGTGCCGGTGTTGCCGGCCAGCACGCGGTTGATGACGTAGTTGTTGTACGCCTGGGCGTTGGCCACGGTGATGGTGTCGTCCCGATCCCCGTCGGCCAAACGCCTGGCGCGGCCGCCTGGCTTGACCTTTCCTTTCGACGGCCGGCCCGTCTCCGTGATATAGACCTTGACACTTCGTGGGGAAAATCCCAGCTTTGCCATGGCAGCGTAGACGGCGTCGAGCTGAGCATCCAGGAGGCTGGTGTACGACATGCCGTCGGCGGGGACGCCGACCACGTAATTCCCCAAGGCGTATTGGAGGGAGATCGCGGAGTTTTCCAGCTGCGCTATGTGCGGGTAGAGATTGATGGAGAGGAAGGATCCCGTCTGCTGCAGGAACTGGAGCATGGGCTTCATCACCGGCCGCGCGAGGTCGTCCCGGAACTTGCCCTTGGACGGCGGGAACGAGTCCGTGACCGCCGTGAACGCGATCGGCGTGGTCACCTTGATGGCGTCGGCGAGGCCCAGCTGCTCCAGCGCTGCGTGCACGTTCCTCATGAGCTGGACGAGCTGCAGGTTCAGGTCGTGCCTCTCGTCGAACACCTCGTTCCCGACGGCCACGGCAGTGATCTTCGTGGCCGGGTAGTGGGCCGCCACGTTTTTCCGCACCCATTCAAGCGCTCTCGCGGGCGTACTGGCCGCGTCGGGCAGGTTCGCGTTGGGCACCATCACCATCACCTTGATGCCGGTGTTCGCCAGCGATGTGACCACTCGCTCGTCGGAGTCGTAGAGCCTCACCTTGGTGATCTTGTTGTCGTTGAACAGCTTCACCACTCTCGACGGGTCCTCCGGCAGGTTGTTGCCGTCCCTGCCGTAGTTCACGCCTATCTCACCCGCCTCTGCAATTCACAACGACACGTCAGCCACGCACCACTCATTATATATGCCAATGAATCATGTATATATACTACTCAAAACAATGTACTTTTCTCTTCGCCGTGCGCGATATTAATTGTACCTGCACGGGAGAAGAGGATTAGCGCTGCGCTGAGGAGTATGACGAGCAAGCGAGCGACTGCCATGGAATGCTGCTCTGCTTTGGACCGAATCAAATGGTGGACACGATGCGTTAATGGGTCAAGTGTGTGACGACGAGCACAGCTTGGGTGGGAATTTATAGCGGAGGAGCTCGAGATGCTGCATGCATGTTGGTGGGTCCCGTGGCGGCGGCTGCTATATGCCAGTTTTTTTTTATTTGAAAGATATGCGAGTTGAGTGAGTGCTACCTTTTGTATTCTAACCCACTCACTTCTCGACAACGGCATGCAACAGAGCGACATGCTATTCTCCAGGAGCGAGTGGAGGACCAAATGGCTAGCTGCAAGTCTGCAAGCACTGACTGCCTGGGTCATGCTCCGGTTGTCCTGTTTTGCTTGAGTCTGAACTAT
Organism: Chloris gayana; assembly: GCA_031894775.1. Classification (NCBI taxonomy): domain Eukaryota; kingdom Viridiplantae; phylum Streptophyta; class Magnoliopsida; order Poales; family Poaceae; genus Chloris; species Chloris gayana. Next base: position 439,070 of record JAUNZO010001558.1, on the reverse strand, counting down.
GTGGACAACCATGGCCAATGTGCATGTCTTTGTTTTTATTTTCTTTGGAGAAACTGCAGATAATTGTTTAATTAGTGTGTGGTCAATCTGCAGAACTGTTACGCCCTACCACTGGCGCACAAATTGCATCGTCATGGGTGGATTGAACCCCGCCCAACCCACTTTGGTTGATCGTGGTGCATCCCATCCAGCCCACTCTGTCACTTGCAGCTTATAGAAAAACGCGAGAAATAAACGTAGCATCGGAAATGGGGAATCGGCATGACAAGCGCAATGCCATCAATGATTTGACCTACCTATTACGAGGTGTTAAAAATGGAGGATAATACGTGTTTCTACATGTATAGAAATCTCTTGCTCTGATAGAAACGCGGGGAAATCAGTTTTCCAATTCTTCTCTTACATGCTCAGTAACGAAGAACTAAAATGGGACCAACAGGAAAAAGTGAGGGACCTTCTCGAAGGAGATAACAATACTCAATATTTCCAATTAATGTCAGTGCTAAACACAGGAAAACTAGAATATATCAACTTGAGAGAAGAGCAAGCACCATATATACTGGGTGATGCAAACCTGAATTGGTATATCACGGCATACTATAAAGATTTGTTCAGAAAACCATAGGACAATGCTATAACTCTAGAGGAAAAAAAGATAATGAATATATTGTAGGCCAGCGAGATAGAAAATCAAATTCTAATCACCAATTTTGAGATGAAGGAGATCTGAGAGGGCATATTTTAGATGGAGCATAAAAAGGCTCCAGGTCCTAATGGCTTCCCTGTTCTATTCTATCATGTTTTTTAGGAAGACATCAAATTCAATTTAATGGCCTTGTTTAGGGACTTCTATGAAGGAAAGCTCTTGGTGTATAGTCTCAACTTCATAATAATTATTCCACTTCCGAAGATAGAGAACACATTGAGAAAACAAGATTATTGTCCAACCAATTTGTTAAATGTCAGCTTTAAAATACTAACATAAGAACAACTCATGAACAATTATAAACACGGAACTCATAAGTGCAAGTTAATTCCATTAAAATAGATCAAAGTCTTACAAAGAAATGAAGGAGTAGAAGGCTCCAATCTTCCTAAGGAACTTAGGAACTCGAGAGCTATTATAATCCTATTCTCACAGCCTTGAACAACTAGTGGTGGAATGAGGCGAAATGGTGTTGTGTGTGATGTGTGTTGCCGCCAAAGCTTGGCACCATAGGCGGTTCCTCCGGGGTCGGCTGACCTAGGCGTGGTGCCTCTTGCCTCGGGCCTTAGTCGGTTGCTTTCTATGGGCCTCCTATTCCCTATGGTATTGGTACCCGTGGATATTTTCCTTGATAAATCTGGTATTTTGGGCCTTCTTGTCCATTTGACAATTTTGGATATTTTCTAATATTCTCCATTTACCACTTTCCCCCTTGTTCATGCCTCATTTCTTGGTAATTCCACCTGCATCAAATAAACTGGAAGGACATGTGAAACTACATTATCTTAAACAATATATGCGGTGCTCAACTTAGTTCTTCTTTATTTCCAAGATATTTGACGACTGAATATTGTACTTAGTGGTCGTCAACAGCCATGTGAGAATTAAGGTGGACTCCGTTGGCCCCGTCTTTAAAATTAAAAAAAATGGCTACCGTCTTTCACCTATTCCTTTAACCTTGGTGGCTTATATGCTAGTGACTCGCGTAGCTACAACCAAAGAGGAAGGCCAGAGTTATGCCTGATATAGTAGATGATGGCCAGTCAATTCTTCAATATGCAAATGATACTATCATCTTTTTGGACCAAAAGATGCAACAAGCAAATAATAAGAAGCTTTTGTTGTGTGTTTTCAAAAACAATTTGGGGCTAAATATTAATTGGCAAGAAAAATTGAAATATTTTGATTTAGAGATTGCAATTCATTTTGAGGGTCACCATACAAACTTCCATTCAAGTACCAAGATATCCCAATGGTACATCAGAAACTCAAGAACTGTGAATGGAGAGATGTGATTGAGAGGTTTCCAATGAAACTGAACAAGCAGAAAGTTTAACTTATGTCTGCCAGCAGACCATCAATTCTAATAAACTTTGTCCTCGACAATTTACCTATTTTCATGATGTCCTTCTTTGAGATACCAGTGGGTGTTTTAAAAAATTGGATACCATGTAATCCAAATTCTATCGGGAAGGAGGAGGAGGAAGGTAAGAAATACCACCTAGCAACATGGGAAATCCTTTGCTAGCCTATAGATCAAGGAGGTCTTGGAATTACATACCTCCATATAAAAAAGATTTGCCTTTTGAGTAAGTGGGTTTTTAGGCTACTCAACAAAGATCGCATGTGGCAAAGGGTACTAAAGAACAAATACTCTAACGATGAGCCTCACTTGGATCCATAGGAAACCAGATAATTCTCATTTTTGGATTGGTCTTCTAAACGTTCGGTATGAATTATTTAAGATGGGTTCATTTCAGGTAAAAGATTGGACCCAAATAAGGTTTTGGAGAGAAACTTAGTTGGATAATACGCTACTAAGAAACATTTCCCGAATCTCTATAATTTAGCTAGGTGAAGAAAGAATACTACAATTTAGGTGGGTTTCCAATCTATTCAACTTAATCTAACCTTTCAGAGCCTAATCATAAATGAGGAATTGGTCTAAGGCCAGTCTCAATCCAAGTTTCATAGAGGTTTCAAAATCATTAAATAGAATGCCAAATAAGCAAAAATGGTGATGTGGCATAAAATTATGAAGAGAGAGAGAGGGAGAGAGAGAGGGAGAGAGAGAGAGCTGAATGCTGTTTTTCTTTCTTGGTGGAGCAATCCAATGGTTGAGAATTCAGAGTGATGTGGCATGGCTCTTTTTTCACCTTAATGTACGTGTTTTAGAAGTATCTGTGCAATCAAATGCTTGTTTGTTTTCCTTAGTGGAGTGATCCAATGGTTGAGAATTCTAGAGTGATGTGGCATAAATGTTTTGACAAAAAACGCAGATGTTTTAGAAGTATATGGTTTAAACACACAATTCTAAACCAACATATTAGGTACACTTAATTCAAAATTATTCTATATTTGGTGGATGAAATGAAAATAAAGGTTTCCATATGGTACTCAATTCACAATGAAGATATAGTGGTTTCAATAACTCTTCCCTACAAATTAAAATATTTCTTTGAATGAAATCGTGGTAAAGTGTAGGCTTGTAAATTAATTTGTATATCAGGATTTGGGCAACTGGCAACATATATATGGACCATGTAATTTGACAAAAAGTTTGAGAAGGTCATCTAGGCTCTAATCGTAATAAATGTAAATGCTTGACTATGATTTAGCTCTATTTTTTTTAATGATACATAATGCAACAATGTATATTTGCGCGAAGTTTGAAGTCCTAATGTATTATGAGTATTGAGATAAAAAAAGTTAAAAACAATTGTTAAATGGTCATAATGTGTCCCAGATAGAAATCACACAATTGTAGTGTGTTACGGACAAATTCAACTTTGTTGTTGTGTTGGAGATGAAGCCACATTTTCTCAGTGTGTTACAAACATTTTTTCATATTGGTAAATTATATTCATGGTGAAAGACCCATCATTATAAGGTTAACTTTTAACATGAAGTGGAGAAGAAAGCACAAATAGGTTATCCACCCAGTAAAATGAGTGGACTGAAATCACTTTGGACCCTGTGATATGATTCATAGGACAAATAAGCTAAGAAAAACAAAGCATATCTGGTGAAGATTTTCTTTATTCAAGTGATCAAGATATGATGTTGCATGGATGTATAGCATAGAAAACTTCCCAGCCCCTGTCGCCTAGACTCGGGCATATAACTTACCGTTAAGCTTCACCTCTATCAAGGTAGTATTTTTAGTTTCATTTATAGTAGATGGTAAAACTTCCATGTTTCACAAAAGCACAATATAAATATGCATGCGCTTATTGTTCATACATCTTTTATTCATGCTGCACTATATTGTCTCTTCAGTTCAGGCCCTTGATGGAAGAACGCAGTTTCCGAGTCCTGTAGAACACACGAGGAACAAATCAATACCACCATGTAAGATATTCGAACAGAACAAGTAAAATAAATGAGGCAGAGCTATATATGGGGCACGGAAAGGACAGAGAAGCGATTGCTCTTTCGCCAAGTCCAAGACGACGATTCTGCCCTAGCTGCCAGGAGCCGCCGACGCCTCCACCCTCTTTGGCCCCTCTCCCTTCCTCCCTCCGGCGATCTGCCGAGGGCCGAATGGAGCAGGGATCCATCTCTCCAATAATTTAGTCTAGTTTGAGTCCTAAATTAGGATTGAGTCCTCCCATGCAAGAATTTTAGTATTGAGGATTTGTTTGCTCTTCTTCTTTTCTGGCGTCGGCGAAGAGGAAGAGTGGATTTGGTCTCTCCATGGCGTCTCCGGTGAAGGTGGCGACGGCGACGTCAACAACTTCATGTTCCGGACGGCTACATGGAGACGGGGATGATGCCGCCGCCATGAAATAAAATTCTCCGGGCCCTTCTCCGTTTTGTCGTGATTAGATCCAATCACGATGGAGGCCTAGTGAGAACTTTGGGTCTAGTCTCTCTTCTTCTTCGGTGGAAGAAGCAAGAAGGAGGGAGGCATGAGAAAGAAGATGATGCTCAATTCCGTCTACAAGAATGTTGACTTCCATTCACTGGCTGTGACAGTACTTCTGGTTGAGCCGTATATGGCGCACGAAGGTCATTTGCTTGTGCAGTCATCCATACAGACCGTGACATAGGTTTAGAATTGAGTTTTCAAGCTACATGTTGAGTGCTATTGGTTGTAGTCTCTTTGACTTAAAGAGTATCTGTAACTTGCGTATGTACTAACTATATATTAATATAATTCTTCTTTTCACTTAAAAAAAGAAAAGACAGAGACGGCGAGCGTGTGGACTCACTTGGCTCCTGGTAGACGACGGAAGCGGCGCCGGAGAAGTCGCACGTGCCGCTGGCCCGGTGCTTACGCTGGTAGTAGCTGTTGAAGGCGTGCGAGGCGTGCGCAGCCTTGGTGTTGGGCTGGTAGCATGACGAGCCGGGTTGGATGTCGCTGCAGTCGGCGCCGTTGCCGCAGGCCCAGTCCAGCGCTGCCTGCAGCCGCCCGTCCCCGACCGCCGTGTTCGCGACGCACCAGCTGGTTTGTGCGCTGCACATGTCTATCTCAAGAAACAATGATACACGGTGAGACCATGTCGTTCTCGATCGGCGGCGTTGAGAAGGAACAAAAAAAATACTGTAATGCAGCAACGGCAGCGGACTCACTTGGTGCCTGGTAGACGATGTATGCGGCGCCGGAGAAGTCACACGTGCCGCTGGCTTTGCCCTTGCGGTGGTAGTAGCTGTTGAACGCATAAGTGGCGTGCGCGACCTTGGTGTCCGGCAAGAAGCACGACGCGCCGGGCTGGATGTTGCTGCAGTCCGCACCGTTGCCGCAGGCCCAGTCCAACGCCGCCTGCAGGCGCTGGTCCCCGACCGCCGCGTTCGCCACGCACCAGCTATCCTTAGCGCCTCCTCCTCCGCCGCCGCCACCGCCGCCGCTGCCGCCGTGGAAGTCGAAGGAGTACACCTTCTGCATGTTGGGGTAGAACAGACCAAAGTTCTGCTCGATGTCGTCCGGGCCGTTCCCCTTCTGGTTCTCGTTGAACAGCGCGAAGATGTAGACGTCCATGTCGGCGTCCGGCCGGAGAGGGGTGCCCGTCTTGCCGGACAGCACGCGGTTCATGAGGTTGTTGGTGTAGGCCTGCGCGTTGGCAATGGTGAACACCTGCTCGTCCCAGTCCTGCAGCCGTCTTCCGCCGTGCTGGTGCTGCCGCGCGCGTTTTCGGCCGCCGGGGTGCACTTTACCGCGCGACGGCCAATGATTCTCCGATTGGTACAGGCTCACGCCGGGAACCAAATCGTCCATGGCGGAGTGCGCGGCGTCGCGCTCCGCGTCGAGGAGGCTGTAGTACTCGAGGTCGCCGCCGGCGCCGGCGCCGTGGAGGCTGAAGCGACGACCGGTCGCTTGGACGCGCACGGGGTCGGCGTTGGGGTTGCCCAGGGCGTAGTCGAGGGAGATGTGCTGCGGGTCGTAGTAGTATGCCCAGAACGGGTACATGTTCATCAGCAGGTAGGAATTGGTTCGCTTGAGGAACTCCAGCATGGGCCTCATCACCGGCTCCGCGATCTCGTCCTTGAACCGGCCGTGCGTCGGCGGGAACGAGTCCGTGACGGCGGAGAAGGCGACGGGAGTGGACACCTTCACGGCGTCGGCGAGGCCCAGCTGCGCCAGCGCCGCCTGCACGTTCTTCATCGCCGGGACGAGCTGCGAGTTCAGGTCCGGCCTCGACTCGAACACCTCGTTCCCGACGGCGACGCAGTGGATCTGCGTGGCCGGGTAGTAGGCCTGCACATTGTCCTTCACCCACTGGAGCGCGGTCGAGGGGTTCGACGCCGCGGCCGCAACGTTCTCGTTGGGCACCATCACCATCACCTTGATCCCCGTGTTGGCCAGCGACCTCAGCACGTTCGGGTTGGCGTCGTAGATCCTCACCATGGTGATGCCGTTCTGCTTCAGCAGGTTCACCACCGATGCCGGGTCCGGCAGGTCGTTCGCCACCCTCCCGTAGCTCACGCCCATCTCGCCCGCCTCTGCAATGTACACAGACATTTGTTAATTAGGTCCTCTTTACCAGGACACGACTTCTGAGTTTTGCTTTTGTTCTCGATCCTATGAGAAGTCTTCCAAAACGGTTCTAGAAAAAGAAAACAAATTTTACTCCTTAAAAACACTTCTCAAGTTTGTACTATAGAATCCTAAAGTATAAAAACATAACTTCTCTGCCATATCTTTGTATTACACATATACAAGACAATTCATTTTACCAAACGATTTTTTATAGGGAATGTCTCCTAAAACCAAATAGGTCCTTAGTTTCCGATTAATCGTACCAAAGTGTACACACACACTACACTCCTGCTGTGCCGCTGTATACCTGTGCAGCAGGAGAGGAGCAGCTGCGCTAATGCCGCGCCGAGGAGGACGATGCGGAAGCGAGCCAGCGTCATGATAGACGCCCTGGTTAGTTACTAGTCGACTTGGATAAACAAGCGCGAGGCTCCGTGTACGACAACTAGCACAGGATGAGTGAGAATTTATAGCCGATCGATCGAGCTCGGTGTGCCGCATGCATGAAGCGTGATGGTAGGGCCCCGGCCGGGCCGCTGCTGATTTTATAATGCGAGTAAGTGAGTGTTACCTTTTGTGTCCTAAACCCACTCACTCGACAGCGGCTTGCAACAGCGCCATACATGCATCACTCTTGCTATTCTCCACGAGCGAGTGGAGGTCCAATGGCGAACCAAGGATAACACACACTGCCACCTGCATGGCTAGCTGCTAGCACTGACTGGCACTCCGGTAGTTTTGTCTTTCCTGGTTCTGATCTACGTGGATAATAACCATGGCCAAAATCTGCAGATCTTTTGTTTTGAGTGGTCAATCTGCAGATCCATTGTACCCTACCACTGGCGCACAAATTGCATCGTCATGGGTTGATTGAACCCCGCCCAACCCACTTCTGCATCGCAGTGCACCCACTTCGGCCTGGGTGCTCCGCACCATGTATATATCGGCAGCCACTTTGTCAATTGCAGCTTATAAAGAAACGCAAGAAATGAACGTAGCATCGAAAATGGAGGAACAACATGTTGCACTTGCAGCTGTATTCCACACATGCGCCATGCCGTCAATGATTTCACCCAGCTATTATGAGGTGTAAAAAATGGATACATGTTTAGAAATCTTATAAGAAACATACTCCCTCCGTCCAAGAATATAAGGATTTGTTGACTTTTTCACGCCTCGTTTGACCACTTGTCTTATTAAAAAAAATAAAAATTTATTTATTTTATTACAATCTATTTTATTTCTAGATATATTTTAAGTATATTCTTTATTTTTGTATTTATATAAATATTTTGAATAAGACGAATGGTCAAACGAGAATTGAAAAAGTCAACAAATCCTTATATTCTTGGACGGAGGGAGTACATAAACGGCTACAATATGTATACAAGACAAACTGTGGTATGTATACTTGAAAACATACAATGACATGAAAAGAAAATCAATGGCTTGCTAATTAATTATCACGGGAAAGTGGCAACACACCAATGTTGAAAGTATGTTGTCACTCCCATCCACCCTAGCTTAAGCAAGTTCAGTCAAAAATTAAAATACGTGCCACCATCGCATGCGGGTTTGAAGCAAGGTTTAACTTACCGATTATACCAAAGAAACAGGCCCGGACCGGTTTATTAGTTTTCGAGAAAACTGAATGGAAAGCTAAACAAAATGTAAAAGTCGAAATTTTTCAAACCAAATTCTATATATCGTTTGGTTTACCGACTGGTTTGTGCAACAAACCGACACTTCTTTCTCTAAAACTTTTCCACTTTCTTAAAATTTTGGATACGAAATCGATTATGCGCAATAATCAAGAAAAAAGGTGTCGACTGCTATTCTTTAACTTCGTATGTATTGCCAACCACATTTGCATGCACGCATGGAAAAGTAGCATTCACCAAAATTAATTTATTACTATCTTCTTATTTGATGATCAAAAGGAGTCACCACGTCCGCTCTCAAAACCACGAAATTTCTACGTAAATTGGAAAAAAGAAACACTCTATGCTGTTGGATTTTATGAAGATCCCACACGGTTCAGATTAAACTAAGAGTCCAATTCAAATAATACAATGTAATATCATAAATAAATAGACCAAATATTCTTCTGAAACAACATGGAAAACTTATAAGAATATATAGATACGGGGGATTAGAAGAAAAAAATTGTGGTTACATACTATGTTGTCCCGAACGCCAGTCTGCCAAGTCATGGCGCATCGCACTACCATCAGAGTTGACATCAACTTCCCTTCACCAATTGACAGAGTTGTCGCCTTCTTCATTGGTCGTTAGTTCTCACCACGCCTTTATCTCGTACTAGCAGATTGCGTTTTAGAAGCTCAGAAATCAGCATCATCTACCACGCACGCGCTTGTTCTGAATATACTGTCCCATCGTTGATTCTTTGTTCTGCTATGTTGCTTGCACGTCCACCTCCTTTATTTGTTGCTTCATGCGGCCATGTCCTCGAGCCACCACAAACCTTAATGCATGTGTACACATCAGAGTAGCATGAGCCATTATCAACTCCTTGCTAGACTTCAGCTTCGTGGCATGTGTTTGCTTCATGGAAGAAAAATAAAATATTTGCTATATTGTATGATCCTCCTTCCAGATGTTAATACAATTTTGCTTATTCACATGTCAAAAATTTAAACCACCCCGGTAACTGTGAATGCACAAACTGTTTTGGGACCGATGTAATTCACCTCAGCATTAATGGCAAGGAGGATAAATTCGATTTCCAACCTAGAGTGGCACATGCTCTATGGTTAGAGTCAAATTTCGGCTGAAGTCACATGGTTTATAAAATCAAAGTCGCTCCCATAATAGCAATGGGTTGAAGCTATCAAACAAGTAGGAGATTTCGCCTTGTGCAAAATCTTACTTGGAAATGCCCAATTTGACAATTTCAATTTTGAGCTGGCTTTCCTAGGTGAACAATTTTTCAGATCGGGACATTATCTAAAACAAGGACCCGATAGTCTTTAGTCTATTTCTTTCTCGGTTATGCAAATGAAATCCAATTACCTAACCCGGATCTTCATTTTTATAATTGCAAAGAACTAACCTTTCCTCTACCGACAAACATTACAACTCGTAAGAACAATGTTTCTGGTCTTATGACCGGGAACAAATCATGGATAAACATGGAGACACCCCTCCTAGAGGAGGGACAACACTTCTCTCACGGAGAAGGGCCGAGCATCGGTGTTTGTCACTACGCCACTCCATAGGGAGGCGGTGGTATGTCCTGGAGCGCTGGTGAGTGGCCTCAAGGACACTCGGTCGCTCGAGTTCGAGTGGCTTACCAGCTCTGTTCAGCACACACCAGTCCCGTAGCAGCTCTCGAGACGGGCACAGACGACATCACGAGGAATATCGACAACATGTCCCTCCATAAGGACCAGTTGGACCACACCGTCCACACTCATATCTAGCGGTGGAGAGACGATGTCCAATGTAAGCTCTCTAGCTCCCAAATTAACTCCTATTTTCATTCTCGGGGTTTCTTTGGTGAGGGGCCACCGCCTTTCCAGTGGGCACGAGCCAACCAGCTTGGGGGAGTTCCTCCCCTAATGTTACGGTAACTATTTCCTCAAAAACAAATATGACGGTAACGTATATCTTTTCCTTTTTCTCAATCACGAGATGCATGATAAAATTTTAAAACCCATAAAAATTTGTTTTCCTTTTCACATGCATGATAAATAGAAAATTAAATAAATAAATAAATAAATCCATGCATAACACGAATGCTTAAGGTTTTCCTATGTTGAGATGATGAATACTTGCTATGTCTTATCCTTACCCCGACATCCACATATCAGCCTTTAGAGGTAGGATTTTTGAGGCACCACAAGCCTTGGTGATGAATACATACAAATTATGCGATCCGAGTCATAAAATAATACAAACAATGCAATACCATGTTTTCATGCATATGGACTGAAAAATGAATCATTAGCATGAATATCATGTTTTCATCCACCATATTTGAAAGGTGCCTAGAGGGGGGGGGTTGAATAGGCAATGCAAAATAATTCCTGAAACCACAACACTAAACAAGCGATCAAACCAGACAGGACGGAACTTCCGTGACGAGGGACGAAACTTCCGTTCCTGGTAGAAAAGAGAGAGATTGAGAGAGATGAGATCGAGATCACACAAATCTGGTTGAATACAATCCTTCCTTGATCGATGTGAAGTGTTCCACCTGCAGGAAAAGTAGATCCACACACCACACACGTAGAACGGCCACAAGCTTTCACAAGAGGACCAAGAACAAAGAAACACAAACAAGAACAACACAAGGGAGACACAAGATTTGTTGATCGAAGTTCGGACCCCTCACAAAGAGGTTCCTACGTCTCCGTTGAGGAGCTCACAAAGAGCTGGGTTTCTTTCAACCCTAATCCTCTCCAAGTAACCATAAAGGTCAAACCTGGTTTCCTTCTTCTTCTTGCTTGATTCCTTTCCTTGCGGAGGCGAATCACAACCTTCACAAACTTCCCTAAACTCACCACAAACTTGGGAGCTCTAGATTGACACCTAGCCAATCTAGGAGAACAAATCTCCAAGAGTAACAAGTGAAGTAGGGTTCGTTTGCTAAGAGAAGATGTGCTCAAGGTTGGGGTGATGCTTCTCAAGCTTGGATTTGGTTTGGGGCTCTCACAAATGGATTTGAATCACAAGGAAGATGAGAGAGAGGTGAGAGCAAGTGCTTGAGGAAGATAGGAGTGTTCAAAAAGCACCAAGCAACTTTGCTCACGAGTTGGTCAAAGCTATATATAGGAAGAGGCCAAAAAGAGCCGTTGGGAGGTGTGAAAAGTGGGATTGACGAAACTTCGTGGACTCACGGAACTTCCGTTGAGTTTTGACCTAGTGTGATGAACAGGTCGGACGGAACATGTAAGTTCCGTCCTATACTCTCTGGAAGTGACCGACGGAACTTCCGTGGTCTCCATGGAACTTCCGTGGAGACTTAGAATGGTTCTCAAGTTCCAAGGACGAAACTTGAAAGTTTCGTTCCGTACTCTCTGAAATCGTGAAAGAAAGGACGGAAGTTCCGTGGACCTCACGGAACTTCCGTGAGATCTGATTTTTGTGGGTTGGCTTCTTTTGAACTTTGGTAGTTTTGATTTGATCTAAGCTTGTGTATGAAACAAAGAGCACATATTCCCTGCAAGAAAGACTAATTCACCACTCTTTATAGTTTTGGCATATCTAGACTCAAAGAGACAGAAAACTAATGGAAGCTCTCTTGAGTCCATCTTTTAACTTTTTGTATGAGGGGCTATCAATCTCACAATGTGGGTTAGTCAACTTTGATATCCTGCACATTAGCTCAATTAACACATTAGTCATTTTAATTCTTTGTCATTTATCCCAAAACCCACTAAGGGGCCTAGTTGCATCTTCAATATTGCATTATTGGAAACATTTGTAATTTAAATTTGAATTTTCATAAAATAATAAAACAATGCAATAAATTGAATAAATGTAGCAATCATAACTAAAAAAATCACCAAATATCCAGGTCAAGTTCCATGTTTAACTTATTAACCATAAAAAAATTAGTGGGAAAAAGGACAAGGGAAAAAATGTTTGCCGTGTGCCATGGCTAAGCACACGTGCGAGCCTAGTAGTAGAGGCCCGATTTGAGGACTAGGGCTCACACGAACCACACCTTTTTTTCTACCAAGTACACATGTTTGTTGTGTGTCCCATATTGGTACAAGTCAAAGCCCAAATGCACAAGGCATAGGTCGCACGTGACAATCACGTGTAAATTTTCCGTGTGCCCACGAGCTGCTACACAACACAAATTTTGTTTACCGTGTGTCGTGCTTGCCGTGTGCTTTGTGGCTGGCACACAACACACGAGATGTTTTCCGTGTGTCCGACAAAAGACACACGACACTTAGGGTCTTTCCCGTAGTGTATATAAAATGTAGGAAGGTACCGGCAGTTGGCTAGTATATTATATTTCATATAGATTATACCATAAACTTTCGAGGTTTCTTAACAGCACAGTTCAAATGCACTTATTGTGCATACATCTTTTATTCAAGTTGCACGACTGTGTCTTCAGTTCAAGGCCTTGATGGAAGCACAGTCTCCGAGTCCTGTAAAACAGCGGAGGAACAAATCGACACCAACATGTAAGGTATTTGAACAGAACAAAATGGAATATAAATGAGGCAGAGCTGTGTATATGGGACAGGAGCAGGCCGGTGACGGTGTGGATGAACTTACTTGGTTCCTGGTAGACGACGGAGGCGCGCCGGAGAAGTCGCACGTGCCCCTGGCCCTGTAATTGCTCTGATAGTAGCTGTTGAAGGCGTGCGAGGCGTGTGCGGCCTTGGTGTTGGGCTGGTAGCATGACGCGCCGGGCTGGATGTCGCTGCAGTCCGCGCCGTTGCCGCAGGCCCAGTCCAGCGCCCCCTGCAGCCGGTCGTCCCCGACCGTCTCGTTCGCCACGCACCAGCTGGTACGTGCCCTGCACATGTCTGTCTCACGAAACAGCAGCGGGATAATGATACACGGTGAGGTCCTGCATATGTTGAGAAGAAACCAAAAAAAATCGAGAAAAAAGTAATGTAAACGAACAAGCGCGCGCGGACGGACTTACATGGCGGCGTGTAAACAACGTAAGCGGCGCCGGAGAAGTCACATGTGCCGCTGGCTTTATTTACCTTTGCGCTGGTAGTAGCTGTTGAACGCATACGTGGCGTGCACGAGCAAGGTGTCTGGTTGGGGACATGGTTTTTTCCCCATCGGAGAGAGAAAATTTAAAAAATAGTTAAAATATCATTTGAAGTTTTAAAAATTTACGAAACTTGATGTACATGTAGTTTATATGATACTAAGCAATGTATTGAAAGTTTTATCCTTTAAATTTAATTTAGCTAAAAGATATAAAAATAACAAATTATGAATAAAAACAAAAGAAAAGAACAAAACAGCTAATTTGTCATCTTCCTCTGTAATTTGTTAATTTTATAACTTTTAAATAAATTTAAAGTTAAAGTTGAAACTTCATGTAATATACTTTATACCCTATAAACTATTATCACATCAAAATTCATAATTTTTCAAAATTTTTAAATATATTTTATATATTTTTTTCACCGGTGATGGGACATCCCACCGGTGGGAAAGTTTACTTTCAGTCTGGTTGGAAGCAGGACGCGCAGCGCTGGATGGCGCTGCAGTTGGCGCCGTTGGCGCAGGCCCAGGTCCAACGCCGCCTGTAGCCGCTGCTCCCCGACATTCGCGAAGGCCACGCACCAGCTGAACTTTGGGGGCAGGGGTCGTCTTCCGCCGTGGAAGTCGAAGTCGTACACCTTGGTCATGTTGGGGTAGAACAGGCCGAAGTACCGCTCGACGTCGTCGGGTCCGTCGCCCTTGAGGTTCTCGTTGAAGAGGGTGAAGATGTAGACGTCCATGTCCGCGTCCGGCCGGAGCGGGGTGCCCGTTTTGCGGGACTGCACGCGGCTGATGAGGTTGCTGGTGTAGGCCTGCGCGTTGGCCACGGTGAACACGTCATCCCCGTCCTGCAACCGCCTCCCGCCTGACGGGTGACCGGGTCTTCCGCCTGACGGGTGCCCGGTCTCCGTAACGTGCAAGGCCACCCCGGGGACCAAAGCGTCCATGGCCGAGTGCGCGGCGTCGAGGAGGTTCGAGTACCTGAGGCCCGTGTCCCAATCGAGCACGCCCGGGTGGTCAGCGTTGCCCAGGGCGTAGTCGAGGGAGATGTCCTGCGGGTCGTCGAAGTAGGCCCAGAACGGGTAGATGTTCACGGTGAGGTAGGACCCCGTCCGCTTGAGGAACTGCAGCATGGGCCTCATGACCGTCCCGACGAGGGCGGGAACGATCGAGTCCGTGACGGCGGAGAAGGCGACGGGAGTGGACACCTTCACGGCGTCGCCCAGGCCCAGCTGCGCCAGCGCCCGCTGCACGTTCTCCATGGCCGGGACCAGCTGCGCGCTCAGGTCCGGCTGCGACTCGAACACCTCGTTCCCGACGGCCACGCCGTGGATCTGCGTGGCCGGGTAGTAGGCCGCCACGTTGCTCTTCACCCACTGCAGCGCGTACGACGGGTCCGAGGCCGCGGCGGCGACGTTCTCGTTGGGCACCATCACCATCACCTTGATCCCCGTGTTGGCAAGGGACCCAAGCACTCCCGGGTTGGCGTCGAATATCTTCACCCGGGTGATGCCGTTCTGCTTCAGCAGGTTCACCACAGACGCCGGGTCAGGCAGGTTGTTTGCCACCCTGCCGACTGCCGTAGTTCACGCCAACCTCTGACGCATCTGCAGTAGATGCAGAAACACTCTTTCTAATTTGCATTAAATGTGATATATCATAATGTGCAAAAAAAAAATTCATGAGTGTCACTCTAGGGTATCTTAAATTGGGTATATGGATATGATAAATGATATGTACAAAAACCAAAGTGATTTTTGGAATGTAGGAGTAACTACTCTTGGATGTAGAATGGATTTGCTACTTGGAGTAGAATGGAAAATTTTAGTTCAAATGGTCCGTTTGATGCAATGGTGCAAAAATTAGATGGCAACAAGCCTCCGATATGGATCAAAAGGTTGTGATTCAGGACAGCAAGATCTCCATTCTTTCTTTCGGAATTGTGTAACCCCTCACATTGATTCTGTTTTTAGAAAATCTGAGTTCCAATGCTTTGCTTTCCCCTTCCCGATCTCATGCCTAGAATCGATTTGGGGAATCACCCTTTGTTCCGGTTGGCTTCACCATTGCTCACATTCGCATGGGATTTTTGTCATGTAGCCCAAGAGACAGAGCCCTTCACCATCACTATGGAAGCAAATCATTTCAGCAATTGCTCGTACATGTGTTTTTTAATGATATTTTAATCGAATTTGTTGACCAGCGACTAGTTAGAATGCTCAAGGAACATAGCATGGGATTTCAGCAATTGCTCGTACATGTGTTTTTTAATGATATTTTTCTCGGAACCTGCCTTAGGAATTGAAAGACTATAGGATCAAGGTTTGGATGTTGTAGATCAAGGCATCAAGAATTCTGATGGTGCGGGCTGTTCTGCCAGCCTTCTGTGGTGGCAGTCAGTGGATTGGCATGGCGGCAAGGGCTATCACGAATACAGTGGTTGCTGATCGAGAGACGTGGATCGGAGTTTCATCGAAGTTATCTCTTTTATTTTTAGGTAGTTATTACAAACATATATATTTGTAGGATGCATGCATTTCTTTTGGTAGTAAAGGGCAATCTTCAGTCAATCGAAGCTCCACTCAAACATACTCAAAATATTGTTCCTCTGTTGTCATGTAATTTCAGATGACTTAAGATGATATTTTTTTACAGGAATTTGTCTGAGACACATGGAGAAATGGTGGTTTCGCCCATAGCATATTCAAAATCATGTTTTTATCTAAGACACACTACGATATTAGGTGCTCACGTCTATGACATACTAACTTTGTAACAATTATTTAAACTTTTTTTTTATCTCAAATACACAAAATACATTAAAATTTGAATCTTTGCACAAACATACATTTTTACATTCTATCATTAGAAAATAGATACAATTTTTGTAATTGTTGACACGATTTGCTCGATAAATGAAATATTAAGATAATGAGCAAACCATGCAAACGATGAAATAAAGTCTACCTTTATTTTCTATTGATAGAGAATGCGGTAATATCACTAGAGACATGCAGCTCAGGACGCGAGGAGGACGGGGATACAGAGGAATAGTCATGGCCAAACGGGCCGCCGAGCACGGCATGGCCCGAGCCCGAAAGGCCCGGCCCATTTACATTTCGGGTAGTGCCGTGCTGGCCCACGTGCTCGGCGTCGGCACGCGGCACGGCCCAAAAATGTTTTTCGGGCTATTCGGGCCGTGCCGGCCCGTTAAGCCCACGGGCTTAACAGCCTAATAAGTATTTTTCGCCCAATAATATTAAAAAACTTGAAAAAATAGATAAAAACATAGCAAGATGGAGATTTGAACCTTGAATCTCTAAGGTACAAGTCAAATGCTTTATCACTAAAGCACTTCACCATTAGTGTTAAGTATGAAACATGTATATTATTTAATTTCGTGCCGTGCTTTATCGGGTCAAAAGTGTGGCCCGTCGGGCTTCATTGGGCCGCGTCCAATCCGTGCCGGGCCGGGCTGCCCGTCGTGCCCTACCCTCGGCCCGAGCACGGCCCGACGGTGCGTGCCGGGCCAGCCCGGCCCGAAACCAATCCGTGCCGTGCCGGGTTCGGGTCGGGCCAAAAAGCGTGCTTCGGGCCTGCCCGTTTAGCCCGGCCCGTTTGGCCATCATTACAGAGGAAGAAGGCTGGACACTTTCGTTCATGGGCTGAATATGGCCGGCCCAAATCGCACGTGCGGTAGATACGGAGGCCCGCGCACGCGGTGTATATCGTTTCCGTGCTGGACGAGCTCATCCGCGTAAATCGGCAGGATGGGGGCGGCCAACTTCGGTCAGCGTCGTGTTTTCTTCTCACCCACCGCGTCCGTTCACCTCACCAGCACGGCGGCAGTTCTGGCCATCGCCCTGTAGAGCTAGCGTATCCCCTTTCCTTCCCGGATCGAGCTCCGGCTTCCGTTGCTCCGGCAAGGCGGCCACTCGATCCGGCATCTCCGCTTCTTCTCGCTCGGGATCTGGACGGCGACCGGCCGCATCTGGTCGGCGTCTCTGCGAGACAGCGACCCGGACGGCCCGTCGGCCTGCTCGGCTCAGCCTATTGCACGCCCCCGCGACCTCTTCCACTCGACGACCTGGACGACGGTACCGGGCTGCTCTACGGCTCCGCGACTTGCACTTGTCCACGACTCCAAGGTCTGCACTTGTCCACGACATGCTGCACGAAGGTAAAAGGCACCTTGGTTCTTTTTTTTCCCCAATAGTTTTGCAATTCAAATCGATGCATGACGATAGTAGATACGTGTATAGGATCTGGTGTGTTAGAAGATTAGGGGATGTGATTTTTATGAAAATGAGTATTATGTAGACACAATGCATACAGTTGCCACATATGATTAATTACTCGTTTTGTTTATGTAGAACTCTGAACCAAGAGGTCCTCGACGTTCTACTGAAACTCAATTGAAAGGTGGAGGCTTACTTGAGAGTGTGGAAACAAGTGTGGACTCACATAACAAAAGATAAGAGCATCATGTGTTGACTGGGGTGAAGCAAATCACATGATTATAGCCTCAGTGCATAGTTAGAAGCTACATTCAACATTTTCCTAGGGATAATGAGTTTTTTCATACATGGGGTAAGCTCACCCATGTATATGAGATGATGATCATATTCAACTCATCCATGTAAACACATCAACCAAACAAAGAACATGGCCATCCCGTCCACCCTACCAAACAGAAAACTTGGTCGCCCCATCCATCGTACCAAACAAAAGACTTGGTCATCCCATCCCACAAATAAATGGCTCACATCTCCCGTCCACTTTCGCCCTTCAACAAAACGCACCCTAAGTGAAACAGATACTAGTCCTTCAGCTGACGATACGACTCCTGACAGCGGTGGCAGCGGCGGATTCAGCAAAATAGAGATCGCCTCAATAACTTCAGCATCGGCCATTGTTGCAGTTCTCCTGGCTCTGATCATCCTCTATATTTACACACGTAAATGTGCATCAAGACCGTCAAGACGTTCTAACAGGAGGAGGGAAGTTGTTGTTTTTGTGGATATTGGTGTTCCTTTGACATATGAGACTGTTTTTCGTGCCAGTGGCAGTTTCAATGCAAGTAACTGCATTGGCAGTGGTGGTTTTGGAGCAACATACAAAGCTGAGGTTGCACCAAATGTACTGGTGGCAATAAAGCGGCTTGCTATTGGAAGGTTCCAAGGTATTCAGCAGTTCCAAGCAGAGGTCAAAACTCTTGGGAGGTGCCGCCATCCCAATCTTGTAACTCTTATTGGATACCATCTCAGTGATTCAGAGATGTTTCTGATATATAATTTTCTGCCTGGTGGAAACTTGGAAAGGTTCATACAAGAAAGGACGAAAAGACCAATTGATTGGAGAATGCTTCACAAAATTGCTCTGGATGTTGCACGTGCACTTGCATACCTTCATGATAATTGTGTTCCTCGCATTCTTCACCGGGATGTCAAACCAAGCAACATCTTGCTTGACAATGAACACAATGCATACCTTTCGGATTTTGGATTAGCAAGACTACTTGGGAATTCAGAAACACATGCAACCACTGGTGTGGCAGGTACTTTTGGATATGTGGCCCCAGAGTATGCGATGACTTGCCGTGTTTCTGATAAGGCTGATGTATATAGCTATGGAGTCGTACTTCTTGAACTTATTTCAGACAAAAAGGCACTGGATCCTTCTTTCTCCCCATATGGGAATGGATTCAACATAGTTACCTGGGCTTGCATGCTTCTGCAGAAGGGTCGAGCTCGGGAGTTTTTCATAGAAGGCTTGTGGGATCTGGCCCCGCATGATGACTTGGTTGAAATTTTACACCTGGGAATCAAATGTACAGTTGACTCTCTTTCTTCTAGGCCCACAATGAAGCAAGTTGTTCGACGACTAAAGGAACTCAGACCACCATCTTACTAGGAGTAACAGGCAGAATATGACTTGTTTCTGCAATTTGAGGGTATAATTTAACTTTCACTTTCACTTATTTCTGCAATTCGTCCTTTGTTCCATTTATCTTTCACTTTATCATTCAAACACTGACAACCAGATATGATTTGTGTACTGATAGTGTAGTTTGTCATCTCAATAGAAGGTGCTTTGTTAGATTCTTAGTTTCTTACTAATTAGTTACAAGCTTATGAAAGCAGTTTTTATGACAATAGTTAGTGATTACGTTTCGATATTGCTGTGCTAGGGCTAGGCCATGTGTGAGTTTTGGTCATCTTGACCTTTCATTTGTATTCTGATCAAGCAGCATCTATTGATCAATTACCAACTAGTTAAAGTTCCATCAACTGTGAATATTCTCCTTATCGCCCATTATGCTCCAACAGCAGTTGTTATATGGCTATTCAGTACTCGCATAAGATGTTTCTTTCTTGGATAAATGATTTACAAACATGAGGTAGCCCCTATTAACTGTTGAAGTGGGTGATTGGTTAGATGATTTTCCATTGAAGTTGTTTTATGTTACCTCTCATAGATGACTGCATGTTTGATTACCAATTTTCCATTTCTAAATTACAGATGATACGAAAGCTTCATAGATACATGTGCATTTTCTGTTAGTTGAACAATGATAATAGGCATTCTGGTTATTCTAGGTTTAATCATGGCATGATTTTCTATCATTTATAATTTTGAAGTTCAATATTCTTTATCTTCGTGGGTAGTAGTAGCACTGAGAAGAAACTGGAATATTGCTAGGCCATTAGTTGTGTGTGTTGGATTATTCAAAGTGGATTCCAAAATCCTCACTGGCCTTGACCATGCTGCGCTGGTCTCTGGTCCCCCTTCTCTGGTACCAAATTCTTGAAATGGAGCTGCTTGTGCCTTCAGAACTATCTGAAAATTCCTGCAACAAATAGCTAACAAATATACAAAGAAATCACAACTAGAATGTGATCACTGAAAAAGCATATTCATTAAAGGAACTGTTGTAATGATGCCACAAATATAACCAAAATGAAATGTGAACTGAGTGCTGGCAGATTGGATATTCCCTTATAAGCTGTAATTTCTGTTTCCTTGTGATAAGACCATGTATGGCTGTATGCTGAACATAGATTAAACGTGCAGGACCCCTTTACACCATGCTGAAACTGTCTTTACATCTTCTTTTGCAGCGCGGCTGGGATGAGCACAACAATGAACGACTCATCTGTCATGTACAGCTCTCCTATGTTAGGTCCTTCAGCTTTGCATGACAACTGTGCCAGTTTATCTTCGGTGGTTGGAGTTGTCAAGCGGGTGGTGATCTTGGCTTGCTCAGTGATCATGGTTCTCTACCTCAATGCGTGGTCCTCACCTAGTGTTTAGCCGTCATGTCATTGAACTTCTCTTGTAGTGGCCGGCACAAAGAACCTTTTGGTCGTATTTCATATCATTCAGGTGGGAAATTCGCGATTCTCTGCAGCTGCCGTTTAATTCCTGTTAGTTTATATCTATTGTAAATTTAGAGCCGGGAGTGGGTGCGTTGACTTGTGGACATGAAGCTTGATGGCATGTAATGGTGGATGAAGTCTACTGCTCTTATGACCTGATTTCGATGGCAATTATTCTTGTGTGATTCATGTTACTCAAATAGAAAGTCCAGAAAACATACAAATTTTGCAAATGTGTGAACCAGTAGACTTCAATTTGAAATCTTGTCATGTTTCATATTGGTTATAATTCAATATGGTAGGCGTGCATAAAGCTTTGCTAGCTAGAGGTAAGTGCCTGTTACAGTTCGTGTAACATTTCATAAACATTTATTCTAACAATTGACTTTTATTTTAGTTAGAGAAAAGATCCGGGGCCAGCAGATAGTTGTGATGAAGATTGGACGTGACCAGAATAAAGTGGCGCATGTGTGCGCGCAACTAGCGTGTGGTAGGGGTGAGTCTTGTGTTTCCTTTGGTCGTGTGCCGTCCTGCATACAGGACTTTTTTTAATGGGAAGCCATCCGGCAACTTTATTAATTGATCCTGCATACAGGACTTAATTCTAAGTGAGCGTTCTACCACTCAAGAATGTAATGATACCCCTTAATCGTTAATAAAGTTTTATTCCCTGCAAAAATTAGAGAAAAGAAAATATAGATATACAAACAGAAAGAACTGGCTCCTTTGGTATTTCTGGTGATTGTACGGAACGAATCTTCTCTGGTTGTTCCACTTGACTCCCCGCTGCATGCGGCAAAAAAGTTGTCTCGAGTTATTTTTAAAAAAATGTGGTAACGTTTAAGTCATTTTCTTTTTATTATTCTACGCATGGCCTGGGTAGACGTATGATCAAAAGAAAGACATTGGTACTGGTACTTCCATGACCATCCATTAAACATGTTATCCCGTAAAACTTATTGATATGCCACGTTAATGCCGTAGCAAAACCATGCCCACCATGTTAATGAACCTTTGCGCACGTAGCCATGGCTGGCATATCTGGATTGGATGGACTATCACGTGAATAAATCTACGAACAAAAGCTATGTAGATCAACTTATTTGACCTTTTATGTTTGATACTTCAAAACATATTACCTATTTCATTTCAAAATATTATACAAATGATAGCAAGTAAAAGATGTAGAAGTTTGCGTACTTGCAGCATGATCACATTCTTTTGTAGAGCACATGACTTATTTAATTTTTATAGGCCATGTGATTATATATTCAATGGATGCTCTATAGTTTATAAAGTACTAAATTAAGAGATAGATGGTGCAAGGACCTGGGAAGAAATTTTTTATTCGTGAAGGACCTAAATGAAACACAGCATAGCAATAGTAGAAGGACCGTGAGTTGAATAAAATAGTTTGGAAGGTTCTTTACGAAATAACATCGGAGTAGTGGAAAATTAAGATTCTCAAAATGTCTAGATGAAAAAACGTAGAGGAATGTGGAGTGGGTTAGATACAACTGGAATCACTACGAGATCACTCAACATGATCATCTAGCGCTGCATATTACTTGACAGATTTTTGAATTATGAAACTCGGAGATAAGTTGACAAGATCAACTAGCATGGGAGGTTATTTTGGTCGGTGATGCATTACGGGTCTAGCAGGGGTGGGAACAAATAATATATTGGGACCTACTTAGTTTTGGCCCCACTTATCAGTGATTTATGAAAGGAAACTATGAACCACAGTCTCTAGCGCTCCATTTTCTCTGAGTGTTCTCTCCGCCGGTTGTGGTGGCTGTGTGTTTTCATTTTCTTTGATGATAACATAAGTTACAAAAAAACTTATGCTATGAATCTATTTATTTTAATAAATCAAATGATCAAATGTAATTGAAAAAGTTAATAGCGACAACAATTTCAGAATAGCATAAGTTTAAGTGTAGGTAAAACTTCATTTCACTTGGTACATACAAAGTTGGGTTTTTGGTCCCTTGGACACTCCAAAAACACAACTTGGTATTCTAGACATAACATTTCTTATTTTAGTCGCGTGGACACTAAAAATATGGGGTTTTTGTCTTCAGGACACTATTGCAGAAAATGAATTTTAATTTTTTTAATCTCAATCCACAATAATTTTTTCTTCCCTGTACACGTAATTTTTCCCATATTTTTTGTTGATCATTTAAATTATTTATCAACTAATAAATATTTATTTTCAAAATCAAACTATACAAGTAGTCGACAAAAAAATTAATAAAAGATCACATGGACAAAAAATGCAACAATGCAACTTTGTGCAAAATTTCAAGTTGTAATGTATATTGTGCTTTGAGACAAAAAATTTGAAAATAATCATTTTTCTTCTGTAGTGTACTGAAGACTAAAACCGTGTTTTCTCGGTGTTCACATGATCAAAAGAAGAAATACGATGTCTAGGAGACTAAGCAACGTTTTTAGAGTGTCTAGGGGAAAAAATCATACAAAGTTTAAAATATAAGTGATTTTATTTTTATTTTCAAATTCAGGGGGCATCATAACGTGTAACTACAGTTGGTTTGTGATTCTAAAAACTCATAGTTAGTTTATTTGGTTTGTGTTCTTTTCTTAAATTAGAAAAAAGGTAGTGAAGCTTTCTAATATTTATCATAACCCAAAGTAGCACATGTTTCATTGTACATGTAAATTTTTAGCTCCCGCTACAAAGCACAGGCGAACTTCTATTTAAATATATATGCGACTATAATTTCTTATATTTTAAGCCCGTAACAATAAAGGCACAAACACTTTGTTTGTGTGTTAAAATAAAAATCTATATATCTTAATGTATCTAGTGAAATAAATTTTTGTTCTAAATTATGTATTGTATATGGACACTTTAATTTAATCTAGTCCGTCGAATCTTTAAAAATCAACAGTGTGTATCTTTTTTTTTACAGTTAAGGTGGTAATTTCGTGATCATGAGAGCGATCGTGATGAATCGAAGATAATAATAGATAGATGCCGACAACAAAGACACAGCTTTGCCTGGGCTGGGGATTTATTTTCTAGTTTTGTATACAGTAGAAAGTAGAAACTGATTATGCAAGGCAGCCTTTATTTTTCAAATTAAGGTACTTTTTATCATACTCTCTATATATTGGATATTATCGATTGTTCACTACTCCCTCCGTCCTATTGAAAGTTTCGCTATGGTATCCGTGTCATTTAAACTTTTTAAACTTTAACTAGATTTGTAGAAAGTATTAAGTAATATTTGTATATCTAATCAAATAAGTTGATTATTAAAGTAGATTCAATTATATATCTAATGATACTAATTATATTAAAGAAATATTTATAAATTTTCATATTTTTATGGTCAAAGTTAAAAAGGTTTAACTTCTTGGGAAGCAAGAACGACACTTTAATGGTATAGAGTTAGTACGTCGCAGTTTACTTGTGGTGCTAGCTTATCATAGACTTCACTGTTTTTAGAGGTTACAATCGACAAACATGTGCTCACTTGGCTCCTGGTAGAACACGGAAGCTGCGCCCCGAAGTTACACGTGGAGCCGGCCCTGTTGTTGCGTTGGTATTAGCTGGTGTGTTGGGCTCGAAGGACGTTGCCCCGGGCTAGATGTTGCTGCATAAGTTGCCTGATACAACAAAATTCCGTCTTTGAGATGTTCACTTTGTAACCCAAGACAAAACTTAGTCTTGTCCAAATCTTTCATTTCAAATTCCATTTTCAAGCAATCCATTACCTCACCGAGTGCTTGAGGTGTGCCAATTAAATTCAGATCATCAATGCAAACTGCTATTATCATAAATTCAGATCCAGATCTTTTAATGAATATACATGGAGAAATGGAGTCATTCTTTTACCCTTCTTTTATCGAATATTCACTAAGACGATTGTACCACATTCGTCCATATTGTTTTAATCCATATACGAATTTATTCATTATGATTGAATATTGTTCTCGAGAACCTCCTCCATCCGGGAGTTTAAATCCTTGTGGGAGTTTCATATATATGTCACTATCAAGTAATCCATACAAATATGTTGTAACAACATCCATTAAACACAAATCAAGATTCTCTTTTATTGCCATACTAATGAGATATCTAAATGTTGTTGCATCCATCACGGGAGAGTATGTCTCCTCATAATCAATCCTAGGTCTTTGGAAAAATCCTTGAGCAACTAGTCCTGCTTTATATCTTATAATTTCTCCTATATTATTTCTTTTTCACACAAATACCCATTTGTAACCCACAGGTTTAACGCCATCCGGTGTACGAACCACAGGGCCAAAAACTTCTCTTTTTGTGAGAGAATTCAATTCTTGAATTGCGTCACACCATTTTGGCCAATCTTTTCTTTGAATGCATTCCTCGATAGATTGGGGTTCTTGACTCTTTTTCATCCATAATTTATAGCGCTAGATTATATGCAAATGCATAATTCATAATGACTTCATCACAGTTCCAAATTTTACCCGACATGACATAATTTAATGAGATCTCATTTTCTCATGAATTAGGTACTTGTATCTCTTTTGTGTCAATCTTATTTGTCATGTCATTTATCCCTTCATGGGATTTTTCCTGAACCTCGGATTCCTCAATTTGACCATCTTGATTCTTTGCTCCTTTTCTTTTTCGAGGATTCTTATCTTTGGAACCCAATGTCTTGCCACATTTTATTGCAGGTCTTGTTTTCAGGAGTATTAGCAGCTAGAATATAAGATTTTGTCACTCTTCTTAAGTCTGTAAAAGTGTCTGGCAAATTATTTGCTAAACTATGCAAATGAATTATCCTTTGAACTTCTTGGTCACATTGTTTTGTACGAGGATTAAAATGAGATAATGATAATTCATTCCAACAGATTTCTTTATTCAACTGCTTATTCTCTCCCCCGTGTTGTTGGGAAATTTGATTCATAAAAGTGACAATCCGCAAATCTTGATGTAAATAAATCTCCTGTTGATAATTCAAGATATTTTATAATTGAGAGGGACTCATACCCAACATATATTCCCAACCTTCTTTGAGGTCCCATTTTTGTGCGCTTGGATGGAGCAATTGAGATGTATATAGCGCATCTAAAAGTTCTTAAATGGGAATATTTGGCTCTTCACCAAAAACTAATTGTAACGGGGAAGAGGAATGGTAATATGATGGCCTGATGCAAATTGATGTTGCTGCATGTAAAATTGCATGACCCCATGCTGACGTTGGGAGTTTTGACTCATTAGTAACGATCTTGCTATTAATTGCAATTGTTTAATGAATGATTCTGCAAGCCCGTTTTGAGTGTGAACATGCGCAACATGATGTTCAACATGCAGTAGTCATTGAAGCTTTGTGATGTAAATTCTCCGGCATTGTCCAAGCGTATAGCTTTAATTGGATTATCTAAAAATTGTGCTCGAAACTTGATAATTTGAGCCAACAATCGCACGAACACTAGGTTGCGGGTTGATAATAAGGTCACATGTGACCATCTAGTTGTTGCATCAATTACGACCATGAATATCTAAATGGTCCACTTGTTGGATGAATTAGTCCACATATATCACCTTGTGTGTGCTCCAGAAATGCAAGGGATTCATATCCAATTTTGGTCGGTCATGGACGCATTGTCAATTTTCCTTGAGAGCATGCGATGTATGAGAAGTCATTTGCTTCAAGAATCTTTTGGTTCTTCAATGTATGTCCACATGAACTATTGATAATAAATTTGCATCATTAGTGATCCGGGATGGTCTAACCGGCCATACCAAATAATAAAATTATTGTGGGTGGTGCACCTTTGATTTACCACCATATATGATTCATTCTTGGTTAGCCTTGCATAGTATAATCCAGAAGGCAACTCTGGTAATTTTTCCAACACATACTTTTCCCCTTAAGATACTTTTGTAATGTTGAGATATTCTATATTTTCTTCACGGATTGTCTCAACATGATAGGCTGTCGGTGTGTGAGTACAGCTCCAAATGGGGGCCTGTCGAGGCTCCCTTAGGATAGGCTCGGGAAGCACGGATTTGCTCGCGCGTTAGCGTAGATGATTCAAGTGAGTAAGAACACGGAGAGTTATCCAGGTTCGGGCCGCACCGGGTGCGCAATACCCTACGTCCCGCTAGTGTGTGTGTATTCTCCGCTGTCCCCCTCCTTTACACTGGAGTCTCTCCTCCTTTTATAGGATAAGGAGAAGAGCACCGTACAAGTACCGGGGGTACCCGGACACCCGGTGGGGGTCCGGTCCTTCTTGAGATTTCCCGACACGATCCCGACTAAATCCGTTGCGGTCTCTTCTCCTCGGTTCGCGTTCCGAGTCTCTTCCATCCCATTGGACGAGAGCCCTCCCGGCACCGTGGCAGGGCGGCTTCCCGAGGCGCGGCGCACGGGGAAGCCGCGCGCACATCCTGTCGGGCTGCGGCGTCGCCTCGGGCACTCGAGTGCCGCATTAACTCCGGGTGATTGGCGCGTCGGAGGAAGCTACCGGGAAGCTTCGTTCCCCCCGACGCTCCAGCTCCTCCGGTCTTCATGGGCCTTCGTGGGCTTCGTGATCCGGCGGACTTCTTCTCTCGCCGGCGCCGTCTTCGTCCATGGGCTGGAAACGGCCCACGCCCGGTTAGGGGGACCCTCGATCCCCCTACACCGACAATAGCCATTTCGGCGAATATCTTTGAAACTCAACAAGTTTCTTTCAGACTTCGGGAATAAAGTGCCTCATTTATGTTCATTTTTGTCCCCGAAGGTAATGTTATTAAGGCTTTTCCCGAGCCCTCTATCAATTTGGCACTCCATGATATTGTGTTCACATATGCATCCGGCAACACAAGATGTGAAAAGTGTAATTTGCTTCTCAATATGGTATGTGTTGTACCATAGTCAACAATACAGATGTCATCTTCATGACCATGATCTTGAGCACGGCGTAAACACTATTGCGATGATAAATTGAACATATTAAGAAACACGACGTTACATGCATCAAAACTAAAACCATAAACTAAATTTATTATTCATAATGGAAAAAATGGTACACTTTATTCATTATGTGGACCAACCACCGTTATTGGTAGATGAAAAAGAATAAGTAGTAAAATTATTCTTGGGTGAAGAAATCAGAAACTACTAAATGAGCTGCATCACGGCTACCATGTCATTCATAATTTGCCGCTTCAAAATTTTCACCATTAAAAATACCTTTATGGCTATTGCTTGCAAAGTTTGTCGGTATCTTTTTCTTTTATTCTCAAGAGATTGTTGATAGAGATCAACAAGGTATTTTGATGTGCGGCAATTTCGTACCCAATAAATTATTCCTCCACAATGATGGCATGCATTTTCAGTCATTTCACCTTTTTATTTTTCTCCCTTTTCTGGTCCCTTATGAGAACCGGTTGTGTTCTTGAAGTGAACACTATAATTTCCTCTACCACGACCGCGGCAGCTTCCTCTAGTTTGATTATCATATTGTGTTGTATTTGACTCGGGAATGGACTTGAACATGTTGGACGGGATTCATGGTTCTTCATCAAAAGCCCATTACTTTGCTCAGCCACTAGTAAGCAAGAAATAAGTTCAGAATATTTCTTGAAACCCTTTTCACGGTATTGCTACTGAAGCAACAAATTTGAAGCATGAAATGTGGAGTATGTTTTTTCTAACATTTCCTCATCAGTTAACTTTTTCTCCATATAGTAATAATAATGTTGTAATGCTGAACATGGCTGAATTATATTCAGAAACAGATTTGAAGTCTTGCAACCTCAAATTCAGCCAATTATGATGAGCCTTAGGGAGAATCACTGTTTTCCGGTGATCATACCTTTCTTTCAACTTGTTCCAAAGAACAAGTGGATCGTCATCAATAAGGTATTCAGCCTTAAGACCTTCATGGAGGTGACGGCGTATAAAAATATTGCTTAGGCTTTGTCTTGATCAGATGCTTTATTTCCATCTTTGATGGTCGCACCAAGCCCACTGGTATTCAAATGAATTTTAGAATCGAGCACCCAAGACAAGTAATTCTTGCCGATGATATCCAAAGCCGTGATATCAAGCTTGGTTACAATATGTAAATCCAAAAGTGTAAATCATAGTATGAGAGCAGTAAGCATATGAAATAAATTAGAATAATATATCTCACCTCGAAAAGGATACTATGATCAACAAAAATTATCTTAATAAACAATGTCTAATTCACGATATTCCTTAGGGAGACGATCGTGCTGATAACGTGTTAAATATAAATTGCTCTTTGGCTATCGTAAATCAAACTATGAATGTGGAGAACCAAATGAGAGAGAGGGAATAAGATATTCTTTTATTCTCTTGTGTGTCTGATACGTACAATTCTATCCAAATATATAGCTATCAAGAGAGTGAGAGAGTTACAAGAGTTACAAGACTTGATGTAGGAAGGTTGCAACAATAATGTTTCTCAACTTGATGACTGGGTTATGGACATCCACATAAATTAGTATTTTATAACAAAACTAATGAATTTTGGTGCTAATAGTCATTAGTTGTGGGAAAATACTGGACCACAAAACCGTCTTTCTAGCTCTATGTTGACCGAATGTACCCAACGGGCACAACGAATGTAACCTAAATATTACCTGATTTAAGAAGATTTCTCATGCAGATCAGGAAAACCCATGAACCTCCTTTCCTCTATCTTTATGCCGTTTTTTGATGCAGAATCGATGAGGAAACTTTTACCTTAATTATTAACCACATAAATTTGCTCTCACTGGATTTTTGCTTCTTTTGTGTTTCGGAACCTGAAATACTGACTGCATTGCGCCATTGAAAATAATAACGTTACTAGAATATAATCTAGTATTATATGTCCCAAATAAAATGGTGGTGCTGTAATTAGTATTGGCAGTTGGGCAGCAGCTCTAGTGGACTAAACAAGGACTGTCTTTCCAAGTCAGTCAAACGAAAGATTGATGCAAACCTGCCGAACGGCACTGCAACCTAACAATGAGAGGAAGAGGAAACCAGGTGATACACAACAGGTTAGTCCACCCGTTACTTTTCCTGTTTGGATAAGATAAAGGACTAAAATTATTCAGCAACAACGATTTGTCCGTAGAATCCAAATAGGGCCCAAGTATGCCAGTTGGTGAGAGCCTTTCCCGTGGACTTGATAAAACCACGGTCGTTGGCATGCATGTACTAGCAGCAGTTTGGCAGCAGCTCATCATCAAGTGGACTGAACATATACGTACCCAACGGGCCGGGCACAGCGAACCTATTAGTTATATTACACCACAATAGGAAGCCAAGTGATACAACAGGATTGCAGTTCGTCAGAATCAGATTTGTTTTTTCCAAGTCAAGTTGACGAGCTTTGGAAAGTAGCGTATGAAGAAACGTGGCTGTATGTGGATTGTGGAGTCAAAGTCGTCGTTGGTTTGCGCCGACGAGGGTAGTAGTAGGAGTGACAAGTTGGCCTGTTGGGAAGGTGCAGCCAATTATGTTAGGCCATTCCGCATGTACGGTTGCACAGGGTCGCTACTTGGACGCCGTTCGTCCGTGGTAACACCGGAGGGAGTGCTGATATTAGAGGTGTGTGACGCAACAGTTCGACCTCGTGGAAATTGCAGCGCAGCCGCCGCCCCCTACCGCGGGGCCCATAGTGCAGGGTGTCAGACCATGGCTATAAATTCCCTGGCACACTCCATTTGTTCAGCACGCAGTCGAGCCGACCATGGCCATCAACAGAGCAGGGCAGCATCCCATGGCGCTCGCTCGCTTCCTCGTATTCCTCCTACTCGGCGCGCCACTACTCCTCTTCTCTTGTGCAGGTACAATATCGCGCACGGTGAAGAGAAAAATACATTGTTTTGAGTATATATACATGATTCATTGGCATATAATGAGTGGTGCGTGGCTGACGTGTCGTTGTAAATCGCAGAGGCGGGCGAGATAGGCGTGAACTACGGCAGGGACGGCAACAACCTGCCGGACCCGTCGAGAGTGGCGAAGCTGTTCAACGACAACGGCATCACCATGGTGAGGCTCTACGACGCCAACCAGGGAGTGCTCAACTCGCTGGCCAGCACGAGCATCAAGGTGATGGTGATGGTGCCGAACGCGGACCTGCCCGCCGCGGCCAGCACCCCCGCGAGCGCGCTCGACTGGGTGCGCAAGAACGTGGCGGCCTACCCGGCCACGAAGATCACCGCCGTGGCCGTCGGGAACGAGGTGTTCGACGACAGGCCGGACCTCAACTCGCAGCTCGTCCAGCTCATGACCAACGTGCAGGCCGCGCTGGCGCAGCTGGGCCTCGCCGACACCGTCAAGGTGACCACGCCGATCGCGTTCTCGGCCGTCACCGACTCGTTCCCGCCGTCCAAGGGCCGGTTCGTGGACAAGGTTGCCGAGCCGGTGATGCGGCCCATGCTCCAGTTCCTGCAGCAGACGGGGTCCTTCCTCTCCATCAACCTCTACCCGTACATTGCGCAGCTGGACAACCCCAACATCCCCCTCCCCTACGCCCTGGGGAACTACGAGGCCGGCGTTCCCGCCGACGGCAAGCTGTACCACAGCCTGCTGGACGCCCAGCTCGACGCCACCTACTCCGCCATGGGCAAGCTGGGATTCTCCGATTCGCGGAGGATGCTGGCGTCCCGAAGAAGTGTCAAAGTCTACGTCACGGAGACAGGCCGCCCGTCGCGAGGGAACATCCGGCGAGGCGGCCGCGCCAGGCGCTTGGCGGACGGGGATGGCGACACGATCACCGTGGCCAACGCCCAGGCGTACAACAACTACGTCATCAAGCGCGTGCTGGCCGGCAACACCGGCACGCCGGGCCACCCGGACGCCGACATGGACGTCTTCATCTTCGCCCTGTTCAACGAGAACCTCAAGGGCGGGAGCGACAGCTTCGAGGCCAACTTCGGGCTGTTCGACCCGGTCACCTTGCAGAAGATTTACCCGTTCGACTTCCACGGCGGCCCGAAGACGGACACGTGGTGCGTGGCGAAACGGGGGTGGACGACGCGCGGCTGCAGGCTGCGCTGGACTTCGCTTGCGGCCAAGGCGGCGCGGACTGCAGCGCCATCCAGCCCGGCGCGTCCTGCTTCCAGCCCGACACCAAGCTCGCGCACGCCTCGTATGCGTTCAACGACTACTACCGCCGCAACGGCCGGGCTCCCGGGACATGCGACTTCAACGGCGCCGCCTCCGTCGTCAACCAAGCACCAGGTCAGCACAAATTCTTCTTCCGATGTCCATATCCACTGCGTAACCGTCAACGAGCTGATCTCACTATGTATTCTTGTTCCCCACCGACGAGATAGACATTTGTTGGAGCTGGTGCGTGGCGAACGCCGGGGTCGGGGCCACGCGCTTGCAGAACGCACTGGACTTCGCGTGCGGGCATGGCGCGGATTGCAGCGCCATCCAGCCCGGCGCCGCCTGCTTCCAGCCGGACACCAAGGTCGACCATGCCACCTACGCACTCAATAGCTACTACCAAAACAATGGTCGGGCTGCCGGGACGTGCGACTTCAACGGCGTCGGCTCCGTCGTCTACCAACCGCAAAGTGAGTCCACTGATCTGACCCTCGTCGGTCGTCTCCTCTTGCAATATCCTTATATGGGTATATAAATGGATCATAAGAAAAATATAACGGTGACCTTACCGGCGTTTGAAACTCTGTTTTGCAGAGGTTGGAAACTGCGTGCTCCCGCCTTCGAATGCCTCTTAGGCTGAGCTTCAACCTGAGAAGGCTGCATCACTTCTCTATGTGCGGATTTAATAGGAACCCATGTCAGCTACAAACTGAGTTGCTCTGCTATGCACCTGTGGACTGGCAGTAAATGCATGCACGTCCAATAAATGTATCCAAGTAGGTAGAATACATTTTAATCTATGCGAGGAACGTTGTTCTCATTCCAAAGGAAACTTGCACAACGTCTTTACGGCTTCAACTACTACTGTCATGGCGGGGCTCACTGTAGTGTAAAGTTATAATTTTTGATAAAAGTTTATATCTATAAACCGATGAACCACAACGAGAAGGTACGTGCATACATTTATAAATTATGACAAAAAAGTTGCGTTCATAAGTCCATCAAGTAATTTATGTATACAACTTTTCACAAATTTTTTTCTAAAATAGATATTTACGGGAATGTGAACTTTCCTAAAATGGAAAGGCTGCAACTTGCCTCCTAAATGGCCGGACTCGAATTAGCAAGCCCCTAAAACATTCCACTATGGAAAAGAACAACATAGTTACTAATTTTTCATTACTAAGTTTTTTCCAACGGTGCGACATCTATAAATAACTACTGCTCACTCCATTGCTATTTATAAGCATTTCTGGAATACCAAGACAAAAAATAGTCAAGAGGGGAGGAGACATATATCCTCTCATTTTATACTATCTCATAAATTAAACCCCCCTCTCCTCACCCACCAACCCATTAAATTTTTTCTTATCTGTAGAGATAATTATATTGCAGAACAAAATTCAAATCCCTAAAATGCTGACGTATAGGAATAGAGGAAGTACAACCTATATAAAAATACACACGGCGCCGCCTCCGTCGTCAACCAAGAGGTGAGCACAAATTCTCCGCCATCTAATGTCCATATCCATTTGTAATCGTCAACAGCTCGATCTCCCTATGTATTCTTGTTCCCCACCGAGATAGACATTTGTTGGAGCTGGTGCGTGGCGAACGCCGCGGTCGAGGCCACGCGCTTGCAGAACGCACTAGACTTCGCCTGCGGGCATGGCGCGGACTGCAGCGCCATCCAGCCCGGCGCCGCATGCTTCCAGCCGGACACCAAGGTCGATCATGCCACCTACGCACTCAATAGCTACTACCAAAACAATGGTCGGGCTGCCGGGACGTGCGACTTCAACGGCGTCGGCTCCGTCGTCTACCAACCGCAAAGTGAGTCCACTCTGACCCTCATTGGTCATCTCCTCTTGCAACATCCCTTTATGGCTACTCCTCGGTTCCAATTTTAATGATGTTCCGACCAATGTTTTTGGCCTGCGGCAGCACAAATTTCGGGTTTGAAACGTCGACAAATTGAGAATGGAGGAGTATATAAATAGATCATGAGAAAAAATATAACGGTGACCTTACCGGCGTTTGAAACTCTGTTTTGCAGAGGTTGGAAACTGCGTGCTCCCGCCTTCGAATGCCTAGGCTGAGGTTCAACTCAAGAAACAACGGTGAACTCTGAGAAAGCTGCATCACTCACTTCTCTTCTCTGTGTGCGGAATAGGAACCCATGTCAGCTACAAGCTGGGTTGCTCTGCTATGCGCCTGTGGACGCGCATTAAATGCATGCACGTCCAATAAATGTGTCTACAAGTTAGGTGAACACATTTCAATCTACTTATATGCGAGGAACGTTGTATTCTTATTCCAAAGGAAACTTGCATAACTCGTTTACGGCTTTAACCATCTACATATATGCGAGGAACGTTGTATGCGCTAATGACATGACGAGGCTCACTGTAGTGTAAAAATCATAAATTTTGATAAAAAACATTATATCTATAAGCCGCAACGAGAAGTTATGTGAATGTATGTATAAGTTATGACAAAAGGTTGTGTTTATAAGTCAATGTGGTAACTTATGTGTATAATTTTTGATAAAACTTTTCTAAAATGGATAATTACGGGAATGTGAACTTTTCTAATCTAAAATGGAAAGGCTGCAAGTTGGCTCCTAAACGCCGGGCCGCAAATTAGTAGGCGCTTAAAACATGTCACTTACATTATGGAATAGAACAACATAGTTACTAATTTTCCGTTAAGTTTTTTTTTTCGACGGTGCAACATACAAATAACTACTACTCCCTCCATTCCTATTTATAAGCACTCCTAGAATCCTAAAACAAAAATAGTCAAGGGTAGGAGAGACATATATCCCCTCATTTTACATTATGTCATAAATTCTCCACCCACGCACCAACCCATCAAATTTTGTCTTATCTATAGGAATGTTATATTGTAGAATAAAATTCCAATCCCTTGAATGCTTACATATAGGAATAGAGGGAGTACAACCTATATAAAAATACACACTAGCATTAATATCTAAGCATAGCTACATGAGAAATTACACCATGCATCTATATACTTGTTTTGATAAGTTGTGCAAGAATGAAGCATGAAAGACAACATATAATTGTAGGGAAGTTTTGCTCCTAGATGATCGCCGCTTCGCAGATTTTTCCGAGACACACACACACACACACGAGAGAGAGAGAGAGAGAGAGGTGTAATGGTGATAATTTAAGAATTAAAAACATTAAATTTATACGGAAATGTATGAAACATGATATTTATATATATGGATGAAAACGGATCGGATATGGATGAATATAGCTCGTTCTATATCATGCCATGTTCTCTCGATCCGGAGTCGGAGCGGATATGTCATCGGATAACTATTTCATGATCCTATATCTTATCTGATATTCTTATTTTGGAGTCGGAGTTGGAGGCAGATACTATCATAACATTCGTAGGGATAAAAATTATAGCGAAGACGTGTAGTTAGAGTGAAACTAATATATTGATTACTAATAGAGTAAAATATATGCCTGGTCCTTATATCTATCTTGTTGTGTCATTTAGGTACTTATACTCTTAAATTACATTTTGACTCATCAAACTTAACTTCAGGTGCCATTTAGGTCCCGAAACTTTTGAAATGCAAATGTAATTCTTTAAATTTGACTGCATAATTATGCAGGTCCTACAATATAATGCTATTATAATTTATTTTCCAATCAAGAAATCTTTTCCCAAAATATAGTTCATTGCTACTACACTTACAACCACTTGATTCATCACTCTTGCTGCCCAATCTTAAGGGGTAACTAGCTGTAATTTTTTGTTCCCTAACCTTACCTTTATAATCTGTCGTCCTTGATCAACACGGACACCCATTACTGAAAAAAGAAAAATGAAGAAAATAAAGTTTAGCTAGTAGCTATATCTAGCTAACGAGAAAACTGAAGTACTTTTGTTTTTTCACATCATAGCTTCTATCAATATTCTCAAAATACACACATTTGATCTAAAATTCATGTTTCATCTAACTATAAGTAAGTTATATCAGTGAAAAAATAAATTTAATTGTTTATTTGGAATAATGATATATTTCATAAGTATGGTATTTGATGACACCAAAAGTCAAGTTTGGAGAGGTAGATTTTCATTTTGAGAGAATAGTGATCTGACATATGGAGTTAAGTTTGAGGAGTTAAAAATGCAATTTTAGAGTACATAGACCTAGATGACACAAGGAGACAACTTTAAGAACCGACCATGCATTTTAATCTTACCGACATAAAGGAACATAGTAAATTTGTTGACTATTACATCAGACATAAATATTTTTGATCATATTTTCATTTATAATTATGTAAAGAACAAATTACAATAATTTCGGATTTTCGACTACTATTAGTCCATATCCTATCCCGCTTTCTTATTTCGGACTCGTATTCATATATGGATGATGTTGGATGTCTATTGATGCATTCTATATTTGATCATATTTACTTTTTCAATCTTTGAATTGTCAAATGGTGGGATATTATCTATTATTTCTCATCCTATTTATATAGATCATAAAGTTAGATTTGTCATCAAGGCTATTCTAATGCACTAACTAATTCACATATCCCAAGATTGATTAATTGCCCGTGTCATTGACTAACTAATTAACTGGGGGCAGCGGGATCTTGTGTGTGGAACCTACTGGGGATGTGCTATTAGTAGACGAGGAAGGGAGAGAGGATGGTGGTAGGGGAATCTGTTGGGCCGATACTATATTTTACGAATGCAATACGTACATCGTTTGTCTGTAGGAACATAAGATATGTTGAGTCCATATGCAAGTTTTTGATGGGCTGAATTTGGTTTAGTGACGAAAGGTGGGCCAAAAAACAGATATTCATGCTAATTGTCAAACAAATGTGCCCACAATGCAGTGACTATAGGTGGCCAAACGGGCCGCTCGGCACGGCACGGCCCAGGCCCGTGAAAGCACGGCCGCCGTGCCAGCCCACGGGCGGAGGAGCCGGTCCACGGTACAGCACGAAATATGTTAAACGTGTCAGGCCTACCCGAATAAAGGAGCAAAACTGAGAGGTGATAGGGAATCGAACTTGCAACCTCTTGGTTGTATTGTATTTAATAACTAAATTCCGGGCCATGCCGTGTCGCCCACCGGGCCGAGGTCTCGGCCCAAACACAGCTCGTAGTGTCGTGTCGGGCTAGCCCGACACAAAATTATTTCAGACCGTGCCGGATTTGTGCCAGACTTTTTTGCGGGCTTTCAAGCGGCCCACAAAGCACGGCCCATTTGGCCACATCTAGCAGTGACGGACGTAGCTAGGGGTGGGCATAAAAACCGATACCCAAAGATCGAAATCGAAAAAACCGAAACTGAGACCGAAATAACCGAAATTCCGGGTATCGGATAGTAGTTTGGGTAGGGAATCTAACTAACCGAACTTTTAATTTAAACTTTGGATCTTAGTACCAGGTATCCAAACTACCCAAATAACCGAAGTTATTAAACACATAACTCATCCATAAGTTTTATACCATTAAAATTTATTTATATTTTTTTAGTCAACTTTTGAGTCGTCATTTAGAGAGTTCATCACAATACTATAATATTTTATAATTTTATTAATAATTTATTGTGATGGTAAGTGATGGTTTGATATTTTTACGAGTTTAATTGTGAGGTGGTCTAAAAAGCATGGGTAGTTCGGTCATAACCGAAAACCGTACCGAAATTTAGGTACCCAAACTTTTCGGGTATTAAATAACCACCACTAGTTCAGATATTGATTTTAAAAAACCGAACTTCCAAAAAACCGAACTAACCAAACCGAAAGTTCGGTAAAACCGAACGCCCAGGCCTGGACGTAGCACTTAGAACTTGGGTATTTCCATGTTGATTAATCAAGCGAAAGATACAAGTAAACTTGATTCTTCGGTAATTTTTTCGAGCTACAAAACTATGCTAGTATAAGGTATTGCCAAATTATTGGGTACTCCTGGGAATACCCAAACAACATGCTAGGTCTTGCCACAATGCAACCAATCCGGAATTAGCAATGAAAAGACAGACGGAATATTTTTTTAGCCCATTTGGAAACATGACTTTTTGTGTTTAATTGGGAAACATACCTTAGTATTTTTGGCCCATTTGGAAAACGGGCGCGGCATTAGTATAGTTGATCCCCTCAAAAAAAAAATTAGTATAGTTGACAATCTGAATATCATTAGTGATGATAAAAGATATATAGCGCCAGGTCAACACCACATCAGCGTCACGTCGGATTAGGCATTAGTGACAAAAGTTACGATGGATTTTTTTGTATCACTAATCAGCAACGAAAAGCATTAGTCCAAACTTTTTATTGACGAGACACTTATTTTGCACGAGAGACAAAAGTTACGATGATTTTTTGTACAATTTCTTGTAGTGAGATGAGTTGGGACCACGCTGAGAAACAAAACAAGATGATTGTCTAAGAACTTCTCACTGTTCCTTCATCATCGCCCATGCCCGATGGAATTGCCGTATATTGTCTAAGATCATTGAGACCATCTGCACGAAGGAGCTTTCTTGTTCCACAGTTTTTCTCTTATTTCGTTCTTTCCATATATGCCACCAAAGGAAGGGAATACCAGTCCAACATTTTGCTTCTGATGTTTTGGAACCCGAAATGCTGACTGTATTGAGGAAGAGGAAACCAAGTGATACAGAAGGATTGCAGTCAGACCCTCTGCTTGGATGAGTTAAAGTTAAAGAAATAGGAATGGGTGCAAAAAATGTAGTTTCTGTTTAATTGATGAAACTATCGAACACCTATTTTTCAAGTGTACATATGCTAGATTTCTTTGGGGTCTTGTTCATATTTGTTTTTGTTTGGAACCATCTCAGAATGTAGGACATATGTTCGGGGATTGGTTAAACGGTGTTGGGTCTAAACTAAAACATCAACTACTCGTGGGAGCATCGGCTTTTTGTTGGGCTATATGGCTTAGTAGAAATGATGTTGTTTTTGATAAAGTTCCAATAAAATCTTATATGCAGGTACTTTACAGAGGAACTCATTGGCTCCGATTCTGGGGACAACTGGAGAAGCATGAAAAAGATAAGGAGGCAATAAAGGCTGCTTGTCTAAAGATGGAGACGGTGGCGATGCAGATTTTCGTCGATCATGAATGGAGATTTAGCAATAGACTTTGCATTTAATATCTTTTCATCCAAGCTTTTTATGGTCGATGTTCATTTTTTTGTTCAAGGCAGACGGAAGTGCTGCATTCTTGTAATAAGTGGCTGTAGCTTCTAAGGAAGCAAAAGCCGGTACTATGCTCCATTATCTAAAAAAAACTACTAACATATAGGATCCAAAGAAGGCCGGAGTGATATAATCGTTTATCGCTGCCACTTGGTGAAAGTCTTCCCGTGGACTTGATAAAATTAAGGTCGTTCGTGCGTAGTACTGTATTAGCAGTTTGGCACCAGGCCAAGTAGTCAAGTGGATTGAGCAACTGTCTTTCCGTGCTGACCGAACGTACCGACGGGCACTGCGTTTATTACCACTAGAGGAAGCCAAGTGACACAACAGGACTGCAGTTCGCCAGAATTACACTTGTTTTTATTTCTCCTTGCTATTATGTGTGATCTGGTTTGGGATCTCCAATACTAGTTGTGTATATGCACTTCCATCACCAACTTGACATAGTCCCTCATGTAGAATTTTATTGTCGCATCCGTGGTGTCAGATTCGTGTAGCTATCAACCATTCTGGGTGATTTCGGGAGTCGCTTTGAAGATGCTTTCCGATTGTTGGTCTTTTTGAGTCAGTCTACATTAGAAGATAGTAACACTAAGATGTAGAGGGGATATATATGCTTATTTTTAATCATTCAGATATTTTGTAAATGTCGAATGATGGTCGAGTTACTTGGAGATTATAATTGGTTGTAACACTTTTAAGAGTCAAAGTTGGGATAAATACAATATTCTCGTTATCTAAAAAATGTAAATAGACGATGCTGAGGAAGGTGTGATATGAAGAAACGTGGCTGTATCCAATGGAGTCAAGTCGTGGTTGGTTTACACCGACGAAGGGCGCAGGAGGCAACAAGTTGGCCCTATTGGCCCATACGCATGTACGAACGCACAGGGGCTGGTGTTCCACCATGTGCAAATTGCAGCACGACTGCCCAAGTCGCGGCCCGCGCGAGCCCATGAAAATGCAGCGCGCCGACGACCATGCATGCCTATAAAAATCCCTCGCACTCCGGTTGTTCAGCACACAGTCGATCAGCCATTACCAAAGCAGCGCAGCATTCCATGGCGCTCGCTCGCTCCCTCGCCGTCCTCGTTCTCGGTGTGCCGCTATTCCTATTCTCCTGTGCAGGTATGAATCGCACATTTCGAAGAAAGACTTCCACATTTGTTATTATGCATATATCACCGGTGACTGATGTTTGTTTTGCGTGCATTGCAATTTACAGAGGCGGGCGAGGTGGGCGTGAACTACGGCAGGGTGGCCGACGACCTGCCGGACCCGTCGAGGGTGGTGAAGCTGCTCAAGGACAACGGCATCACCATGGTGAGGATCTACGACGCCAACCCGAACGTGCTGAACTCGCTGGCGAACACCGGCATCAAGGTGATGGTGATGGTGCCCAACGAGAACCTGGCCGAGGCGGCTAGGAACCCGTCGTTCGCGCTCTGGTGGGTGACGAACAATGTGAAAGCCTACACGGCCACGAAGATCACTGGCGTCGCCGTCGGGAACGAGGTGTTCAGCTTGTTCAGGGCAGACCTGAACTCGCTGCTCGTCCCGGCGATGAAGAACGTGCAGGCAGCTCTGGCGCAGCTGGGCCTCGCCGACGCCGTGAAGGTGACCACGCCGATCGCCTTCTCCGCCGTCACGGACTCGTTCCCGCCGTCCCGCGGCAGGTTCCGGGACGACATCGCGGATTCGGTGATGAGGCCCATGCTCCAGTTCCTGCAGGAGACGGAGTCGTTCCTCTCCATCAATCTGTACCCGTTCATAGCGGAGTTGGCTAACCCGACCGAAATCCGCCTCGACTACTCCTTGGGGAACTTCGTGGCCGGCGTTGCCGTTGACGGCAAGGTGTACCACAGCCTCCTGGACGCCCAGCTCGACGCCACCTACTCTGCCATGGAGAAGCTGGGATTTTCCGATTCGCGGAGAAGGCTGGCGTCCACAAAAAGGTGAAAGTCTCCGTCACGGAGACAAACCGCCCGTCACAAGGAAAGACCAAACCTGGCCGGCGTTTGGCGGCTGGCGGGGATGGAGGCGATGCGATCACCGTGGCCAACGCCCAGACTTACGCCAACTACGTCATCAACCGCGTGCTGGCCGGCAACACCGGCACACCGGCCCACCCTGACGCCGACATGGACGTGTACATCTTCGCCCTCTTCAACGAGAAGGACAAGGCAGGAGACGAAATGGAGCGAAACTTCGGCCTGTTCTACCCCAACATGACCAAGGTGTACCAGTTCGACTTCCGCGGCGGCGCGGCGCAGACCTGGTGCGTGGCGAACGCGGCGGCCGGGCAGACGCGGCTGCAGGCGGCGCTGGACTTCGCCTGCGGGCAAGGCGGCGCGGACTGCAGCGCCATCCAGCCCGGGGCAACGTGCTTCCAGCCCGACACCAAGCTCGCGCATGCCTCGTATGCGTTCAACGACTACTACAATCGAAAGGGGCGGGCTCCGGGAACCTGTGACTTCAACGGCGCCGCCTCTATCGCCAACCATGCACCAGGTGAGCATCACTTCTCTCCATCTGTTCGTATCTAAGATTCTGATGGTTTCATATATGTCTCGTGCTCGTCATGAATTCTACTGGCTGTTCTCACTATGTATTCCCTTTACCGAGATAGACATCTGCTGGAGCTGGTGCGTGGCGAACGCCGCGGTCGGGAACGCGCGCCTGCAGGCAGCGCTGGACTTCGCCTGCGGAAACGGCGCGGACTGCAGGGCCATCCAGCCCGGTGCCGCGTGCTTCCAGCCCGACACAAAGCTCGCGCACGCCTCCTACGCACTCAACAGCTACTACCAAAACAAGGGCCGTGCTGCCGGCACGTGCGACTTCAACGGCGTCGGCTCCGTCGTCTACCAACCACAAAGTGAGTTCACTGCCACTCCTCGGCTGCTTCCTCTTGCCTGCCAATACTACGTGCGTCTTTGAGAAAACGGTGACCTTACTGGTGTTTGAATTGAATCCCGGTTTTGCAGAGGTCGGAAACTGCGTGCTCCCACCGAGTGCCTGAACGGGCTGAGGTTCAACTCAAGAAACGACCTGAGTTGCTCGGCAATGCACATGTGAACAATGGCCAGTAAAATCACGCACGTCGAATAGATGTATCCAAGAATTAGGAAGAACACATTAAATGTTGTACTTTCATATTTCAATTTATGTGTCACACTGTTGTGGAATGAACATGGATGGTGGTTAAGTCGATATGCTTCTTTATGTTTCTTGTTCCACATATATAGGGCATGTTTAACTGGTGCTCTGACAGAGGCAGCTCGGCCGCCGAACACGCGTCACAGCCTCTCAGGGCATTCCAAATTGGACGCTTGGGCGTGATGCCTGGCTCAGGACAACAACCAAGTACATCCGTCAGACAAATGAATTACGGGAAGTGTCCCGCAGACAAAGTTTTTAGTTTAGCGTCCTCCAAATAAAGTCCATTTTACAATGTTCCCTACAGAAGTTGTCCTATCTAAAAGTACACAAGTTTGTGCAACATGAGAAATTACACCACACATCAATACTTGTTGCATTATGTTGTGCAACAATACAACGTGTGAAAAGATGAAATTAGTTGAACACATAATTGTAGACAAATTTTGCTGCTGGACATCACGATTTTGCGGCTTCGGCTGAGAGAGGTGTAAGGGTGCCAATTTAAGAATTCAAGAGGCTAAGTTGACATGGCAAGTTATGAAGCATGCCACTAACCCCAGAAACGGAAAATTAGATGTCTTCCAGCTAGTCTAATGCACTATTGTATAATTCACATAATCGGCAGCGGAATCTGGTCTATGAAAAAGCAATTGGCCTATTGGTAATATGCCAGACGAGAAGGGACAGAGGAAGGCGGCAGCGGAATATGTTTGGATCACACTATCTTGTCCCAATACGCACGGCCGGCACCTGCTACATGACGTCGTTCGTCTGTAGTAATATAAGATATCGACAGTACGTCACGCAAAAATTGGATCTCTCACTTTCACAATTGTTTTTCAAAACACGAGGAATAGACACTCAAACTACATTTGTTTTTCATATAGATATAATGAGCACTATATGTACGAACACTCTACCTCATAAACAGATATGCATTATGCTTCTATAAACACCTCTGACATATTTGTGTGGGTTAATTTTTAAGATTCACGAAGTCATCAGGGGGCATCACACATAGTGGGAGACACCCCTTGCCATCTAAAAGAAAATTTCAACTAAGGCCCCGTTCGTTTCCACCCTCTAAAATTTATATACTTGTCACATCAAAGAGAATCTTACTATTTAGTAGTACTTTTATTAATTTAATAACAAAACCTATGTCGCGACCCCCTCTAATTTGCGAGACGAATCTAATGATCCTAAT
Organism: Chloris gayana; assembly: GCA_031894775.1. Lineage (NCBI taxonomy): Eukaryota > Viridiplantae > Streptophyta > Magnoliopsida > Poales > Poaceae > Chloris > Chloris gayana. The sequence continues at coordinate 395,594 of JAUNZO010001558.1, read as the reverse complement.
TAATCTATGTTTTGCTACAGTGATGCTACAGTAAACATCTTCTAATAACACCATAATTACCCTCGTTGGATTCGTCTCGTGAATTAGATAGGGGGTCTGCAATTAGTTTCGAGATTAGACTTTATTTAGTACTCCAAAATAATAAAATTCTCTTTGATTTGACCCTCTAAAAATTATATAGCTGGAAACGAACAGGCCATATACGGCGCCGCCACTTACATATTGCACAGCAGCCGCCACGAGACCCATGCCTATGCGGCGCGTTGACCTGGGTTTATAAAAATTCCCGCGCAAATCATTTGGTTCTCGATCGGTCAAGACAGGATTCCAATGGCACTGGCACGCTTCATCGTCGTCATCCTGCTCCTCAGTACGCCGCTAATCCTCTTCACCACTGCAGGTATAACCACACGGCAGGTATCATCCCTACGGTCTACGGATTGAGTGGTGAGTGATGTGTTGCGGCGTGCATTATATTGCAGAGGCAGGCGAGGTGGGCGTGAGCTACGGCACGGTGGCAGACAACCTGCCGGACCCGGCAGCGGTGGCGAAGCTGCTCAAGGATAACGGCATCACCATGGTGCGGATCTACAACACAAACCGTGACGTGCTGATGTCGCTGGCCAACACCGGCATCAAGGTGATGGTGATGCTGCCCAACGACAACCTGGCGCGCGCGGCCTCGGACCCGGCGTTCGCGGTCCAGTGGGCGACGGAGAACGTGGCCGCCTACCCGTCCACGAGGATCACCGGCGTCGCCGTCGGGAACGAGGTGTTCCAAGAGAGGCCGGACCTGAACTCGCAGCTCGTCCCGGCCATGGAGAACGTGCAGGCGGCGCTGGCGCAGCTGGGCCTCGCCGACGCCGTGAAGGTGTCGAGCCCCATCGCCTTCTCCGCCGTCACGGACTCGTTCCCGCCGTCTAACGGCAGCTTCCGTGCCGACATCGCGCAGCCGGTGATGGCGCCCATGCTCCAGTTCCTGCGGCGGACGGGATCGTACCTGTCGATCAATCTGTACCCGTACATAGCGGAGCTGGACGACCCCAGCAAAATCCCCTGGACTACGCCCTGGGGAGCTCCAGGGCGGGCGTCACCGACCCCGTGACCAAGCTGACGTACCACAGCCTCCTGGACGCCCAGCTCGACGCCACGTACGCTGCCATGGCCAGGCTGCAGCAGGTTTCCCTTTCCTCGGAACGGAAGCAGGCGTCCCCGATCGTGCCGACCTACGTCACCGAGACCGGGCGCCCGTCGCAGGGAACGACCCGGCCGGGCGGCCGCGCCAGGTGTCTGGCGGACGGGGACGTGGGAGACCTCATCACCGTGGCCAACGCCCAGACGTACAACAACTACGTCATCAAGCGCGTGTGTCACACCCGATTTTATTAACATAAAACCAGATGCACTCACATGTATGCCAGGATCAGTTTAGTCATACATGCTACGACAAATGATGAAATATCAGTATAACCAAGTAATCGTTAAACATCTTTTTACAATAGGACTCGTAGGTCTAAAAGAAAAGATACAATGCAACAATCAAGCGAAACGCGTCTCCATCAACCACGGGCGTTGTCCGGGGAACACCAGCCTAGTACGGCGCATCCGGGTCGAAGTCGACATCATCGTCATCACCTTCTCCTCCATTGTCCGAGCAGCAATTGTTCCGAGAATAGAATAGAATAGAGCAAGTGTGAGTACATGTAGTACTCAGCAAGTGTGGGAAAGTTATGACATGCTGGCTTATATCAAGAAAGGCTTAACTCACAGGTTGTGCACTATAAGCAAACTAGCCTAGACTCATTTTATAAAAGCATCCTATTTACTAGGTGTAATCTCCAACTCCAATAACAACCAGATCACAAGGATAAGCTCATCGGATTCTCAATCCGACTACTAACTCACCGGGGTTCCAACACCTGGCTACCAACAAACATCCAACCATCCGAGCCCCCTAATCGAGGAGAAGTTCACGCCCGCTCTTGACCGCGAGCACGGCTGTCATGATAGTTTATACCTTGTAAGGTTTGCACACTTTCACCATGAGTCGTGCTTCCCATTTTGCCGCACACTTCCGGGTGTGTAGCCAGGGTCACACTACAAGGCCTTTACAAAGCGTCACTCATTCTATAGGCACCCGCTAAGGTTTCACCGCTAACGACGATACATGGAGTCTATTTTCCCTCCGCTGCAGAGGCCCCTCTTGCGCCACTTCACATCCGAATGGTGCACACGGAATGAAGTGAACATCTAATTAATTGGCCGATCCATACCCATGTAGGTCTCACGGTTGCGTCTGTTCGACCAGGGTACTAGGTCCAAGACCGGTCCTTAGAATCTAGAGCAGGCACATACACAAATCAAGATCTCGTGCTCCCAGCACCATACCAAACAACCATCCTGCTCGGATTATCCTAAGCTCCACACTAAAACAATTACCATCCCACGGTGGTAAATTCAACATTAATCAAGATTATTAGACCAGGTCCCAAACCCAACCCATGACAGCACAACTAAGCAATTCTACCCAACATCTTATTTACTTGAACAACGAGGCTTCAAGGAATAATGCGGAAAAACTAGTAAACCCTAAACATGGGATTCAGATTAAGACAAGCATGCATGTTTTGTAAAACAACACATCCTAAAATAGGATCAATGTGATCAAGGACACTTGCCTTCAGGAAGCTGCTCAAACTCTTCAAAGTTCTGCTCTTGAAGGTTGAACGTCGGCTCTTGATCCGGTTCTATTCACGCACAACGATACCGACAAGCAAGAAATAAACAACACTAAGCATACAGACAAAACAGCATAAAAACAGTAAGTTAAACAATCTAAAAGAAAGCCTACGTCATGACGGTCGCGTGAGCGCAAGAATCGCTTAATTCCGAGTTCGTATGAAAAAGTAATGAGATAAACAAGGTATAGGGGGTTTTCTGCAAAACTGCGTGCAATTCCGAGATTTGTCAGAATTAATCTTACACTGGAAACTAATTACTGCGCAAGGCTGACGTCATGATGATGCGATAAGCAGAAAATAATTTATTTAAATTCGGAATTGTTGACTGGGATTAAGTAGTGACACATGGCAGCGCTTAATTGGAGAACGAAGGGGTAAGTTGTGATCTAATCTGAGCCATTGCTTGAAGATTCAACGCTTCACGGCTAAGCAACTAAACCAGATGGGGACGTTGCTGCTTGCCTGCAACAGAACACGGCGGAGACTCCATGGCTGCCACCAGAGCTCGCCGGAGACTCTACAAACTGTGCTACATTGCTTGGAAATCGAAGGGAACCGGTGTAAAACGGAGAGGGGATCACGGCTCACTCACCAGGATGTTGAAAAGAGCGGATACGACTGGAGTCGTGCTTGCGATGGTGGGGTGCGGTTGAGGTCGCCGGTGTTCGTCGGAGGTGGGTCTGAGGCGTCTAGTACGGATAGAGTTGGGTCGTAGAAGCTTTTCTGTGACCCTGTGGTTCCGAGGCAAAGGTCAAAGCGAAGATCGACGGCCTGGAAACACATAACGGCGAATCAATGGTGTGCTCACCGGAGTTCGACGGGGCGGCGGTTTCCGGCCGGAGAAGCGACGGGGATTGGCTCTGCGTGTTTGCCGTGGACCTGCGCTTCCGTTTGCGGCGTGAGAGTGCGTAATCTCGGAATGTACGAAGAGGAAAAGGGAGCGGCGACGACTTACAGAGAAGAACCATCAATGGCGGTTCTCTCTGGGCAAATGGGGGGACGAGAGAGAGGGGAAAGAGACGGCAACGGGTTGCGGATTTAGAAGGAGAGGTCTCCGTAGCGGTTCCGCTGCGTTGGACGCGCTCTGGGTCCGATTTGGACGGAGTCGTGGAGCATCGGTGGCTGCGTTTTCCGGAATCGACGCCACGACGAGGATGACAAATGGGTCCCGCGCGTCCGTGGGTTGGCTGTAGCAACGAGCTGGCCTGCTAGAGAAAAAAAAGTTTTGGGCGAGACTATGATTTTCAAAATCATGTTTTCTATTTTCAAACGAGTTTCTATCGTATTGAATTTTGATTTCCACACAAATGCAAACAAATAACATGATGCAAATTTTATTTAAACAAAATCTTAATTTATAAAAACTCAAATTAATTTTATTTTCGAAATTATTTGAAATTAAAAATTTGGGATGTTACAGCGTGCTGGCCGGCAGCACGGGCACGCCACGGCACCCGGAAGCCGACATGAACGTGTTCATCTTCGCCCTCTTCAACGAGAACGGCAAGGGCGGAGGCGACAGCATGGAGGCCAACTTCGGGCTGTTCTACCCCAACATGACCAAGGTGTACGAGTCTGACTTCCGCGGCGGCCCGCAGACGGACACGTGGTGCGTGGCGAACCGGGGGTGGACGACGCGCGGCTGCAGGCGGCGCTGGACTTCGCCTGCGGCCAAGGCGGCGCGGACTGCAGCGCTATCCAGCCCGGCGCGTCCTGCTTCCAGCCCGCCACCAAGCTCGCGCACGCCTCGTATGCCTTCAACGACTACTACAATCGCAACGGCCGGGCTCCCGGGACATGCGACTTCAACGGCGCCGCCTCCGTCGCCAACCAGGCACCAGGTCAGCACGAGTTCCCCATCTGTCCCCATATCTACGATTCTGATGGTTCATATGTGTGTCTCGTGCTCGTCACGAATTTTGCCGTCTGATGTTCTAACCATGTATCGTTGTTCCATTTCCTTTCACGAGACAGACATCTGTTGGAGCTGGTGTGTCGCGAACGCCGAGGTTGGGGACGCGCGCCTGCAGGCAGCGCTGGATTTCGCCTGCGGAAACGGCGCGGACTGCAGCGCCATCCAACCCGGTGCCGCGTGCTTCCAGCCCGACACAAAGCTCGCGCATGCCTCCTACGCACTCAATAGTTACTACCAAAATAAGGGCCGGGCAGCCGGGACGTGCGACTTCAGCGGCGTCGGCTCCGTCGTGTTCCAGCCACAGAGTGAGTCCACGCTCGTCGGGCGTCTCCTCTTACAATAATGTCTGATACTTTTTTTTTCTTTTTGCGAGTGCCCATACATAGATCCTGAGGAAAATGTAACGGTGACCATATACTGGTGTTTCAAAACTCTGTTTTGCAGAGGTTGGAAACTGCGTGCTCCCGCCTCCGAATGCCTGAACAGCTGAGGCTCAAACACATCAACCAAACGATGGTGATTGAAGTTTCAGAAGCCACCACATCCCTGTACCGAATAAATCCATGGGCACGAAGAATGGACATCGAATAAATGTATCCAAGAATTTAGACACAACACATTTGAAGGTGTAATTCAAAAATCAATTTCTGAAAATATACAAATAACCATGTGCATCCTTTTGCTGACGATATCGAATGAACATGCCAACCTGGTTATTTTCTTGTAGTTCCATGTATATTAAGACACATTTTAAAGTCTGCTTACCTCATGACAAGGGAACACGATGCACATGTACCACGGTTTCTATAATAAAGACAAGAAAATTGAAGTCTGGAGATTCTCTTTACATATTATTACTAAAACAGAATAAATTGCATTAGTATTCCTTTTATAATATACTAAAAAGGAATATTTGCATAAATGGAAAAGAAAAGAGCACTAATGGCACTTTGAGATGAATCACAGTAGTTGTTCTCAACTACTAGTGCTATACAAGAAGAATCAAACAAACAATAGTATGTCACAATTCAAAATCTGACAAAATTAAGCCACATCCTTTGCAATGACCGGTGGATAAGAACCACTACTGTAAGAGTATCCTGAGCTTCCATCCAAGAAAAATGTTGGTCTAGCAACGGGAGGCAGCGAACTGGTAGAATCACCGTTGAGCATAACGACGACATCCGACATTGTAGGCCGATCAATAGGGTTCTGTTGAAGGCACAACATGCCAATGCTGATGCATTTCAGTACCTCGGCTTCAGAGTAGTTCCTCCCTAAAGAATCATCTATTATCTCCGCTATTGATCCTTCAGACCAATGTCTCCACACCTAGCATCAGTTACAAGTATTCGATCAGTATAAGAAATAATGTATCTAACCATATTCAATTAATATGGCGAAATTGTCTGTTTATAGTCTGAGTACTTACAATGCTTACGATATCTTCATTTTGCTCACAATAGAAGTGCCCACTATTTCTCTGACCAGTTATAATCTCTATGACAAGAATACCAAAACTGAACACATCTGATTTTGTGGAGTATTGTCCGCGCATCACGTACTCTGGTGACATGTAGCCACTGCAGCGTGAAGGGTAACAATATGATCAGTTAACTTTGCATTATGAATGCGAAAGTAAGAACAAATAGTTAGTTACAAGTGAATAACTTACAATGTCCCAACGATACGGTTTGTGACATCCCGAGTCTGATCTTGCCCGAAGAGCCTCGCTAGACCAAAGTCACCAATCTTAGGATTCATATCAGCATCCAACAAAATATTGCTCGCTTTCAAGTCGCGGTGGACAATCTTCTTCTGAGAGTCTTCATGAAGATACTGCAATCCACGAGCAACTCCTTCAATAATGTTGAACCGTCTTCTCCAGTCTAGTCGTATTTTTCCATCGGGTTCTGGTGCAAAAAAAGAGAGCCTCAAGGTTGCTGCAAACCTATTATGTGAACAGTGTGAATTTAGATCATTCAGAAGGATCACAGTAGTACCAAAAAGGATGGTGTCCAGACTTTTATTTTGCATGTACTCGTAGACGAGCAACTTCTCTCCCTCTTCTAAGCAAAAACCCTCTAGCCGAACAAGATTCCTGTGGTGAAGTTTGGCTACCAGCACTAGCTCATTTCGTAGTTCTTCTAGCCCCTGATCGGAACCCTTTGACAACCTCTTTACTGCCACTTCTTGTCCAGCAAGATCTCCCTGGGCAATTTATTATTATTTTTCATGGAGTTGAATGAATAGGCTATCCCAAATACTGAAATATATTAAAGGTTTAATTTTCTACATGCCATTGAAAACATCCTTCATCCAGTATATGCCACAGTGAGTAACAAAGGTAGGCCTCACATGTCATTCACACACCGATGGCAAATAAGGGATTACAAATGTCTTCGATGGTAAATGATTTGTGTGATAAACTTCACTACAACTGAGTATCATTGTACCTTATAAACTGCACCAAATCCTCCCTCGCCAAGTTTATTGTTTTCATTGAAGTTATTTGTTGCAACTTGCAGTGAGGATAGCGATAACAAGGTTGACTTAATGCTTTCGAAGTCCTCAACAGAGTGAGCTGGTGAATTTCATCGGTTTGATTGTTAGCAATAATGAAGAACTGAAATTATTTATAGCTTCATGTTTGCAGGGAACTTACTTTGCCGAGGAAGCTTTGCTCTTTGGTATCTTCTCTTCTTGCGCACATTCCACATACACAAGGTTATGGAAGCTACTGCAGCAAGAAACACAACTGGCAACACGATTCCAATAATTTTCCCAACTGACTTCCTTTTACCTGTAATGAAGCCAAAGAAAATTCAGTTCAGGCATATATATATATCTGCAATCTGATCACTCACTTGGCTTCCATTCTCACGGTATTATCTTCTTCATTAAAAAGTAAAATATTCTATTATTATTAGGAAGTTGTTGGGACATAATCTATTATATATATATAATATATTATTTATTTAACAAAGAGTCATCACGTTCGCCGTCAAGGCCTAGAAATTCCGACATTAATCGGAGGAAAATAGAAAACGAAAAATTACCCACCACTAGCATCACAAAAAATATTAGACCAAAATAACATTAAACAGATTTAAAAATTGCTCACCACTACCATTAAAATAATATGACTAAAATACCCTCCTATATTTTATAAAATTACCCACCATTAACCCCTCTCTCTCCTAAATCCTCCTCGTGTTACAAGAGAAAAAATAATGTTGTTGTTTTCTTGAGATAATCATTACCCCTCTCTCTCTTCCTAAATCATCACGTCACACGGGAAACGATAATGACATTTTTTTGAGGCAATAAAAGAGAAGGCTTGATAGACTCACACACAAATGATCTGAATAGTAGTTGAGGAAGAAATATGATCATATAGCAATACATGTATTTTGAAAATTATAAAATAAATAGTCAGAACAAATAAATTTTTTTCATAATTCACATATTGTTTTATCAAAATTTAGTATTTATAATTAAATATCAAGACAAGCCACACAAATGCGCGGGTAGATGGACTAGTTAATTTGGAGGCAACGAGTATACCGAATTTGAGTGCTAGTTAAAATAGTTTAACCGGGCACAGAAAAACACATGAACTGCTTGCTGCTTACCATTGAATCATGTGTTTTAAGCGAAGCCATGTTGTGATCCAATATACGCGTATGTAGCGTGAAGTATGAATCCGGCTGATTCACATAATAACTCAGAAGAGAAGGGAAGATCTCACCTCCCACAGGTAGAACCTCCATGGAAGGCGCCGGTGCCGGTGTAGCAACCTGTCCATTCACCTGTAGTTTCACCATCGGCGCGCCGGTGTAGAACTTCTCCCCCAGCTCGGACCTCAGGTTACAGCGCGCGCCGGCGATCCTCGCGCCCTCCCCGTTCCGGTAGAACCCGCTGCCGTTGAACCACCGGGCGACCAGGTCTTGGAGGCACGCCCGGCACTGCGGCGGAGACAGGTCCGCCGCGCACTGCGCCAGGGACCAGATGTTGGGCACGCTAGGGTCCAGGCCCACCAGCTGCCCCGTGGCGAACAGCCTCCCCGTGGAATTGGCCACCGCGTGCTGCGCGGTGGCGTTGAGCAGCGCCGTGACCGCGCGGTCGTAGGCCGCGACGTCCACGCCGCCGCTCACGTTCGTGCCGCTGATGAGGTACACCTGGCCGGAGTTGTCCGGCGCGGCGAGGAAGTCGGCGTCGGAGACGCGGACGTAGCACTGGTTGTACACGAGCGCGACGTCCCGGGTACGGTTGCACATGCGCTGCACGTCGCGCCCGGCGAACGTGCCGCAGTCGAAGCAGTCGGACGCGCTCAGGTCGCCGCGGCAGAGCATCAGGCCGTACACCGCGCCGGCGGACCCCGCGGAGAAGAGGGACGGCGACGTGGACGCGTTGCCCTGGAGGTCGCTGATGAGCTGGAACAGGTTGGCCTCGTAGGTGCTGCCCGACGAGTAGTTGCCGCTGCTGCGGCCGCAGAGCTCCCACGGCTGCGCCGCCGCGAAGGGGAGCATGAGCGCCGCTGCGAACATGAGCACCACGACAGGACCGCGAACTGCGCCGCCGCCCTGCATGGCCGACGAACGGAGGAAGAACTGCAGTGAAGTTTCAGGCTTTGCAACAAGGGGGTGAGGGACGAGGAACTTCAAGTATGCACTCATGCACGGTGGTACGACCAAGACCAGACCATATCTTTGTTAGGTTTGGACGCTAGTTGAAGTGATCATTGTGATTATTTGGCAACTTGCCGACGACGCGTTTCAAGTGAAGCGAACAACACCATATGGCCTACGTGGCAGGCATTCAAAAGAAGATGTGAACAGGAGCGCAAGTTGAGTAGGGCTGTTTCTCGGAAACGTGTCCATGGGAGCTGCATGCCTCCAACTTGCTCCTAGTATGCGATCAACTCTTCCGTGGCCGGAGGGAATCCACTGAATCGAGTAAAATAATTCAGACCCCTCGACATCACTCGACACGGCCCAGCAAAAGCGTCACTCGAAAGAAGACAACAACGGCGCTGCTGGTTTCCTTCAGTTGCGGTATTGCAAGTTGCACACGGAGGGTGAGAATGCCCGAAATAAGATGGTATTCGCGGGCTCTTATATTCTTCACCTACTTAATTTTCTGAACATTCAAAGCTGAACGTTCACATCCTCACACCACAACTGCCCAGTGCGGTAGCTCTCTCTACGCTCTTTCCTTCCTTTTTTTTTCTTCTCTCGAGCCGGTCAATCCGTCTACCAAGCAATAGTCCATCAACCCTAGGTGTCTTGTCACAATTTTTGCGAGTAAGCAATTTTAAAATGTGCCTCTGGTCTAGTAGCAGCCCCATGAGAAATTTCATTGACATGCAAATTGGTTTGGATTGTCAATTACTTTAAATTTGAATGCGTGTAAACTATAACTCAAATTTTCGTAACATAAGTTGGTACCACCAAAAATATATTTTGTAGTGCATGATAAAAGAAAACTTTATGCCACATTTCACTGAATTTCACCACGGTTTGGTTCCCCAAATAAATCAGTAAAGCTTAACTTTTACCCCTTTTTCATGAACTAGTTTGTTTTGCCCGCGCAGTTGCACGGGCTAGCATATAGATAATGTTTGATATTATGCTATAGTATTATACTGGAAAAATACATCCAACGATGCTATATTACTGCTGAAATTTAGATAATGAAAAGCAAAGTACGGCAAGTTGATGCCGTGTTAAGAATTTGTTTTGTTGATGAAAGATATGTGCGGTATGTGCATATTTTTATTTTTATTTGAACAAAACATTTGCATGTCTAATTAGGAGGAACATGTGTGGATAATTTTTCAGATTGAAATCTGGTTGACACATGAGTGTCAAAGAGATTCATGAATCAATTAACTAAAATATTTATCTTTGGGTTTTATGGGCATCAGAACATAATTTTCAATATGAAAGGGGAAAAGTAATTACTATAAAGGATAATGCAGGTAGTACATCAATGTTTCCACAAACGTTTACAACTCATGGTGTTTTGTACATGTAATCCTATAATCTGCAGTACCGTAATCAAGCAGACAATTAAAAGATCTTATAAAAAAAATGTTCTCTGTGTGTGACCAACGATCCAGTTGATGCCAATATATGAAATTATAGTAATGATTTTTCTCTCTAATAAAGATCCAAACTGGGTTCACAACTAATAGTTTGTGTATGTAAATGAATCCATAAGTTTAAGGTGGGTAGTGCAGATGGCATACAGTTGGCTTCTTACCCTGTTAACGTGGCCTGGTCGACGCGTCATGCACCGGGCGTTGGTTAATAGTGACAACATTGGTAGCAGTATACTCAATGAAGTAAGGTGGCATATATCTTCCTTGTAAATGGCTGTATGTATATGCTCGATCATAGTTTAGGAGAAAGATCGAGATCAGGCCACAGCATTGCTGATCGAAGGTTCTATCAGGAGTTTAGAAAATCAATAATCATGGTCATATATGACCTGACCATATCCATCCTCTTTGCCAAATACATGTCCAGCACGTCCAGGAATCCATACCAAACAGGATAAGGATCCAAGCTCTGTCGTCCGCCATAGATTGCTTCGACAGATGACTGTTCCAGATGAAAAGGCGCCTTGGCATTGAAGAAGCCTTTGCCTGCTCCCGTTTTTATCTTGAATTCAAGAATATATGGTCGAAAATATTTGCTTATGGCTCACTTAGATGAAGCAGATTCCACTTGCTTGTGGTGATAATTAAGCATCTTACCATCATGCATCATAACCGCAGTGTAGGGCTGTGACCATCCTTGCGGCGAGCGCCATCAACCGCCCGTTGCCGCGGTTGTTGCTTTGATCTTGCGCCCTTCATGTATCCTGAACAGGCAGTCATAGAAAATCTCATCTATCCTTCAACAGGCATCCTAGGAGTCTCAGCAATGTTCAACGCGCAGATGACACTACACATAGAAGCACATGGTATTCACCTCCAATAATCCTCCATGATTAGCCTGCTGAACTTGTCTGTCCCCTCGTCTCAGATGACCCGCGCATTCGCAGCAGCATGGTCCTTGCTTTCCGCTGTTTAACACAGAAGCACAACTCCGGTACCCTGTCAGGGTCTGTAGAACACGACCATCAGAGCTAATGATCTTCCCCATCATTAGACAAACTCCACATAACAACATGGCCATTAGAGCTAACGATCTGTAGAACAGAATGGTCCACGTCAAGGACGTGGCACACCTCATGGTAACTATGGAAGACGAGCAGATGCTGAGGCAGTGCAATCTCTCTAGGCAAGCGTGGCGGCGGCGTGAATGCAAGTAAGAGTAGGAAGAATGCATTGATCCCGATCGTGAGTTCCTTGCGGCCGCTAGGTTAGGAAGAGACCAGAGACGTAATTGTTATTGGAAGATTAAGGGCTGGATCTCCTGCCGAAGGAATAATTGATGGCTAGATGTTTTGCTTTTTTGTGAGAATTTAGATGCTATTTCTCTTTTTTTTTCTAGACCCTTTGGTGGAAAGTTCTTCTTCTTTTATTATTAAATAGATTATCAGAATTTATTTAGAGGGAGTTTGGACCTAAACTCGATGTGCATGTTACTTTCTCGAGTTATTCCACCCATAGAAATTTCCAAAATTCAATTAGAGCCAGGCAAGCATTTTATTTAGAATTTTCTTTTGCAGGGAAAACCACAGTTTAAAATGGGGAAAAGGGAAAGATGCTTGAGGCATATTCCCGCGGGCCTGGTGGTCAGCCACACAAGGCGCGTCACGGGCGCGGCCGTGTGCCAACGCTTCCGTACGCCGACGCCGCGTGGTCGGTGCCCCGGCCGCTAGCCCACCTGATCGGGACGATGCCCAAGCCTTCCCCAAAACTGATCGGAAGCCTCTTCCACCTCTCTCCCTCACTTCGCCCCTGCAGAGCTGCCGCCATCCGCCATTGTTGGCCCCCTCAAGAAGCTCCACGCCCGGCCGCTACACTCCACCCCAGCTCGCTCCAACCGGCCCAATGGATGCGTCGTGAACCCGTGAAGCTCTCGGTGCTATTATCACGTTCATCTGTCGAGTTCTTCTTGCCTCGACGTCGATTCCACCCACACCGGATCACGTGCCGCCGTGTTCTTCTCGCCTCGACGTCGACTCCACCCACACCGGTGAGCCTCAATGCCTCTCCTACCCCATTGCGTGCACGACTCGAGGCCGCACAATTCTAACCTATTTTGCCTCTGTTTTGCCCAATGATTCGACCACTTGTCGACTTTTCCCCAACTTCGGCCACCGGCCGTCTCCGTCTTGTGACATCCCCTCCGGGACACCCGGGAATCGGTACGGAGGGACACTCGACGAAGCGAGTTACAACAGAAACATCATCTCATACAAGCCGGAGTATATACATCATGGTATATTACAACCAGGTTTTCGAAATACAAACATTGTACAAGCGGAAACATAATACATTAATGAAGTTTAACGACCTACGAGTCTTGCAGCGGAAACTTGTACTTTACAACAAAGACCACTAGCGTGATGTACCGAGCCCGTCGTACATCACGATACTCCTCGCTCGGGACGTCGGGATCTGTTCCCACTTGAGGGAACCACCCTCGGAACACGGCTCCTCTTCCGGACCACTACCGTGACGGTCGTGGAAGCACGACTCGGTCCTGAAAAACATAACGAACAAACCTTGAGTATTCTAATACTCAGCAAGACCGACCCGTCAACATGGCACGCTAAGGCCGACGCCTAGTATGCAAAGGCTTTCCGGCTGTGGGGTTGACTCTTTTGCGAAAACAGCACTAATGGTTGATCCTTACTTTCAAGTTTTAGCTCGGGTTAAGTTTAATAGAGAACAAGGTTTTGCGAGTCTACAACTACTGCAATCAAGTTTGCAAGAAAAGATCACTTTTCGACCAACACTTCTTTCATCTCTCATCATCATCTTCCAGTTGATTACTACGATGTGACGAGCTAAACAAGCGGTACTCATTACTGCGAGGGACAGCGATTCGAATCGATTTATACCAGCTGGCAAAACCCGACTACACGACGTATACGCATCACACCGATCGTATACGACAACCTTTCCCGCTAGCACCTGACAGCGAGACTAGCCATTTCCAACTCCCCGGAAGTATGGCGACGCCACGACTATCCTCGTGGTCGACCCATCTCCCTCCCGTGAGACTATCCTCTCACCGACGACCGATAAAGAGAGCCGGCTACGCTACATCTCCGGGGCGATAGGGTACATCAGCTTGCTGGGCCCATGATACCAGCATGTAGTACGGTACGTTCAAACTTGTTCAACTAAGCCGACAACGGTACGGTCCTCAACCGACACGGACGGGGCTACCACCTTGCAAGACCTCTCCGTCTTGCCCTTTCTCCTACGGGGCCCATCCGGTCTCAACTTCATTAACACTCTCACCTCATCATCTTTAGTGTCAACACATAAACGCTTAAAGCCTCCATGCTTTAAGTGCCCTAACCAGCTACCGTTGCCACTATGAGTTAAGCTTAGCCTCTATCGAGCTACCTGTACCGAGTATAGCATAAACAAATGGAAACCTATCTCATGCATCTAGGGTATCAAGCAACTCCTATAACTTAATGCACAATCACGACTCATTACTCGTGATAAAAGAAAAGACTTTAAAAACATAGGTGGGATGCACGGGGCTTGCCTTGATTCGTGTCGGAGTCGGCTTTCTCGGCGTGTTGGTCGACTTCGACGTTCCGCTTCTGCCTCGACCTCGGACGGAACCTCGATTACGCCGGAACCTAGGTCGACCAACAATACGTCGCGAATCACAACCATGCATGCATGAATGGATATGACATGATGTGCAATGATTGTATTAACCAAGATCGTTGATTAGCAATTACTCATTAATTAACCTTGTTAATGATTAACAATTAATCACGTTCGTTAAGCAATAAGTAATAATTGATCATGCTCATTAATTATTGCTTAATCAAGGTCATTAATTAACAATTAATCTCGTTTATTAATTAACACACTCTCATGTTCATTAATTAACCATTAATCATGTTCATTAGTTAACAATTCATGATTAATCATTAATCAATGATACACAAGGTACTAAATTGGGATCACATGAAATGACGGTGTTTATGTTCAATTTTGAAAAACAAACTTAACAAAAACTTTCGTCTGCAGTATCTCTAATTTTTAAAGAAATTTATTTTTCAAAATCAAACAGTAAATAGCATAAAATAATAGATTTTCTTAATTAAAGGAAAGGAATTAATTAAACTACGAAATCATAATTTCTCAAAATAGGCATTTGAAAACATAACTAAATAGAGAATAATTTTATGAACCTGATGAACTTTGTTTTGCATTTGTCTGAATTTGGATGAATATTCTACGAATATTTGAAGTTTGAATAAATCGGAAATGGATAAAATTGCAACAGGATTAAAGGCCTGCGGCTGAGAGTAATGGGCTGGCCCAGCAGCAAGGTGGCCCAGCTGCACGCGGCCCAGCCTGGAGCTGAACACGGCAGCCATGGCACACGACTGCCAGGGCGGCGGCGCGAACGCCGGAGCGGCGTCGGCGATCGAAACCTGGCCGGTAACCTACTCCACGGCTTCGGCGTGACACGACGAGTCCGACGGTGGAGTCGCAGGGGTGGAACCTCACCGGAAAACAGGCTGGCGGCGACGAGACGGAAACGCGGAGCTCCGGCGACGTCGCGTGCTCGCGGCAGTGCTCCGCTTCTTGAGTTTATTCCTCGGGAAGCTTCGTACGCTCGAGAAGAATACCGGCAAGGATGTTGTCGTCTTTTGGGAAGGGCTGAACAAGGTCGTCGACGGTGGAGCAGAACCGGACGGAGCACAACGGCTGGGGAAAAGTGATTTGCCGGCGACCTCGTGGGAGAGATGAAACCACAACATGGTCAGGGGAATGAAGCATAGAATCGTGCACTCTATGGATGAAGAATCAAACTTTGAGGCTCACCGTGGAGCACAAATTTTACTGCAGCGCCATGGTGGTCGGTGGTGATGGTAGTCCGGGAGACCTCAAAATACTCACTGCCCGGTTAACGGTTTGGGATGTGGTTTCTTCCTGGAGTTTGAGAGGATTGAGGCGCGTCTAGGGGTGCCTCTGCCTGGAGCTGGGATGAACTGTAGCAGCAGCGCAACGGAGCTTAGCGGTGGCAGCCATGGCAGGTGTGCTCCGGCGCGAAAAGAGAGAGGGATAGAGACGCACGGGCCCGGCCGTTTTATCTCCAAAGGGCGGAGGGTGAGGTGATGGGAGCTGCTGCGTGGCACGAGCTGGAGGAAGGCGCGCGGCCTGGCTGCTGCCAGCGCAGCCCGCGGCGAGGCGGTGCGGGACGAGGCGGTCCAGAGAGAGGAGAAAGAGAGAAATTGGCCACCGGCCCTGCTGCACATTTTTACAAAAACACCCTCCAGCTTTGCTTTAATTAGAAATCATACTGCCAGATACTCGAAAAATTCCGCGAAAAATCAAGGATGAAAATGAAAACATTTTGAATCTTTTTCTTTATTGGCCGGAGTTCAAATTCCAAATAAATTTTGGATTAAAAAATTCAAGTTGAAATTAAAAGAGAAGTTTTCATTATTTCTTGTAGACATTTTTACAACTAAAATAATTCCGTATCAATTCCATAAATCTATTATTATTATGTTTAATCAACAGAAAATGTTGAACTCCAAAAATTTCTTTTATTTAATTTCTTCTTTTAAGAACTTAACTTTAACTTAGGTTAACGTTATTATTTTATGTGCATTTCTTAACACAAAAGTAAATATTTTCCCAAATGCACATGATGACATGATGATGAATGCCATGCAATGCACTTCAGTTGTTAGGGTTGTTACAGCCCTCCCCCTTATAGGAATCTCGTCCCGAGATTCGCGATTGAAGCGCCTAAACGATGGTGCTAAAGAATTTGAGGTACTTGGATCGGAGAAACTTTTCTTATTCCTAAGTAGCTTTCAGCTTTTGAGGAATTGCTCTGCGGAGTTTTGTAGAACCAAATGGTTCGATGTCGAGTCACTCGATTCTTGGTGTCGAGCACTCGATCGGATGTTCGACGAGATGTCAATCTGGCTATAACTCGTTCCACCTTTATCGTCGATATGTGTACCGGTGGTTTAATACGCCTTTCTTTGAGATATGTGGAACACCTTGCGAATTCTCGATAAGTGTGCTTGGTAACTCCTAGCGATATGCAATTGATCCACCTCTTCTCGGCATTGGAAAGGCTCCAATGTAGCGGGAGCTAGCTCTTCTCTTATTTCAGATCGCTAGACACCTTTGGTAGGAAATGCTCGAAGATAGACTCAATCTCTACCTTCGAACACTAACTCTCGACGTCTTTTACTCGTAGAACCGATTAGTCGAGATTTAGCTTTCTTTAGGTTCTACTCGAATAAGGCTTACTTGCTCCCGGAATCTGGATGCAAACCGAGCTCCTTGATCCGAGATGATGGTCTTTGGTACTCTATGTAGACAGAGAATGCGGCGATGTATAGCTCGCATACTTCTCGGCGGTGTACCGAGTATGTACCGGTATGAAGTGAGCTGACCTTGGTCACCTGTCCATTATGACCCACATAAAGTCATGCTTCCGTGGAGTTAACGGTAAGCTGGTAATGAAATCCATACTAATATCTTCCTATTTCCATTCGGGAATACTCAAAGATGGAAGTGGACTCGCTTGCTTCCGATGACCTGCTTTCACTCATCGGCCGGTGTTTCACTCACAAACATACCTAGCTAATTCTCGTTTCCTTCTTGTCCCCTAGAATCTTTTCTTCAAGTCTTATACCTCTTGTTGGTTCCAGGATGAATAGTGAGTAGATGTATGTACTTCATCCAAGTATCTCCTTGCGAAGTTCCAAGTTCTTAGGTACTACTAGCCTATTCTTGAGCCGGATCACATCTTCGCTACCTCCTCGAAGACACTCCATTTCACCCTTCTTAATTCGTCTTCTAATGTGACTCTTACCAACATCTTTCTTTTGAGTTGCTACCAGTTCTTCGCGAATGGTAGGAATAAGAGCCAATTACTCAATATTCCATATGGAAGAACTCGAAGACCGGGTTCGCTAGTTTCCTCTTCCGAGTGCTTCGGTTAATAGCTGAGTCGTGAGATTGTTGCAATGAGCCTTTCGACTCAAGGCGTCGGCTACGACATTGGCTTTCTCGAGATAGTAACCTCAATCTCACAATCCTTTATCAGCTCTAGCCATCCTCGTTGGCGTATGTTTAGATCCGCTTGAGTGAAGATTTGTCCGGGAAAACACTTTTGCTCTCATCTACCGATCAAACAGGATGTCAATCCGGGAAGGGAATACTTGGCCTTAATGGGCACTCGCACTCAAAGTTCGATAATCTGCATATAACCTCAATGTTCGATTCTTCTTCTTGGCGAACAATGCTCGTCATCCTCAAGGTGATGAACTTGGGCAAATATATCTCTTATCCGAGTAATTCCTTCAGCTTGCACCCTTACTTCGCCAGCCCATAGGGTGGCATCCTATACTGGTTTTGATATAGATGCAGTCCTTGGTTGAAGTTCTCTCTTGAACTCTACTCGCCCGATCAGGTGGTAAACCCGGTAAGTCTTCCGGAGAACATCAAGGTATTCGCAAACTGCAGGAATGTCTTCCAAACTTTTACCGATAGTTTTATAGATCACCGGAAAAATAGCTTGGGAAGAAGTCAATCGAAGACAATCTCATCCATGAAGAGGAGAGTTCGGATGAGCTGCAAAAGCATCTATATCCAAGATCTGCCTTATAATACTTCATCCATCTCATGCCAAGAATCGCATCAAATCCTTGTCCGTCTAAGACTGTAAAGGAGGTGGAGTAATCCTTACGACCCGACTTCAATGGTATCGTGATCCTTTCGGAATCTCCTCGGATGTGGTAAAGGTGACACAACCAGTCGTCATCTTATTTTTACTTGCATGATTCTGCTTTGTTGGTGCGACACCTCCTTGAGCCAAGTGTTCAAGACAACCATCGTTATAGCATGGATGATCAGCGGTTTATGGAGTCCGGTATAAGGGACGTATACTCGATAGGTCCGATTGTTGAACCGCGGACTTGGAGAAGACCTGTTGTTGATACCGAGGTGGCCGGTAAGAAATGGAATCCGGTGGTCGAGACTCGAACCTCCGATCTGCTGCGAAGTGTAATCTAGATGATACTTAGAAGGTACCTCACTTCCTTGTTCACCGGCTGCTCTCTTCTTAGTCTTCGCTTCTCGATGAGCACGATAAGCATCCTCCATGAGTATAGCTTCACTTACAACTCATTGATACTAACTCCTCGACCCAAATTTAGAATGTCAAGGTGTTTGTTGTCACTTTCTACCACTTTCAGTGCCGGGATTAGGAGGCACGAGATTTATAAGGGGTTGGTGAAAGTCAATGATGAAGGAAAAGATTTAACGGGAATGGTTAAGATTGAGAAACAACATGGATTATCAAAAAGATGCGACAATGCTTTCGTCTATCTTGGTGTTGAAGGAAATATAGGCTTAAGATATTTATAAGGATAATTGCACCGATGAGTTTCCAAGACAGTATTCTTCTTTCCGGTTGCGTACCCTAGGTTATACACCATCCGTTCGTAAGAACTTTGTATTTGGATTCTCTTCTAGTTTCAAAATAGAGTATGCATCTCCACATCGCTCATGTTTGACTTTGAGAAGCGCTCGAGCGAACCGGCACAATTCGAAGGCAAAATGGCAATTTAGAAGTGCACAACACCCATTTCTAAACTAGCTCTCGATACAACTTATTCTAGTCAAATAGAAGACTACCCTTGCCTCATATGGAAGTCACAAGAATTTCAAGGATAGATAAGTTCATGATGTGATTGAGTGGAAGAAGGAGAATGACTTTCGGACTAGGAATAGTCACCTCATAATACTCGGTATCTTATCATCCGGAAGGTTCTATCTAGATGAAGAGTCCGAACAGAAATCAAAATGGTTATTACTGGAGGGAGAAAAAGATCTTTTGGTGGCTACAAGTGGTAGTTAACTGGTCATCTGCCTGGATAAGGCCTAGAGAAGTCGAAGTGGCATCGGTGACTAGTTCCTGGGTTCTTCTACTCTTTTATTTCGTCCTTCTGCTCTTCTTTGGGAAGTTATTGGACTTGTTCAAGATCCAAGTATCTCATCATGTGTTTATCAGGTCTGCACCTAGTTGTTCAACTATTTCTTTGGTAGCTTTGTAGCTATAAGTTGTTCATCCCAAGATTCACCTATAGCACCCATTCATACCGGCGTCTTTGATCTCGTCCCTTTAAATCCATAGTTCTCATATGGGGCTCCTTGATAAATACACATGATCGTCCTCGTATTTGATTGCCTTTGATCATCTCGTATATGAAAATCTTAAGTTTCCCATTCCATTGCCTCCGTGTGAAAGTTCCTCTTGACGTCTATTTCACTAACATAAACTTCTTCTTGTGCCATCCATAGGGACTAAATCTACACTACGGTACTAACTAAGTATAACCCCGACTTTTATTATAGCACTCAATATGACATGATGCATGTTCGGCAGTTTACTATACGTACTATAGTATATAAACTACAACGAATAGTTAGCACTTCCCAAAACCCGGACGTCGAACAGCTTAGTAAAAATTCTAACTATCCTTATAGGGCTCCGTACTCTCTCGTATTCTAAATGCACCGACGTGTTAAGTTTTAGAAAAACAAGCTTGTAATGATGTACTTGTTGCCTCCGAACCGCTCCGATACCAGCTGTGACATCCCCTCGGGACACCCAGGAATCGGTACAGAGGGACACTCGACGAAGCGAGTTACAACGAAACATCATCTCATACAAGCCGTAGTATATACATCATGGTATATTACAACCAGGTTTTCGAAATACAAACATTGTACAGCGGAAACATAATACATTAATGAAGTTTAACGACCTACGAGTCTTGCAGCGGAAACTTGTACTTTACAACAAAGACCACTAGCGTGATGTACTCGAGCCCGTCGTACATCACGATACTCCTCGCTCAGGACGTCGGGATCTGTTCCCACTTGAGGGAACCACCCTCGGAACACGGCTCCTCTTCCGGACCACTACCGTGACGGTCGTGGAAGCACGACTCGGTCCTGAAAAACATAACGAACAAACCTTGAGTATTCTAATACTCAGCAAGACCGACCCGTCAACATGGCACGCTAAGGCCGACGCCTAGTATGCAAAGGCTTTCCGGCTGTGGGGTTGACTCTTTTGCGAAAACAGCACTAATGGTTGATCCTTACTTTCAAGTTTTAGCTCAGAGTTAAGTTTAATAGAGAACAAGGTTTTGCAGTCTACAACTACCGCAATCAAGTTTGCAAGAAAAGATCACTTTTCGACCAACACTTCTTTCATCTCTCATCATCATCTTCCAGTTGATTACTACGATGTGACGAGCTAAACAAGCGGTACTCATTACTCGCGAGGGACAGCGATTCGAATCGATTTATACCAGCTGGCAAAACCCGACTACACGACGTATACGCATCACACCGATCGTATACGACAACCTTTCCCGCTAGCACCGACAGCAGACTAGCCATTTCCAACTCCCCGGAAGTATGGCGACGCCACGACTATCCTCGTGGTCGACCCATCTCCCTCCCGTGAGACTATCCTCTCACCGACGACCCGATAAAGAGAGCCGGCTACGCTACATCTCTCGGGGCGATAGGGTACATCAGCTTGCTGGGCCCATGATACCAGCATGTAGTACGGTACGTTCAAACTTGTTCAACTAAGCCGACAACGGTACGGTCCTCAACCGACACGGACGGGGCTACCACCTTGCAAGACCTCTCCGTCTTGCCCTTTCTCCTACGGGGCCCGTCCGGTCTCAACTTCATTAACACTCTCACCTCATCATCTTTAGTGTCAACACATAAACGCTTAAAGCCTCCATGCTTTAAGTGCCCTAACCAACTACCGTTGCCACTATGAGTTAAGCTTAGCCTCTATCGAGCTACCTGTACCAAGTATAGCATAAACAAATGGAAACCTATCTCATGCATCTAGGGTATCAAGCAACTCCTATAACTTAATGCACAATCACGACTCATTACTGTGATAAAAGAAAAGACTTTAAAAACATAGGTGGGATGCACCGGGGCTTGCCTTGATTCGTGTCGGAGTCAGCTTTCTCGGCGTCTTGGTCGACTTCGACGTTCCCGCTTCTCGCCTCGACCTCGGACGGAACCTCGATTACGCCGAACCTAGGTCGACCAACAATACGTCGCGAATCACAACCATGCATGCATGAATGGATATGACATGATGTGCAATGATTGTATTAACCAAGATCGTTGATTAGCAATTACTCATTAATTAAGCTTGTTAATGATTAACAATTAATCACGTTCGTTAAGCAATAAGTAATAATTGATCATGCTCATTAATTATTGCTTAATCAAGGTCATTAATTAACAATTAATCTCGTTTATTAATTAACACACTCTCATGTTCATTAATTAACCATTAATCATGTTCATTAGTTAACAATTCATGATTAATCATTAATCAATGATACACAAGGTACTAAATTGGGATCACATGAAATGACGGTGTTTATGTTCAATTTTGAAAAACAAACTTAACAAAAACTTTCGTCTGCAGTATCTCTAATTTTTAAAGAAATTTATTTTTCAAAATCAAACAGTAAATAGCATAAAATAATAGATTTTCTTAATTAAAGGAAAGGAATTAATTAAACTACGAAATCATAATTTCTCAAAATAGGCATTTGAAAACATAACTAAATAGAGAATAATTTTATGAACCTGATGAACTTTGTTTTGCATTTGTCTGAATTTGGATGAATATTCTACGAATATTTGAAGTTTGAATAAATCTGGAAATGGATAAAATTGCAACAGGATTAAAGGCCTGCGGCTGAGAGTAATGGGCTGGCCCAGCAGCAAGGTGGCCCAGCTGCACGCGGCCCAGCTCGGAGCTGAACACGGCAGCCATGGCACACGATCGCCGGGCGGCGGCGCGAACGCCGGAGCGGCGTCGGCCGATCGAAACCTGGCCGGTAACCTACTCCACGGCTTCGGCGTGACACGACGAGTCCGACGGTGGAGTCGCAGGGGTGGAACCTCACCGGAAAACAGGCTGGCGGCGACGAGACGGAAACGCGGAGCTCCGGCGACGTCGCGTGCTCGCGGCAGTGCTCCGCTTCTTGAGTTTATTCCTCGGGAAGCTTCGTACGCTCGAGAAGAATACCGGCAAGGATGTTGTCGTCTTTTGGGAAGGGCTGAACAAGGTCGTCGACGGTGGAGCAGAACCGGACGGAGCACAACGGCTGGGGAAAAGTGATTTGCCGGCGACCTCGTGGGAGAGATGAAACCACAACATGGTCGGGGGAATGAAGCATAGAATCGTGCACTCTATGGATGAAGAATCAAACTTTGAGGCTCACCGTGGAGCACAAATTTTACTGCAGCGCCATGGTGGTCGGTGGTGATGGTAGTCCGGGAGACCTCAAAATACTCACTCGCCCGGTTAACGGTTTGGGATGTGGTTTCTTCCCGGAGTTTGAGAGGATTGAGGCGCGTCTAGGGGTGCCTCTGCCCGGAGCTGGGATGAACTGTAGCAGCAGCGCAACGGAGCTTAGCGGTGGCAGCCATGGCAGGTGTGCTCGGCGCGAAAAGAGAGAGGGATAGAGACGCACGGGCCCGGCCGTTTTATCTCCAAAGGGCGAGAGGGTGAGGTGATGGGAGCTGCTGCGTGGCACGAGCCGGAGGAAGGCGCGCGGCCTGGCTGCTGCCAGCGCAGCCCGCGGCGAGGCGGTGCGGGACGAGGCGGTCCAGAGAGAGGAGAAAGAGAGAAATTGGCCACCGGCCCTGCTGCACATTTTTACAAAAACACCCTCCAGCTTTGCTTTAATTAGAAATCATACTGCCGAGTACTCGAAAAATTCCGCGAAAAATCAAGGATGAAAATGAAAACATTTTGAATCTTTTTCTTTATTGGCCGGAGTTCAAATTCCAAATAAATTTTGGATTAAAAAATTCAAGTTGAAATTAAAAGAGAAGTTTTCATTATTTCTTGTAGACATTTTTACAACTAAAATAATTCCGTATCAATTCCATAAATCTATTATTATTATGTTTAATCAACAGAAAATGTTGAACTCCAAAAATTTCTTTTATTTAATTTCTTCTTTTAAGAACTTAACTTTAACTTAGGTTAACGTTATTATTTTATGTGCATTTCTTAACACAAAAGTAAATATTTTCCCAAATGCACATGATGACATGATGATGAATGCCATGCAATGCACTTCAGTTGTTAGGGTTGTTACAGCCCTCCCCCTTATAGGAATCTCGTCCCGAGATTCGCGATTGAAGCGCCTAAACGATGGTGCTAAAGAATTTGAGGTACTTGGATCGGAGAAACTTTTCTTATTCCTAAGTAGCTTTCAGCTTTTGAGGAATTGCTCGCGGAGTTTTGTAGAACCAAATGGTTCGATGTCGAGTCACTCGATTCTTGGTGTCGAGCACTCGATCGGATGTTCGAGCAGATGTCAATCTGCTATAACTGTTCCACCTTTACTCGTCGATATGTGTACCGGTGGTTTAATACGCCTTTCTTTGAGATATGTGGAACACCTTGCGAATTCCCGATAAGTGTGCTTGGTAACTCCTAGCGATATGCAATTGATCCACCTCTTCTCGGCATTGGAAAGGCTCCAATGTAGCGGGAGCTAGCTCTTCTCTTATTTCAGATCGCTAGACACCTTTGGTAGGAAATGCTCGAAGATAGACTCAATCTCTACCTTCGAACACTAACTCTCGACGTCTTTTACTCGTAGAACCGATTAGTCGAGATTTAGCTTTCTTTAGGTTCTACCGAATAAGGCTTACTTGCTCCCGTAATCTGGATGCAAACCGAGCTCCTTGATCCGAGATGATGGTCTTTGGTACTCTATGTAGACAGAGAATGCGGCGATGTATAGCTCGCATACTTCTCGGCGGTGTACCGAGTATGTACCGGTATGAAGTGAGCTGACCTTGGTCACCTGTCCATTATGACCCACATAAAGTCATGCTTCCGTGGAGTTAACGGTAAGCTGGTAATGAAATCCATACTAATATCTTCCTATTTCCATTCGGGAATACTCAAAGATGGAAGTGGACTCGCTTGCTTCCGATGACCCGCTTTCACTCATCGGCCGGTGTTTCACTCACAAACATACCTAGCTAATTCTCGTTTCCTTCTTGTCCCCTAGAATCTTTTCTTCAAGTCTTATACCTCTTGTTGGTTCCAGGATGAATAGTGAGTAGATGTATGTACTTCATCCAAGTATCTCCTTGCGAAGTTCCAAGTTCTTAGGTACTACTAGCCTATTCTTGAGCCGGATCACATCTTCGCTACCTCCTCGAAGACACTCCATTTCACCCTTCTTAATTCGTCTTCTAATGTGACTCTTCGATTGTTAGGGTTGTTACATGTCTCCTCGGCGTTGACCCATTTCCGGAGCAACTCATCCAAGTAAAAGCCACGCCCGAGAAGCCCGTGCTCCGGTGAAGCTCGGGGACCAAGCCATCGACCTCGTCGCCATTCTATTCACCCGCATGACACCGCCGAGTTCCGCCACCACCCTCGCTTGCTGCCGGCAGAGTCCGGTGAGAAATCTCCTTGCTCGACCCCACCTCGAGTTACCCCGTGCCGCGCCGCTTCCACGGAGGCGCCCCAGCCAGCCTCGTCGCCCCGACCCCGCTCCGGTGCGAGCGCCACCACGCTCCGGCCACAGATCGCCGTGGTGTTGACGTCAAAAGTCGCCAACACACCGTTGTCCGGAGAGTCCACCGAAACCCCGGCCGATGCAGGGTCCTCGTGCTCCCAACGGACCGGCTCAGCTCGCCGATTCTCGTGTGCGCTGGTGCGTGCCGGATGGTTTTCCTGCAAACCAATCAAAGACAATAAAAGGTGTAAAATTCCAGGTCATCGGCCCGGATAGACCGATGTGCAGCCGTGGCCGATTATGGCATAAGATAGACAAAATCGGCCATCGATCGGGAGCAGCACGGCCCATCCATTTATGTAATAAATGCCAGGCAAACGAACTGCGATACAAACGATACTGAAATCGGCCGACGCTATAACATGCGATCGGTGGCTAGCAGCCGATTCCGTCGGTAAACGATCACATCATTAAGACTTTGTAGGGATGCATTATCGAATAAAATGTAAACAAGGTAATTATTAATGGGATGTGATTAATTTGATAGCAAGAAGATGGTTTAATCATCAATTAGATCAGTAAATCGGCCGATCAGGCATCCGGCCGATTTTGCCATTGATTATAGTAGTGAATTATTTAGATCTATCTAAATGTATAATGATGATCAATAAAATCATACTAATAACTCGGGTTCAAAAAGCAGCTTTAACAGATTTGGTACTAATTGAACATAAAACAGCTAATGAACGTGATAAACAATCGGCTAAACACTCCGAAAGAACGAGTAAGACAAATACAACCACACAGATCCCAAATCGACCGGTCGCTCCAACAGGACAAGTCAAGCGATGGCACACGATCGGACCAGGTCTAACGGCCGCGCACGCTCGGCCGATTCGGGACAAGCACAATCATAAACGTCTTAACTATGAAAGTAAATCTACATCCTAGCCAATCGGCTGTATGCGCCTAGGACAAGTCAACTATCGCGAAGGCAAACACGGGACACGTCAACTGAATTTGCACGATCGAATCAGCCAAGATGTAAAAGGACTTTTATAGCGATTCTCGTGACTCGAACGACCAAATCCGAGCCAATTGGCGTTGTGAGCAAAGAGCTGGAACGGGGAGGCGGGACAAGTCAAACTACCTCCACCACGAGCCCGGACCAGGTCAACTTGACTCATCCCGGCCGATATCCACTACGACGATTAGGGACGGATTTGGTCGCCGGATAACTAGCAATTAAGCCATCTAATTACGAACAATGCGCCGAGAACTAGACAACATAATTACCTTATCAAGCCAACGTGTCGTCGACCGGAGCCCCGAAGATCCCGCGCGAAAACGAGTAAAACTTGACGAGAAAATTAGGGTTTGGCGATGCGCCGAAAATTGTGTTGGATGTGAATCGAGTTTACATGTTACATCCGAGTATGTATTTATACTCGGCACAAAGAATCCTGCTCGGACCCTCTTCGGGCCGATTTCCTAACCGACTAAGATCTTTTTCCAAAATTAAACTATTATTCCTAATTTTACAACGTGGGCCGGGCCCATCAATGTTATGCTCATCTGTTGGTGTTCGCGCACGATTCCCGGGAGGTACGCGCCTTTTACTCTCCCAAGCGCCCGTCGGCCTTACGCTCACCAGACCTTCTTTTGACCTATAGTCGGCGACAATGGGTCCCTTGGTCAAAAACCGGCGTCAACACATGTCCCCCGGTGCGGGGTATGCAACGCATGCGTCGGACCGATTTATCCTCTTTTACCGCGTCGGTTTTACTGCCCGTCACTTCTCCATAAAACCCAAGGCCACCCCTGGTCATTCCCATCTGTTTCCTCTCCTTGGCTTTCGTCTTCATCTATCCTAGCGACCTTTGCCTTCTCGAGCCCTTTCAACCTTTCACCGCGCCGCCGCCGTCTTTTCTCCTCCGGCGACCATGAATCCTGCTCATTGCTTGCTTCTTGCTGCTGCCGCCGCCGACCGCGTCGTCGCTACCACCAACGCCGTTCCGGAGGTAATGTACATTCGAGCATCTCTCTTTTCTACCTTTGCAATTTTCTTTATGTTCTTGTTCTTGTTCATTTTCACGATCTATTTCCTTTCCGTTCCGTTTCTCATTTTAGCCCTATTCCTTGTTTTTAGGAGATCCGGAACCAAGTCGCCATCCCATCCAATATCCCCACTCACTTCCTTTTGGGCCCCATGGGTGATCCCGACCCCACGGATCTCATACGTGCCGAAACGAACCGGGTCCCGTTTCGGCAACGGTCTCCTTTACCGACCGAGTGGGCCAATAGTTTTAGGTCATGGCCGACTCCGTCGCCGGATGGCGCGATTGGTATAACCGAGTATCGGCCGTCCATCGGCAAGGTTGGGCCAATATCGGTATTGCCCACGCCATCAAACTCTCTTTGGCCGATCACCACAAGAACGAACCGTTGCTGGTGGCAGCTTCTTACCTGCGGTCGGATGCCTTGAAGCTGTTTCATGTTCGGCCACGGCCGGCTACCATGACCCTCCTGGACACGGTCATGTTGGCCGATTTGAATATCACGGCGGAGGCCACCCGAGACGCCATCCGCATTAAGTCCTCCCATCGGATCAACCCTAAGGACACCGGGGGTTGGAAGAACTACATCCGGACCTACAACAAAGGGCACGGCTCGGTCGATCGCCGCGAGCACGTTGCCTTCCTCAACATGTGGCTTGACCACTTTTTCTTCGTGGGGTCGGCGTAAGCCCCACAAACAACTTCTGCCGATGGCCGATGTACTGGCCGACAGCCATGCCCTCCCTATGGGCAAGTATCTTACGGGATCGGCCTACCTCCTCCTTCACCAGGTCTCGGTGGAGTTGCGCTCCGGCCGATCGGTCAAGAACACGGGAGGCCCTTGGTGGTTCATCCAAATGTGGTTGTCCCTTCATACCACCAAGGCCATCGATCCGGACCTCGGTGTCCTCACCTTCCCCGGCAATCATGCCGAATCGGCCACGCCCGATCCAGCCGATGTATCTCTTTCGGGAAGCGTTGTCCATGGCACCGGGGCGGCCATGTCGGATGACACCTTGGCATATTGGTTCGCCGCCCTCTACAAGGGCCTCAACAACGAAAGTACGGATTGGTACCCGTACATTGATTTCTTCGAGAAGGGGTATGACACTCCTTTCTCGATCGACCCCACCTTCCCGACGGCCGACGCGGAAGCGGTCAAGATCTTTACCACCTGCCTCCGCCCCTGTCTGCTGCCGACGGGACTCATTGCCGGGAGCAAGGCTTTCTGCTCCTATGAGTTCTACCACCCGTCGGTGGCGGCCCGCCAACTCGGTTTCGGCCGATTGCCCCCGACCTCTTCTATGTGGGGCAAATAAAGGCGCGATCTATCGTCGACAACGCCATCCGGTGGAATTGGCTCGTCGGTCGCACCGCCGATGTCGTCACCGGCGACTTAACCGGATTTTCCCCGGCGCCTCGGAGTACCCGCCTTTTCGACCGTTGGTGGGGCGAATGGAACCGGCACCTCCGCGGCCGGAACACCGCCTCCTTCTTCTCCGGCTTAGTCCTGACGGAAGCTTTCGCCGAGGTACGTGCAGCCGATTTATTTTTATAAGGCCGATTTTGTTGACGAAATCGGCCGCTCCAAATGCTCACCCTTGTATATTCTTTTTTAGTCGGACACGGAGGAGCCGCCGACCCGGAGTATCGGTGGCCGGCCAATTGCATACTTGATGCCGAGCCCAATTGCTCCAAATATCGGCTTCACCGATCGCACTCCCGCCCAAGCTCTTGCGGCGATGAGTCGAGGGCACCGGCTGCCCGCAAGGCCAAGACAAAAACGGCCGCCCCCGGCAAGAGGAAGGCCAATGTGCCAAGCTGCGGGGCCGATTCAAGCCCCAAAGCGACACCGCGCGCCGGTGAAGCGGCTCTGTGCGCCCGTCCAGACCCGGATTATTTCGGTGAACCTTCTCCGCCGCGTCGGGTTATTATCGCATGATTGCCGATCCCTTTTTTCACTTTTCATGCTTGTCTAACTATGAGTTCTTAGCAGGAATCGGCGGTTCTTCCTCCTCGGGCCCAGGACTCCAACACCGATAGGCCGATTCGCCTGTCGACTCCTCCACGGGCCGGGACGCCGACACCCGAAAGGCCGATTCAAACGGCTCCGGATCCCGAAGTCACACCAAGCCGGGCCGATCCAAATCCCACGGAGAGCCCAACTCGCTTGGATCGGCTGCGTCTTCTGAAATCGCCGCCGATTTTGAACAAGGCACCATTGCTTTGTCGAAGAACCGGCCGGCCGGGAACCGCCCGCGGCTTCTCCTGTAAATACTGCTGCCGATGAGCCTGCCGATGAGCCCGCCGAAACAGAACAAAGCTGGACATATGCACGATGCTGCCTCCGAGGATGTCGTCTGGAGAAGGAGGATCGGCCGGCCGAGAGCTGATCGGAACACATGAACCTGTGGGTTCCATGGCGCGGCCGATAGACGTCCGGCCGCTTCGTATCGATGCTTCACGGGTTTGTTTTTACTATCTCCCTTTTGATTCGCCGCTGTTCATTAACTTCACTTTATTTCTCTTGGTATTTCGGGCGCTCGGCTTCCCTCGTCTGCGCCGATTTTGGTATCGGCTTCTGGTTTTACCACCATGGCCGAAATCGCGCGCAGGCTTGAGGCCTCTTACGTTGGTCGCTTGGTGGCCGACGCACAACCCATAAGGGCCCGGTACTTGGAGGTCCGGACTGAGCTCCGGAGGATGTGCGCGATGCTGCGCATCGCGTGGCATACATGGAGTATTGGCAAATGGACTTCACTCGTGCCCGGCGGCGTTTGGCTCGCCATGCGGAGCAGCGGCAAGCTGCGTTACTTGCCGATAACTCCATCAAGCGCTGCGAGGAGGAGGTCCGGAAGACCCGGGAGATGCAAGAGCAACTCTCAAATCGGCGGGATGAACTGCAAGCAATCAACCAGGAGATTGCCGATTTGAGAGCATCTGCGGCTCTCAAGGAGGAGGCGGCGGCGGCCTTGGAAGCTACTATTGCACGGTTGTCGGCCGATGTGGCGGCTCGGCGAGAAGACGACGGACGAAGCCATTCAAACGGCCGAGAAGATGGTCGCCGCGGCGCAAGGCTGATGTCGGCCCCATCGAGGATGACCTATTGGTCATGGCCAAACTCGACTCCACGCTGGCCCGCGCACTATCTGCTGTCCAAGACTTCTGTCCCGCGGCGAGGCCGTTGACTATGCTTAGGTGTAATAGGACTTTGAACAAAGTTTTGGTTGTAAACATTTTTTTTTTTTTTTGCACTAAGGGCGATATACAATCATATCGGCCATACGAAGACGATGTTCAAACATCGGCTAATTTATCGGTGACTTCCTCTGTCTTACTTTCATATATTTTTTGGGCTAAAGGCGATACTCTCGGTATCGGCCGTCTCAAGCGATGTGCATCGACATCGGCTGTAGTCTCTTTTAGGCCGAACACTATGAGTTAATCCAAATACTAGGATAATACTTGCTTCAAATACTTTCCATTAAGTGCTCGGCCGAATTCTTCCCCTTCTAACTCTTTCAAAATATATGCATTACCCGGTGCCGATCGGCTAATCAAATAAGGTCCTTCCCAATTAGGCGACCATTTACCAAACCGATTGTCCTTCACACCGATCGGCATCCTAAGCTTCCGGACCAAATCGCCCTCTTTAAACTGTTTATGCACAACCTTCTTATCATAATGGCGGGCGACCCTTGCTTTATTCTGCTCTATTTTCTCCAATGCATCCGAGCCGATTTTGTACTACATCTTCTAATTCATCCATCATCAATCCGTAGATCTTGATTGGCGAAAGCTTTTGTTGCAACTCAATCCTTACGGAGCCGATAGTCTGTCTCCCATGGCGATGCGGCTTCGTGCCCATATACCAGCTGATACGGCGCAACTTGCATAGCTCCATGCCGTGACATACGATAAGCCCACAAAGCGTCCATCAATTTCATGTGCCACTTACGAGGATACTCTTGTATTTTCCGCTTGATTAACTTGATCGGACTCTTATTCGCCGCTTCGACTTGTCCATTGGCTTGGGCATAATACGGCGATGAATTAATCAACTTAATTCCCATCTCATCGATAAAAGATTGAAATTCGTCCGACGTGAATACTGATCCTTGATCTGTTGTGATTGTCTCCGGAATCCCAAACCTATAAATAATATGCTCTTTAATAAACGTTATCACGTCGGCCGTCGAAACTTTACGATAGGGCGCTGCTTCAACCCATTTTGTGAAGTAATCTGTAGCTACCAATATGTACTGATGCCCTTTGCTCGATGCTTGGATTTATCGGCCGATCATATCCATGGCCCAACCTCCGAATGGCCAAGGTTTGATTCTTGGATTCATAGCCGATGCGGGCGCCCTCTGTATAGGCCCGAATTTCGGCGAGTCTTGGCAACTCTTGTAATATTTGAAACAATCGGCCAACATTGTCGGCCGGTAATAACCAGCTCGCCTTAGCAGCCACTTCATTTTATGGGCCGATTGATGCGTTCCACAAATCCCATCATGTACTTCGCTCATTACCACTTTGGCTTCGGTATCATCAATACATTTGAGAAGTACCCCATCAATTGTCTTGAAAAATAATTGATCATCCAACAGCACATACTTCAAGGCTTTATATCTTATCTTCTTATCTGTAGGTTGGGATGGATTGCTCAAAAAATTTCGAATTTACTGTGCGCCAATCGGCCTTTTCAATATCAGCTATCTCCAAGCTATTTACGGCTAGCCGATATCCGGATGCTAGTTGAGCCAAGTTATTTGCTTCAAAGTTCTGCTCTCTTGGTATATGGCTGATTTTAACACACTTGAATCTTTCCATCAACTTCTGGCACTTTTCATAATACTGCAACAATATTTCATCTTTACACTCATACTCATCGGCAAGCTGACTTACGACCAATAAAGAATCGCCGAAAATTTCCACAAAATCAGCCCCGGCATCGATGAGTAACTCCAGTCCTTTTAATACTTGCCTCATATTCGACTTGGTTGTTGGTGTGCGCCTCTACTGTAATAGAATATTCACGTATTGCCCCCGAGGCGACACAACAACCAAGCCGATTCCGCTTCCTTCCTTGCAAATTGAACCATCAAAGAATACCGCCCATGGCACTCTGGTTCAACGTAGCGGCCGAGTGCTCACCGTGCTGCACTATTAAATCGGCCAATACTTGTGCTTTTACTGCTTTGACCGATTCATAGCCTAGATCAAATTCCGCAATTGCCAACATCCATTTGCCCAACCGGCCTTTGGGGACCGGGGCCGATAGCATATATTTTACGACATCGGCCTGGCAAATCACGGTGCACTCTTCGGCCAACGAGATAATGCCTTAGTTTTGTACATGAAAAATACGAGACGAGAGACATAACCTTTCCACCTCCGGATACCGTGTTTCTGCATCAATCAATTTGCGGCTGAGATAAAATATAACCCGCTCTTTTCCCTCCTGTTCTTGAGTCAACGGCGAGCCGATGCACTGTCATCGGCCGATAAATATAACTTAAAGGGTGTGCACGACTTTGGCGGAACCATCACTGGTGGGGACACCAAATATTTCTTGATATCTTCTAAAGCCTTTTGATGGATCGGCTCCCACCGAAATTCTTGATTGGCTTTGAGCTTTAATAATGGCGTAAATACATCAAGTCGACCGGATAAGTTTGAGATAAACCGCCTAATAAAATTTATCTTGCCGATCGGGGACTGGAGCTTCGTCTTGTTCGTTGGCGGTTCCGGTTTTCGGATAGATTCAATACTTTTAGGGCCGACTTCAATTCCTCTTTCATGCACAATAAACCCCAGAAATTGCCCAGCCGAGACACCAAAAGCGCACTTGAGCGGGTTCATCTTTAGACCGTCTTGTCTTGTCCTCTTCAACACTTCTACGAGATCAGCCACATGACTCTCGGCCGATTTTGATTTCACCATAACATCATCAATATAAATTTCCACCAATCGGCCGATCAAATCGTGATATATAAAATTCATGGCTCTACGATACGTGGCACCAGCATTTTTTAAGCCGAAGGTCATAACAACCCACTCATATAATCCCAACGCCCAGGGCATCCGAGCAGCTGTCTTCGATATATCTTCTTCGGCCATAAAAATTTGATTGTACCCAGCATTTCCATCCATAAAGCTCAAAATTTTGTTGCCGGCGGCTGCATCAACTAACAAATCGGCGTTTGGCATTGGGTACTCATCTTTCGGGGTTGCTTTATTCAAATTTCTGAAGTCAATGCGGACCCGCATCTTTCCATTTTTCTTTTCCACCGGCACAATACTGGAAACCCACTCGCATATCGGCATGGCACTGATAAAACCGGCTTCATACAACTTGATAATCTCTTCTTTGACGGCTTCATAATACCTAGGGTCAATTTTCCGAGCTCCACTGCTTATACGGCCGATATCCGGGTTTGGTGGGTAGCCGATGTTCAACGATCGATCGGGTGAGACCGGGCATCTCACTATAATCCCAAGCAAAACAATCTTTATATTCTTTCAATAAGGCCACTAACTCATCTCTTACTTTTTTACACACTTTCTTGCTAATATATGTCGGCCGAGGCTTGTCTCCATCCCCTATGTCCACTTCTTCTAACTCGTCGGCCGACACAAAACCGTGACCTAGTTTCCCATCTTCTGTTTCGTTAATCGGCCGAATCATCATATCTTCAATCCGTGTATCGATCGGCCGATTATTCGCCAATTCTCCTGAGGGGCCCATCGGAGCAGCCGGGAGTACCGACCCCCGGTCACAATAACTCCGTCGTCCGTAATGTTTATGGCCTCCGCATCCCAATATGTGCCCGATAAACAAGGCAAGCTCTCCAGGACCGGCAAACTCGAAATCGGCGGTTGCAATGGTTACAGATTTATCGGCCCGCACGATTTCAACCTTGTTGCCGACCCATTGAGCCAAACAACTGGTGCATGGTCGATGGGATGCAACAATTGGCATGAATCCGGTCTCTCCCCAACAAAGTTGTGTACGCACCTTTCCCGTCGATGATGAAAAAAGTAGTGGGTATGGTTTTGCTGCCCACGAGTGATCTCCATTATTGCGGCCCCACGCACATCTTGGCTTCTCCCGCTGTAATCCTTGAGCGTCGGATTAGCCTTCATCATTTCTTCCGGAGTTTTCCCAAGCTTGCGGTACGTGGTAATCGGCATGACATTAACCGCTGCTCCTCCATCCACCAACATCTTCCTCATCGGCGACCCGTTGATGTAGCCGCTAATATACAACGCCCCGAGATGCAAATGATCGAGTTAAGCGGCTTATCAAATACTGCCGATTCCGGCGTCCAAAGAATCTCCGAAGTCTCCCCAAGCTGGTTCTTCTTCAGCCGAATTTTCATCGGCCGATCCGACAATCCGGGGCATCGGGGACATCATATTCACTGCAGCTTCAGCTCGGACCACTGAGACTGCACTTTCGGCCTCCATTCCTTCTTGGGCTTGGACTCATCATCTTGGTCATCTCCGTAATGCCGTCCACCCTGATTTCCCGACAACGCATTCTTTGAAGCCTCCTCTTTTGGGTTTCGTTGAGCAAACCACCGGGGCACCACTTGTCCTTCGTTCTCGGTTTGATCACCTCTCGAATCTTCATGGCATTGGTAATCAAACTCTTCTTCATCATTGATTGGCCCCGATCGATCGTGAACGGAGGTTCTCTTTGGCACTACGTATCTTCGTTCATCATATACGTGATCATAGCCGATTGCTCTTACGGGGGCCGATTGTTGAGATTCATAGTTGCAACCAATCGGCCGCCCACGGTAACTTGATGACCCGTCATCACGATACTCTTCTTGGCTAGTGCACTACGGACAGTTCTCGATAGATGGAAGCTTCATGTTTCGGTCCCAGCGATGCTGAAAGAAAGGACAATCCCGGTGTGGGTCAAAATCTTCTCGGCGGACCACGCTTTGCATGTCTGGCTGACTTTGACCGATAGATTCCTGTTCACGTGCCGCTCTGATCTCTTTCTTCCCTCTCCCTCTTCCTCTCATATCGGCGTATGAAACCAGCTGATCCACCGCCGATGGTATTTATGTACATCGTATTAGCCGGGAAAGGGTGCCCATCAACTTTCATCTTCTTCTTTACATCAGCTGCTCGCAATACCCCATTGTCAACTGCCTTCCGGATCTCATCTCTCATAGCATAACAATCAACGGTGTTATGATGTGAATTTCCATGCCATTTGCACCACTTAGCCATTTTCTTCAATTCCTGCGGCGTAGGAATTTTGTGATGAGGTGAAAGCTGGATTTTCTTTTCCCGCGACGGTGATCAAATATCTCGTCGGCCTTAGATAAATCAAAATCATATTTTCTCTCCTTAGGATTGACATGCGGAGAAAATATCGGCCGTTTATTATTAGTCCACTCAACTGCATTAATTCCCTCTTCATCATCTTCACTGTCGAAATCAGCATAAGCTATCCGATACCGCCGATTCCTGGTGAGCTGGAGATTTTCTTCTGGCCAACCGCCCTACGTGTCAGCTGTGCCAGCCCATCAAACTCATGTGGGGTAAACTTTTCTTTGATGTTGGAGAATAGCCCCGCATAAGCGATCTCGGCCAAGCTGTTGCTCTGTCGGGTTCGGATTGTAGCATCGTCCCCTCGAGTCTCGAACCTTTGTATATAATCGGTCCATCGATTCCCCGATTTCTGTTTCACCGCCATTAAATCGGACAAACTAAGCTCGGTAATGCCCGTGAAGAAGTACGAGTGAAACCTTTTCTCCGAGATCGGCCCAACTCCGAATAGAACCAGGTGACAGCGAAGCAAACCATGAAAAGGCCGATCCGGACAACGACGAGTGGGAATAGCCTAACCCGCAAAGCCTCCTGAGTAGATGCTTCACCAAGTTGTGCGTCATACCGACTGATGTGCTCCATAGTTGATGTGTTATCTTGCCCGGAAAACTTGGAAAACTCAGGAATTTTATACTTGTTGGGTAAAGCCACGGAATCCATCCGGTCGGGGTAAGGTCGCCGATACAATGCACTTTTCTCCTTAGGCTTCAAATCGAGCCGATCTTTCATCATATCGGCGATCTTAGCCATGAGGCTATTCATATCATTGGGTTCAACGAGTTGCCGATCCGGTCCCCGTCATATAAGCTGTGTTGGGCTGCCCCCGAGTCGGGTGTATCAAGCGGCCGTTTCCAGAAATCCCGGTGCCGGTGGCCGGGAACGGTGTTTGCGGAGCGATTCCATAATTCATGGCCGATTGGATCGGCCGTCCGATCATGAATCCCTGTCCCCCGGCCCGATGCGGTTGGGTCGTGGAATACCAGATATCGGCCGTACTATAGTGGGTGAGTTCTCGATTCTACTCGGGCCGGTATTTGGTACGTAGAAGAAATTGGGCTCTTTGTGCCATCTGCGGGACCGCTGCCACATTGGTCGCTGCCCCTAATTCAGAAATCGGCTGTTGTACATCTTGTTTGTCGCCTTCCTCCGTTACCGACTTCTTGGGGCCACTTGTCATCCTCTTTGCCCGGCTGGGTCGTCTTGGTACTTGCATTTGCATTGTCCTTGCCAGGCCATAGGTGAGGTGGCATTCCGTACGAGGACTGGAACCCTGCTGGTGGTGTAGCATTACTGGAGGCCAACTCCCTGAATTGGTCGTACAAGAGTACCAAAAGGCTGAGTGTACGCAGGTCCGAGAATATCCTTCGATGAACGAGTCTGCCATCAAGCTGTGTCCTTGATCAAATTCCCGATGGTGTTGGTCAACACGCACGATTGATTGATTAGGGCTCGATGAACGGACGAGTTGACCATATCATCGAGTTGGTTGGCATCCGGCGATCTGCGGGCTTTGATTTGGTCTAGTTCTTCCGGATGCGAGAATGCGAGGGATGTCTCCTTTTGTGGCCACTCCGCCACGTGTCACCTTCGGGGCTTGAAAGTACTTTTTCATTGCTTCGGCCGGGTATTCTTGGTACTGCAGCTTTTGTTCTGTCGTCATCTTCCCCCAGGCCGAAACCTCGTTGTCATCGAAACTTCTCCATGCCCTTTGCCATCCGTCCTAAGAGGAAGCCGGAACAAAAATCGGTCGATTTTCAGCATCGACCATCGGTGTTCCGTCCTCCCCGACAGCTTGCATGTACGACATCCTGATCTTGGTTGCTTCGGTCCCACTGGGCGTGCCAAAAAGTGTGTTGACGTCAAAAGTCGCCAACACACCGTTGTCCGGAGAGTCCACCGAAACCCCGGCTGATGCGAGGTCTGTGCTCCCAACGGACCGGCTCAGCTCGCCGATTCTCGTGTGCTGCTGGTGCGTGCCGGATGGTTTTCCTGCAAACCAATCAAAGACAATAAAAGGTGTAAAATTCCAGGTCATCGGCCCGGATAGACCGATGTGCAGCCGTGGCCGATTATGGCGTAAGATAGACAAAATCGGCCATCGATCGGGAGCAGCACGGCCCATCCATTTATGTATTAAATGCCAGGCAAACGAACTGCGATACAAACGATACGAAATCGGCCGACGCTATAATCATGCGATCGGTGGCTAGCAGCCGATTCCGTCGGTAAACGATCACATCATTAAGACTTTGCAGGGATGCATTATCGAATAAAATGTAAACAAGGTAATTATTAATGGGATGTGATTAATTTGATAGCAAGAAGATGGTTTAATCATCAATTAGATCAGTAAATCGGCCGATCAGGCATCCGGCCGATTTTGCCATTGATTATAGTAGTGAATTATTTAGATCTATCTAAATGTATAATGATGATCAATAAAATCATACTAATAACTCGGGTTCAAAAAGCAGCTTTAACAGATTTGGTACTAATTGAACATAAAACAGCTAATGAACGTGATAAACAATCGGCTAAACACTCCGAAAGAACAGTAAGACAAATACAACCACACGAGATCCCAAATCGACCGGTCGCTCCAACGGGACAAGTCAAGCGATGGCACACGGTCGGACCAGGTCTAACGGCCGCGCACGCACGGCCGATTCGGGACAAGCACAATCATAAACGCCTTAACTATGAAAGTAAATCTACATCCTAGCCAATCGGCTGTATGCGCCTAGGACAAATCAACTATCGCGAAGGCAAACACGGGACACGTCAACTGAATTTGCACGATCGAATCGGCCAAGATGTAAAAGGACTTTTATAGCGGTTCTTGTGACTCGAACGACCAAATCCGAGCCAATTGGCGTTGTGAGCAAAGGCTGGAACGGGGAGGCGGGACAAGTCAAACTACCTCCACCACGAGCCCGGACCAGGTCAACTTGACTCATCCCGGCCGATACCCACTACGACGATTAGGGACGGATTTGGTCGCCGGATAACTAGCAATTAAGCCATCTAATTACGAACAATGCGCGAGAACTAGACAACATAATTACCTTATCAAGCCAACGTGTCGTCGACCGGAGCCCCGAAGATCCCGCGCGAAAACAGTAAAACTTGACAGAAAATTAGGGTTTGGCGATGCGCCGAAAATTGTGTTGGATGTGAATCGAGTTTACATGTTACATCCGAGTATGTATTTATACTCGGCACAAAGAATCCTACTCGGACCCTCTTCGGGCCGATTTCCTAACCGACTAAGATCTTTTTCCAAAATTAAACTATTATTCCTAATTTTACAACGTGGGCCAGGCCCATCAATGTTATGCTCATCTGTTGGTGTTCGCGCACGATTCCCGGGAGGTACGCGCCTTTTACTCTCCCAAGCGGCCGTCGGCCTTACGCTCACCGGCCTTCTTTTGACCTATAGTCGCTGACAATGGGTCCCTTGGTCAAAAACCGGCGTCAACACAGGGCCACACATGCGCCCACACGACCGGGATCCCGAGTGGCCACGGACGCACCCAATCCTGAACCCTGTGGTCTTCTCGTGTGGCAGTCACACGTGGAATGTATTTAAAATACGCGATGGCCTTTTCGTAATTAAGCGTAACGTTGATTTAATCTTCAAAAATTCATATCTTTTAATCCAGATCTTGGAAAATTGCAAACTAAATTTTATTGGAATCCTTGAGACATGTACTTGTTAATAGTGCATTTAGTTTGACATGGAAAATTAATTAATTTAATTTCCTTTTTGGAGATTCAAGAATATGGCTTAATTAATTATTGGATTGCCTTTAATTTTAGAGTTTAGCTTAATTATCATCCAGAGCATGTGCTTAGCAATCAAAGGCCTTTAGATTGTTATTCTACCTAGCTTTTGCAAGGATTCATGATTTATTTTCATGAACATGTGATGATGATTAAAATGCTTGATGGGAGTTGATGAAATAAGTTAGATTGATAATTGCAATTAAACAACCAACCATCGCTGAACCCTAGTTCTTTTATACACAGTAGTTAGGTTGTTTTGATGAAATTCGCATGTTTCCATAATGTATCTATTTCTTGTTTTCACCAAAAATTAAACATCACTCTTGCATCATGTAGCTACGGTGGTGAATGTGGTGACCGACGAGGAGGAACAAGAAGCCGCCGCTTCTAGTGACGCAACTAATCGGGGTCAAGCTCAAGGCAAGCCCCGATGCACAACCTTTATGATTAAGTATCTTATTTTCATCACTGTGCTTGTAGCCTTGTACTGTGCATTAGGTGTATAGGAGTTGTGATGAAACCCTAGCATATTGTAGAACTATGTTTATCCTGTTCGATGACCCTACGCTAGATGCTTGCTTTATTAGGGTGATGATCCGTCGAGTGGTACGGAGACCACTCGTATAGTATAGGACAATCACTTTGGACATGATGCTAAGATTTGAGTATGAGAATAGAAGTTGGAGGCCGGACGGGCAACTTAGGTGAAAAGTGAAGGACTGAAAGAATCTTCAAGGTAGTAGATCCGTTTGTGCACATAAGCACCGCGTCGTGTCCGGTCCATGTGGATAAGTTTGAATGTAATGCTTGCATGCTGGTGTTAATGGGCTAAACTGATGTAAAGATGGGAGCCGCGAGGTCAAACAATACCCATCTCCGGGCAGATGTCGGGAGAGTGCGAGTAGGGAGTCATTCGCTCGCGGTTGACGTCCGGGACGTTGAGGGACCCTTGCTTGTAGGAGGTGGATTTGAGTTGGCTGAGTGGTAAATGAAGTGAAAGGTTGTCTCATGCGGCTTCGGGAAGCACGTATGTGACATGGAAACATGTTTCTACTCGAAGGATGTAAATCAATTCGAATCGCTGCCCATCACAACTTGTTCTCGTCGACCAGAACGTAGTAAGAAGAGGAACATATATAATGATGTTGATTAATTTGCTATATTGCTTATTACATTGCTTGGAAACATGTAATGCTCTAGCTTAGTGCAAACTAAATTTAATCATTGCTACAACTTAAAGAGTTGCTAAAAGATGAAAGTAAGGACCCACTTATAGGCTGGCTTAGTGCTTAATTATCTCACCCTCTGGACTTTGCATGTCTAGAAGTTGGCTGTAGACGGCCAGTTTGATGGGTCAATCTTGCTGAGCTTTAGTTACTCAGGGCTTTTCTCTATGTGGTTTTCAGAGAACCTAAATGCTCTTACAGCTCGCTTTATTAATTTCACTTTTATCACTCTATATAGATGA
Source organism: Chloris gayana (assembly GCA_031894775.1). NCBI lineage: Eukaryota > Viridiplantae > Streptophyta > Magnoliopsida > Poales > Poaceae > Chloris > Chloris gayana. The sequence goes on along the minus strand of JAUNZO010001558.1, from coordinate 354,524 downwards.
CAAGTTGTGCAATATATCAACATTCTACCTTTAACTGATTAATGGTGCTATCTTTCTAATAATTGATTACCATGAATTTTTTTCTCAATAAACAAATGCTTACACTTTTCTTCTTTGTTGTTTTTGTTTAGGAGAAAATGTCCAATGTAGCGAGTCTGCTAACTTTCTTCCAAGGCCGTCAATATGTTTAACTGCTTTTCCTTAGTCTACGGAGAGAATATCCAATGTGCACTACACGGTCCCATTGTTTTTTCTTGGTCTACCACTTTCCATCCTCTGGATTGCTTCTCTGGCCGCACCAGATATCCAGTCATTGTTCTCAACTTCTTTTGCGTCAACTTTTTGTTCTCCTTGCGTTAATTATCCCGCTCTCTGTCGATGGAACATAAACCAATTAACATATACCTCAGCTTCCAAGCTTTCCTACTTCAATGTTCGTCCATCCTGCCCAGTACGTAGCTCAGTAATGCATCTCACCTCCTTTCACATCTCACACTGAGATGGCGATGGTCAGTCATGGCGTCATCCTTTCTCTTCCTGGCGTGACATCGATGATAGTCGCCGTTAAGATGATCTTCTTCCAACGACTATCCGGTGATGTGGTCTCTCTTGCAGATCCGCATTTAACAGATGATACATGGCCCTGCATGAATTGTTCTCTGGTCTCTGCTCCAGAAAGGTGCTCCTTGCTTCCTGATTCCATCTTATAGGATAACACACTTTGGATACTCTTACTCTCCTTTGCTTCAAGCAAACATGTTTTGGTGTTGGTTAAACATGTAACCTTGTATTTAAGTTTTAAAATCGTAAAATCCCAAACAATATATGTGATGCCGCTCCTCTGCTACTCCTTTTCCTTTGAGAGATCCATGCATACATCTAGGTTCCCTTGGTGTGTGTGGTTGCGGCAGAAGAATTAAGAAATCTATCAAGAGGACAGGTGATCCCAGAAACCATCCGCCGAGCCGTCTACTCCGAAACTATGACACCCTGACTGTGACTGATGTGAAGATTATGAGAGTATACTGGGGATCGATCTCCTCTGCCACCGGCCACCGCGATTTCTCGCACGCTTCTACTATAAGGCACGTCGTTCAGCCGCCTTTATACCCCAGGTATTGATAGAAGTCTAGCCATTAGAGCAACTCCAAGTCTCCAACAGAGCCTCAAAAAATGGCCCTCTATTTTTACTTTGCAGGCCGGCCTGTATTGTCCAAATTTTTTACCTCAACTCCAACCAAAGAATGCAGTCCGGCCTCCATTCATGTGGACTCCACCTGTCAACCACACAAAGGAAGCATCAAATCTTTCCTCTGCTCGCGCAACCCCGCTCTTCCGTTCCTCCTCGCGTGCCGCCGCTTCCCGAGTGTGCCTCCACTCGGCGACGACGCGGAGGACCCGTTGATGATGTTCTCTTGCTGGTGGCCAGCAGCCGGGGCAGCGTTGGGGCTGAGGCATCGTTGATGTTGATGAAGACGGCACCGCATAGGGACTACGGGCGGCGGCGGGAGCTGCGGGCCGCCGACGGGTGGAATAGCGGTGAAGCGGAAGGGGTCATCGGAGTTTGGAGCGGCGGTGCAGCAGTAGAGGCGGATGCGCCGCGCCTGGTGCTCTGGCCGTCGAGGAAGTTGTGCTTATTGTTGTGCATCCAGACCTTGAAGATGCGCTTGCCGACACCAATCTTACGGCACCACTTGTCGATGATGGCCTCGTCGCGCTTCTGCAGGCGCCACCCCAGCTCGCCTCTCCTACACCGGGCCATGACCTGCCTAGCCCGCGACGCAGCCGCGTAGTAGCCCACGAACCTGCAGCGCTCGTGACGAGGACTGAGAGCCCCCAGGCGACAGGGAGGTGTGGAGCGAGCGGCGCGGGGACTCGGGCGCGAAGCACGGGCCGGGTCGGAGGAGGGAGAGAGGAGGATGAAGGCGAGGTGGAACTACGACTTACTGCTGTGGCGCCGCCCGCAGCCTCGTTGAGCCGGGAGCACCGGTGATCAGCGGCGCCATGCCCTCGATCCACGGCAATGCAACTGGTCCCCAGATCTCGGGGCTGGGGATTGGGGAGGATTGGGTCCGCGGAGGCGGCAAGGGGGCACTTGCGGTAGGCAGGCGACAACGACGTGGGATGAGGCGGCGTGTGTAGCCGGCTGCCAGGTCGGTGGCGGCATGCGGCCCAATAGAGAGAGAGAGAGAGAGAGAGAGAGAGAGAGAGAGAGAGAGAGGGAGGGAGGGAGGGAGGGAGGGAAGGAGGAAAAGAAAATAAAAGAAATAAAAAATTAAAAAGATAGGACCCATGATTTGGAGGGTGGGTTTGGAGGGCCTCTAAAAATAAAGGCTTGGAGCTGCAATTTAGAGGGACATGCAAAATAGAGGCCTGTTTAGAGGGCCTGCTGGAATGAAATTTTTTAGCCAAACCTCTAAATTTTAGAGTGGAGGGCCATTTGGAGGCTCCACTAGAGTTGTTCTTACCATGATACCATAATCGCGACTCGCGAGGAGAGAGATCAAGAACCACGCCATGTGGTGTTTCGTGCCTCTGATTTTAGTTTGGGGCTACATGGATGTGGATGAAGGCCCGGATGTTTTGTTTTTTTCTTAGTATTTTTAGACTATTTCTCTATTTTTCTAGGCATTGTGGTGGACACTTCATTTCTTTTTATTATTAAATAGATAGCAACGGTGGATGTTTTTTCCTTTCTCTTCAATTAACATCGTAATTCTACCCTATTTTTGGTTTGGTATATGCACATTAATATTGCTAATGTTAGCAATATAACTACTAAATATTTCTATGTTGAATCAATCTATGTTGTCATATCACCCATAAAAAAAATTAAGCTTCAACATCTTCTCGAGCTTATGTGGCCTACCTTTTTTTTCTCACATCACCCATAGAGGAAAAAAAAAAGGAATCAATCTTCAACATCTTCTGTCTGAGCTTATGCCGTAAATAGTTTATTGACCATACTATTAATTTTTTAACTTTTTTCCCTTACAATTTTGTTTTTTGACTGATCACAATGTTTCTTTTATTATTGAAACATGCATGTTTATTTCTAGTCTTTTTCTAATAAGAGCAACGTTAGGTAATAAGAAAGTAAATATAAGGGTATTTTAGTCTAAGTTTTTTTTAATGGTAGTGATGGGTAATTTTTTTGTTTCTTTCTTTTTTCTACTAATGTGACAATTTCTAACCTTTATAGGGAACATGGTAGCTCCATTGTTACTAGAAAATACTCCCAAATTATTTATCATTCTAGCTTTCTACTCGATTTATTGAACATTCTCTGGATCTAGACACACGTCTGTATAGATTCATTGAACATTCAATGAATCTAGACACCAAAAAACACCTCCAAATTACAAATAAACTAGGATGGATGAAGTATATAATAAATAGATTGAAGTGGTACCAAAGTATGTTTGCCATATTGAAGGACGTAGTAACCATTTCTTGCAACTTATTAAGGCATGATTCTAAAGTAGCTCAACTTAGGGTGTTCGTTCCCCTGCTAAAGAGCTAAAGTTGAGCACTCAGGGTGCCGAACAAGTGTGCTAAACTTTAGTCCAAAGTGCTAGAAGGTGGGTAAATGTTTAGCCCCAAAGTCGGTGCTAAAATGCCTAAAATTTTCTGACCCCATTTGAACACCACTCACCCCTCCCTTTCTTTCTTCGCTCATCCTCCCTATGCCCACAGCTCCGTACGCAACTCGCCTCCGCGCACTCGCTTGTCACTCCACCCGCTGCTCTACGCCGCCCACCACGCCGCTTTGTTCCACCCGCCCGTCGCTCCACTCACAGCTCCGCCCGCTGGTCGCCCTACCCGCCGCTTTATACGTGCACCGCTTCGCTCGCCAACCTCGCATCCATGGACAAGTTAAGAGCTCTGGCTGCCGCTGCTGCCACCGCTGGGCTACGGGTGGAGCGCGTGGGCAGCAGTGCAAGCGGCATGGTGGACGTGGCCGAGCCCGACTCAGGTGCCATAACCGCCACGCCCAGGACCTGGTGGGCGCAGCCAATGGGAAGGTTCTATCGTCGTGGTTCAAGGGCATGGTGCCGCAGCCCAACGAGCGGTGGGGCACACAGATATACGAGCGACACCAATGCGTGTAGCTTCGCACGTTCACCGACGAGGCTGACGCTGCATGGGCTGACGACGTGTGCTCTCCGACATGTACAATGGCTTCCACCACATGTCCACGCTCACATCACTATGAGAAAAACGTTGTTTGCCGAGTCCCTCACTCTTTGCCGAGTGTATTTATTCGGTCACTCGCAAACATTTCATTTGCCGAGTGCAAAGTGAAAAACACTCGGCAAAATAAATACATTCGGCAACATCGCTTCTTTGCCCAGTGTAAAAAAAACACTCGGCAAAGGCCTCTTTGCCGAGTGTTTCTTGTCTTGCACTCGGCAAAGAAGCTATTTTTGCCGAGTGTATTTGTTGACACTCGGCAAAGAATTAATTTTACATTTTTTACTCACCACATATAACATGTGTCACTCCATGTTAAAATTTGGAATTTATTTGTCTTTATTTTCTATATTTAGTTATTTAATTACATTTCAAGCATTTTTTGAATCAAGTCAAAATTGAACTACTAGTGATTCAAATAATAAAATACAATGGGTATAAAAGTTATATTTATGTTATTTAGCCTAACTTGGGACCATATCCATAAAATAAAAAGAAATTCGACATATCTTGTTTACAAAATTATGACCACATATATCCGAATGATTTTTAAATTCTAGAAATATCAAATAGTCTGAAAATCATGAGATTTGTCACGATGTGATGTTATCACATGTGGAAACCACGATAAAAATTAGAAAAGATTTCACATAAGTTGTCACGTACATCGCTCACAAAACAGAGATTCTTCTAAGAAGAACCTTAGAGTTTAGATTGAGTTGTTAAGATTTGGAGTAAAATTGATGGTCAAATTTGAATTTGATATAAAATTATTTTGTTTACGCAAAAAGATCAGATAAATCTTGTCACGTTAAACTTTTATCATTTTTAGAATTTATTTGATAATTTTATTTTTTCTCAATTACAGTTTAAGGGTCCGTTTGGCACGGCTTATAGAAGTGCTTATTGAAACTGCTTATGCTCAATAAGCACTTTAAAGTGCCAAACAGCAAAATAGCAAAACTGCTTATGTGTATAAGCACCTATAAGCACTTTGCAATTTTGTACTAGCATAAGCACTTTGAGTGAAGCAGCAAAACGTAGCTTACAGTACTTATGTGTGTGAATAAGCAGTTTTGATGGTTAAGCATAAGCAGTTTTGTCAAACGGGTTGACTGCTTATATACAATAAGCACTATAAACAGTTTTGACATAATAAACACTATAAGCAGCATAAGCACTATAAGCACTTTGTGCATAAACCGTACCAAACGCACCCTGCCGAGTGCAACAAACTGGCAGTCGGCAAACAATCCCTTTGCCGAGTGACGCAGCCTGGCGCTCGGCAAACAGTCCACCTCCGTCAAGTTGAGCTCCAAGTCATCGGTCCATTACTTCCCAAATGATTGCCTCCCATTGGTCCAACCGAAATCACCCGGATCTCACACCCTCCCAACCAACCTGTGTTTCTTCCACCGTCCTCTCTTCTCTCTCCGTCTCTTGCGGCTGGGCAGGGCTTCAGGCGCGACAGAGGCAGACTACGCAGCGGCTGGGAGCGGCAGCAGTGGGTGGCGGCGACCTCGGCCTGGGTGGCCAGGCAGCAGTCTTGGCGCAGTGGCCCGGCTCGTGGAGGCGGCGGCCCCAAAGCATCAGGGCAGTGGTGGCATGCGACGTGGTGGAGGCGGCGACGGCGGCCCGGTCAGGGTGGGCACACGTGACCCTGGCCAGGACGGGCACCCGGCACAGGGACGGTCTTGGTGTAGCGGCCCGGGTCGTGGAGGTGGCGGCCCCAAGCGGCACAGCAGCATGGAGGCGTCGGCGGCCCCAACAGGGCGGGGAAGCGGTGGTCCCGCAGGGCAGGCGCGATTCTAGCGGCCTAGCGGCGGCTTCCAGCACGGGCGCCGGACTAGGCGGCTTGGCTCCAACCTCTAGCGGCGTGTGGTGGGGCCGGCAAGCAAGTCGGATATTTTTTCTTATTTTTTCTGAAAATATTTACCGAGTGTCTATTTAGGAACTCGACAAACATTTTGTCGAGTGCTTGCACTCGAAAAAGGGCCTTTTGCCGATAGAACCTATGCCGAGGGTCCTTTGCCCAGTGCAGCACTTGGCAAAGGGTTTACCGAGTGTTTTACGGGGTTTGCCGAGTGCATCGGCACTCAGCAAACTGCCGTTTTCCGGTAGTTCCAGTTCTAGGAGCTTCGGCATCGCCACCATCGCCGTCGCACTCGACCAGAACGGACAAGGGTGGGAGATAAACATTAATTGGAGGTAATGAGGTCATTTTGTTGATGAGTGACTAAACTTTAGTACTTGGATGTTCTTTTCCAGTGCTAAAGTTTCGCAATGCTATAATTTAGTTCTAAACTTTAGCACTGCTAAAGAAACGAACAGGAATCACAACTCAGGAGGTTAATTTTGAATATAATTGTGATTCATCCCATAGAAAGAAGAAACGTGGTTTTCTTCATGCAATAGCGATGTAGAAAGAAGAAACGTAGTTTTGAAAGTCAAGTCGGTGTTAGTTTGTCCGGATGAGAGACATGACGAAGACGGCAGCGAATATGGTTGATGAAGCCTATTGGGAAGGTGCGGCCATATAAGATAAGGCTACAATGATATGTACGGTATGCGCAGGGCCGGCGCCCCTGGTTATTCTTTCGTCTCTACTAGCTAGCAGGACAAAGAGGATGATGTAGTCACGCAAAAGTTCAACCTCACGGGTGTCGAGCGAAGCCACGTTTTACAGACAATTTGGTCTAAGAAACTTGGATATACTACATGAAATTTGGTACTACCGCATATATAGTTTTAGATGTGTATGAAACTTTAAATGAGTAAAATATAAAAATTATATATATTAATTATAACTTTAGTTTGTAGTTAAGGCATATCTAGCATATTGATGAGCAATCGTTTCATACATCGATCTATTTACGTCTTCAAAAGTTTGTTTATACATCACCGAAGTGGTACAAAAGTATGTTCCCAGTATTGAAGAGAAACCACAAATTTCTTGCAACTTATGAAGGATAATTCTGAAATAACCACAAATATATTTCATCCAATACAAAGCATATATTTCGTCATGCAAAGGGATGATGTCATGATGAATTGATGATGGACTAGTAGTATGATGAAGAAATGTGGCTGTCGAAGTCAAGTCGCTGTTAGTTTGCCCGGACGAGGGACAAGACGAAGGCGGCAGGGGAATATGGTTGATGAAGCCTATTGGGAAGGTGCAACCATAAGATAGGGCGATAATGACCTGTACGGAATGCACAGGGCCGGCACCTGTTAATTCCTTCGTCTCTAGTAAGACAAAGCGGATGATGTAGTCACGCAAAAGTTCAAGCTCACGTGAGTACACGGCGAAAAGCCGCCACGGGACCCATGCACGCATATGCACAGCGGGTAGACGTTGGCTATAAAATTCACTCGCGCATGATTTGGTTCGGCACACACTTGATCAGTCTCTTGGCGCCCCTCGGCTCTCACCAAACCAAGGTAGCCATCCCATGGCGTTGGCTGGCTTCCTTATCGCCCTGCTCGGCACGTCAATGCTCTTCTCCTTGGCAGGTATAATCGGTGCGGAGAGACTTCCAATGTTCTGAGGATACTTACACTTTCGTTATCGGTATAGATTGGATTGAGTGGCGACTGATGTTTGTTGGAGATTTGGAGTGCATTGCAGAGGCGGGCGAGGTGGGCGTTACCTACGGCAGGATGGGGGACAACCTGCCGGACCCGGAGACTGTGTCGCAGCTGCTCGTGGACAACGGCATTACCATGGTGAGGCTGTACGACGCCAACGAAACGGTACTGATGGCACTGGCCAACACCGGAATCAAGGTAATTGTAATGATACCCAACGAACAGCTGCCCGCTGCGGCCGGAAACCGGTCGTACGCGCTCGAGTGGGTGCAGTGCAACGTGGCGGCATACTACCCCGACACGCTGATCAATGGCGTGGCCGTCGGGAACGAGGTGTTCAAGGTTGCACCGAACCTGAACTCGCAGCTCGTCCCGGCCATGACCAACGTGCAGCTGGCGCTGGAGAAGCTGGGCCTCGCCGACGCCGTGAAGGTGTCCACGCCCATTGCCTTCGACGCAATCAAAGACGCGTTCCCGCCGTCGTCGGGACGGTTCCAGGACGACATCGCGCAGTCGGTAATGGTGCCCATGCTCCAGTTCCTTGTGCGGACCGGCTCCTACCTCAGTATGAACCCCTACCCGTTCTTCGCATACGCGAACCAGCCACAGAATATCTCCCTTGACTACGCACTGGGGAACTACAAACCCGGCCATGTCGACAATAACACCGGACTCGTCTACCACAGCCTGCTGGACGCCATGACGGACGCCACCTACTACGCGATGGAGAACTTGACGGGATATCTCAATGTCATGTGAGTTGCATGAAAATCTCAAATGTCTGGGTCGATTCTCTCCATCACAAGTCTTACCGCTATTGATCATATACTCTAGTTCCTCGTTTTCCCTATAATAACAACATGGGTGACTGAAGTAGACGGGGTTGATCTTTATTTTTTTTATAGAGTTTATAAGGGGATTGTCTTTATTTTCAGGCAGGCTACCGGGGGAGGCTTTACTCCCGACACAACATACACGGAGTGTGGATGGCCAGGGCAAGGAAATGTCAAACCCGGGAAACCACCACGCAAAAGCAGTAGGGGTTTGCAAGCTAGCGATGGACTCCAGCCGGCGACGGTAGCCAATGCCAAGGCATACAACAACTACCTCATCAACCGCGTGCTTACTGGCAACATGGGTACCCCTCACCGCCCCGACACCGACATGAATGTCTACATCTTCGCCCTATTCAACGAGAACAAGAAGGGCCAAGGGCCAGACGACGTCGAGCAATACTTCGGCCTCTTCTACCCGAACATGACGAAGGTGTACGACTTCGACTTCCGCGGTTGAGAAGGCTGCATATATCACCTCCGTGTGTACCGAATAAACTAGTCAAAACCTACCCACACATTCTCACGGCTATGTATGATTTTAGAATGGAGTTCATTGCATTTGTGGCACTATCACTTTATTTTCTTTATTTTACATTAGACTTATCTGAAATCATTTAAAATATGCAAAAGAATTCATGGTTGTCAGATAATAAGAGGAACTAGTATATCAATATTGGAGTTCAGGAAAATAATTTTGTTATACCATGCTGATGTGTGAAGTCATCTATACACAAAGCGCTAGTGCAAATATAAAAAACTAAATATATAAGCTAAATATATAATAGAACATGCAAAAGTTGAAATGTAATAGTATAAATGTGTAACAGATGAACTGGCAAAAGAAATTCCAATTTAGAAAAGAAAACGCAGAGGGAAAATAGGTGTGAAAAAAATGCTGATGGTAGCATGCTTGATAGATCTATTGAAACTATTGTGGGTCTTGAAGGCAGCGTGCCCAGTGGCGGAAATTTGCTCTCGGCAAGACTAGGGCCACTAATTCTTGCTCAAGAAAATTTCTACCAACGAGCTACTACTTAAATAATATAAAAATTGATATTCCATCATTCACACTTAACTGGTTTAGCATATGCTAGAGTAAATCTCATTCATTTTTTTCTACTTGGCTCCTCGTCTTCATTTGAACCAGAATACACAAATATAAAGTAATTAGATATGTCACAATTTCAAGACTATGCAAAACTTGAATTATTAAATACTTATTGAACATACTACTAACTCTAGTAGAAGATTGTTTAGGTAGTTTTTTAATGTGTGACTTTATTTCTTAAAAAATGATGTAAAATGTAGTTCTAATCAATCAATATTTTGGTATTTTCTTTGGAAGCACTATGATAAATTATTAGTTTTGTCCAATAATATTATCATAAGATAAATCAATTGATTCAGTACCAATTAGATAAGAGATCAAATAAATGATTACAGATGAAAAGATTGCAATTCTAAACCTGCTGCTGTAGCCTCTCGATGGTCGTGTTGCCGGATGGCCACTGGACTATCACGCGACGTGCGAAGAGACTATGCTGGGGCACGCATGACGCAGCAGCAGGCAAGCTCGTCGCCGGCAGTGCTACTGCACTAGGTTACAGGACGCACAGGATCGAATCTGATTGTTCCGCCTTCACCATACTAGCAATTCTACAATCAATTGTGGGCCAAGGCTGATGGAAGATGGCCCTGAAATTTCAGTAGGGTACTCCGGTTATTTTTCCCATGACTAGGGCCATGGCCCCACCGGCCCTCTCTGCATTTCGGCCACTGAGCGTGCCCACCTGCTTTTCTGCTGGACGATCTTGGTGATTGAGGTAATCCCAAGAACCCATATACATGATGGGGACAGAGAGGAGCAAATTGCCAAAAGAAAGGGCTAGGGAGGGTTTGCCTTTTATACGTGTGATATTGGGCTGCAACCTTGTTAGGCTAAGATGTTGTGAAAAAATAATGTTGGGCTAAAATAATGCTTAGGGGTCTGTTCAAGACCGGGATCGGGCCTCATCCAGGCTACTGCTTCTAGACCGGGCTACGTGCTAGCCTGTTTGGCCCAGCTCGGATGTTTAACTATAGAAGGAAGGGAAAAGTCTATTTTACTACCCGAAATAATTCACTTTGTTCAACTTAGTACCCAATAACATATTGGCTCAGTTTACTACCTCAAACAATTTAACTTAGTGTAATTTACTAGCTTGTGCAATTTGTCTTTCTATTGCTCTTTGTATGCTTTGAATTTGAGGCTGAAATTTTGCACATGATTACCATATTGTCCCGCACTAAAAAATAATATAAGACATATTTTAAGAATATGTATTATAGTTTTAATAGCATCAAATATTATACGAACTATAGAGTTCCAAACTTATATGAACAATATTTATAAAAAATACAAGATATTTTATTTTATCTAGATATTGATAGCATGTATGATCACGTAAAATTTGTGTTTCAAATTTAAACTGTACAAAGAGAAATAAAAAGATAAAATGCATAAGAGATTAAATTGCATCGACTTAAATTGTTTGAGGTAGTAAACTGAGCCAAGATTTTGTTTGAGTACTAAGTTAGACAAAGTGAATTGTTCGGGATAGTAAAATGGACTTTTCCCTAGAAGGAACTCTTAGCCTGATAGATAGGACCACATGATACAACAAGAGTCATCAAATTTAATGGTCATGACACTGCCATGACACTCCCATTGAGATTGACCTAAGGCCTCCATTCGATTGGTTTGGAAATGTAAGTGGAGTTGCCACTTGCCGGTTTACTGGACCAAGACGAATAAGCCCTCCAGAATCAGAGGTCCTGGAAACGAATCCGTGGAGCGAGTCAACAATCAAGTCGCCGTAGGTCTTGCTCAGACCAGGGAAGGGACGGATTAAGACGGCAGTTTTATGTGCTACACGAGGAAAGGGACGGAGGAATGCGTTAGCAGAATAAGCTAATATCTTGTTCCAATGGGCAGGCCCGGCTGTTGCTACTTGTACATCTTTCGTCTGTATAGTAATGATATAAGACAATGGGATGCTGATGGTCGATACGTGACGCAAAAGTTCCACCTCACTTAGCATACTTTTAGAAACAAAAAAACAGTACCTTTATAAACATTTTCCATATAGTACGTAGGTCCAATGATTTTAAGATTTATAAAGCCAAAATGGGTGTTAATGTGTTATGGTGATGATGAGGATATAACCTACCACAATAATTAAACGTTAAGTAAAGGATATCTTGAACCACTCGCACATTGCACAGTAGCAGCCACGGGACCCATGCCTATGCATCGCGTTGACCTTGGCATATAAATTTCTGCGCGGACTATTGGGCTCGGCACACACAAGATCAGTCAAGGCATCCCAAATGGCACTCTCTCCCTTTCTCCTCATCCTCCTACTTGGCACGCCGCTGCTACTCTTCTGGTCGGCAGGTATAATCCCCCTCATGGCGCAGAGAGGTTTCCACTATATATCTTTGACAATACATGGATCGAGTGGTGAATGATGTTTTGTTGGCATGCATTGTATTGCAGAGGCGGGCGAGATTGGCGTGAGCTACGGCAGAGACGGCAACAACCTGCCAGACCCGTCCAGGGTGGTGAAGCTGCTCAACGACAACGGCATCACCATGGTGAGGATATACGACGCCAACCGTGACGTGCTGAACTCGCTGGCCAACACCGGCATCAAGGTCATGGTGATGGTGCCTAACGCGGACCTGCCCAACGCGGCCACGACCCCCACGAGCGCGCTCGATTGGGTGCGGAAAAATGTGGCGGCCTACTACCCGGCAACGAAGATCACTGCTGTCGCCGTCGGGAACGAAGTGTTCATGGAGAGGCCGGACTTGAACTCACATCTCGTCCAGTTTATGACCAACGTGCAGGGCGCGCTGGCGCAGCTGGGCCTCGCCGACGCCATCAAGGTGACCACGCCGATCGCGTTCTCCGCGGTCACGGACTCGTTCCCGCCGTCAGCGGGCAGGTTCGTGGACAACATCGCCGAGCCGGTGATGAGGCCCATGCTCCAGTTCCTGCAGCAGACGGGCTCGTTCTTGTCGATCAATTTGTACCCGTACATAGCACAGTTGGATGACTCCAATATCCGCCTGGACTACGCCTTGGGGAACTACGAAGCTGGCGTTCCCGCCGACGGCAAGGTGTACCACAGCCTCCTGGACGCCCAGCTCGACGCCACATACTCTGCCATGGCTAAGCTGGGAGTATCCGGCTCACGGAGAAGGCTGGCGTCCACAAAAAACGTCAAAGTCTCTATCACGGAGACAAACCGCCCGCCGAAAGGAAGCGTCCGGCCAGGCGGCCGTGCCAGGCTTTTGGCGGCCGGGGATGGATTGGACACGATCACCGTGGCCAACGCTCGGACTTACTGCAACTATGTTATCAACCGCGTGCTGGCCGGCAACACCGGCACACCAGCCCACCCTGACGCCGACATGGACGTCTTCATCTTCGCCCTCTTCAACGAGAACCTCAAGGGCGGAAGCGACAGCTTCGAGGCCAACTTCGGTATATTCGACCCGGTAACTTTGCAGAAAGTGTACGAGTTCGACTTCCATGGCGGCGACGGGAGGGACACCTGGTGCGTGGCGAACGCGGCGGTCGGCAACCAGCGGCTTCAGGCTGCGCTCGACTACGCGTGCGGCTCAGAAGGCGGTGTCAACTGCAGTGCTATCCAATCCGGCGCCGCGTGCTTCCAGCCTGACACCGTGGTCGCTCATGCCACCTACGCATTCAACAGCCACTACAAAAATAATGGCCGGACAGCCATAAGTTGCTACTTCAACGGCACGGGCACCGTCGTCAATCAGGCACCAGGTCAGCATGAGTTCTCTCCATATCCTGCTCGTAACCGTCCAAGCTATATTGATTCTGATGATCGGCACTGGCTCTTATTCCGTTTTATTTTACCTACATAGACATGTGCTGGAGCTGGTGCGTGGCCAACCCTGCGGTTGGGAATGCACGGCTGCTGGATGCGCTAAACTACGCGTGCGGCCCTCAAGGCAGCGCGGACTGCAGCGCCATCCAGCGCGGCGCCGCGTGCTTCCAGCCCGACACCATGGTCGCTCATGCCTCCTACGCATTCAACAGCCACTACCAAAATAACGGCCGGGCAGCCATAAGTTGCTACTTCAACGGCACGGGCACCGTCGTCTACCAGCCGCAAAGTGAGTGCACGCTTCTTGGCATGAGCATTCATTCATGGATGATGACCTAACTGGTGTTTCAAATTAACCTTGCAGAGGTCGGAAACTGCATGCTTCCGCCTACGAATGCCTGAACGACACAAGCGCATCTCGTCAAGGAAACAACGTGCCCTGAAGTTTGAGAGTGGTCACTACCTCCGTGCGTGTACACCGAATAAATGCAAGAGCAGTAAGAACACATCGAATAAATGTATTCAAGAATTACAAACACCATATTTGTAGGTGTAATTTTAAAAATAATTTATTTAAGCTCTGTCTAGGCCCCCCCCCCCTCCACAATGCATGTCGAGCCCTTCTTCTAGCTTCCTAACCGCACACACCCGGACTATTATAAGAGGAGTGCCATGTGCAACCTTGAGGCTTGCTCAGTACCCGGTGGCCTACCTCGGAGAATAAGAAGATGACAAGGACATCCCATCGGATTAGAATGTGGCGGTGAGATGGATTGCGTACTATAGAGAGCCCTAACTCCACCACATAATGGCACCTCAGCGCAAGCTCACATAATGTGGTGGCCCAGCGCTAGTCGTGCTTGTTCTCATGTTCGGATGTTTTAGAGTGCGGGGCCTAACTTGATAGAGTGTGGGGCCTGGCTCGTTCCACCAGCGAGCCCCTGCCGCAAGTCGAGGTCACAATGGGCCTACCAAACCATAGATCCAATTGGAGCTCCAACAGAGGTCCCAGTGTCACCTCAACCCAAAAGACGAGCCTAATAGGTGAGGACTTCTCCACCTTATAAAGTTAGGGCTCCTCATCATCAATATCCGATATGGGACTAAACCCAACAATCTCCTCTATCACACATCGGATGGCTCCATCTCCCCTTCACACCCAGGTGGACACACCTCCGACAGCCAATAACCATGTGGCTAGGGAGATAGAATCCAACGACCCCATATTCGTGCGAGGTACTAGAGATATGTTCAAGTTTCCTACCATGATTACGATCCCACTTGTTAGAGTGCGGGACCTGGCTCGGTCCATAGCGAGCCCCTGCCGCAAGCCTAGGTAACATTGGGCCTACCAAACTATAGACCTAATTGGAGCTCCAACAGAGATTCTAGTCCATCTCAACCCAAAAGACTAGCTCGATAGGTGAGGATCCCTTCACCTTAAAAGTTGGGGCTCCCCATAAGCAATATCCGATGTGGCACTACACACAGGAAGCGCGCTCATTCCTATCACTTTCTAAATAAAGCTCGGTAGCTATTGGAAGTATAGAACTACCAAACTAAAGCTACAATGCTTAGTTAGTAGCACTTTGATATAATATATTAACAAAAAATGAGTACTTACATAAAAGGCAAAGGAAAAACACAATGCACTTTAAGATGAATTATTATACTATGTTCTCTAATCTTTTTGTGCTACCGACATTTGTTGTTCTCAACGAATGTACAATAAGATACAAACAAGCAACAATACGTCACGTTCCATAGTCGGACTACATTAGGCCCAACCTACTCTATGGTTGGTGGATAAGAAACACTGCGAGAGTATCCCGAGGTTCCGTCCAAGAAAAATGTAGGTCTACCAGCAGAAGGTAGAGAACTTGTAGCATCATTGTTTAGCATGACCATGATATCCAACATTGTAGGCCGCTCGACGGGATTCTGTTGAACGCCCAACATACCAATGTTCATGCATTTTAATACCTCACTTTCTGAGCAGTTTCTCCCTAAAGAATCATCTATTATCTCTGCAATTGTTCTCTCGGACTAGTGTTTCCATACCTAGCATCAGTTCCAGGTATTCAATCAGTAAATTGTCGGAACTTTGGTGAGCAAGCCCTGAATTTTGGTGTCCTCTCTTCTTCTGCACATTCCACATGCGAAGGACTATTGTAGCTACAACAGCAACAAGCACAACAGGTAGCATGGTTCCAATAATTTGGCCAACTGAATTACTTTTACTTGTGACTTTGCCAAAGATAATTCCGTTCAGGTACGTGTATCAGTTAATATACTAGAAGTTGAGGGGTTGTGGATCCCAACCCCTTGCATCATCTCCCTCGGAGGCGACACGGGGGCGACACCAAAACCTAGCCGCCAGCCAAGCCCGCCGCCACCCATCGACGGCTACCGGCGGCGGCGGCCAATGGTAGCGCCCAAAAAGGTTGTTGTCCACGTGCCCCATTGAGCCCTCCCCTCTTCTCCCTTCCTCCCGCTTTGACCTCTTCTTCGTTTTCTAGTAAATCCCCCGCTGATCTCACTTCCAATGCCATGGTCATAGTCCAACCGGCTGGATCCGGATGTTCTTGCCCCGGATCTGGTGTTCCCCTTGTGCTCCATGCTCGGGAGGGCTAGCTACGACTTAAATAAGTGGCAGTGAGGGTGAACGACTTGACCGGAGCACAGTGTGCTCTGCTGTGGCTTTGTGCTCCATGGTGGCTTTGTTTGTGGTTGCGTCATCCTTGGTCCGTTATCCAGGATGGGCTAGGCCCTCACATCCGGCACGATGGCACCATGGTGGTTGCACTACCCTCGTGGGTATGCTACCGTAGGGACTAGAGGCTACGAACTCATGGCTCGGTGGTGTTGCTCGCGCCGCCGGCTAGGTGCTTGCATGAGGGCGGTGAAGGGATGCATGGTGCAAGCCTAGTTTCTCACATTGGAGACATTTCCGCATTGTCCTCACCGACCTCCTCCTCGGTGCGTCCGTCCATTATGCTTCATCATCGGCTACTCCCGGCGTGGTGGTCGCACTACCCGGTTACTTGTCGCCGATGGGTAGAGCGAGGTGGTGGTGAAGCAATCCAATGGATGCTCAAGTGCAAATGATGTAAAATGAAAGTGTCACACCTGAAGTGCGAGACGGTCTCTACCTTCGGACGGTTCGGTTTGGTTACTCCGGTGCCCATCTCGAACACGTTGGGAAGATCTTTATGTTGTGTGTTCCTTCTCCCCTCATCTCCTCGAAGATGGCTTCTAGTTCGGCCTCGTTGTCATCCTATTTTGTGGTTTAGTAGGTATTTTTTCGCTAGTGCCTCTGTTTCGTGTCGATGTTCTTGTTGATGTTATCTCCCAACTATATGTGGTGTGCATCCATGCTTGCTAGCCCTCCCTCCTTTTGTGGGTTCCTCCCCATAAAGGGCGTCGGATGATGGCTCATGGAGACTGGATGCTCTATAGGTGCCTTCGTCAACTTCAAGGAACGTCGAAGTTGTCCCGATTATAGTGATTGGCATTCCTGTCCCGCTCCTAGTCCCCATCTTGTTGGGCGGCCCATTCTTACTTCAAGGATTTCTCCACTTGTTGGAAGGTGGAGGGTCACTATAGGGCATCGTAGCTATGAAGGGTTTGGTGTGGCGGTGCAATGGTTATTGTGGTGAAGGCAAGCATGTTGTTTAGTGGTGGTGGTTGTTGACGATCGGTGGTGGTCTCTCAACTTGTGTTAAACTTGGGAGTTAGGCTCTTTGGTACTTAGGGTTGTTTGTTCTTAGTCCTTCTCTCGTTGTTCTCTATGTATGTTGTCTCTACTTGTATGTGCCCATCGAGCTTTGGGCATGCTGTTGTAGATTTTTGTTGAGCCATATTGGGCTAACTATCTATCTATTATCTTTATATTAGAAGGTTAAAAGGAGTCACCATGTTCGCTCTCAAGGCCACAAAATTCTCATGTTAATCTGAAAAGAAAGAAGAAGATATAATCCGTTAGATTTTAATGATCTATATGAAACGTGATATACTATAATACCTCCTAAAGGAGGAAGGCGTATGGCAAACTCTTATCCGGAACAAATAGATGGGTTCGAGGACTTTAGCCCAAGCTGAACAAGGAGACTCCGACTTTTGGCGCGGCCTCTTGAGAGTCAAGGACGAATTCTTCACTTGTGTTTCCTTTAGGATAAAGGACGGGAGCCAAATATAGTAATGGGAGGACGCTTGGTGTGGTACTCGGTCTTTTTGTGATGTTTATCCTAATTTGTTCCATGTTGCCTACAACCCCCATAATATAGTGGCAAGAGTAATGGGTCAACAATCATGGAACCTCTTTTTCCGGAGGGATTGGATAATGAAACGCACAAAATATGATGCTCTTGTGGCTCAAGTTTCCCAAATAACATTGACTAATGAAAGGGATACAATATGGTGGAAGCTTCAAAATACGGGAATTTTTTCAACCCGCTTGATGTATAGCTATCTTATTAACCAAGATACACCCTTTCATCACAAAGGAATTTGGACACTAAAACTCCCCTCAAGATTAAGATTTTTCTTTGGTACCTCGCTCGTGGGGTAGTCTTAACAAAGGACAATCTTAAAAAGTGAAACTGGAAGGGTAGTCGTAAGTGTTGTTATTGCAGTCAGGATGATACAATTCAACACCTATTTTTTGACTGTCACCATGCCAGAAATCTTTGGAGGGTAGTAGAAGTAGCTACGGTTACACCCATCAAGGTCAATAGCTCGTATAGCGAGCGATTAGCTTTCTCGTATCGCCTTGAAAACTCGTAAGTTATCTTAGTGGGGGTGGTGGCCTTTTGTTGGGTTGTTTGGCGATGCAGAAATTATATTTGTTTTAACAATGTTAGATACTACCTCCGTTCCACAATGTAAGCATTTCTAGAATCCCGAGATAAAAAATAGTCGAGTGTGAGAAAAGTCATATATACCCCTCATTTTACACTATCTCATCAATTCCTCACCCACCTACCAACCCATCAGATTTTGTCTTATCCCTAGAAATTCTTACATTGTGGACAAACATTTGAATGCTTCAAATGCTTACATTGTGGAATGGAGGAAATATTTATCATTTTTGCAGGCTTTATTCAGGGAAATATATTGGATGCTGTACTAGGCATTGTTGCAGTCTGAGGAGAACAGGAAGCACATCTGATTAGTCTGTGCATCCATGGAGATGGCGGCCGTGGAAGTTTTTATTAGTCATGGTTGGAGGTTTAATAATAGATTTGATTCTTCTTGATTGCGTTTTCCCATGAGGCAGTCAGATGATTGTGTTCTTTATAATAATTAAAATATTGGATGTGTGTATTGTAGAGAGGCTGAAAACATTATAAACTTTGTTTCCATTATTTTTTTTAAAAAAATGATTCCGGCACTCACCTCCTATACAGTAGGTTCCGGCGCCGGCCGGCCTCGTGGCCATTCATCTGCAGCGTTACCATCGACTTCCTGGCGTAGAACTTGACCCGGTCCACCTGGGACCTCAGGTAACACCGCGAGCCGGCGATCCTCGATGCGTCCCCATTGGCCAGGAAGCCACTCACATTAAACTTAAACCACCGGTCAAGCAGCTGGTCGTCGTCGAGGCACGTCCGGCACTGCGCCGGCACCAGACCGACGCGCACTGCGACAAGGACCAGATGTTGGGGGATCCTGGGAGCGTGCCCCACAAGCAGTCCCGTGGCGGCATTGACGCCTTTGCTGATGTTGTTGCCGCTGATGAGGTAGACCTCGTACGACTTTCGTCCATAGTAAGACAGCGGGGGTGCACGCGACAGTTGGACCATGTAGAAATTGTAGCTCAGCCGCGGCAGCCCGCCATGGCTATAAATTCCCTCGCGCTCCATTTGATTCGGCACACACAGTCGATCACTCACATCACAGAGAAAGCATAGCAGCATTCCATGGCGCTCGCTCGCTTCCTCGTCTTCCTCCTAGTCGGCGCGCCACTACTACTCTTCTCCTGCGCAGGTATAATCGCGCATGGAGCAGAGAGAACTATGTTGTTTTGTCTTTTTTGAGTACATATATTTCTTTGGCATCGAATGAGTGGCACGTACGTGACCGATCTCGTTATAAATTGCAGAGGCGGGCGAGATAGGTGTGAACTACGGCACGGACGGCAACAATCTGCCGGAGCCATCGAGGGTGGTGAAGCTGCTCAATGACAAACGGCATCACCATGGTGAGGATATACCACACCGACCGTGACGTGCTGAACTCGCTGGCCAACACCGGGATCAAGGTCATGGTGATGCTGCCCAATGTAAACCTGCCCGACGCGGCCAGTACCGACTCGAACGCGCTTCAGTGGGTGAAGGACAATGTGGCGGCCTACTACCCGGCCACGAAGATCACTGCCGTCTCCGTCGGGAACGAGGTGTTTCTTGAGAGACCCGACCTGAACTCGCAGTTGGTCATGTTCATGACCAACGTGCAGGGCGCGCTGGCGCAGCTGAACCTCGCCGACGCCATCAAGGTGACCACGCCGATCGCGTTCTCCGCGGTCACGGACTCGTTCCCGCCGTCAGCGGGCAGGTTCGTGGACAACATCGCCGAGCCGGTGATGAGGCCCATGCTCCAGTTCCTGCAGCAGACGGGCTCGTTCTTGTCGATCAATTTGTACCCGTACATAGCACAGTTGGATGACTCCAATATCCGCCTGGACTACGCCTTGGGGAACTACGAAGCTGGCGTTCCCGCCGACGGCAAGGTGTACCACAGCCTCCTGGACGCCCAGCTCGACGCCACATACTCTGCCATGGCTAAGCTGGGAGTATCCGGCTCACGGAGAAGGCTGGCGTCCACAAAAAACGTCAAAGTCTCTATCACGGAGACAAACCGCCCGCCGAAAGGAAGCGTCCGGCCAGGCGGCCGTGCCAGGCTTTTGGCGGCCGGGGATGGATTGGACACGATCACCGTGGCCAACGCTCGGACTTACTGCAACTATGTTATCAACCGCGTGCTGGCCGGCAACACCGGCACACCAGCCCACCCTGACGCCGACATGGACGTCTTCATCTTCGCCCTCTTCAACGAGAACCTCAAGGGCGGAAGCGACAGCTTCGAGGCCAACTTCGGTATATTCGACCCGGTAACTTTGCAGAAAGTGTACGAGTTCGACTTCCATGGCGGCGACGGGAGGGACACCTGGTGCGTGGCGAACGCGGCGGTCGGCAACCAGCGGCTTCAGGCTGCGCTCGACTACGCGTGCAGCCGAGAAGGCGGTGTGGACTGCAGTGCTATCCAATCCGGCGCCGCGTGCTTCCAGCCTGACACCGTGGTCGCTCATGCCACCTACGCATTCAACAGCCACTACAAAAATAATGGCCGGACAGCCACAAGTTGCTACTTCAACGGCACGGGCACCATCGTCAATCAGGCACCAGGTCAGCATGAGTTCTCTCCATATCCTGCTCGAAACCGTCCAAGCTATATTGATTCTGATGATCGGCACTGGCTCTTATTCCGTTTTATTTTACCTACATAGACATGTGCTGGAGCTGGTGCGTGGCCAACCCTGCGGTTGGGAATGCACGGCTGCTGGATGCGCTAAACTACGCGTGCGGCCCTCAAGGCAGCGCGGACTGCAGCGCCATCCAGCGCGGCGCCGCGTGCTTCCAGCCCGACACCATGGTCGCTCATGCCTCCTACGCATTCAACAGCCACTACCAAAATAACGGCCGGGCAGCCATAAGTTGCTACTTCAACGGCACGGGCACCGTCGTCTACCAGCCGCAAAGTGAGTGCACGCTTCTTGGCATGAGCATTCATTCATGGATGATGACCTAACTGGTGTTTCAAATTAACCTTGCAGAGGTCGGAAACTGCATGCTTCCGCCTACGAATGCCTGAACGACACAAGCGCATCTCGTCAAGGAAACAACGTGCCCTGAAGTTTGAGAGTGGTCACTACCTCCGTGCGTGTACACCGAATAAATGCAAGAGCAGTAAGAACACATCGAATAAATGTATTCAAGAATTACAAACACCATATTTGTAGGTGTAATTTTAAAAATAATTTATTTAAGCTCTGTCTAGGCCCCCCCCCCCTCCACAATGCATGTCGAGCCCTTTTTCTAGCTTCCTAACCGCACACACCCGGACTATTATAAGAGGAGTGCCATGTGCAACCTTGAGGCTTGCTCAGTACCCGGTGGCCTACCTCGGAGAATAAGAAGATGACAAGGACATCCCATCGGATTAGAATGTGGCGGTGAGATGGATTGCGTACTATAGAGAGCCCTAACTCCACCACATAATGGCACCTCAGCGCAAGCTCACATAATGTGGTGGCCCAGCGCTAGTCGTGCTTGTTCTCATGTTCGGATGTTTTAGAGTGCGGGGCCTAACTTGATAGAGTGTGGGGCCTGGCTCGTTCCACCAGCGAGCCCCTGCCTCAAGTCGAGGTCACAATGGGCCTACCAAACCATAGATCCAATTGGAGCTCCAACAGAGGTCCCAGGTCACCTCAACCCAAAAGACGAGCCTAATAGGTGAGGACTTCTCCACCTTATAAAGTTAGGGCTCCTCATCATCAATATCCGATATGGGACTAAACCCAACAATCTCCTCTATCACACATCGGATGGCTCCATCTCCCCTTCACACCCAGGTGGACACACCTCCGACAGCCAATAACCATGTGGCTAGGGAGATAGAATCCAACGACCCCATATTCGTGCGAGGTACTAGAGATATGTTCAAGTTTCCTACCATGATTACGATCCCACTTGTTAGAGTGCGGGACCTGGCTCGGTCCATAGCGAGCCCCTGCCGCAAGCCTAGGTAACATTGGGCCTACCAAACTATAGACCTAATTGGAGCTCCAACAGAGATTCTAGTCCATCTCAACCTAAAAGACTAGCTCGATAGGTGAGGATCCCTTCACCTTAAAAGTTGGGGCTCCCCATAAGCAATATCCGATGTGGCACTACACACAGGAAGCGCGCTCATTCCTATCACTTTCTAAATAAAGCTCGGTAGCTATTGGAAGTATAGAACTACCAAACTAAAGCTACAATGCTTAGTTAGTAGCACTTTGATATAATATATTAACAAAAAATGAGTACTTACATAAAAGGCAAAGGAAAAACACAATGCACTTTAAGATGAATTATTATACTATGTTCTCTAATCTTTTTGTGCTACCGACATTTGTTGTTCTCAACGAATGTACAATAAGATACAAACAAGCAACAATACGTCACGTTCCATAGTCGGACTACATTAGGCCCAACCTACTCTATGGTTGGTGGATAAGAAACACTGCGAGAGTATCCTGAGGTTCCGTCCAAGAAAAATGTAGGTCTACCAGCAGAAGGTAGAGAACTTGTAGCTTCATTGTTTAGCATGACCATGATATCCAACATTGTAGGCCGCTCGACGGGATTCTGTTGAACGCCCAACATACCAATGTTCATGCATTTTAATACCTCACTTTCTGAGCAGTTTCTCCCTAAAGAATCATCTATTATCTCTGCAATTGTTCTCTCGGACTAGTGTTTCCATACCTAGCATCAGTTCCAGGTATTCAATCAGTAAATTGTCGGAACTTTGGTGAGCAAGCCCTGAATTTTGGTGTCCTCTCTTCTTCTGCACATTCCACATGCGAAGGACTATTGTAGCTACAACAGCAACAAGCACAACAGGTAGCATGGTTCCAATAATTTGGCCAACTGAATTACTTTTACTTGTGACTTTGTCAAAGATAATTCCGTTCAGGTACGTGTATCAGTTAATATACTAGAAGTTGAGGGGTTGTGGATCCCAACCCCTTGCATCATCTCCCTCGGAGGCGACACGGGGGCGACACCAAAACCTAGCCGCCAGCCAAGCCCGCCGCCACCCATCGACGGCTACCGGCGGCGGCGGCCAATGGTAGCGCCCAAAAAGGTTGTTGTCCACGTGCCCCATTGAGCCCTCCCCTCTTCTCCCTTCCTCCCGCTTTGACCTCTTCTTCGTTTTCTAGTAAATCCCCCGCTGATCTCACTTCCAATGCCATGGTCATAGTCCAACCGGCTGGATCCGGATGCTCTTGCCCCGGATCTGGTGTTCCCCTTGTGCTCCATGCTCGGGAGGGCTAGCTACGACTTAAATAAGTGGCAGTGAGGGTGAACGACTTGACCGGAGCACAGTGTGCTCTGCTGTGGCTTTGTGCTCCATGGTGGCTTTGTTTGTGGTTGCGTCATCCTTGGTCCGTTATCCAGGATGGGCTAGGCCCTCACCTCCGGCACGATGGCACCATGGTGGTTGCACTACCCTCGTGGGTATGCTACCGTAGGGACTAGAGGCTACGAACTCATGGCTCGGTGGTGTTGCTCGCGCCTGCCGGCTAGGTGCTTGCATGAGGGCGGTGAAGGGATGCATGGTGCAAGCCTAGTTTCTCACATTGGAGACATTTCCGCATTGTCCTCACCGACCTCCTCCTCGGTGCGTCCGTCCATTATGCTTCATCATCGGCTACTCCTGGCGTGGTGGTCGCACTACCCGGTTACTTGTCGCTGATGGGTAGAGCGAGGTGGTGGTGAAGCAATCCAATGGATGCTCAAGTGCAAATGATGTAAAATGAAAGTGTCACACCTGAAGTGCGAGACGGTCTCTACCTTCGGACGGTTCG
Source organism: Chloris gayana (assembly GCA_031894775.1). Taxonomy (NCBI): domain Eukaryota; kingdom Viridiplantae; phylum Streptophyta; class Magnoliopsida; order Poales; family Poaceae; genus Chloris; species Chloris gayana. Next base: position 330,363 of record JAUNZO010001558.1, on the reverse strand, counting down.
GTTTGGTTACTCCGGTGCCCATCTCGAACACGTTGGGAAGATCTTTATGTTGTGTGTTCCTTCTCCCCTCATCTCCTCGAAGATGGCTTCTAGTTCGGCCTCGTTGTCGTCCTATTTTGTGGTTTAGTAGGTATTTTTTCGCTAGTGCCTCTGTTTCGTGTCGATGTTCTTGTTGATGTTATCTCCCAACTATATGTGGTGTGCATCCATGCTTGCTAGCCCTCCCTCCTTTTGTGGGTTCCTCCCCATAAAGGGCGTCGGATGATGGCTCATGGAGACTGGATGCTCTATAGGTGCCTTCGTCAACTTCAAGGAACGTCGAAGTTGTCCCGATTATAGTGATTGGCATTCCTGTCCCGCTCCTAGTCCCCATCTTGTTGGGCGGCCCATTCTTACTTCAAGGATTTCTCCACTTGTTGGAAGGTGGAGGGTCACTATAGGACATCGTAGCTATGAAGGGTTTGGTGTGGCGGTGCAATGGTTATTGTGGTGAAGGCAAGCATGTTGTTTAGTGGTGGTGGTTGTTGACGATCGGTGGTGGTCTCTCAACTTGTGTTAAACTTGGGAGTTAGGCTCTTTGGTACTTAGGGTTGTTTGTTCTTAGTCCTTCTCTCGTTGTTCTCTATGTATGTTGTCTCTACTTGTATGTGCCCATCGAGCTTTGGGCATGCTGTTGTAGATTTTTGTTGAGCCATATTGGGCTAACTATCTATCTATTATCTTTATATTAGAAGGTTAAAAGGAGTCACCATGTTCGCTCTCAAGGCCACAAAATTCTCATGTTAATCTGAAAAGAAAGAAGAAGATATAATCCGTTAGATTTTAATGATCTATATGAAACGTGATATACTATAATACCTCCTAAAGGAGGAAGGCGTATGGCAAACTCTTATCCGGAACAAATAGATGGGTTCGAGGACTTTAGCCCAAGCTGAACAAGGAGACTCCGACTTTTGGCGCGGCCTCTTGAGAGTCAAGGATGAATTCTTCACTTGTGTTTCCTTTAGGATAAAGGACGGGAGCCAAATATAGTAATGGGAGGACGCTTGGTGTGGTACTCGGTCTTTTTGTGATGTTTATCCTAATTTGTTCCATGTTGCCTACAACCCCCATAATATAGTGGCAAGAGTAATGGGTCAACAATCATGGAACCTCTTTTTCCGGAGGGATTGGATAATGAAACGCACAAAATATGATGCTCTTGTGGCTCAAGTTTCCCAAATAACATTGACTAATGAAAGGGATACAATATGGTGGAAGCTTCAAAATACGGGAATTTTTTCAACCCGCTTGATGTATAGCTATCTTATTAACCAAGATACACCCTTTCATCACAAAGGAATTTGGACACTAAAACTCCCCTCAAGATTAAGATTTTTCTTTGGTACCTCGCTCGTGGGGTAGTCTTAACAAAGGACAATCTTAAAAAGTGAAACTGGAAGGGTAGTCGTAAGTGTTGTTATTGCAGTCAGGATGATACAATTCAACACCTATTTTTTGACTGTCATCATGCCAGAAATCTTTGGAGGGTAGTAGAAGTAGCTACGGTTACACCCATCAAGGTCAATAGCTCGTATAGCGAGCGATTGGCTTTCTCGTATCGCCTTGAAAACTCGTAAGTTATCTTAGTGGGGGTGGTGGCCTTTTGTTGGGTTGTTTGGCGATGCAGAAATTATATTTGTTTTAACAATGTTAGATACTACCTCCGTTCCACAATGTAAGCATTTCTAGAATCCCGAGATAAAAAATAGTCAGTGTGAGAAAAGTCATATATACCCCTCATTTTACACTATCTCATCAATTCCTCACCCACCTACCAACCCATCAGATTTTGTCTTATCCCTAGAAATTCTTACATTGTGGACAAACATTTGAATGCTTCAAATGCTTACATTGTGGAATGGAGGAAATATTTATTATTTTTGCAGGCTTTATTCAGGGAAATATATTGGATGCTGTACTGGGCGTTGTTGCAGTCACATCTGATTAGTCTGTGCATCCATGAAGATGGCGGCCGTGGAAGTTTTTATTAGTCATGGTTGGAGGTTTAATAATAGATTTGATTCTTCTTGATTGCGTTTTTCCATGAGGCAGTCAGATGATTGTGTTCTTTATAATAATTAAAATATTGGGTGTGTGTATTGTAGAGAGGCTGAAAACATTATAAACTTTGTTTCCATTATTTTTTTAAAAAAAATGATTCCGGCACTCACCTCCTATACAGTAGGTTCCGGCGCCGGCCGGCCTCGTGGCCATTCATCTGCAGCGTTACCATCGACTTCCTGGCGTAGAACTTGACCCGGTCCACCTGGGACCTCAGGTAACACCGCGAGCCGGCGATCCTCGATGCGTCCCCATTGGCCAGGAAGCCACTCACATTAAACTTAAACCACCGGTCAAGCAGCTGGTCGTCGTCGAGGCACGTCCGGCACTGCGCCGGCACCAGACCGACGCGCACTGCGACAAGGACCAGATGTTGGGGGATCCTGGGAGCGTGCCCCACAAGCAGTCCCGTGGCGGCATTGACGCCTTTGCTGATGTTGTTGCCGCTGATGAGGTAGACCTCGTACGACTTTCGTCCGTAGTAAGACAGCGGGGGTGCACGCGACAGTTGGACCATGTAGAAATTGTAGCTCAGCCGCGGCAGCCCGCCATGGCTATAAATTCCCTCGCGCTCCATTTGATTCGGCACACACAGTCGATCACTCACATCACAGAGAAAGCATAGCAGCATTCCATGGCGCTCGCTCGCTTCCTCGTCTTCCTCCTAGTCGGCGCGCCACTACTACTCTTCTCCTGCGCAGGTATAATCGCGCATGGAGCAGAGAGAACTATGTTGTTTTGTCTTTTTTTGAGTACATATATTTCTTTGGCATCGAATGAGTGGCACGTACGTGACCGATCTCGTTATAAATTGCAGAGGCGGGCGAGATAGGTGTGAACTACGGCACGGACGGCAACAATCTGCCGGAGCCATCGAGGGTGGTGAAGCTGCTCAATGACAACGGCATCACCATGGTGAGGATATACCACACCGACCGTGACGTGCTGAACTCGCTGGCCAACACCGGGATCAAGGTCATGGTGATGCTGCCCAATGTAAACCTGCCCGACGCGGCCAGTACCGACTCGAACGCGCTTCAGTGGGTGAAGGACAATGTGGCGGCCTACTACCCGGCCACGAAGATCACTGCCGTCTCCGTCGGGAACGAGGTGTTTCTTGAGAGACCCGACCTGAACTCGCAGTTGGTCATGTTCATGACCAACGTGCACGCGGCACTGGAGCAGCTGAACCTCGCCGACGCCATCAAGGTGACCACGCCGATCGCGTTCTCCGCAGTCACGGACTCGTCCCCGCCATCGGCGGGCAGGTTCGTGGACGACATCGCCGAGCTGGTGATGAGGCCCATGCTCCAGTTCCTGCAGCAGACGGGATCGTTCCTGTCGATCAATTTGTACCCGTACATAGCACAGTTGGATGACCCCAATGTCCGCCTGGACTACGCCTTGGGGAACTACGAAGCTGGCGTTCCCGCCGACGGCAAGGTGTACCACAGCCTCCTGGACGCCCAGCTCGACGCCACATACTCTGCCATGGCTAAGCTGGGAGTATCCGGCTCACGGAGAAGGCTGGCGTCCACAAAAAACGTCAAAGTCTCTATCACGGAGACAAACCGCCCGCCGAAAGGAAGCGTCCGGCCAGGCGGCCGTGCCAGGCTTTTGGCGGCCGGGGATGGATTGGACACGATCACCGTGGCCAACGCTCGGACTTACTGCAACTATGTTATCAACCGCGTGCTGGCCGGCAACACCGGCACACCGGCCCACCCTGACGCCGACATGGACGTCTTCATCTTCGCCCTGTTCAACGAGAACCTCAAGGGCGGAGACGAAATGGAGCGGAACTTCGGCCTGTTCGATCCGGTAACCATGCAGAAAGTGTACGAGTTCGACTTCCATGGCGGCGGTGGAGGAGGCGGCGCTAAGGACAGCTGGTGCGTGGCGAACGCGGCGGTCGGGGACCAGCGCCTGCAGGCTGCGCTCGACTACGCGTGCGGCCCACAAGGCGGTGTGGACTGCAGCGCTATCCAATCCGGCGCCGCGTGCTTCCAGCCTGACACCGTGGTCGCTCATGCCACCTACGCTTTCAACAGCCACTACAAAAATAATGGCCGGACAGCCACAAGTTGCTACTTCAACGGCACGGGCACCATCGTCAATCAGGCACCAGGTCAGCATGACTTCTCTTCATATCCCGCTCGTAACCGTCCAAGCTATATTCTGATCCTGCATATATATATATACATTTCTCGCACTCCTCATGGAGTCTGAAGGCCCGGACATTCGGTTAATCTGGTTATTTCGGTTCGGTTAATACGGTTAGAGGAAATTTCGGTTAATGAAAACTGATAACCGATTTTGTTCTTGAAGAATGATTAGCATTTCGGTGGACGATTAATTCGGTGAATAAACCAAATTAACCACATTAACTGAAATATAAATAACATCAATTTTTACAATGAAATTATTATTGCTATGTCGATTAATAGTATTAATTTAGTTGATTAATTGTATAGTGATGTTAATTTGACTAACTAATCACAAAAATGGCTTGATGTTAATAGAAATGATGATTATTTTAGAGTGAATATGATGGGTTGATGTCAAATTTCGGTTAATTCGGTTAACCGTATTTCTCAACAACTTTAACTGCATTTTTCGGTTAACCATATTTCTCAAAATTCTTAACCGTAATTTTTTTAGTTAACCATATTAGCTAAAAAATTAGGTAATTTAGTTCGGTTAATTTGGTTAATGGTTAATACGGTAAACCGTGCTTACCCACGTGTCTGATGATCGGCACGGGCTCTTGATCTGTTTTATTTTACCAAAATAGACATGTGCTGGAGCTGGTGTGTGGCGAACCCTACGGTTGGGAACGCTGAGCTGCTGGTTGAGCTAAACTACGCGTGCGGCCCAGGCGACGCGGACTGCAGCGCCATCCAGCCCGGCGCCGCGTGCTTCCAGCCTGATACCATGGTTGATCATGCCACCTACGCATTCAACAGCCACTACCAAAATAATGGTCGGACAGCCATAAGTTGCTACTTCAACGGCACTGGCACCATCGTCTACCAGCCACAAAGTGAGTTCATGCTTGTCGACCGTCTCCTCTTGGCATGCCCATTCATTCATGGAAGATGACCTAACTGGATTTTCAAATTAACCTTGCAGAGGTCGGAAACTGCATGCTTCCGCCTACGAATGCCTGAACAGTAGAGGCACATCTCGTCAAGAAACAATGTGCCCTCAAGTTTGAGAGGCCACTACCTCCGTTTACCCCGAATAAATGCAAGAGCAGTGAGAACACACCAAATAAATGTATTCAAGAATTACAAACACCATATTTGAGGGTGTAATTTTAAAAAATAATTTATTTAAGTTCTGTCTAGTTTCCATCTTGGAATTTTCATAGCTTCCAGTCAGATTTTCCACCCTTGAATCTTGATTCAACCATCAAATTTTCATTCGCTTGTGGCAAAAATAAAAGGTTCTCTGAAAAGATGAAAATTTTCCACCTATGAACCAATTATTCCAGCAGTGTACAATTTCATTGCTCCAATGGCACACTTTCAATATTCCATCGGTATATTTTCATTGTTTCAAAATTTTGACGGAGCAAATGCAACATTCCACTCAACTGGAAACTAGCAAATCTATTTATTTATGAAAAAATATAAGTCACCACCCATGCTTTGTAATAAAACCAAGCCATCAGGTGAAAAATATCATATTTGAAATGATCATTATATCTATGGCTAATTATTATTTTAGTGTGAGGTGTTAGTCTCTAAGGGTGTGTTCATTTCCAGGGGTCTAAACTTTATAGTTGTCACATCAAAAAGAATCTTACTATTTAGAGTACTAAATAAAGTTTAATTATAAAATAAATTACAGCCCCAGACTAATTTACGAGACGAATCTAATGAGGTTAATTAAGTCATGATTAGAAGACGGTTACTGTAGCATCACTTTAGCAAAACATAAATTAATTAAGCTCATTAGATTCATCTCAAAAATAAGCACCAATCTATCAATAGGGTTTTGTCATTAAATTGATCAAAATATTCATAAATAGTAAGATTCTCTTTGATGTGACAGTGTTAAATTTTAGAGGGCAGGAAAAAATCCTTCGAGCAAATAAAAAACAAGGTAGGAAGAGTGACCAAGACAGTTTGACATGAAATTCACAACTGAGACCCATGTTCCTCCTCTATTCAGGCACCTTCTAACACTCACATGATGGTATGTCCACCCTCGACCCGGTGGCCACCCCTCCCCCTCCGTGGTCGACCTCTTCCCAAGGTGGTTACCATTCAGTCATGTCTCCTCAGAGCATCCTATCATTCATGGTGGCCATATGCTCTATTGAGCGTCAAAAGCATATGCGGTGGTACCAACCTATCGCAAGTTTCCAAACTACTACTATTTCGATAGGATCTAGGAAAATCATAATAGAAGGCATTCAGAGCAGATAATTCCATCCCCCCCCCCTCCACAATGCATGTCGAGCCCTTTTTCTAGCTTCCTAACTGCACACACCCGGACTATTGTAAGAGGAGTATCGTGGGCAGCCTTGAGGCTTGCTTAGTACCTAGCGGCCTGCCTCGGAAAATAAGAAGATGGCGAGGATATCCCATCGGATCAGAATGTGGCGGTGAGAGAGTACATGGATTGCATAGTATAGAGGCCTAACTCCACCACATAATGGCACCTCAGCGCAAGCTCACACGATGTGGTGGCCCGGCGGTGGTCGTGCTTGTCCTACTGTTTGGAAGCACGCTCATTCCTGTCACTTTCTAAAATAAAGCTTGGTAGCTATTGGAAATTCAGAACTACCAAACTAAAGTTACAGTGCTTTATGAGTAAGATTGCACTTTGAGATAGTGTATTAACAAAAAAGGAGTACTTACATAAAAGGCAAAGGAAAAAAACAATGCACTTAAGATGAATTATTATGCTATGTTCTCTAATCTTTTTTTTGTGCTAAGGACATTAGTTGTTCTCAACAACTGTACAATAAGAAACAAACAAGCAACAATATGTCACAATCTATAATCAAACTACATTAGGGCCAGCCTTCGCTATGGTTGGTGGATAAGAAACACTGCGAGAGTATCCTGAGGTTCCATCCAAGAAAAATGTAGGTCTAGCAGCAGGAGGTAGAGAACTTGTAGCATCACTGTTGAGCATGACCATGATATCAGACATTGTAGGCCGCTTGACAGGGTTCTGTTGAAGGCACAACAGACCAATGTTCATGCATTTTAATACCTCACTTTCTGAGTAGTTTCTCCCTAAAGAGTCATCTATTATCTCCTCAATTGTTCCCTCAGACCAGTGTTTCCATACCTAGCATCAGTTCCAGGTATTCAATCAGTAACAAAAACAAAATATGCCACTCGTCATATTCAAGTAATACAACATGATGTTTTCAGAACGAATACTTACAATGCTTACGATATCTTTATTTTGCTGGCAAAAGAAATGGCCACTGTTTCTCTGACCTGTTATAATCTCTATGACAAGAATGCCAAAACTGAATACATCTGACTTTGTGGAGTATTGTCCACGCATCACGTACTCTGGTGACATGTATCCACTGCAGCATGAAGAAACAATAGCATGATCAATTATGCATGTGTTCTGAGGACAAATGTGAAAATTGAATGGTTAGTTGGTGTGTTAATTACAGTGTTCCGACAATTCGGCTTGTGACATCCCGAGTCTGATCTTGCCCGAAAAGCCTCGCTAGGCCAAAGTCACCAATCTTAGGATTCATATCTGCATCCAGCAAGATATTGCTTGCTTTCAAGTCGCGGTGGACAATCTTCATCTGAGAGTCTTCATGAAGATACTGCAATCCACGAGCAACTCCTTCTATAATATTGAACCGTTTTTTCCAGTTTAGTTGTCTTTTTTCCTCAGGTTCTAACAAAAAAAAAACGACAGGCTCATGGTTATTGCAAATCCATATATGTGAATAATGTGAACTTGATTATATATAAAAGGGTAATGTAAGTACCAAAAAGAATGGTGTCAAGACTTTTATTGGCCATGTACTCGTAGACGAGCAATTTCTCTCCCTCTTCTAAGCAAAACCCCTCTAGCCGTACAAGATTCTTGTGGTGAAGTTTGGCCACCAGCACTAGCTCGTTCTGTAGCTCTTCTAGCCCCTGATCTGAACCTTTTGACAGCCTCTTCACTGCTACTTCTTGTCCAGAAAGGACTCCCTGAAGTTAAATGAATCAAATATGTAGACCAAATGGTACAATGTATTGAACACTGTCTCGCTATAATTGAGTAGTGCTAGATTCATGCTTCCTGTACTAAGTTCATTTCAGATTCTGGTTATCTTTGATTTAAAACGTCCCTTATGTGCATTGTACATCAATCGCTCGAAATTTGTGCATACAAGAGCTTGCTGCAAACTCGGCATGTCATTATCTATTTACTTGAAAGGGGGTACCACCATACCTTATAAACTGTTCCGAATCCCCCTCGCCAAGTTTATTGCTTTCGCTAAAGTTATCTGTTGCTGCTTGTAGCGATGTCAGAGATAATAAAGTCGACTTGATGCTTTCAAAGTCGTCAACTGTACGAGAGAGTGAGTTCACTTCCATGCATGGTTAGATTGTTAGTAATAAAGAACTGAAATTTTCACGCCTTCTTCATGCCAAAATATGCAATGGCCTTACTTTGGTGAGGAAGCCCTGACTTTTGGTGTCCTCTCTTCTTCCGCACATTCCACATGCAAAGGGCTGTGGTAGCTACAACAGCAACAAGCACTACAGGCAGCACGATGCCAATAATTTTGCCAGCTGAGTTACTTTTACCTGTGATTTTACCAAAATTAATTCCGTGGAGGTACGTGTATCAGTTAATAATACTTGAAGATGATTCTGTCGCTCACCTCCTACAGCAGGTTCCGGCGCCGGCCCGGCCTCGTGGCCATTCATCTGCAGCGTGACCATGGGCTCCCCGGTGTAGAACTTGACCCGGTCCACCTGGGACCTCAGGTAACACCGCGAGCCGGCGATCCTCGAGGCGTCCCCGTTGGGCAGGAAGCCAATCTTAAACCACCGGTGAACCAGGCCGTCGAGGCACGTCCGGCACTGCGCCGGCAGCAGGTCCGACGCGCACTGCGCCAGGGACCAGATGCTGGGGACCTTCAGGTGGAACCCCACCAACAGCCCCGTTGCGAACATCCTCGTCGAATTCTCCAGCGCGTACCGCACGGTGGCCTCGTGCAGCTCCGTGAGCGCGCGGTCGTAGGCTGCCACGTCGACGCCGCTGCTGACGTTGTTGCCGCTGATGAGGTAGACCTCGCCGGAGTTGTTGGGGGAAGCGAGGAAGTTGGTGTTGGAGAGGCGGACGTAGCACTGGTTGTAGACGAGCGCCAAGTCCCGGGTGCGGTTGCAGACGCGCTGCACGTCGCGGCCGGTGAACGTGCCGCAGTCGAAGCAGTCCGAGGAGCTGACGTCGCCGCGGCACATCATGAGCCCGTACACGGCGCCCGCGGAGCCGGTGGCGAAGAGCGTCGGGGAAGAGGAGGCGTTGGACCGGAGCATGGTGATGAGCTGGAAGAGGTTGGCCTCATAGGCGCTGCTCGAGGAGTAGTTGCCGCTACTGCCGTCGCAGACCGGCCACGGCTGCGCTGTGGCCGATGGCAGGAGCGCGAGCACCGCCGTAGCGAGGAGCGCCACCAGGGCAGCACGCTTGCGAACTGCGCCTCGTGGCATAGCCGGCACGGACAGATCGGACGGAGGAGCTGGTGAGATGTAAGCAAAGCTACTATACAGACTTGCAAAGGGACGAACTTCAAGGATGCATGGTAATGGTAGGACCTTACGGTACCATTGTTGTCGGGTTGGTGTAGTGTAGTGTGTGATCAACTGATCACACTTTAGCTTGGCAACGTGACAGACGCGTCAGTCCAAGTTAAAGGCAACACCCCCGTACGTGGATTCTGTCAGGCGGGGGCTACGAATGCATGCATCCGATCAACACGGCGCCGCGTCAATGGGGGTTCAGAAAGGAGCACATGACGGGACCGCGTCTGGCAGATGACAGTCGACAGTGGTGTTAACGCAAGCGCGGAGTGGGGCCGAACCGCAGCTCGTAGCAATGGCAACGCCTGACAAACCGACGACCTCCCCTCAAGACCGGCCGGTCTACGCTCTGAGGCTGTCCGACACGCAAAAGCGGGCTCTGTATGTCAAGCTCTGTGCCTCCCCCGCCTTGCACAATGTCTGTCTCTGTCCTCTCCAACGGCGAGCAAGTTCCTAATCATTCCTGTCATTTTCCATCAAAGGTCGGCAGCCATTCTCTTGTACCAAACTAAAATTTCAGTGCTTCGTGAGCAAGATTACACTTTGAGATCATATATTAATAAAATGTTGTTTTTACATAAAAGGCAAAGGTAAAGAGCAAATTCCTTATGTATGCTGATGATGAGTCAAAGATCAGAGTACAGGGGTTTTCTGAAGTTGCCCATCGAAAATACAGGACATGAAAACCTTCTGTATGCTGATGGAGGCGTGAGAGGGAGTTCACCATATGTCATATGATCTGGAGGGGTCACCATACGATATGGTGATAGGTTCTCAAGAGGAGTCCAGAGATCATGTGCTTCTGGAGTCACGAAGCAGAAGGTCCAAACACTGAAATAAAAACTGAGATCCAAACACTGAAATAAAGAAAAAACAGAACCGGGACCGAAAAACGGAAACTTCGGATATCGTGTAGCAAACCTAGCTAACCGAAATTTTTTTGTCCGGCTTTGATTATGATCTACGGTTAACCGAGATAATCGAACAAACAAGTACTCCGTGATCCCGTTATCATTTAATTTTGGAGAAAATCCAGAATACTCCCCTCAAGTATAGCTAAAGTCTGGATAACCCCCTAAACTATTGTTTGGTTCAGTTTAACCCTAAAATAGTGCAATTTGGTTCATTTTACCCCTTAACATAATTTATTTTTTTGTTTCTTCACACATAAATGGAGTCTTAAGCTAAAATTTTATAGGGTGCCAGAACACATTGTAACGCATGTTAAGAAAATACATCATGAAATTTTTTATTTTTATTTTGATAGATAATGAAGTTTAATAGTATATTGATATGGTAATACAAAAGTGTACGAAAAACAATGACAAAAATTCAAGAATATAATTTTGGACATGCAATGCGATACCAACTACCACCCCATGAAATTTTAACTTAATATTCCACTTGTGCATGGAGAAACGGAAAAGATAAGTTCAATTAAGGGGTGAATTGAACTAAATAAACTATTTTGGTGGGTAAACTGAACCCAATAATAGTTTACGGGGTTATATAGACTTTGGCTATACTTGAGGGGAGTAATTTAGACTTCCTCCTTTAATTTTTTAGGGAACCCATTAGTTCTTTATACTGGGCTAATAGCCCATGTTATATTGGCCTTGCCTTTTCCCTACCTGCTTCTATTATTGATTTCTGAACTTCGGGAGACAAAACAAATCATGGTCCGCATTCGCTAATCTTACGATCACGCGCTGCTCATCGTGCCGCCATCCGTCGATTGCTACCTGTCGTGTAGCCTTCCGTTGATTACTTCCCATCGAAGGCTCGAAGCCCCATCCGTTGATCGCTGCTCCCACAACTGTACCAGATCACCTGTGTGCACCCTACCCATCAAATTCATAAGTCACCACAGAGACACAACAATCTTGCAATGCAAGCTCGTTCTAATTTATTAGTAAGTAATGATATCAAATTGTGATTTGTAATTTGTGATCTATGAGTGACATCAAGAGCTATGCCCTTGATTATTATGAACCATTTATTTTTATTTTTATCAATTAAATTAAATTTTTGAATGATTCTAATTCCATAAATGATGTATGAATTGGTGTAAGTTTGGGTAGTCTGGGCATAACCGAGGACCAAACCAAATTTTACATACCCAAAGTTTCTGGATATCCAGAAAATAATAGCTACTTCAGATATCAATTCTCAAGAACCGAAGTTTCAAAAAACAGAAAAAACGAATAAAAAGTTCGGGAAGAACCGAAAATCGAGGCCTAACTGTAAGGTACGGCAGTGTCATCGTAAGATATGGTGATGAAGACAGGAGATGTCTAGGAGCCAAGTGCTACAAAGTGGTTCCGGAGAAGGACAGGTGAGAGGTCATTGTAAGATATGGAAAGGACGTTGTAAGATACGGTGGGGACCCGGAGTCCTCGGTAGAGAACCAAGATACACTTGGGCTCTATATAGATGGAGATGAAGCCACCATAAGATACGGTGGGGTCACCCGTCACCGTAGGGTACGATGTTCCTAAATGGAGTTGGATCGACAAAGAGTCAATCGGCAAACTTGGACTCTCGATATCTCAAAGGAGAAGCCTCGTAAGATACGGTGGAGCCATCATAGGGTATAGTATTCCTAAATAGAGTGACTAAGAGAAATGGTATTGTGACCTCGCTCTGTAAGATATGTCGACCTCGCCAGTCCAACGGCTAGTCTGGAGGCCAACCCCGTGCTTGGTAGTGACGGGGCATTAGCAAAAATATAGGTGGACAAACACGTTGGAGAAATTTAATTAAATATATATTAAAAATTCAAAATTATATAATTATACATTAATGTAAACAAACAATTGTGAACTAAGAATTTTTTTTCATTTAAATGCTCTAAATTACATAAACAAGTCCATACTACAATATTCATGATTTGAGACAATCAACGGGCAACATAGCCAAGAAGGTTCTTTCACCTAATGTTGTTGTCACTGGTAGAATCAATGCTAATCCATTGAGGTAGTACACCAAAGGAATAATAAAGGTCAAAGGTTGATTTCTTATACTATCATGATCAACCATAGAAAAATACTAGATCAACATCAAATTTAGAGGAGCTTCTATCCTCCTGCTACCTAGATAGCGGATAAGGAATACTAGTGCAAGAGTATCCTGAGCTTCCATCCAAGAAAAATGTTGGTCTAGCAGCGGCAGGCAAAGAACTGGTAGCATCATCGTTGAGCATCAGCAAGATATCTGACATTGTTGGCCGGTCAACATGGTTCTATTGAAGGCACAACAGGCTAATATTGATGCATTTTAGTACCTCAGTTTCAGAATAGTTTCCCTCTAAAGAAACATCTATAACCTCCACAATTGTTCCCTCACACCAGTGTTTCCATACCTGGCATCAGTTTTTTTTTAGATAATGATACCTGGCATCAGTTACATGCATTAATTTCAAAAACAATATGTCTAGCCACATTCAAGTAAGGCGCATAATGTTTCCGGGTTAAGTACTTACAATGCTTATGATATCTTCATTTTCCTCATCACAAAAGGAATGTTCATTGTTTCTCCGACCTACTATGATCTCTATGACAAGAATTCCAAAACTGAACACATCTGATTTTGTAGAGTATTGTCCGCACATCACATATTCTGGAGACATATATCGACTGTAACATGAAGAATTAACAACATATCAGTCAAGCTTGTGTTACGAATACCACCAATGTGAGTATGAATGTTTGGTTGATATTAGGTTAATTACAATGTTCCAACGATTCGGTCCGTGACATCCGGAGTCCGATCTTGCTCAAAGAGCTCGGCTAGGCCAAAATCACCAATCTTAGGATTCATATCCGCATCTAACAAGACATTGCTTGCTTTCAAGTCGCGGTGGATAATCTTTTTCCGAGACTCTTCATGAAGATATTGCAATCCTCGAGCAACTCCTTCTATAATGTTAAATCGTTTTCTCCAGTCTAGCTGTTTTTTCTCCTCGGGTTCTAATAAGAAATGAGATCCTCATGGTTGTTTCAAATCCATATATGTGAATAATGTGAATTTGACAATATAAAAGAACGGCAAATTTACCGAAAAGAATGGTGTCGAGGCTTTTATTTGGCATGTACTCGTAGACGAGCAACTTCTCTCCCTCTTCCAAGCAAAACCCTTCTAGTCGTACAAGATTCTTGTGGTGAAGCTTGGCCACCAGCACTAGTTCATTACGTAGTTCTTGTAGCCCCTGATTCGAACCCTTTGACAGCCTCTTCACTGCTACTTCTTGTCCGAAAAGATCTCCTTAAAGTTAAATGAATTAAATATAGTAAATGGTAAAAATTTGTTGATTCCTTCCATTGTCACTAAAACTGAGTACTATTGGATTCATGCTTCGTATCAGAATTTGTTTACCCCTTTATCAAAAGCATCCCTTGTGTGCATTTTACATCCATCAGATAAAATTATTTAGATAGTAAAAGATTTAGATAGTAAAAGATTGGAATGAATCATACCGGGCTGCTATCGGGCTGCCTTCCTTCCAGGCCGTGCTACGGGTCATGCCGTGGGCTTGGGGTCGGCCTAAGGCACGGCCCACACCATGCCACGGGCCGGTACGGTCCAGTTACTACCAGATCTAGGCCTTTTCCAGCCCGGGCTGCGTGCTGGCCCGATTAGCCCAGCCTGGATGCACAGGTATACTCACAGGGCCTTCCCTGCCCTTTTGTTGCGCCGGAGATCGGGAGAATTGTAGCCACCACCCTCGTCCGGCGTTGGCACGTTGTTCAGGCCGGCAAACTGGGCCAAAGATTCGTTTTTGATCCGTCACACAGATATGGGCCAGCACGACCCAACAGGCTGGTTCTCAAGCAGCCCAGCCCAATTTTCTTCCAAGTCCAGCCCAGCACGATTTGACCCGTCTCGGAAACCGAGCCATGCACCAGAGAAAGCAACGGCCCATAACTTTCTGACCTAAACGAGGCCCGTCTGTTGACGGACAGGGAAGGGGAACGAACTTCAATCGAATGGTCCACGTATATCTCACTGAAATTGCTCGGGAAAAAAACGTAGTATATCTCACTGAACAGATTCCTTCCGTCACATTGCAGCGGAACTGTTCTTCCATAACAGATTTGTGAAGGACCTTCGCATGCTCATCCAATTACACAAGAACATGTCAGCAAGCAAACTCAGCTCCGCGAAATGCACTGCTTCAGTCAGTGTTGTAGAAGAGTGAAGATGAAACACATTGCTCGATGCTCGGGGCAGGGCTATGGTTCTCTCGAGGAGAAAAAACGAAATGCTGAATATACTCCGTACTACTGATCGACGTCAGCAAGCTACAGGACATTCTTCCATTGTGCGTGCAGGAAACAGGGAATTAAAATCGGAAGCAACTTGACGGGTGATGGGAAGCACGAACGCGCGATCTGGCCCCGGGAGTTGCAATCAGTGGACTTGGGTAGTCGTGCTCACGTAGTGCGAGATTCGCTAATTATGAAATAGGAGCCAAACTTCTGAAACCGTTTCCGTGGCTCTCTGCTGGGTCAAACTATAAACATACCCCGCGGTTGACTTTGCAACCTCAAACTTTCAGGTACAATGCACAGCTAATGATCATTAATTTCGATTAAATTCCGAAATTGTATTTTTGTTGCATGCTGCTACATGTTTCATGCCAGGCCACAAGAACATTCTTTTAACTGGAAATAAAGTTTCTTCGGTGCTTCCCGTCAGCTCCTAATATAAATCCCCATGTATCTTGGCTGCGCAATACATCACACCAGCCAGATTATTATCGCAGTGGCAAAGGGTTGTACCTGATAGCAGAGCCCATCATCGCCGTCCTCTCTCGAACCAATTCGCCGGAGAGACCATGAAGGCCAGCTCCGGGGCACTGCTCGCCACCATGGCGCTGGCGGCTCTGGCCGCGACGGCGCTTGCCAAGGACCACATGGTCGGCGGCTCCGACGGGTGGGACACCTTCATCGACTACGACAAGTGGGTGGCCGGCGAGACCTTCATGGTCGGCGACACCATAAGTGCGCACTTCTTCTCTGATCTCTGATCTATCCACCATTTCCTCACGATCCGTTAATTACTAATGGTGCGATCGACATGGCCGGCAGCGTTTAAGTACATGCCGTACCACAACGTGCTGGAGGTGAACGAGGACGACTACGCCGCCTGCGCCGTGGACAAGCCCCTGTCCACGCACTCCAACGGCAGCACCACCGTCGAGCTCACCGACGTGGGCACGCGCTACTTCATCTGCGGCATCCCGCGCCACTGCCGCAACGGCACAATGCACGTCGCCGTCCCCACCGTCCCCTACAAGGCGGCGGCCGCCCCGGCGCCGCTCCCGTCGGACGCTCCTCCGGCCGACAGCGTCGCCGCGTCGCCGGCGGCGGGCAAGTCGCCGGCCGGCGCGCCGAGCGGCGCGGCTCGGTATCAGAACAAGCCGGTGGCGGCCGTGGCCGGGCTGGCCTTCGCTGCTCTGGCGGCGTTGGTGGCCTAGCCTCAGCGACGTGCGCATTTGCACGCACGTTGTAGTTTAATTTTGAGTTACATCATTATTCATTGCACGGCACATACGCAACAAGAGTATGTACAGGTGTATCCGGGGGCTTTTTGTGTTGTATTTGACAATTGTATTCTACTTTTTTCGTGTTCCTTTCTTTCCTTCCTTTTGTACTTTGTAACATGGGTGAAACTTGTAACATTTACATTTCTTTTATTTTTGTAACTCACTTTGAAACTGCTTTGACGAAAACGGGTGTGTGAATGTTCACTTCACAACTCATATGCTCTATAACATGGGCGTTTCGAGCCACCTATTTTATCTTTTTTTTCCTATATATCAAGTAGAGTAAATGATTCGCAGAAAGAAAAGACTTCCATTTGCAAAGCAATTTCAGATGAGAGAGAGTATCTCTGATATAGTGATATCACAACATAAAAGATGAATGCCAACGGAATAAAAAAATGGAAGGTAAATAGAATATTAAGACGTGGAAACATGAACTAGTTGGGAGCACGTCTTTGCTAACACGGGATCACACATAATATACACCAAACCTTAATACGCAATGTACATCGATAATAAACGCCTTTATTGGCATCACTAATCAGAAACTTGGGACCAGCTCGATCCACAAGATGAACCAAGCAGTTATAGACAAAAGGTGGCTCAAGTGTCAAAAGAAGGAAAGAATACTGCGACATCTAAACCTTATTTTGATTAAGTCATGGATTTTATTTACTAATAATATACAACGGTGTCATCAGATCACCAATGTAACCAGCTGATACATATACGCTTTCCCTTACGTTCTGGTGTCAACTACATGGATAACACTGAGAACAAGACTACAATGGAGGGCAGTATCGCCTCTTTCCACAGGATTAGGCAACTGGCTTGGGCTTGCTTATGCAACAGGAGGGCATGACTTGGGATCATCAGAGGTATCCACATCTGACGGTGGCATGAACTGCCACATCGGAAATGGGGGTAGCCAATCACAGGCATCATCAGCTTCTGCCCTGCTGTAGGTCCTTGAGCGGTGAATGCAGAGGCTGGGATAACAGGAGGGTGCGGTACAAGGCTTGGGCGTGCATTCATGAACTTTATCTGCTGCTCCAGGCTCTCTTTTTCTGCCTTGAGCCTTTGCTTCTCCTCCCTCAGCTCATTCTTCTCAGCCTGCCAAAGCAAATGATTTGAGGGAGAAACTGTTACTTGCATGAACAACTAAACCAAATCAACCGCAAACTTTTGGTATCATAAACCACAATATATTAAACAGTCTGAATTTTTATACTTCTAGACAACAAACTCAGATTTGGAACCATTGCTTCTATACTGAAAAGGGAATAATTGAAAGATTGGTGGACAGTTGCTAGCTCAACTCAACAAAGAGATTATGACAGCTTCCATGTATACAACAGGATAGTTTGAGCAAATGCCTTGTGTAGATAAGTAAAAACAAATAAATTTACTACGGCAAGCAACACTGAAGAAGTATATGTAGGGGGCACTACAGGGGTATAAATATTTTTTTAATCATCTCATTTATAAGCATGATACTGCATTATCAACATCTTAAACAGTTGATCAACTCTTAAAAAGAATGGAAGAACAATGGGAATGGAACTTGTCGGTGTACTCGGGATCGGGGCCCCCACACCGCCTACTACCTAAGCGCAAGCCGCAGAAGATCCGCGAGATGCCAAAGCCAAAGGCTAGAAGACAAAATCCTTGCATGCATGCAAGGGAATCTTCTCTCTCTCACCCTGGTGGCTTACGGGAGAAGGGAAAGGGGGAGGCCCAAGGCAACTCCCAACCTCCAACCGCCCGCATTTATTTTCCTTGTACCGCCCAATGTGGGGATTCCCTCTTAGCATATAAAAGAGGAGGCCCGGGGTAAGCAAGGGGCGGCCGACTCTCTTACGAGAGGAGGCCATGCTCTTCTTCTTCCTCTAGATAGAGCGCCCATTGGAGCCTCTCCTAAGCTCTACCCGAAAGGAGAGAACATTGGAGAATACACGCACACACTAGCGGGACGTAGGGTATTACGCACCCGGTGCGGCCCGAACCTGGATAACTCCCCGTGTTCTTACTCATTTCAATCATCTACGCTAACGCGCGAGCAAATCCGTTCTCCCCGAACCTATCCCAAGGGAGCCTTGACAGGCCCCCATTTGGAGGTGTACTCACACACCGACATTTGGCGCGCTAGGTAGGGGAGCAAGAGGCGTTGTTTTCCCCTTTCTTTGTTTGTAGATCTTGCTTTTCTTCGATTTGGAAAACTATGTTTTTCCCCTTTCCGCCCGTTTTGCTTTGTCTTTGATTAAGCTAACCTCACTTTGTTTGTTCTTGCTATGAACGTTGGGTGGAATCCTTGACGCCGCGAGACACGCCCTTTGGGCGATCGCGACTCGGCGACGCTCGGGGCTCCTATCACCCGCGGTAGCGGCGATGGCGCTCGGAAGCGCGTCCACGACGACACCGGGCACGCCGTGTCGACGGTTGCGGCTACCCGGGCGAGCAGCGGGTCCCCGGATAGCATGCGGAAGACCCGAGCGCGTCTCCGACTACCCGAACGACGTCTCCGAGCTACTCGGGCGACGTCTCCGACTACTCCGGCGGGCGACGTCTCCGACTACTCCGGCGAGCGCGTCTCCGACTACTCCGGCGAGCGCGTCTCCGACTACCCGGACGACGTCTCCGACTACTCGGGCGACGTCTCCGAGCTACTCCGGCGGGCGACGTCTCCGAGCTACTCCGGCGAGCGCGTCTCCGACCACCCGGCGACGTCTCCGACTACTCCGGCGAGCGCGTCTCCGACTACCCGGACGACGTCTCCGACGACCCGGGTGACAGCGGCGGCTACTCGGGCGTGGCTCCGACTACCCGAATACAACGGAGACGGTTTGGCCTCACCTCCGGCCACCTCACCGACCGATCATAAATGTCGAAAAAACTATGGTACAGTTGGAAGGGTTCTTGAAGTGGGGATGACACCGCGCGCGCCCTGGTCGTCTCGTGCACCGAGACGAGGCCACCGCGTCGAGCCTCGTCAAAGGGCGAGACCCCGGGGACCGGAAATCTTACGCCCTGCGCAATGAGATTATGGTACCCGGTCTAACCCGACGGGCCGACTACCGGTTCGGTCAAGTCAAGGCGCACGTGGCACCGGTGTGGTTCGGGGACACCCCGGCTTCGAAACTCTTGTGATTGTGCCTAAATATTTCCCACATAGATGATCGAGCAAAGAAGACATGACGACTACGGCGGGGACAAGTTGACCTCATCGCCAACCACCTCGGCGTCCGGCAATGAGCTCGAGGGCTCCTGTCGGTGTATCGGGATCGGGGGCCCCCACACCGCCTACTACCTAAGCGCAAGCCGCAGAAGATCCGCGAGATGCCAAAGCCAAAGGCTAGAAGACAAAATCCTTGCATGCATGCAAGGGAATCTTCTCTCTCTCACCCCGGTGGCTTACGGGAGAAGGGAAAGGGGGAGGCCCAAGGCAACTCCCAACCTCCAACCGCCCGCATTTATTTTCCTTGTACCGCCCAATGTGGGGATTCCCTCTTAGCATATAAAAGAGGAGGCCCCGGGTAAGCAAGGGGCGGCCGACTCTCTTACGAGAGGAGGCCATGCTCTTCTTCTTCCTCTAGATAGAGCGCCCATTGGAGCCTCTCCTAAGCTCTACCCGAAAGGAGAGAACATTGGAGAATACACGCACACACTAGCGGGACGTAGGGTATTACGCACCCAGTGCGGCCCGAACCTGGATAACTCCCCGTGTTCTTACTCATTTCAATCATCTACGCTAACGCGCGAGCAAATCCGTTCTCCCCGAACCTATCCCAAGGGAGCCTTGACGAGCCCCCATTTGGAGGTGTACTCACACACCGACGTAACTCATGCACAACTAGATTCGCAATTCACTTCATTGATTCACATGGCTATATTGCCACTTATCCGGCTAATATATATTGGTCACATTCTTCTCCCACAGATAGCCAACAATCCAAGCGAGAAAAAAAACGTAGCCATTCGAAATAAATTTCATATAAAAGGAATGAAAAAATGGAATATATCACAAATTTGGACTATGAAATGTATGAAATGCCTATATAGTACAGATCGTAAGAGGAAAAAAAACACTAGGCCACATGCAACAGGACAAACCTTGAGCTCTTTGATCTTCTCTTGTAAACTCTCATTTGAATCTTTCAACTTTTGTGCTTCAGTACGCAATTCAGATACTGCGCGAATAGCATCGTTAAGTATAGCTGACTTGTCCATTTTAGGTATCTTGCCTGGCTCCAAGATGGCACCCAATTCCATGAACCTAACAGGCCAAAAGGTCAATTATAGAAACAATACTATAACAGGAAAGGAAGATTAAACTACGAAACAAAATGGAAATAAAGAACAGGACATACCTCTCATTTAGCTTGTCCCGTCTAATCTTCTCCCGGCATGCTTTCGAGCTTGGTTGAGCACCGTTTTCTGACCTAGGACTGAAGCAAATTTGTGTTCAGGTTAAAATATTTCATACAGAAAAGACATGCACATACATGTCTTCTACAATGGAATGGAAAGAGAATAAAATAAACATACACACCGTTTATTTGTGGGCTGTTCTGTTCCCTGATTACAGTCCACAGAGCTATTGATTTCCACACTGCTAAAAAATAAAGTTCAATATAAAATATCAAATCTCAAACATTATGCAACAGAAAAGGAAGCGGACAAACAGAAAATAATGAATAGACCAGATACCTTAACACAGAATTTAGCTACAACAAATTCTATAATTGAGGCATAGCTAGTCATAACACCGAAGACTGCGCTTGGTGAAATACCGAGTGAAAGAACACTGCTCTATACTAGACAACACATAGGGTTCAGACAACAGCTTTGCGAACATTTTCTGCCAGATTAGAAAGAAAAATCATATACTTTCCAATCCAGAATCTCCGGAAAATAAAGTTAGAGTAAATTTGATTGAAGAATGTGATTTGCATGTTCCTACAAACTGGTTTCCCGAGACAAATGTAAACGCCTAATGTATCCAAAAGTGATAGGTCTGACACAGTATATAGCATAACTATGTATAACTCACCGGATGAACACTATAGATACTAGTTACAGTGTTAAAAAAAAGGTCCATGAAAGTATTAAATCATCCTGAGGAATCACCTCCTCACCACTGGTACCACATATAGTCTGACTGAGTGAACCAACACCACATAGTCCATCTCTATCAAAAATAATTCCAAACATAAGAAGCTCCATGTAAAAGATTCTGCATATTCTGTTACAAATGGACATCCTGGTTTCCCGCTACTTCGGGGCTATATCCAACCTTAATCACGCGGGTAACAACAATTACCGTATAATCTAGATCATGTTACTACAAACAGGACGACATCTAGAACCCACAGCAGCAAATGAGGACCAAATGCAACCCAAACCCACATACCCACCCCTACAATGCCGGAGCCACAAATCGAGACCCGTACGCCGGCAATTACCATGGATTAGGAGGCGCCGCGGCGGCGACGGGCTGCGACGGCGGCTGCATCGACTCCGACTGCGGCTGCGCTTGCATCGGCGTCGGGGTCCAGTAGAATCCCCCTGCAGCTGTGGCGGCGAAGTCGGCGGCCGAGAGGTCGTCTATGAGTGGGCAGTCGAAGACCCACTGGGAGCCCTCTGAGGAGGCCATGGCGGCGGAGGCGGAAGGGGAGCTCGCCGGAGCCCGCGCGCGGGTGGCCGGAGGAGGAAGGTGCTAGGGTTCCGCTGCCGCGTCGGTAATTGGGGATTCGCGGGCGGTGGGGTGCGTGGGGAAGCGGTCGTGGGCTCAGACGCCGAGATAAGGTGGTTGGTGAGCCGCCGAGTGCGAATGAGCACGAGGTTCACGAGTACGGACTTCTGAGATGTGAGTTGGTGGGCCGAATGGATATCGGCTCATGGGCTGAACTGCGGCAGTTTAGGACTCGTTCGGTTAGGCCTGGAACGGCCTGTTTTGCGGCCCGTTCCACGTGGATAGGTCCAGTCCGTTTCGAAATCTGGCTTGATACGGTCCAGTTGGTTTAGAGCAATGCTACAGCTATAGGTGGCCAAACAGGCCGCCCGGCACAGCACGGTCCAGATCCGTGAAAGCACGGTCCATTTAATATCGGGACACACGGCACGAATCTATTATCGGTCGTGCCGTGCTAGCCCACGAGCGGAGGTGCCAGTCCACGGCACGGCACGAAATTGTTAAACGTGTCGGGCCGGCCCGTTAGGCCCACTATAATGACGGCGTAAAATTAAATATGCAGCCTATTAGTGAGAATAAAGGAGCAAATACTAAGAGGAGAAGAGAGGAATCAAACTTGCAACCTCTTGGTTGAGAGGAAAAAGCCTTCCCACTTAACTAACTTCACTCGTTTGAATAGAGAAAGATATGTATTGTATTTAACACCTACATTTCGAGCCATGCCGTGCCACCCACCGGGTCGAGGCCTCGGCCCAAGCACGCCCCGTAGCGTCGTGCCGGGCCGGCATGAAATGAAATTATTTCGGGTTGTGCTGGATCCGTGCCGGGCTTTTTTACGGGCTATTGGACGACCCACAAAGCACGGCCCATTTGACCACCTCTAGCTACAGCTTCGTAGTCTTGTCTCAAAAAGAAAAAGCTATGTAATAAATAGTCTACAAAATTATTAAGCACTGCTGATCTGGGTCACACGTGGATGACAAAAACTGAATATCAGCTCTGATAATCTCGGTAGCAAAAACTAGATGTTAACATGGATCGGGCTTATATGCAATCCTCTCCACAATGCTTATATGTATCAATATGAACTTTTTATTCGCAATGGACTAGTTTCCGAGCACATAGTGGTCGCTCACGACGTTGAATCCACGCCCTTGCTGGAGCTATCATCGCACCCAGCCAAAAACGAACCGACAGACAATCACAATAGTGCCTAGCCCGTTCCCAGATGGCCGGATCCCACACTGTAAACCAAGAAATTTGCCGCGGGCAGAGCGAGAGAACCTGAGGCGCAGACGCACGCTGCACATGCCGTTCACACGAACCACACCTTTGGCGAGCACCGGCGGATCTCGGGCTCTCTTCCCATCGGGCACCGTTGCCGGGAACGGAACAAAACCGTCCGCGTCACGCGGATGCCATGGCGCGCCAACGCCGTACGCCGACCACTTATTTTTTCGCGGCACGTCAAGGGCATGAGCTAGCGCTGCCGTTCCAGTTCTAGCAAAGCAGAGAGGGCACGGAGGACTGCACATCCACATCATGCTCTCGACTTCGCCGCCGTCGTCGTCCTCACAGGTCACGGTGCAGCGGCAATGGACGACGCGCTCCCGGGTGGCGGTGGCGTCTCCTACGCGTGTTCGTCCGCCGCCGGTCGCCGGACGGCCAGTCGTTACGACGGTTGCCCCTGCACCTGTCCGAGCTCTGACCACGGAGACTGCGGAAACGTCTCCTCTGCCTCAGGTGCGTACACGTGCACGCGCAACGTGGAACACGCGTTGAACTTGTTCAGATCAGTGTTCGCTGACATGGCAGCTCCCGGCAGCCTCCGCCACTGTTCACCGACGACGAGGAGGAGGCGATGCTCGCGAACTACGTCCCGGTCTTCGTCATGCTCCCAGTAAGCTAGCTCAACCTCCAACCTGCTGCGCTTACGCTTCACTGAAATGTTCTTTGACACGACGGCACCGTTGCAGCTGGGCGTGGTCACCACGGAGAACGAGCTGGAGGACGCGGCGGCGCTGCGCGCTCAGCTGCGGCGCCTGCGCGACGCCGGCGTGGACGGCGTGATGGTGGACGTGTGGTGGGGCATCGTGGAGGGCGCGGGGCCCGCGCGGTACGAGTGGCGCGCGTACCGGGAGCTCTTCGCGCTGGTGCAGGCGCAGGGGCTCAAGCTGCAGGCCATCATGTCGTTCCACGCGTGCGGCGGCAACATCGGCGACGCCGTGAACGTACCCATCCCGCAGTGGGTGATGGAGGTCGGGGACGCCGACCCGGACGTGTTCTACACCAGCGCGACCGGGGCGAGGAACCGGGAGTACCTCACCATTGGCGTGGATGACCAGCCCCTGTTCCGTGGCCGGACGGCCATCCAGCTATACGCCGATTTCATGAGGAGTTTCAGAGAGAACATGGCAGATTTCTTGGAATCGGGGCTGGTCGTGGACGTCGAGGTCGGGCTCGGCCCCGCCGGGAGCTGCGGTACCCGTCCTACCCGGAGAGCCAGGGCTGGGTGTTCCCGGGCATCGGGCAGTTCCAGGTACGATCGATTACTTATTTTCCATCGTGCGTTTTGTAAATCACTCTGCCGGCACGTCCGTACTTGCGCACCAGTGACTCGAAATTGCGGTGCAGTGTTACGACAAGTACCTGGCGGCGGACTTCCAGGCGGCCGCGGCGGCCGCCGGGCACCCCGAGTGGGACCTGCCCCGCGACGCCGGTGAGTACAACGACACGCCGGACGACACGGGGTTCTTCGCCGCGGAGGGAGGCACCTACCTCACCGAACGGGGCAAGTTCTTCCTCACATGGTACTCCACCAAGCTGATCGCGCACGGGGACAAGGTCCTGGACGAGGCCAACCGGGTCTTCCTGGGGTGCAGGGTGAAGCTCGCCGCGAAGGTCTCCGGGATCCACTGGTGGTACCGGCACCCGAGCCACGCGGCGGAGCTGGCCTCGGGCTACTACAACCTCGCCGGCCGGGACGGGTACCGGCCCGTCGCGCGGATGCTGGCCCGGCACGGCGGCGCGGTGCTCAACTTCACCTGCGCGGAGATGCGCGACGGCGAGCAGCCCGAGGCGGCGATGAGCTCGCCGGAGGCGCTCGTGAGGCAGGTGCTGAGCGCCGGGTGGAGGGAGGGCGTGGACGTGGCGTGCGAGAACGCGCTCAGCCGCTTCGACCGGGAAGGGTACAACCAGATGCTGCTCAACGCGCGGCCCAACGGCGCCGTCCTCTCCGGCGGCGCCGGGACGCCGCTCCGGGTCGCCGCCGTCACGTACCTCCGGTTGTCCGACGACCTCGTGGCGGGGAAGAACTTCCGGATCTTCAGGACATTCGTCCGGAAAATGCACGCCGACCAGGTAACAACCACCATCACTTGCAGAGATTAAAAAAAAAGGAGATCGTCATTTTTCTTGGGCCTCGGCCCATCCGATCGAGGCCTGATGTCGCTAAACAATCCGGGCCACTTCTATTTACAGGACTACTGCCCGGATCCGGCCCGGTACGGCCGGCCCATCAGGCCTCTCGAGAGGTCGGCGCCGGAGATACCCATGGACCGGCTGCTGGAGGCGACGGCGCCGGAGCCGCCGTTCCCGTTCGACCCGGAGACGGACATGACGGTCGGCGGCGGGCTCGCGGAGGCCATCGACTGGGTGCTCGACAAGATCGAGTGGATATTCAACTAACAGATCAAGCTCTCCATGCTTCTGTCCCCATCCTGTTCTCGCGTGAATTCGTCAGCGCTGTCGTTGGGTTCGTTCCCTCCCTAGTGACGCTAGCAATACTGCAGAAGAGATCGACTTTGAACTGAAAGTACACGTAGAATTTGGAGCGGAGGGAAAAAGAGGCATTTGCGTGCCAGAAAATACTGGTCAGAATTTGAATTTGTAAAAAATGAAGAAAAGAAACAGGTGAGTTAGAATTTTATTCCTACCCCGTCTCTCTCTCTCGCAAGTCGTCAGGGCCGTCTTTGATTCGTTGGCATGACCTCTGTAGTGTGTATAGTGACGCCAGCAGGTACGATTGTTCGTTGTCTAACTGTACCTATAGTCACGTAGTTTGGGCCTTTGGGGAAAGAGTACTGAGACCAGAGTTTATCTGGATTTCTTTTCTAAATTAAAAATAAAACTGAAACAGGTAGACGAGAGTATAGTTGTGTTGTTTTTATTGGAACAAGATTAATGATGTTCAGTAGAGTAGTACTCACTCCGTTCCACAATATTTGTTACTTTAGCACTCTTCAGTTTTTCTAAAATATTTGTCGTTCTCACTTCCGAATGAACCTTTGTCTCTTGTCATATATCTCTATCTCTACTCTCTCGTCATCGCTTTCTATGCACCCATCTTTTTCACTTGTCCTTAATTCTTGTAGCTAACTTTACCAATTTTCCTGCAGTCCTTGTCCCTCTGCCTATTCAATGAACGACGTGGACACGCTCGTAACCGCCGTCTTTGATTCGTTGGCATGACCTCTATAGTGTGTATAGTGACGCCAGCCGGTACGATTGTTCGCTGTCTAACTGTCACGGTAGTTCGGGCCTTTGGGGAAAAGAGAAATTTGAGTACAGTTTATCTGGATTTCTTTTCTAAATTAAAAATAAAACTTAAACAGGTACACGAGAGTATAATTGTGTTGTTTTTTCTTTTGAACAAGATTAATGATGTTCGGTAGAGTAGGACTCACTCCATCCCAGAATATTTGTTACGTTAGCACTCTTTAGTTTTTCTAAAATATTTGTCGTTCTTACTTCTGAATGCACCTTTCTCTCTTGTCATATATCTCTATCTCTACTCTCTCGTCACTGTTTTCTGTGCACCCATCTTTCACATGCCCTTAAATCTTGTGGCCAACTTTACAATTTTCCCTACAGTCCTTTTCCCTTCATGATCTGCCCATTCAATGAACGACGTGGATACGCTCCGCTGCGGTTTCCCTACCATGGTGATTTGACCTCTGGACAATGGGAGACTGTTGAAATTGAAATGCAGAAGGAATTGTGAACTTAGAAAACACGAAGGAAATGTGAACCTCAAAACATGAAACATCCAACTTAAAATTCGCACAAGGAAAAAAGAACGGGTTTATCAGTCAGGAAATGAAAGAGGAAACCTTTTTTTTAATATGGCAGAGGCAGAGGAAAAATTCGGAACGGATGAGCGGCACTCTCTATCAATTTCTCAATCATGCGATTGGGATCGCTCTGATTGAGGCTAGCCACATCGTTGCCGGGCAAGTAATGGCGTCGCTGATCGGGCTTCTAAAACCAGTAACAAGGGCACTCATGAGGCTCCTACAATTGGCAGCGATCGCGATCCCCACACTCAATGCGTGAAAACAATGCGCCATCGAACGGCTTCGATAGGCCACATTATATTCTGGCCTCGCCGTCGTCGTCCCGTCCGCGGCGTGGCGGGAGCGCCGGCCGTCCAGACGCCAGATTATTGCGACGGGGCCGGAACGACGAGGATGCGGGGCGGTGCACCAACAGAACATGCGCCAGGGAAAGTGACGGGAAACGGCATACGCCACGCGCCTAGGACGCGAGATCATTTTCGACGTGCTTCGCCAACGGCTGATTGCCCTGTCGTACTTATTAGTCTTGTGCTCAATATATACGTGACGTGATCAATTGAGTTGAAAGGGAAAAAAACTGAACATAGCTAATTAACCGAACTGAATCGAAACAACAAAAAAAAATGGATCATATGAATACATGGTATGGATTTTTTTTCTAGAACACGCAAGTGAATCATAGTGCTTGTTTAATCATTTTTTGCTTTTGAAAAGCAAATTATTCACTGGACATGAACGGCTTGATTGTGACAATAATAAAAAGAATCGTCGATCCATGGGCCAGACATATGCACGTTTAGCCGCGCTGGCCAGACATATGCACGTTTAGCCGCGCTGCACGGTACAGGCAACCAAAATCATCTGTGGTTATAAAAAAATCATCTATGTGTTGCAATACCCGCAAAACAAAAATGATATTATAGTGTTAAGTAGCTATGCACTGACCACCCAACAATCGATAGGAAGTATGTGCAATACACTTATGGTTCAACATATAGTTTCAGAAAAAGTAAAATTATATTGCAAAACATGAATCCTTTGGAGAAAAACATAAATTCGAGATGGTATAAAAAAAGATGGCTTTGAAGACCTGATCAGGCCTTTCGGTAATGGATATTGAGAGGGTGGTCAATGAAGTTGTACGCCTAAACTGATAGGAGCCCATACTGTATGGCTAACTAGGCCCAACTACTCGTCTTTCATTTCGTTTTCTTCGTTTCATTCATAACTAATATTAATCGCAGACTCTAGAAAAAAACTAATATTAATCACAAAAAAAATCAAACGAAAGTATTGATGCATGAATTGTAAACCTGACGGCAGTTTGAACCTGGACACAAGGTTGCGGCAACACTCGTCCAAGAAGTTGGAACAAAATTCTGTTGCCCACCTCACTGTGGCAGGTGCGTACAAAAGTATCCGTTCCACGGGTAGCGGAAAGGGAAGCGTGTTCATCTTTATATGCGAAACCATAGCAAATGGATATAGATATGAGGAACAAAAGTAACTAGAATGATGTTTCTGTTTCTCATTTCAATAAGAACTGAACGGACACAGAATCATGAACACAGAGTTTACAACCGGATCATGGCGAATTGAATGACGTACCGCATACAAAAAACGAACATCTGTTATATAGGTAGATGCCGCGTAGTGTAATATCAACGCCCAAGATACTGCATACAGAAACACAACGTGTCAGTAAAAAAAATTCTACAATAATGAAAATATAATCTTTCAGAGTTGTGGTCCCTTCCTCCGGGGAAAATATAACCGTTCCAAGTCTGCTTCAGACTAATTTAGTTCAGACAGCACTCGGATCACTTGTACTATAGGATCACTATGACGGAAGGAAGGCGATGGAATACTGTATACTGAGGTGCTATGCATTCACTCATTAGAAATCATAAATATCTCACCTGCATTCAGTGCTATCATTGGTGCACACGACAGCTTATAGGACGGTAAACAGAGTCAGCTTTTAGCAAAGCTGCACCCCTCCAGCGGCAAAAGTAGGAAACCAACTGAAGGAAATTGGTAGGTTTGCGGCTTGCCACTGCAGAATGGAGCCCACTGCCCCTGCCTCCCTTGTATAAATAGGCTCCCAAGGCCCCTGCAACATTCATCAAGCCCAAGCTCAGTGACCAAGTCAGGAAGCAAACCCAGAGTTCCAAGAGCGTAGCCAGCAACAATGGCAAACAACATGTTAGCCAACTATGTCCCAGTCTACGTCATGCTACCGGTAAGCTTAAGCACCATCATGCGTTGCTCTAGCCTTTCTTCCACTATTGGCAACAACCTCACGAGCAGGACCTAACTGATTGAATCCTGCCATCCCCAAAACGGAAACAAAGCTAATATGGCCTCTGAACGTACCTTTATTTTGCTCTTTGTTATGTGATTATAGCTGGATGTGATCAGCGTCGACAACAAGTTCGAGAAGGCCGACGAGACCAGGGCGCAGCTGAAGAAGCTGAGGGATGCTGGTGTCGATGGAGTCATGGCCGACGTCTGGTGGGGGCTGGTCGAGGCGAAGGGCCCCAAGGAATACGACTGGACCGCCTACAAGCAGTTGTTCAAGATAGTGCAGGAGGCCGGGCTGAAGCTGCAAGCCATCATGTCGACCCACCAGTGTGGTGGCAATGTCGGCGATAACGTCAACATCCCGATTCCACAGTGGGTCCGGGACGTCGGCAAGACTAACCCTGACATCTTCTACACCAACAGGGCAGGGACGAGGAACAACGAGTACCTCACCATTGGTGTGGATGACCAGCCTCTCTTCCATGGAAGAACTGCCATCCAGGTCAGCTAGCTTACACTTTCAGTGCAGCCCATTGATAGTCCTATGATTATTCAAGTGTAAATTTGTGATCTTGATGATCTTGATGATCTTGATGAGTGATCCTGGGTCTTCTCTGTCTGTGGCAGATGTATGCTGATTACATGAAGAGCTTCAGGGAGAACATGGCAGAGTTCTTGGATGCGGGTGTCATTATTGACATTGAGGTTGGACTTGGCCCTTGTGGAGAGATGAGGTACCCCTCGTATCCCCAGAATCAGGGGTGGGTGTTCCCTGGCATTGGAGAGTTCATTGTGAGTGCTCTTTCTAGAAACATAAATACTACTCCTTTTCTCTTTTTAACAGAAAACAAAGCAGGATGCCAGGCTCTTCACCATGTGATGAGCAAAGGCAGTTATATCTGCAACTGTGAAAATGGTAAAGCCAAAGTTAAAGTGACTATAATCAAAAGAGGTGCATAGATAAAGTAGAAAATTCAACTGACCGGGCCAGAGATATCTTAAAAGCTACACTATTCTTTTGAGAAAAGTGACCCAAGTAAACCATCTAAAAAAATGCTTGCTAAACCGACATGGAATGAAATAGAACAAATACCAATAATGTCAATATGCTATCAAAATAAGATTAGATTCAACAGATATAATTTTTCCTAACGAAATAGTTATAATTATAATCTGCAGTGCTATGATAAGTACCTGGAAGCAGATTTCAAGGCAGCAGCACAGCAGGCTGGGCATCCTGAGTGGGAATTGCCTGATGACGCAGGGGAGTACAATGACACTCCCGAGAAGACCCAGTTCTTTGCAGACAATGGAACATATCAGACAGAGAAAGGGAAATTCTTCCTCACATGGTACTCCAACAAACTCATCAAGCATGGTGATAAGATCTTGGATGAAGCAAACAAGGTCTTCCTGGGATGCAAAGTGCACCTGGCAATCAAAGTGAGTACCTGGGAGAATAAACCAGCTTAGAACTTTCCTTTGATCTCAAATGAGCAGATATGTTTCAGAGTTTTCTTAGCAATAATATAGGCATAAATTTCAACAGAGAAAAAATTTTCTGGCGATCTATGGGTGAATCTGGAATATAAACGTGACACACTCTGCTTTTTTTTTGGCAGATCTCTGGCATACACTGGTGGTATAGGGTTCCAAACCATGCAGCTGAGCTTACTGCTGGATTCTACAACTTAGATGACAGAGACGGCTACAGAACCATAGCACATATGCTAGCAAGACATCGTGCTTGCTTGAACTTCACATGTGCAGAGATGAGGGACAATGAGCAGAGTGAAGAGGCGAAAAGTGCACCTGAGGAACTGGTTCAACAGGTAATTAGGCAATTGACATTTGTCTATAATTTAAGGGTTTACCTCCAACTTAAGCCTACCCCAACTTGCTTGGGACAAAAGGCTATCTATGTTGCTGTTGTTGTTTAAAGGGTTGACCTACAACTAAGGAGCATGAAAGAAGTTTTAAATACTCATAGACATGTTCTGCTGCAAACCATACAAACTGGCAGGTGCTCAGTGCTGGGTGGAGAGAGGGCCTACTTGTGGCATGTGAAAATGCACTAGGCCGATATGATGCAACAGGTTACAACACAATCCTCAGGAATGCAAGACCACAAGGCATCAACAAGAATGGCCCTCCTGCACACAAGTTATTTGGCTTCACCTACCTCCGACTATCAGATGAGTTGCTGCAGGGACAAAACTATGCCACCTTCAAAACTTTTGTCAGGAGAATGCATGCTAACCTGGTAAGTGAAACCCATACAAATCGAGTGAGCACAATCTGAGATGTGTATCTTTGCAGATATATACTGACACAGTATATGAAAATTGTTTCAGGACTATAACGCAAACGTTGATCCAATTGCACCTCTGGAAAGGTCAAAGCCAGAGATGCCAATTGAAGAAATCCTAGAAGCCGCAGAGCCAAAACTGGAGCCATTTCCCTTTAACGAGAACACAGACCTACCAGTCTAAATATCCCAATGGAGCAGTCAGCAAGGGCAAAAAGCACTTAAGAGAATCCATATAAAAATGAAATAAGCCTATTGTGGACCAATAAACTGCTACAGAAGCAGGTCAGAGTCAGAAACTAAATAACTTGCTACAGCCAGCAGATTATAATCATATATTGTACAATAATATTGTGTTGTTAATCCTGAGGTGCTTGCCTAATAAGCTGTAAGATGTCCGCTCTTGGCCTTCACATTACTGTACTGTATTTGTTTATGTCGAGGAATAAAAAGGTTGCTATGTGGCTTATATTGTTGTATGAATGATTTGTTTCAGCTGAGAGTTATTTGCATAATCTGATAACCATAAAATGGATTATGAAACAACATAAAAAAACGATATTGCACAAAAACAGTGAAGACACGCAACATGAAATGTAATGTTAGTGAGACTAAAATATGTGGCAAGACAAATAACACCCCGCTTAAAACAATTCAGGCCAACTGGTTTTGTGTCAGTTTTCTAAAATACGACATTATTTCTCAAGAATTTTGTGCCAATCTTCTTCTGCAAAACAACAATAACTCGAAAATACCACATGCTTGTTATCTCACGGGTAAACTCGGATACAGAAAGTCGGAAATAACAAAATTCCAGAGTTGCCCAATATGAATCCTAGCACAGCTAGCTAGACAACGTTTCTTTGACAGTACAATTCTCCCCGAAAAAGTGCATCTATCTGGCAGTGGCAAATTAATTTATTTGACCTTTGCTAGCAGCACCGAGGGTGATCCAACTTCGAAGGAACGTGCACAATTTCTTACAGGTGATTGTGCTCTTACATGTAATCATGCACTCTGCAAGGGATGTGCACCAACCCACTCTGAAAGAAGGGTATAAGCATATATCTTCAGAATCAGGACAAAGTAAACAAAAGAGCACAAAACAGCCTGTTTTCTCCCAACTGACCAAACCAAAAGTAGTATTCGAAAGAGAAGGGACCCGATATATGGTGGATCATCGATAACTTGCTCATACTCATTCGTGCCAGATTTAGTATCTTTTTCGACACTGTCAGGATTCATATTGTCACCTGGTCACTAGACACAAATTGCTACTGCTATATCATAATTGACGGTTCTGCTATTACAACGAAGGGCTAACGCTGGCAGGGTGGAGAGTTATTTGATTAGCTGGTCTGCCCATCCAGTTAGACATTAGCTATGCTTCAAATCAATTGACGATGGGTCCCATTGACGATTAGTCACGATGCTATGGAACTGCCAGACAAAAATAAATTGGAAAATGCTGGAAGTTGGGGTATGGGGTCAGTGTGCACGAACCTGCCGCCGGGGAGTCCGGAGGAGGGACCTGGCGCGCCGCTGTGGCCGGTGAGCAGCGGTCCGCCCCCTGCGTGGCTGGACGCCGCGGCGCTCAAATCCGCCACGCTCCTGCCGTTCCATAGCTTCATGGACCCGAGCCGATTTGTCGACGCAGCGCCGCCGCCGTGGAATCGAAGGGCTGCTGCCGCCGTGGGGAAAGAGGGAGGTTCGGGTTTGGGGGCGTCAACGGCTATGAGCTGCAGCCGTGTAAGATCCAACGGCTCACCTTGCTGTTTGTGTCGCTTTGCATTTTTCTCTCGGATCAGATCGTGACAATGCTCCTAACTCCTGGCTGCATCCAAGCTCATTTCAGACGCACGAATTTTCGTAAGATTTTACGGGAAGTATGATTTTGTTACGTTCCAAGCAGCATTTCAGATAATAAACAGAGTCAGCAGTCAGCACTAATGCTCAGTAAAGTTTCGGTATGAAATCACGAAAATTTGCTTCTGCATTTGTGCCTGCTTTACCACGGAGAACGAACATTCTTGGAAGACGTTACCAAGAAGATACTGCTGGTGCGATCGATCAAGTGAAAAGGCAGAGAGTGGCCGAGAACTCCTGCCGCACGTGGCGTCACGCCATTGGCCATCGCGAAATCCAAATGGAGGCCACAGCTGATTCACGGGGCGATGTGGCGCTCACACACTGGCCGCCAGGTTATCCAGTCAGATAAGGTCGCGGCTGCAAACGTCACCGGTCCTCATATATGTTTTGCCACGCTGCCACTTAAGCAAGACTGCTCGGCAGCCTAGCTTTGCCAAGGGAGAGCAGCGATCTAGCTAGAGAGCAAGCGCGGAGATGGCACAAGCCATGGCGTCCATGACCGGCCTGTCGCAGGGCGTGCTTCCCAGCCGGCGCGTTGGCAGGGCCAGGACGGCCATCAGGGCGTCTGCCGAGGGCGAGACCGCCGCCGTGGCGGGACGCCGCGCCGTGCTGGGCCTCGTGGCCACCGGGATCGTCGGCACCGCGTTCTCCCAGGCGGTGAACGCCGAGGGCGTCAAGACCATCAAGGTCGGACCGCCGCCGCCGCCGTCCGGTGGACTTCGTAAGTGCCTGCACATTTGAAAGTCTCAAAAGCTTTTATTACGCCCCCGTTCAATCTCGATTGGTACTGTTTCACCACTTCAACAAGGCGTCGAAAACAATCTGAATTGGCTGCCGATATTTATATATGCTATAAAAGATGGGTAATGTAAAGACGATAGATAATTCGGGAATGTTTTTGTGTGTGTGCTGAAATTGGTAGAAAGTTGAGTGAAATATAGCTAAGTTCAATACGCGCGGATCAACTTTTTGATGCATCGATTTCTTTGTTTGTCGTGGCACAGCCGGAACGGAGAACTCTGACGAGGCGAGGGACTTTGGGCTCGCCTACCAGAAGCGGTTCTACCTGCAGCCACTGCCGCCGGCGGAGGCTGCGGCGAGGGCCAAGGAGTCGGCACAGGACATCATCAACCTCAAGCCGCTCATCGACAAGAAGGCGTGGCCGTACGTCATGAACGACCTCCGCCTCAAGGCCTCCTACCTGCGCTACGACCTCAAAACCGTCATCTCCTCCAAGCCCAAGGACGAGAAGAAGAGCCTCAAGGAGCTCACCGGCAAGCTCTTCGACACCATTGACGATGTAATAACCTAGCTCTCTTCGACACCATTCTTCTTTTTTCTTCACTCCTCGTCCTCTTGACAACAAGTGCTGTACTGACTTAAATGTGATCCTCTTCATCCTGCAGCTTGACCATGCCGCGAAGATCAAGAGCACCCCAGAAGCTGAGAAGTACTACGCAGAGACCAAAGCTGTTCTCGGCGATGTCCTCGCCAAGCTAGGCTAGAAGGAATGTAATGGGCCAATGCCATGTAATTTTCAGGCTTTTGGGTTTGTTCATATGGAACCGGCAACGCTACTTTCCCTGTTGATATTATATCAACAGCCACTTAACTATGATGATTCTATCCTCTGAGTTCTTAATAAATCACATTTCAAGCCGATGCAAAAATCAGAGGGGGGGGGGGCGGGGAGGGGGATAGAACAATGGCTCATACAACTTTAATCAAATTTAAATACAATACAAGGCACCAATTTTTTAATAAAAAAATCCTTAAATCTTTAGAAGCAACTGATCTAACTAAACAACTGCAACGGATCACTGGATCCTCCAATACACTCTACGGAGTCTAAGCTTGACTGCTAGAGGAGAATTTTTGCTTCCTTTCACACGTGGACACTGGATACCTCTGAATAAAACTCCCACCATCCAGTCCACAGATATATGGCTCTCTCATTTTGTCCGAAGTCAATCTTTTTGAACATTCACAATTAATCTAGTAATATTATTTTTATTTTTTTGTCAATGCTTTTGACTCAAGACAAACCAGATAGCTTATATTTGTAGAGGACAGAGGGAGCAGCAACGAATATGAATGCATCTGACATGAGTTTGGCTCGTATGACTCTAGCTAGCCATTTCTTCAACCAAACATAGTGGTTATTTCGACAATTCTCCTGAAGTGACAATCGAAAATACACAAGGTATAGAAGAAAGACTATTATGGAAGCTCGCCCTAGGATACAGGGATTCAACTATTGTAAAAAAACTCCACCAGATCTGCAGATGCTTACAACATCAAGATTTTGTTATAGAAAAGACTTCATCTTAACATACACTGCTGCTCCCAGGAAAGCAGATAGATAATATGCAAGAATGTTTCACCACTTAATAGCAAATAATAAGCGTTCTGCTGTTTGCCAGGGTCGCCCAATGTTATTCATCTGCAAGGTATATGAAGCATGTTATATCCAATATTTCTAATATAAATTGCAATCAAATAAGGCCACCCCATACAGCAAAATAAAACACAAAGGAGTGGTATTTAGCCTGAAGTGTAAGGTTGGCCAGTTCAAATAGAGAATATGAACCTAAATGGAGGCACGTCATGCAGCAAAATAAAACACAAAGGACTGATATTCAGCTGATATGATTTGGAAACTTTTAGCATTATTATGTAAAACGGTATGGCAAAAGTAAAGGTTTCAACAAGATAAAAGCCTTAATAAAACATAATAATGCTGCAGTAACATGTGATGAATTTAAGACTTCCAAAGTAAGTACATGGGAGGTTATATTTGAATCCTAAAAGGCTAAAAGAAATTGAAAACAACCCTGAACAATCGAATTGGATATCTAAATATATTGAATAGACAAACAAAAAAAATAGATTCTATGCAAGTAGTGGACACTAAAGTTCGGAATAGTACTTACCAGTGAATGCAAGTAAAAAGTTCTGGCTAAAACTATGCGGCAAGAGGAGACAAGTCTTCCTTTTTATCTGCTACTTTACTTGTTTGGTCACCATTGCCATTACCAGCTTCTAGTTGTTTCTTCTTTGCCAAAGCTCTTCTTGCTTCCCTACGGGCCTCTCTCTTGGCGGCACGAGCCTCATCGAAACCCTGTTCAATCTTAGCCTCTTCCTCAGGCTGGAAGAAGCTTACTTCCTTTTCAGCCAGCTCTGAATACATCTTCTCAATCTTTGCTTTCCACACTATCCCCATCTCAGTATCCATTTTGTTATAAGGGGTCTTCAGAAGGTATTCATCAATGCCACCAGCTTTGTCGATGCATCGAAGTGCATGAGTTGTAACTTTGACTCTAATGTGCCGATCATGAATATAGCTGAAAAGACGCTTCTCCTGAACATTTGGCTTCCATGATCGCTTTGTTCTAAATAAGCAGAAGATAACATAATCAACATGTAATATTATAGGAGCAAAATGCATGCATATAATACTAAAAGATTTCTACATTCAAACTTTATAACAGGGAAAATGTAATGGACAAATTTTATTAATAGGGAATCCTTGTAATGTGGCAATGCAATTTTTTAGAAAACTACTTTCAGGTGATTGTGATACAGAACAAAGCTCTGATGATTATCTCTTTATATACAGAAGCAGAGTATCTACATATCAATCACTACATATTTAATATTTAAGTAAGCAGATTTGCTCCATGTCTATAATTATAGGAACGGTCCTGCACCAATGTAATTTAGTGATCAAATTCTAGACATCAATGTTATGGTGTAAATTTCAATAAAACAGATAGGTTTAATTAGAAAAACAGATAGGTCAGCTCCAGATGGCAGGAATTGTCACATATTAATAGTTAGTTAAGCATATTAGCTACATCTCTAGAGGTTATAGAATGATGATCCCACATCAACTGATCAATGTGATTTAGTAATTGGATTCTACATATCTACTGAATGACATTAATTAAATCAAAGTAAGTACTACAATACAACACAAATTCTGAAGTAGATCAAGAATATTGTGCAAGCAATTTAAATGACTGATACTACATCCGTCCAGAAATGTAAGGATTTGTTGACTCTCAATCTAATAATAAATCAAATCATAGTAAAATAAATAAGATTTTCATAAATAGTTTGAATAAGACAAATGGTCAAACGTGAAATCTGAAAGACAACAAATGCTTATATTTCTGGAAGGAGGGAGTATGTGATTAGATTAATAGAGTGCTCCCTTTGTTTTATTTTATGATATTATGACAACATATTCAGCTACTTTTAAAAATAAATACTTTGCCCTACTGACATTAATAAAAGAAACGAAGATTCACTGTCTAAGAAGGTTATATGTTCATGAGAAGAGATAAAGAAGTAGCGAAGCCATGGGTATTGTCATTCTCAAGATGGCTAACAACTGTAATCCAATTTAAGAATATAAACACAGTGGCATCACTCCAAAATATCAGGGTGATCTCAGTCACCTTTTCAAGAAATTTACACAAACGCAGCAAATGGCATCTTTTTTTTCATTCATGATCGAATGTTGGTATATGCTCCCCACAGCAGAAGATAAATGGCAAAATCAATGATCTGGAAACCATTCTATCATCCAAAATATGAATGAGTGAACAACAAACATCTAGATTGTAGGTCTAAAGAAACATAAAGAGACACCAGCAGCACAAGCGAAGAAACTGTAATTCAATGTTAGAATCACATGGCATGTACCATGACAACCTAGTTAGTTTTCATTTGCAATTTGGGCACGCCAAGTCCCTGCATCTCAACTAAAGCATCCGTTAAAAATGAAGTGAAAAGTGAATCCCGAAACTAGCCAGGTCAACCCTCTCAAACCAGCCAATGCTATGGACAGCATTTAGGAGAACAATATGGTTACACAAGTAAACAAAGACACAGTTCCATGGGGATGCAAGGATTCAGACAGTATAATTACGAGACACGACTTGGTGTAGATGTGCTCTTCCATGGGGATACATATGCAGATAGCATCAATCCTACCATTTGTTTTCTTTTATGAAAATTACACATCTGCAATCGCAATCTGCGGGTAACAGGATGATGGGGAGGGTGTCCAGGTCGATAAATCCACACTAATTTTCGCAAATTATTCCAAAGTTGCATTCCATGCCATCCAAATTAACTATGTATTCCACATTTTAAGAATTTTTCATCTCCCATTTTAAGAATTCAAGCTCACAGTTAACAGTGGGCGCCTAGAGGTATCTAGATCAGAATAGGGGCAAAATGATCGCATGGGCAGAGAAGCGAAGCAGCTTACTTGTTGCCACCGTCCTCCGAGACGTTGTTCCCGAACTGGATGTGGCGGCCGGCGAAGATGCCGCGCTTGGCCCGACCCATGACGACCTTGCTGTTGGGCAGCATGTTCTTCACCGACTCCATCAGCTCTGCGGGCAGCTTCCCTTCGCCGCCCACGTGCCGCACCACCTTCTTGTACATCTCCCGCGCCCGGAACGACATCTTCCTCCCTCCTCCGCTCTTCGCCCCTTTGCTACGACGGCGGCGCCGGCGGCCGGTTGCGTCGAGAGGTTTTTGGTAGCCTAGGGCTGGAGCTGGACGAGAGGCTCGCGCTCGGCTGGTGGCTAGGGCTGCGGAAGTGGGCTTTCGGTGTCGTTGTGTGTGGGCCTGAGAGGCGTAGGCCCATTCACGACAACAGAACGATACCAAATAGTCATCCGATTGTTACCAAATCCAGTACTTCTAAAAAAAAACCAGATCCAGTAATTCAAAAATCATCAGTAAAAATTGTAATAATAATAATAATGGAACATTTCCTCTGTTTTCTGATCATTTGATTTTCACCATATTTCCACACATTCTTCATGTGGGAAAGTTAAATTTCACTTGAAGTAATACGTCATTTTTCAATATTTTTTGTGCATCAAAAAGTATACTATGATAAATGGGGACTGTACTCACTTCTGTTAAGAAAAACAGAGCTTTTTCTTGTGCTTGTATAAGTTGTGACACATGTGCCTGAATGATGTGCCAATGTTGCCACCTTGTTGTACTATGAGTTGGAGAGCTCCCAGGCAAACTTTGCTGGAGATGGCTGCAAGACTTTCAGATGTGTAGTACATGAGTTCCAAGCAAAGGATTGGATTAGGATTAGCAGGCGTGGCAACCAAGGTGCAGCGTATTCTGTATTCTGTATTCTGTTTATGGATCGTTAGCAATGATACCCATGGGGCATGTCGGCTCGGCTTAACCCCAACGTCTCTCTTTTTCTTGCTGCGAGCAGCGACACCTGGTAGCTTTCCGCAGTCCTCGTGACGCGGAATGAGTAAAGAAAACAAAGCGTTCAGATAAAGAACGGCAAAAGCAGCGAGACCGATGGCGTCCCGACACAAGTGCGGCCGTGGCCAGTCTGCCTCTCGCCACTGTTTAGCCCTGCGCCGCGCCGACCCCGCGCAATCTGTCTCCAAGTCCCAAGCGAGCACTGGAACGAGGAGTGAGGGAGAAGGTGAGCCATGGCGAGAGTTGAAGCTGTGGTTGTGTGTCTCCTGGTCATCGCCATGGACGTCGTCGCCGGCGTGCTCGGCATCAAAGCCGAGAAGGCGCAGAACCAGGCAAGCGGTCGGTCTTCCGTGTGGTGAAAAGGAGGGATCTTGTGTCGTGCTCATCCGGGGCAGATGTTTTTGGTTTTGCAGGGGCGGCACCTGCGGATCCTGTTCATCGAGTGCCGGCAGCCGGTGTGGCGCGCGTACGAGCTGGGCGTGGCGGCCGCGGCGGTGCTGGCGTCGTCGCACGCCATCGCGAACGTCGCCGGCGGCTGCGCGTGCGCCTGCTCCGGCGACAAGCTGCGCCGCCCGTCGCCCAACCGGCACATGGCGTCCTTCGCCCTGGTCCTCACATGGTACGCTCGCGTTCCTGACTCTCACGTCGTGTTGGATTCGTGCATCACCCTGCCAATATCCAGTTAGAGTGATTGATTGATTCTTGCCGTGTGGATGGGGCAGGATCGTGCTGGTGATCGGGGTGGCGCTGCTGGTCCTGGGCGCGCTGCCGAACCGGACGCACAAGATGGCCGAGTGCGGGGTGGCGCGCCACCGGTTCCTGTCCATCGGCGGCGTCCTCTGCTTCGTGCACGCGCTCGTCTGCGTCGTCTACTACTCCTCCGCGAACGCCGCGAAGCGGAGGAAGGCCGCGCGGGCGCGCACGCGTGAACGGTCGCCGTCGGTTCGTGTCAACTGTCAAGCGCGTCAATGTGTGATCCCTTTTCTCTTCGAGACCAAAGTGAAGAGATACGCTTAGCGGCTTTTTCCTGGAAGCGTGTATGGATGTAATTTTTCTTGGTTTCTGGAACCGTATCAAGGTAGGTACTAGGAGTGGCCGAGTGGGAACATGCTTGTGAATTCTCTACGTCCTATACCTCTTACTACTTTCTGCAGCGAGTATGAACATTCGGAAATCGCGTTTGTGTCAAATTTGGCACATTTACCGATTTACTGTCTCAGAAAACGATCTTTTTTTTTATAAAGGGTGGTTTAAATTATATTACAGTAATGAAGAATAAAAAGCACCTTTAAGATAGGTGTAGACAACTTTACCAAGGAGCAAAACACATATCTAGTCTGATATGTGCATCCAAACTCTTACTTTCACTATAGCAAGGTGGACAGGGCATTGCCCTAGTGGTAAGGCGCCCAGTGCGGCTGCCCCAGGTCGGTGTTGCTGTACTGGTACTGTAGCTGCGCACAGTGGAGAAAAAAATTCTCTCGTTCTTCCCAATTAAAACATAAGTAAAGACTCGCGCCACAGCTCACAAGATCAGCTGAGTCTCTATGTATGGTTGTGGAGAAGGTTTGGGGGTTTTCTCGGTCTACATGAGAAGACTTAATACCGTTAAGGATGGCTTCTTCCCCAACAGGTCGAGAATTTTTCATTATGGCAAGCTACACATCATAGTCTAATCTGTGCATCTCAACTCTTTCTTTCACTATGGCAGGCTGATCATGACGTTGAGGCGCGAGCCCTTAAACGCGATGTTGATGATGACTCTCTAAGGACCAGAGCGCCCCACTCGGATGGGCCCGAGACGTGACCCAGTCACCATGAGGAGGGATCCGGGCCAGCCAAGGCCTCGAGCCCCCTATCTCTAGGGTCAACAGGCACCTGCCACGTAGGGGGCCCTCTCGCGGTGGTGTCATTAAAAGTTGCCTAGAGGGGGTACTGAATAGGTAATCTAAAAATTATCTCTCAAACTACATCACTCAAACACAATATCGGAAGGTGACATAACTTCCTTCAATTTCGACGGATATTCCGTCACGACGGAACCTCCGTGGGACATGGGACTTCCTCTAGGTTTTCAAATCTCGAACTGAAAGGCAGAATTTAAGAGAGGGATTTAATAATCTGCTTGAATAGAAGTGTTGCGCACACGGTAGATAGCTCAAATCCTGTAGGGATTAGCAAGCAACACACCACACAAATAGATCGGGTACTAAAAATAAAGGAGCAAGAACGATAATAAGAACAAGAGAGACACGTGTATTTCTCACCAAAGTTTAGACCCTTCACAAAAAAGTCTCTACGTCTCCGTTGAGGAGCTCACAAAGAGCCGGATCTCTCTCAACCATAATCCTCTCCAAGCAATCATAAAGATCGAGCTTGGTTTTCTTCTTCCTCTTGATTCTTTTCCTTACGGAGCTGAATCACGCTCTCACAAACGTTCCCAAGTCTCACTACAAATTAGGAGCTCAAGGGCGACGCCTAACCGTCTAGGGGACAAATCCCCAAGTATAACAGGTGGAATGAAAGCATGTGTGTAAGAGAATAAAGATGGCCAAGCGTGAGATTGAATCTTGGAAGCTTTGGATGGTTTGGTTTCCTCTCTATTGGATTGGAATCTCAAGATTGAGAGGAGGGATAGAGCAAGAGAGCGTGGCACGGATTCTAGATTTTGAAATAAAGCCTCCAACCTCTCTCACGGGGTGGGAGAGGTTTGTGACACCCCTACCTCACAAAAGCAAGAGGGATTGTCACACAGGACCATTTTAGGAGACATCCGATGAAGCGAATGTCGCAGACACATACACACATGATACATTCACGAATTGCAAATACATATTTAGGGTACATTAGTAGAATATTTTACAACTGAAGTTCAAGTCTTACATTACATAGAGTTCGAAGTTCGGATTTTACACTACACTAATATACATGCGGAAGCGTAAGTAGTCTCGATGATACATAGAGTTTATACGATCATATCAGCCATAGATATGGCTCACTCCTAAGTCGGTGAAGTTGAAACCCACTCTACGGTCTAATCTTTGGGTTCCTCACCTTGCCACACAAACTTTCCACAACAATCACAATACTCAGAGTTGTGGCATGATTAAAAACAAATTATCGACAAACCCTTAGTATCTAATATACTCCGCAAGTCTTACCCAAAAATGGTTTCGAAAACCAACTCCTAACATGCAGGCAGGGTCCGACCGGCTTGTGGGATAAACATTTGCAAAAAAAAATCCCTAAACATTTAGTTTCAACTTTTATACTTTGCTATATTAAAATGTTGATGACATAAAAGTAAATTATGTGATCAACTAAACATACAAGGTTGACAAGCATAAAAGTTAATTGCAAATCAGCAAGTATTTCATAGATTTAATGTCTTTATATTATTACGATACAATATACTTAAGTGGTACTCATATTCGCGAGGGACAATGTTATATATCGATTTACCATCTACAGGAGAAAACTCAAGTAGAACACGTATGGTCACCTTTCACAAAATTGCCATAGTGACGGTCCGGGTCCTCCCTCCGAGTGTATGTCCCCCTTGCAACCACGGTACTTCGGGTCCAAGGCTAGATCACACACCCTCCAATTGTCCACGAACTCGTGCATCCACCATGACCGACATTTTGCACAAAGGAAGGAGAGATCATCCAACACTACGACGCTAAAGTTATGTCGGTTTATCAACTCTCATACGAAGGTATGCACTTGGTACTGTTCAATACTTGCTCGCGAAGTCATAACGAACGGTCCTCAAACGACACGCACGGGGCCATAACGAACAAGGGCCAACCTTGCCACCACGTCCTACACATGCACCTCCTCGTAGGGTCTCCATTTCATAATCTCATGTGCACTACTAGAAA
Organism: Chloris gayana; assembly: GCA_031894775.1. Classification (NCBI taxonomy): domain Eukaryota; kingdom Viridiplantae; phylum Streptophyta; class Magnoliopsida; order Poales; family Poaceae; genus Chloris; species Chloris gayana. The sequence goes on along the minus strand of JAUNZO010001558.1, from coordinate 286,533 downwards.
ACACTCCCCGTAGATATGCTTATTTAAGGTCTAGATACGTTTATTTCATCTCAATCAAAATATAGAGACGTTTTTGTAAATCGTGTCCTAGACTCGTGTCCTAGACGTCTCCGAACGTACGTAATCAAAGCTTGGTAAATACGATTTTTGAAAACATGTCTATTGAAATAAAAGACGTTCGAGTAGAGATGCTATAAAGCATAGATATGTTATAGATACTCTTTTATAAATGTGTTGTATGTATTGGAGGCTCCAATATGTTATAGATACACTTTTGTATCATGTTAATAATCTTAGACACGATTTTATTGATATGTTTGGACTATCTTTGTACCAATATATGCATGTTGTATATAACGCTTCAAAAATATTATTGTAAAACTTCTTCTAAGCGATTGGCTTATTCATGCAATTCATGCAATTAGTAAGAATTGAACCTGCGACCTCTTTATTTTCTACAAGATCATCTAACCATCTCACCCAGGAAACAAAGTTGTTTTTCTTTTATCACATATTCTTTTATACTCATGTTCTCTTAGTGCTTTAACATCTTTATGATTTTCAATAGCATGTCAAAAATGTCTCTTTTGAGGGTTGATACGATTAAAACGTGTCCAATATCATCTTACTTTTTATACGATTTCAATAACGTGTCAAAAAATATGTATGATGTCGTCAAATACGGTTAAAACATCTCTAAATACCATATCATTTTGAGATACCCTAAAAAACATGTCAACAAGCATCTTTACGTTGGATACTAATGGTTCAAAGCGTGTCTAAAGTCGTAACACTTTATGATATTTTAGAGAGCATGTCAAGAAACGTGTTTATCATATTATTAACGTTAAAGCAAATGGAGTTTCATCTAAAAAATCGAGTTATCTCCATCACGCAATGCTAGTACTTCAAACTAGTAACATAGTTTTAGAATGATGATGGTTTGGTAACAAACCCGTTGACACAACGATCCACCCTCTTGGTTACCCACGACGTGTGGGGATACCGATAGTGGGGGTTTGTTGGACCGTCCTTTGTGAGGGGGGGGGGTCCGGAGCGAATAGATCTAGATTCTTTGGGATCTCATACACACAAAAAAACATTTTTTAGGAGGAAAACAATGACACAAAATCAAGAGTAAACTCGTCAATTTCATACTTGAAAGGACCTTGATGTCTCCTAGAGGGGGGGGGTGAATAGGCGAAAACTGAAATTAACACAACTTTTTCGCACAGAGTTAGTTAAACCCGGTCCGACCTCCTTGTCAACCCGGTCGGACCTCCTCGCACGAGCAGAGCTGGGTGCACCCTAGTTCAACCCGGTCCGACCTCCTTGTCGAGGCGGTCATACCGCCTTACACAGGCGTGAAACGAGTCGGCTCTTCAAAATGAATTCTAGCTCAAATCAAAACTTGAGGTGATGCTCCAAAGGTTTTTCTTAGCACATACTCGAAATATCTGCACACAAATGAACACACCAAAGTAGATCGAAGCGGAAGCACAAGTATAAGCTAGAAAACAAGCAAAGCAAGGGAGACGGAGACACACGAGTTTGTTTACCGAAGTTCGGAATCACCTCAACGTGATCTCTACGTCTTCGTTTGAGGAAGCTTGAGCTGCTCACTAGCACGCTCCAAGCCGGGTCTCTTTCAACCACTTCCCTCAATCCACTATCTTGATCTTTTCCACAACGAAGGTAAGATCATAACCTCCACAAACTTTCCCGGGGCTCACCACAAGCTTGGGAGCTCTAGGGTGACGCCTAGTCTGTCTAGGAGGTTTCACCTCCAAGAGTAACAAATGAATCACGAGTTGCTTGACGTAGCTCAAAGTACTCAAGGTTTAGGATTTGCTCATTTTTGCTCACACACTCAAATCTCTCAACCCAACTAAAAGATTTAGTTCAAATCACTTGGATCAAAGAGAGGTTGGGGAGAGCTCAAATGACCGTTGGAATGCTATAGAGTCGGGCAAGAACCAACAAGCAACCAAAGGGAGAGGTGGAGGCCTATTTAAAGGTCTGTTTCAAAAACTAGCCTTTGGACTGTCGAGCTCGGGCGGCTCGACCGCCTTGACAGACGGCCCGACCGCCTTGACAGACGGCCCGACCGCCTTACACCGGCAGGCAACCAACCACTTGATGCGAAAACCTCCACAAACCACAAACTTGATTGCTCAACCCACTCATACTAACTATGCTTCACTTCTAAGGCCAAAAACTCATTTTTCTTTGTGTAACTCATGGTTTGAGATTTTCAATATTGATCAACCATGTAGCTTCATCTTCATCATATTCTTTGTCATATGGAATACAAGAATATACATATGAAATATCCATATACATCCATGTACAACAATGTTCACAATAATTTTACAAGACATATTCCTGATACAACTCAAGCAAATTACATTAGCTCTTTAATCGTGTTGTCATCAAAACACCAAAACCCACTAGGAGGCCTAGATGCACTTTCAATAGTTCACTCCTATTTTCAAAATCTAAATCCACACAAACTACCAAACAATTCCACCAGGTGATTCCGTTTCGGGCTATGAAACGTATCCGTGTTGAAATTGAAATGTTTCTAATTCTCGGTGAATGCGGAGTTGTACCAAACACACCCTTAGTTTTGTCGGTTATCCCTCGTATTTTTAGGTTGTTGATGTTTACAATTTTGTGAATGTTTCGTGGCATGGCCAAATAGTTGTTTCTTTTGGCGGGATGTGTTGAGCGAAATGAAACCCAACTCTTACCCATTTTGTGGCCATCCCAAATATGATTATGATGACATATTGTTGGTCGTTGCTACGTACTCACTTATATACCCCAATAGGACGGTATACATTGTAGCATTTTCCCATTCCAAGATTATATCAAATCCACAAAGGTTCGAGAAGAGAACTTTGTTTATGGTTTACTATTTCGTCTAACAAATCAATCCTAGCATAAAGCACGCATTGCACATACAAGAGAGCATGAAAAAGGAGAACCGAGGGTTGTGCCTATCGGCGTACGGAGGTGCCAATGGCATGAAGGCTTTGAATCTCACAGGGCTTAAAGAAGGTTTTTTTATCTCAAAATGCTCAAAGAAAAACTTCTTAGGAGCATACACATCAACGAAAGAGAAACACGACATTGTTTCCCAAATTACGATGCCAAATACTCGGACTCTCGTGTGTACGTCAACTTGTGGGGCTCATATCTCATAGCTCTAGAGTCAAATTAATATAATCCAAATATGTTCCAAAAGCCCTCGATAAGATCTACAATTCTGATATTCAAAACTTTATTAATTGCACTCGTCTTGACCTCCGAAATCGTGCGATAATGCGAGTGTTGTTTCTAGACTCCGTGAATTGAACTTTCCTCCTGGATAAACCTTCTAAAAATCGTTAGGCATTGAGCCACGCCTCGGGCTTGTATGTTGGGCTTCATGGACGTCCAGGAGTGTCTTGTAGGCGCCATGGGCTAGTGAGAAGTCATCCTTGCACGAAGAGTCGGGCTTTATATTGATACTTCTCATATAAGAGTATTTTTGTCGTCTTTTCACCTGATTCCGCACATAGCAGTAAAAGGATATTGCATAAAAATAGTCAATGTTAGAGGTAAAACACACGATCATGATGAGAATATGGTACGATGTGCGTGGTTTTTGCATATAAAACATGTACTTACAAACCACCAACACATACCATTGACTCCTCTAAGATGATGCGATCCAACGTGTACCCAACACTACTAGTATGGTGAGTTAATGACATATCATAGATAAACACGACAACAAAGCCTTAGAATGTTGTGACATATTATTGGCCAAGATGGTAATAAAAGCCTTTGATTAGTCGTAATATTATCGGGTTGCTCTGGTTGCACCTTTTTATTCATTAGTAGTGAGTGTGTGGTTTGTGAGTAAGGGGCATGTGCCCATCTTAGTTAGACTATTAATTACGATTATATTTATTGACTATATGATCATTCAACTAATACATGAGTGTGTGATTTGTGAGTAAGGGGGCATGTACCCATCTTAGTTTGACTATTAATTACAATTATATTTATTAAATATATGATCATTCAGTTAACATATGCCGGATTAGTTTTACGTATATCATCTTTCGATTCACATCTCGAAGGTGCTTGGTTAGACAGGAGGATTCTTTCCCACATAGATGTTTGCTTTTGTCAAGGGAAAAACTCTACCTTGTAGAGTTTGTCATTGTCAAACCATCAATCTTTCTTCTTTGCGGATCGGGAGGCAAGTTGTGATCTACCCTCGTAGGTCATCGTCCTCTAACTCAATCCCTATCATTGCATCCACATTGAATGAGAGCTAGAACATCCAAGCACGGCCATGGAAACCTTGCGTGTTCATGTTTACAAAGCAATAATATTAGTATTAGTGTGTTGAAACAAACTCGAGGCATGTCACAAAATCGAAAGATTGAGATGGCGCCTAGAGCGTGGAAAGTGTAGGCCATGTTTCTTGAGTACAAACTTAACTATTGAAATTAGACTTTGATTGAAATCCATAACTTTCATCCGTTACGAGTACTTTGAAATTTAACTAAGACATTACAAGTTGGAAACTTTATAGAATTAAAAAAAAGACCTTCAATGTAGTTCTTCACTAGAGTAGTTTGTTATATGCTAAGAGCTTGTGTTACGTGCTAATAGATCAAGATACCCTTTTACTTGCACGGAGTCTTCATGGTTTTGGAATTCACCATGTTAAAACTTATTTTTTCAATTTCTTAGATGTATTTTATATATAAATAATAACGTTCCTTCCTTGTCTTCGCTAACTTGAATTACTTCAACAGGTAATACCGCTAGGAATTACTTCAACTCCTTTATGTGGTTCAAATAATACTCCTACAGGTAATTCAAGCACATGGGTTCACATTTTGTGCTACGTGTTTTTTCTTTCTTTTGCATAACTCTTTGTAATCTTGAATGTGAAATATAAAAGTTATACCGTAGAGAGGAGATTAGTATGGGCATGTTTTTACTAATATTAATGCAACTATTATTTAAAAATGACTTTGAAAATGAATCGATCTGATATGTTTCCATCCAATTGATCATTAAGGAGATCAATTCTTCGTTAATGTAATTTGCGTGAGGACTCGGGGTTTGGTGCATGTTTATGTAGATGTATTCAATAAGCATAGGAGGTAGCAAATAAACACGATCACAAACTACTTGCTTCAATCTCAAGTATCATCTTGAAAATATTCAATAAGCATAGAGCAGATTGAGTAGATATTGTTTTTAAGACAACTTTCACGTGCACGTTCAACTCAAGTATCACCTTTAAGATTAAAAACATCATAGGTTCTGCATGTACAATTTGAATATCAAGTTGAAAGGGCGCCAATTTGAGTAGATAGTTCAATACATTTGTAAATTAAAAAATGTCAACATTAGTAACGTACAATTCCTGAGTTCAAAGCACAATTCAGCCATTTACAAGAAACAATGGTCTTCTTCCCTACTTTTGAGAATAGTGTACCATTCTTTGTTTTTTTGATACTCCTACAAGCTAATTCGTTACTTGTGACAACACTGGTTCTTTCTACGACAGTATCATGAGCACGTACATACCATTAATTAGAATTATTCCTCCATCTTCTACTCAAAGCCTGGAATCATCCGTTGATTATCGACTTGAGTGTGTTCGTTTCCCATACTCTGAAATTTAACAACTGTCGAATCAAAGAGAATCTTATTATTTATGAATATTTCGATTAATTTAATGATAAAATTATTTTAATATATTGGTGCTAATTTTCGAGATGAATCTAATGATATTAATTAATCTATGTTTTGTTAAAGAGATGATACAATAACCATTTACTTTTTTTTGCGGGTTACAATAACCATTTACCATTTACTAATCAGAACTTAATTAACCTTATTAGATTCGTCTTGTAAATTAATCTAGAAGTCTGTAATTTATTTTATAATTAAATTTTATATAGTACTTCTAAATAATAATATTCTTTTTGATGTGACAACTATAAAGTTTCAGGAAACAAACACATTTTCTTCCATTTTGTAATCGACTAGAACACATTCGTGACTTAAATCAACGGTGCTTGAGCTTCAGCGGTGCGCTTCCGTTCAGCTGCAAAACGGAACGGATTGAGAGCGCAAAGTACAAACAACGGGAGACCGACACTTGGGTCCCTCAGCCTCAAGCGTGACACGTCACGGATCCGTCGATTCCCCGCTGAGCGCGCGCGTTCCCGACCCGAAATCGCCCAAACGAAAAATCCTCGCGCGCACCGCCTCCCGCCGCTTCCGGATCGCTGACTGCGCGACCCCCGCGCCCCGCGCATCCACCGTCCACGCAAACGCATCCGACGGCAGCCCATCACCGATCCGCGTGATCGACTCTCATTGGCTGCCGCCCCAGCCCGGGCCCCTATATATCTCGCCCCCGCGACCTACCCGCCTCTCACGCATCTCTCTTGCGACTCCGCCTCCCGACGCAGCAGCAGCCCCCGGCTTCCTCCGCTCTCCACCTCTCCTTCGCGCGCAAGCGGCTTCCGACCCTTCTCTCGCATCTCGATGGCTGGACGCGGCAAGGCTATTGGCGCCGGAGCGGCGAAGAAGGCGACATCCAGGAGCTCCAAGGCCGGGCTGCAGTTCCCCGTCGGCAGGATCGCCAGGTTCCTCAAGGCCGGCAAGTACGCCGAGCGTGTCGGCGCCGGCGCACCCGTCTACCTCGCCGCCGTCCTCGAGTACCTCGCCGCTGAGGTACGTTCTTCACCCCTTCTGGATCTTGCTCTTCTTTCGATTGTTTCTGTTGGGCCGATCTGGCTGTTTGGTTCGTTTCGTACTAGCTGTAGATCTGAATCAAGCCGTATCATCAATTCCTTCCATTGGAAGGTGTCAATGGGTCGATTGAAATGCCTGACAATTCTGAAATTTCGCAGCACATTATTGCTCCCAAATTGACCAATGTGTATTCATTCAAGCTGTTATCATTAGCGAAAATTCGTACCTTGCGTAGAATTTTGGGGATAAATGCGTCTTGTTCTGACAGATTTGTTTCGTCGTGTCTATTGCATCGAGGTAGTCTAAATTAAGAAATCAATTTGTGCTGATTTTTCGTATTTCTCCTCAATGCAGGTTCTTGAGCTCGCTGGAAACGCCGCAAGGGACAACAAGAAGACCCGCATCGTGCCCCGCCACATCCAGCTTGCCGTCCGCAACGACGAGGAGCTCACCAAGCTGCTCGGCGGCGCCACCATCGCCAGCGGTGGTGTGATGCCCAACATCCACCAGCACCTCCTCCCCAAGAAGGCGGCCTCGTCCAAGGCGAGTCACGACGACGATGACAACTGAGACCGTCGCCAGATTCCATCAACTCCGTGCGGTTCCTTGATAGCGGTAGCTGGTCTGTTGTCTTAATTTATGAGGAAAAGTTCGATGGGTTGGATGATGTAGGAGATGGTAGTGATTTCTTTGGTCGGTTAGGTGCTTCGTTGAATGGATGTGAATATGGCCAAGTTTTTGGGTTGTTTTAACTCAGGGATGTAAGCCAGAACATGTTTATGTTTGATGTTGGAGAAATTGGAACATGTTTAAACAGATGTCTGCGCTTTCAGATCTTGATGTCTTCACTATCTTAATCGATTGAGCCAGCTTCTGTTTTGCTTGCGTTTGCTAATTTCATGAGGTGCGATCAATTCTAATGTGGTAAAATTAAAATTCTTCAAATGGAAATTGTCGCACTTGGATTGGTGAACTTGGGAACACAGTGACATGAAGCGTTCGTACCTCTGCGTTCTGCTAGTCGTGAACTTTGCGAAGGAACAACTGAAATGAATGGCTGTTCACGGTAGTTTCTTTGTCACGCTACGGACAAGTTCTCGATTTGACTGATCAGACAGTCGCGCTGGACGGGACTCACAGGCGTCGCTTGCCCATCAGCCGAATCGGTGATGTGTGCAACTGCAACATCGAAGATGAAATTGCCCCATTGACGCTCCAGCGGCGATTCATACCTGTAGGATTTGGGAATGCCATCTATACGTGTAGGATTTGGGATTTTTGCACCGTCTATCTCGATTCCCAAGGTCCCATAGCAACGGAACAAATTGTTCACAGTTCGTCAGAAGAAACAGAAGTTTGATCATCCAGAGAACTGTCTTGTGCTATTTTTGGTGAAACGCGCCTAGTTTGCAGTTCTCTGGATGGCGTCGTTGTGTGGTGCACAATCCATCACGTGACGTATCAAGATCTGTCTCATAAAAAAGAATTTAATTCACGAGAATTCTTTTTGTAAAGTGATGCTACAGTAACCGTTTTTTAATCACGAATTTAATGAGGTTAATTAAGTCATGATTAGAAAATAGTTATTATAGTATTACTTTAGTAAAACATATATTAATTAAGTCTATTAGATTTATATCGAAAATTAACATCAATCTATCAAAAAGATTTTATTATTAAATTGATCAAAATATTCATAAATAGTAGAATTTTCTTTGATGTGATAGTGTTAAATTATAGAGGGCAGGGAAAACAGGCCAGCAACCGAAGGAGAACGAACAGAATCAGGCTGAAACTTGAGAATCTGAAAGACTGAAACTTGTGCAGTGTTACTAGTACCGCGTCGCAGACCGGGCTGAAACTTCAGCGGGCCGAAAACGCTTCCGTTGAAGTCTGATTCTACGCAAGTCCAGCAAGCCGGATTACTTGCCAAGAATAAACAAAGGTCCAAGGCCCACCATCCGCGATTTAGGGTGGGTCCCGCAATCCGGCGAAATAACGAAATGCTGTGGCGGCAAAACCAAAACCAACCCCCGCTCAGGGCTCTCTGCATCCGACGGTCAGGATTGTTGCCCCACCCAATCCCAGTCTCGGCACGTCACCGATCCGTGTCCTCTCACCCCATTGGCTGCCGCGTCCTATATAATTAACCCACCCCACCAACCTCCCTCCTTACGCTGTCCTCCCGCTACCGCCTCCACGCATCCGCTTCTGCTTCTACTGCCTTCGCTTCGCGTCGCTTCTCTCCGCGGAATCTTCCAAGCCCGTCACTGTAGCCATGGCCGGAAGAGGGAAGGCGATCGGCTCTGGCGCCGCCAAGAAGGCCATGTCGAGGAGCTCCAAGGCCGGGCTCCAGTTCCCCGTCGGCAGGATCGCCAGGTTCCTCAAGGCCGGCAAGTACGCCGAGAGGGTTGGTGCCGGCGCCCCCGTCTACCTCGCCGCCGTGCTCGAGTACCTTGCTGCTGAGGTACGTCAGATTTGGAATTTTGTGGTTGTAGTGTTCGATTTGGTTTCTGGTGGTAGAATTGTTTGGTACTGAGGGTTCCTCTTTCCTCACCAGTTGGGGTTTGGTTGCAAATTTGGGGACGCAAATTATTCAAATTTGCAGTAGAATAATTTGGGGGTTTTCCAGTGAAGGTTTTGATTTCATCGAGCGGAGTTACGTTCGATCTAATTTAGGCTTGAAATGCCTTGAATTTTTGAGTAATCGTCTGTATTCTTCCGTGCTTTACGCAGGTTCTTGAGCTCGCCGGGAACGCAGCCAGGGACAACAAGAAGACCCGCATCGTGCCGCGCCACATCCAGCTCGCCGTCCGCAACGACGAGGAGCTGTCCCGCCTGCTCGGTACTGTCACCATCGCCAGCGGTGGTGTGATGCCCAACATCCACAACTTGTTGCTCCCCAAGAAGGCCGGAGGCAGCGCCAAGGCCGCCGCCGCCGACGAGGACTAAATCCTAACGCCGCCAACCGCTCCCTGTGGATGATGTATCGCTTATTCGCTTGTGCGTCTGTGATGTAGGCTGCCTTAGGTGTTGCGTTTATTTAGCAGGTTCTTAGTAGGGAGGTTATGTGTGTTTGTACCGATGATAAGCTAAGTGTTTACTTACTCTTATATATGCGCATGAATCAGTTGTCTCTGTATTTGTTGCTCTTTCTGATAAATGGTTCATCTTTTGGATGACTTACAAATGAAATTTGGTGTACTAATTTTCATGTATCATTTGGAAGGATATATTGTTGAAGTGTTGTGCATTGAAGTTGAAATTCTCATACGAGATTGATCGGTGTATGAAGTTTGGCATGAGAATGTGGTCTGAGTCAGACTCTGTTCTTGGTCAGATGAATCTTAGATGTGAAATTACGGTGGTCTGAGTCACTCTGTTCTTGGTTAGATGAATCTTAGATGTGAAATTACGACACCCTGACGCGCAAGGTATTGGGATGTGAAATTGCCACTCGTGATTTTTGCATCTGGATTGATTTTGAAACTGTCCCTTACAGGAAAGCTGAGAAACACTCCGCTGTCTTGGAAGAAGCAGTGGCTGCCGGCGGCAGGTATAACTCCAGTACCACAACTTAAGTCCAGATAGATCGAGCTCAATGTAAATGTGCTCTTCAACTCATACCCCATTGTTTTTCCTGATAATACGCTTGAAACTTTACCTTCACTGGACAGGAAAACAAGCCGAATTGGAGGGTTATCACCTGGCGAGTGATCCAAGAAAATTAAGTTGTACTGGTAGTCAGTATAAATGAACACATTTCTTGTAACAACTCTGCATTTTGTTACATTCTGCCTGCAAAACTATTGTGAAATCACAATAGAAGCAACTAATTCATAAGTTTCTACAATATATCTGTTTTTTTTGGTACAAATGTAGTAGTATAATGGAAAAGAACGGTATGAGTCAGCCTACATCCTCCTGCATGTTATGCTGCTCTAAACTAGTATGTCAGTTTCTCTTCGTTTCAACTGCATTGGTTACACCTTTTCAGCTGGATTCTGTCATGACCATGAGGACCTCTTTTGCTCATTTGACTGGCCATTGTTTTCTCCCAATAGTATAGCAGTTTGATTCTATTGATACTGTTAATGGCCTAAACACCATTTCTACCACTTCACAATTGTTTTGAAGGGTCGATGTAGTGTATTTTCAAGGGAATATGAGGAGTGCCTTGATTTCATTTAGAGCTAATCGCCCTCATCAGAGCTTGAACTTGAGCTTGAGCTATCAGCCCTTCGGTCTTGAATTGCTGGGAACAGATTGCGCCTGGGATCATTGAAAGACTGATGAGATGTTTGGGATGGCGGTTTGGCTTGTGTTTTCCTGGGAGCTACTTTTGATGCTTCTTTCACCTCCTTGCAAACCTTGTCCAACATTGCAAGGAAATCCCGCACTACCACAAATAACCGAAGGCCCTCATCCTTGCCAGTACTACCATGGAAGTAGTCAACTGTACTTTTGACTAAGGACCGTATTTTCTTCTCTTCCTCTAGCAAGAATGTAACATCAATTTGAGACTGCTCAGTGAAATTGTTAAGCTTGTGCTGAAACCCACTGTCTTCATCCAAACTTTTCATGGCCGTGTTCAGGAATTCTTTGGTTTTAACCAGCTTGTGGCCAAGACTTGCAACCGACATAGTCAATTGATCAGCATCAATGATGGCTGCCTTCCTGACATTTTGGAGTTCATCTCCTAAGCCGGACACAACTTTCAGTCCGAGTTGCTTGTAATCATCTTCAGTTTTCTCATTATTGTCATCAGCATCATTGGTGTTCACACCAGGCATGCTGCTATTCTGTTCTTTTGCAGCCCGTACAGCACGAACTCCTTCAGAACGGATGATCTCTTGAACAACAAAATGCAACAGTGTTGTCTTCCCATCAGTTCCTTTGACATCAGATAGCTTTAGAAGTGTGTCAAGTTTAAAAGCCTGAGCTCCTCCACGGAATGTGCCAACATTCATTCGGTTTCCTGTTTTCAGGACAGCTTCTAGTAGCTTCAGAAAAAGGCGGCTGTTTTTAAGCTCCTCGCATGCCACCTGACGAATAGTATGGTACAGATAAAAAATAATGATAAACAAGAAACTTAGAGCAAAATTTTCCAGAAAACTTATGTAAGTAGTGTTGGCAACAGTTAACCACACTCGAGATTTAATGCTACAGTAGTGGACAAAAAATTGTGGTTCACTTCAGTTCACGCCACAAAATACTTCATAAATTAGTGGGAAACAGTTTGCTGAAGCAATGGAAAAAAAAGATTTACCAGTGACATATAATTTAGAAAATGAGATGTTATAATCAATGCGCTATTACCTCTAAAATGGCAAAAGATTGCTTCACATTTGAAGCTTCCTCTGCTAAACTGGACATGAAGAGTAACGAATCTAGGCGTTGAAAAACGTGTGGAATGTCAATAATTGCTTTTAAGAATTGTTCTGCAGGTCCAAGCTGAGAGAGTTCCCCAGTGTATAATCGAAGCCTAAGCTCCTCATCATTGCTTGGGGTCCATCTCAGTAAGGTATGTATCAAGTCCTGTGGAAGCTCATTTCCTACAATTTACAAGGACAATGGGTGAAGTAAAAGAACTAAGGAAACAGTACTGCAAACAGGAATCAAAACAGTTGATGCACACAGAAAAAACAGCCTCCAATTGATATGGGTGCCTAGAATGTATATTAGGTAAGTACAATATTATAAAGAAATCTATAAACTAGAAACTGGAGGAAGATTCGAACATCACACTTTTGAAGGCATCAGTATACAGGCATGAAGAGACCTAAACTTCTTTTTTTTTACAAAAAAAGCATTACAGAATTAAATATGTAGTTACAAATCTATGCACTAAGAGTGAGCAGATGCAGACAAATGATCTTTGTTCATGTAGGATCAGTAACTGCAAAGTCAATTTTACCTTCCTTAACTGCGTTGCACACTTCCTCTGGCGAAACACTCAGAGCCCTCAATGATATTGCCAGGTTCTGTGCTTTTTTAGGTTCAAGTATCCGCACAAATTGACAAGCATCCTTTGATGCTAAATCTTTCTTGGCATCACCCTTCTTGTCTGTAGAGTTGTAACCAAACAGGCTTTCAATCATCTCCTCATTGAACCTGTAATCAAACATGTCCAGTTACAAGTGGCGTGATATTGAAATGGTGGAGCCATTTGAGGTATAGTTGCAGCTCGATGAAGAAACTTACTGGAACGAACCGGCTTTGATGTGATCCCATACCATAGACTGATTAGGATTTGCAGTTACTTTATCCCAGAAGAAGGGCTTGAGCTTTGCTTTAGCTTCATGAGAATCTGCACTATCATCCACTTTGTTCCCTGACTTCTTCATAAGTGGAGGTGGCCGTGTTTTTGATGAACCAGGCATTGCTGGTGGTGGCGGACGAGGTGGGCCAGCAGATTTAGGCGGAGGTGGAGGAGGTGCAGATTTTTGTGGAGGTGGAGGAGGTGCAGATTTTTGTGGAGGTGGAGGTGCAGAGTTAGGAGCAGTTGGCGGTGATGGTCCTGAGGGGATAGCTGGAATAGATATTGAAGGTGGCGTGGATGCTTGAGGAGCTGATGACGGGGGAGGAGCGTTCGGAGGTGGAGGAGCCTTTGGAGGTGGAGGAGCTGAAGGTGGCATAACAGGTGGAGCCACTGGCATTGATCCTAGGATGGGGCGTGTCGAAGCTTGCATTGGCTCAGCCAAATTATTGTAGACCGCTGGTTGAACCTCAGTATTAGGGCCTTCAGATGAGCTTAGTTTGGCATTGCCATTTTGACCAGCCTCTGACTTCAGCGACAATGCTCCCAGCTTATTAACATCAATAGGATTTCCTTGGGCAGACTTACGAGAAGCAGCTGCAAATGAAAGCATAAAAATCAATACTCGAAAAAATAAATGTTACATAGTAGCAAAGACAGATTGGTGCATTTCATACCAGACAAGTCACTCAAGTTCAGACTCAAAAGTGGCTTATCATCCCTTGAATCGTATGAAGAGGCTCGGTTTCCACGGCATGTACAGCAGCAAAGGCAGATAAGAGCCAAAAGTGCTATACCAGAGACGGAAAGACCGATGATAGCAGTGGTTGGCATGCCACTGCTTTCCTCCTTTTTTGTTGCAGATTTTTTGGATGATGAAGAATCTGTTCCTTTATCAGATTTTGGTGAGGAACTTTTGCCTTGGGAAGGTGGAGTTGATTTTACAGTTGCTGGTGTTCCAGGAGTTGCCATGGTATCAGAAGGTCCCTGAGCAAGATCTCTACTTAGCGAGGCAAGAAGTGTTCTGATGTAATCAATTGGTAAGTTTTTTGCGCTCTCCTGTAGTGACACAACAAGTGGTTGCTTGCTTAAGCAGTTCAGCAAAGTTTGCTTAATTTCTGGAGACAATGCTTTGTCGGCACCTTCTTCACTCACGGGGTCCTTAGTATCTGTGCCAGAGATCGTACGGAGAATGTCCAATACATGGTTGTAATTGAAATGTTTTTTAACATCGTCAAGAGATTTCGTGTCAAGCCCACACTTAACCCATGCTTGTTCCACCTGTATGTAATGTAACCAGCAGTCACTCTTATCAGATTACGGAAATAAATTAGTGTGAGATTACATGATAAACCAAACATGAATCGTCATAAAGTGCATCCAGTACTATATTAAATTTTTTTAAGCCTTTGAAAGTCTATCAAACACCATAACAGCTACTTAAAGGAACCATGATCCTCTCTCAAAGCACATATATATCAGCGCAGTGGCAAAGGCCACTGGCTGGAGTGCTCCCCCAGGGCTCGATCCCTGGGTGCCGCACGTGCACCTCAAGGGTCTCCCTTGGGGTATATCCTTTCAAAAAAAAAAAGAAAATAATTTCTGGCATGATTCATACAGCACATGTTGCTTGCTTAGAGCAGTCACAACAATAAAACATTGTTTTATTAGAAAAAAAGGTAAAGTGAAACCAACATAAAATGCTCAACAAATTCGTTCATGTACACTAACAACATGATAGAGAATGCTATAATTATTTTATAAGCTATATCTATGTTTGTATGCATGCAAGTTTTGATGACAGGCTCTCTCTCTCTCTCAAAAAAAAAAAAGCTTCGATGACAGGTATCAGAGAAGCAATACCATCATGGATAGCTTTGAAAAATTCCCATAAAAAATCATCAACCCAATAGCTTGGTCAGATACTATGCATTTCCAGGACCAAACAAATACATACATAACTATGATAAACTAATCTGAGCTTAGCTACAATTTCCATGAATATATGTTCTACTGAGCAGCCTCTAACTTTCTACAACCTTTGCTTCCTACCAAATGGGCACCATCCTGCACACCAATGTCAGAAAACGGAAACACATGCAACTACAAGTTCTTAAAGTTCAGTTTCATGTCTAAAATGCGCTTCCGGATGTAACAGAACTAAACCATTTACCTTTAGATCACTTTACTAGGTGATAACACCACGGTTAATATAAAGGAACATAATATAAACGAATCTAAAGCACATGTAACAAATACGAGGAAGTATATTTACCACTGCGTCTGCTTGCTTGATAAGGGCCGGTGTCAGGGGAGGCGGCTCCATGTCCTTTGCAGCAACGAGCAATCCCTCGGAAACCATAGGCGCAAGGAGCTGAACAGTGATGAGGCACAGGGCGAGGAGCCATTCGCTCCTGCAGCGCCTCATCTTTTCTCCCTTTCTTCTACACCAATTCGACCATCTCAATGCAAATACTCGGAAGTCCTCCTTCAGTAACAACAAAATCTGAGACTACTGACAATCCCTCAGAACCGCAGAATCGATTGGCCGACGGAATCTACTGATTTCGGGCAGCTCTTGAATTTGACCGAAGATTTCGATGGCAATTCCAGGATGGGGCCATCTTGGGAGCTTACTTTCAAACACAATGCGAGAATTCGAGCGATTGAATAAAACGCTCTTTGATGTCCCAGAATGAATACGTTGGGATGGCCCAAGAATTTCACTGATTGAGGCGAGGAAGCTCAGATGAAGAATCACGGAAGCTGGGGAAATCCGGGGGCTTCCACGGCAAGGACCGACATGCAAAGCCGCATTGCCCCCCAAACACAAACAAAATCCTCGAACGCCGCCTGATAAATCCCTAAAAGAGCAGAGGACTTTATCCGCGATTCCCCAGTTCGATAAGAAATCCACCCGAAGAACAGAGGGGTGAAATGGGGAAGGGGGAAATTCACGAACCAAAAATGCACCAATGCTCCCCCTCAGAAAACAAAACAGAAAGAAAAATGCAGCACCAAATCCGCGGGCAAATAAGGGGATTTGGTGCGTGATCTGGAGGTTGCCACCGAGACGGGCGAAGCAATTTCCTCAGCTCTCTTTTCCGCGTGGCGTCTCCTGGAAACGGGAGGAGAAGGAGGAGAGAGGCGGAGACGTGGAGAGTCAAAACAGGGTCGGTCCCTTGGAAAACGGGAACGTTTTTGTTTGTTAATCTGTTTTGGAGTTGACATGGACATGGTGATTGCTGAATGCTGATTAGAGTAATAAAGTCAGGCTCAGCCCAACTCAACTGAGACACAGCCCGCGCGCTGCAGGCCTGGCAGACTATACTGGGCCTAAGATCTCTATGGCCTTTAGTGTTGGGCCTATTGAGACCGGCGCCTCCGTGTGCTGAGCCAGCCCGTCACGCTGTTTGGGGAGGACGACGCCGCCCGCGTCGAGCGTTTCAATCTCGTGCTCAGTACGGTCTGGTCAAGAACATCGATGATCTCGACATGGCCGAGGCCCAGACAAACGAATTCCTTCGCGACATGCTCCTGATGCGCAAGGTCGCCACCGAAAGGGAAACAAACGCCAAGGGCAGGCGTGTCGGTGGCGGCGTTGGTGGAAACAGTGCAGATGAAGATGACCGCGGCGGTGATGACGACGACAGGGTGAACGCCAATTTTGAGGAGCTTTGCGAGGAGGACAGGATTTTAGTGTTCTTCAAGAGGACTGGAAACGGGAGTTGGATGCCATGACTGAGCTCGAGAAGACGACAGCAGAGGCGAAGCTGGAAGCATAATATTGAAACATTCAAGCAGCGTTCACGAGATCTCAACCCCCTGTTCGATCTCTGCAGGAAGAAGGTGAGCGTTCTTGGTTTGTACCATCAATATGAATTCTGAACAAGCTAGCCCTTTTAGAGTTTTAGTTCTTCATGCATTTAACTTTCATTTCGTTAGCAGAATTTGATTTAGGATACTGCCCATCGAATTAATTCTTTTGTATATCCATGCCTGCGACAAGTAGTATTCAGTTGAACTTTCTACAGAACTCTGTTCCGGTGATTCAGACTGTAACTATGCCTATGCCTTGCCATTGGTTCAAGCACAATGTTCGTGCAAAATTTTATGCTTACATCTGAATGTTGTTTTATGTTACTGCGTTTCCTGACTGTCTATTGTTTGCGATTCTGAACTTAATCATCGTTTATTGTGTTTAGTTTGTTCCCCGTGACATTCGTCAAGCATTGCTTGTTATTGTCGAATGCTGCATGAAGCACAATTATTTAGCAGCATCAGAGCAATACATCAAGCTGGCCATTGGCAACGCGTCGTGGCCTATCGGAGTCACCATGGTTGGTATCCACGAGCGTTCTGCCCGAGAAAAGATCTTCGCAAAGAGTGTTGCAGTGTTGCACATATCATGAATGATGAGACCACTCGCAGGTATCTTCAGTCAGTTAAGGCGCTTATAACTGTTTGCGAGCCATTTTATCCAGACTAACGCCAACAATCAGTGTACTTCAATAGTCTGCAAAATGGATGTTGCTTGCAGAGCTTTTACAAGAGAGAGGTTGGGGCAAAGCTACTAGGAAGTTAGCGGCAATGCTTAGATTAACGGCAAATCAGTTGCAATATCAAATAGTACTTCAACATATGCCGTTTTCACAATTATTTTTGAACCATGAAACCTGCAGGAGAAGTCCATGGTTTGCTGCCACGAACATCTAGGGCAATTGCATGAATCCGTTTTCATCCAAGTTGTTGCACGATTGCCTCTATTTTGATGGGGAAAATCCGTTTTCATTCAAGTTGTTGCACGATTGCCTCTATTTTGATGGGGAAAATTATAGTTTTACCATCAAAACAGAGTGAAGGATGAAAGCAAATCCAATTTTGCAAAGTCTCAAAAAAGGTCCAAAATCAAAATTGAACTTGAAAAATGAGGGTAAATTTACAAATACCCCCATCATCTAAGATTCTATTAGGAGGCACTCAACTTTTAAAAGTTGGCTTTTATTAGTATAAGTTATAACATGAGTTGTGCTCAACTCGATCACACGGCAAAACATGGGCTCTGATCTAACTGGACACAAAGCCAAAGCAAAATCATAACTGTCAAATTCTCTTATTGGACACGAACAGATCCAACGAATAATTCTAAACTTGTTCAGCCTCTATAGAAGTGTGACATACTACTAGTTTGACAACCTCAAAATAAAGTTCCGGCTCACGTCGACAATATGAAAATTTTAACTTCGTTGTTCGGAGGAACTATGCTATGGAGTTTCTTGCGTGCACATTGAGTTTGTATGCAGATACAGTAAATGGAATTATAGCAAGTATCTTCGATGTTGCAGTGCACTCAACAGTCTCACAAGCTGATCTAGTTCAATGTTGGCCATCACCTTTGCCTGTTCGTGTGAATTTAATACAACACAGTTTGCCGTATGTTTCTATGGCAAATCGCAAACCATTAGTTTCAGGATGTTAACCCAGGGTATAAGATAACTTTTGATTCTTCAATCACTACAACAAACTGGATTTTTAGCGGCAGGGAACAAAATCAAGTAACGGCGGGCCAACTTTTCAGCCGCCGCTATTTGGCCCATACAGACTTTAGCGGCGGAGCAGCCCACCAACCGCCGCTACGTGGCCCAACAAGCCTCATCTCCTGCCGCCCATATAAAAGGGGCGAACCCTAGAGCCCTTCCCTGTCCGCCGCCCTCCACTCGGCTCCTCCCTCCCCTAGAGCCCCCACCACGTCTCTCTCTCTCTCTCTCTCTCTCTCTCTCTCTCTCTCTCTCTCTCTCTCTCTCTCTCTCTCTCTCTCTCTCTCTCTCTCTTCCGGCGGCTCCTCCACCGCGTCTCTCTCTCCCTCCCCTCTGCCGGCGGCTCATGCTCGCGGCGGCGGCTGCGCGGTGCCGGGGGCCACGGATCCATCACCCGTGGTCGCGGCGGCGGCTGCGCGGCGCCGGCGGTGGCGGAGGCGGCGTCGTCGTCGTTGGGGGCCGCGGATCCGGCCCCCATCCTCGCGGCGGCGGCGCAGCGTCGGGGGCCGCGGATCCGGCCTCGTTCCTCGCGGCGGCGGCGGGGCACTAGGGGCCGCGGATCCGGGCCCCATCCTCACGGCGGCGGCAGCGCAGCGTCGGGGGCCGCGGATCCGGCCCCGTTCCTCGCGGCGGCAGCGGGGTGCTAGGGGTCGCGGATCCGGGCCCCATCCTCACGGCGGCGGCGGCGGCGGGGCCGCGGATCCGGCCTCCATCCTCGCGGCGGCGGCGCAGCGTCGGGGGCCGCGGATCCGACCCCGTTCCTCGCGGCGGCAGCGGTGCAGCACCGGGGCCATGGATTCGGTCCTATTCCTAGCGGCGGCGGCTGCGGGGACGTCGGGGGCTGCGGATTCGTCCCCGTTCCTCGTGGCGCCGGCGATGCGGATCCGGCCCCATCCTCGCGGCGGCGACGCGGAGCTGCAGATCTACCGGCAACGGCGGCGGATCCGCTGCCTCTCGTAGCGGTGTTGCGAGGTGGGCCCGATGGGGCCCACTTTTTTTTGTTTAGCTATTTAAACTGTAGCGGCGGGTGGTTTCTGAATCCTGGTTACCCGCCGCTGCAACAGATTCTTTGTAGCTGCGCACTCGTAGCGGCGGGAGGCTATTCCTGCCGCTACAGTGCGTTTTCAACCGCCGCTTTAGAATGCTTTTCTAGTAGTGAATGTCGACCGTATGGCCGTAGGGTAGCTTTTATAGTACTAGTAAATTCTAATACAACATACAAGGAAACACTACATATCGCTGTCAAGAAACATGCCCTGTTGGAGTTGCTACATAGTATCAGATATTCACCATGACATATTTTTAATTTCGTGCTGCTACCTGGCTAGCAAAGTATATCAAGTATTACCAATGGTTAGTTGTAACTATGCTACTAATAATTTTGTTCATTGCTTTAATGTGTTTTGCGGTTCATTAGTTGTGTTATACATATATGATATATTGATTATGTTTTCTATGCACATTAAGTTTTGTGAGGGTTATTACACTATGCCTTATTATTGGCACCGATCAGAACCGATTTTTAGCTGCAGCTGTTGGCTGTAGGTACTGTAGCGCAAGCACTAGCTACAGTGCCAGCAGCAAACAGCTGCAGTCAAAAATCTGCAGCGATCACAGCCATTATTGCTAGTGACTCCACACACTAGTTTATATGCTATATATAGGGATCATAGTTAGCACATAAACTAGTCCTTCAATCTGTGCTTCTAAGTAGGCCATAATCCTAGGAGACATAACTATATTAGCTATAGATAAATTTAGAATGTACAACTAATGAAAATTGTTTATTTTTTTGTGCTCTCTCTCCCTCCCTCCCCCCCTCTCTCTCTCTCTCTCTCTCTCTCTCTCTCTCTCTCTCTCTCCTCCCACAATGGGTTGGCGAGATGGACGCGGAGCTGCGGCAATGGTAGATTGGAAGTGAGATGGGTAGGGAAGATGGGAGTGGTTGTAGTGGAACCCTAGCTTTGGCACTGATTTTCTTGGGCTAAATGATTTCAGCGGCGTAATAAACTGCTTATTCAAAGCCATGAATCCTAGATTGTTTGGTTCTACAGCCGGCAGTGACATGTCATTGCTAGTTCAAAGCCATGAACCATAGTGTTAAGTATTTCTACTATAGGTTCTTTCTGATGTCGATCATTATCCAGACGTATGGCTTCTGAACTGGTAGTGAAAACGTTTTACTGCCGGTACCAATTAAGCCAACAATGATGGCTTGGTAGTGATCGATTTTCTGTTACATGGCAGTGATATATTACAGTATAGTTTGATGGTAAATGTGTTCATCACACAAGAATGGACTTGATAGCTGCACAGTGAATATATATTCAGATGCTTAGCGAATAGATCCTTTTGAAATGGCCATCACTTTACGTATATATGTCATTCCGCCATTTTATATGGTGGTTGGTCACCACTTTAGGTATATATATGCTATTCCACCAGTTTATAGTGGTTGGCCCCTTCAAGAATATATACCCTTCCACTTTAATTTAGATAATGGCAGGGCATTGGCTAACGAAGAAAATTCCGCAAGGGAGTTCTTCAATCTCACGTTTTCCTAACTTTGTACGTCGATAGGAATCAACACCTAGCTAGAGGTAGCATTTCTAGTACTAGCTTAGTAAATTCTAATACAAGGAAACACTGCACATTACTACCAAAAGAAGCATGTCATGTTGGAGTTGCTACATAGTACTACCTGGTATTTCACCACGACATATTGTTAATTTATTCTTGCTACCTGGCTAGCAAAATCTAGAGAGTTCCTATTTATCTACCAAGTCTTGTACTGGTAAGTTGTAGTACATACGCACTAATAAATTTGTTCTAAGGTTTAGTTATGTTACACATATGTCAAGTATGTTTTCTGCAACAAGATCTTTTGTGCAGGATACTACTACTATATTTTACATAGTAGTAGTTTTCATAATTCGAGGCGATATTTTAGTTCATCTTTAATAATAGAAGGGATGGGTATTTTTGTTTTTTTATAATGACAGAGGTGGGTATTTTTTCAAGAAAATAAAATATATTGATGCTATTACTGTTACAGGCTGTTGGATTGCATGGCTAGATGTTTTTGATTTTTACGAGAGTTTCTAGGATTTGTCTTTTTTTCTCTAGGGTATCATCGCACGGGAGTATCATGAATCATTTTAGAGGACGTTGAGATATGTGGTATCCAAATGGCTAGCCGGGGCCATGGAAGGTGCGACACGAAACCATTTTAGGCTATAAATACTTGTGAACTAGTGTAATGCTAATCCCGAGTCAAGATCATATAGTTTCTTTTGAGTAAATCAATAACTATCACTTGCAACTCATATCGCTATGGAGGCAACGGCGCTGAGTTTGGCCAAGCTCACCCTCGACACGCTGCTGCCGGTGGCCAAGAACGCCCTGGCCGATGAGGCCATCCTCACGCTCGGCGTCCAAGAGGAGGTGTCCTTCATCACCAACGAGCTGGAGATGATGCAAGCCTTCCTGCGGGCGGCTGGCGCAGATAACCGGGCCAGCAACGAGGTCGCCAAGATATGGGTGAAGCAGGTCCGTGACCTGGCGTACGACGTTGAAGACTGCCTCCAGGAGTACCTTGCCCTCGACCTCGGCCCTGCGGGATGCGACCTGCCGCCCTGTGCACGGTGGCTCAGGGAGTGCGCAGTACCGTCTCCGGGTCGGCTGAAAGCTCAGCACCAAATCGTCGTCCGGATAAAGCAAGTGAAAGGCAGGGTGGAGGAGATTAGCAAAAGGAACCTCCGCTACAACATCGTCGTCCAGCCGAGCGGCCCTGCCGCCGTCCACGACATCACCCTGGAGCACCAGCTTCTCGATGCCGAGAAATTTGCGGCCGGCATCGCCACCGAGGAGTCGGACCTCGTAGGGCGCGACCAGCACCGGGCGGAGCTGGTTGACCGCCTCGTGAGCTTGCCCAGCAGCGAGCCGCTGCAGGTGTTGGCTCTCTGGGGCATGGGTGGTGTCGGCAAGACGGTGCTTGCCAGGGACGTGCTGCGAAGCCCGAGACTCCGGCAGGCATTCCAGCTCCGACCTTGGGTCACCGTGCCACACCCCTTCGTCATGGCTGAGTTCATCTCGAGCTTGGCCAGCCAGCTAGAAATAATGAAGGACCTCGGCCAGCCCTTGCACGCCAAAGTCATGCGCCACCTTCGTGAGAGGAAGTACGCGATGGTTGTGGACGACGTGTTGACCATTGCCGAGTGGGAGAAGATCAAGCAGGCTTTCCCGGACAGAAGCACGGGGAGCTGTATCGTGGTGACGACGAGGGACGAGATTGTCGCCATGCACTGCTCGACGTCGTCCAGGCATGTGCGCAAGCTCGACTGTCTCTCACACATGGAGTCTTTCCAGCTCCTCTCCAAGAAGGTGCCACTACATCAGGAGGGGCCATTGATGCCCATGGTGGATCCCATCCTCAAGAGATGTTGTGGGCTGCCTCTCGCGGTGGCCGCCATTGGGAAGCTACTGGCTACAATGTTGAAGACGCCGGCGGAGTGGAAGAAGCTGCATGACCACCTCGGGTCAGAGCTCAAGGGCAACCCTCGCCTTGCAGAGATAACTAATGTCCTCACATCCAGCTACGAGGGTCTGCCGTATCACCTCAAGTCCTGCTTCCTCTACCTCAGCATCTTTCCCAAGTATCGTGAGCTTCGCCAAACCCGGGTGTCATGGCGATGGATGGCCGAGGGGCTCGTGCCCGAGAGTTCGTGCATCGACCCTGAGGACATCGGGGAGAATTACTTCAACCTGCTTATCAGCAGGAGCATGATCCAGCCAGCCACCACCTGGGTCAACCTCAACGACAGGATCAACACGGCCCAAGTTCATGACATGATGCGAGAGATCATCCTCGCTAAGGCCGCCGAGGAGAACCAATTGTTTGTTCTCAACGCCCGCCGTCCGTCGAGGCTCCCACGGGAAAAGATCCGGCACTTGGTAATTACCAGCGACTCTTGTCGCTGGCCACCTGGCATCGATGTTCTGGAGGGCACTAGCAACATGTCGCATGTACGGTCACTGACCGTTAATGGAGAGTGCCCACCGCGCCTAATTATTCCCTCCAAGATGAAGATGCTTCGAGTCCTTGACCTGGAGGACAGCATCAATGCCACGGATGAGCACCTCTCAGGTATCGGCGGCCTTCGCCAACTCAAGTATCTAGGCCTCAAAAAGACAGGCATCACCAAGCTACCGGATTCGTTGGGAAGGCTCAAGTTCCTACAGTCACTGGACATCCGAGGCACCAAGGTCACCACAATCCCACAAGGTATTACCAAGCTGGAGCGGTTGCGACACCTTATGGCCGGAAACGGCATGCTGCATGATGACAACACCATCAACTCCTTGCCATCCAGGCCATGCTTCTCCTGGAGGGCAATGAGCAACATTAATGCTAGAAAATTAACCTCGACGACGACATTATGGCCACATGGCGCGACTATTGGGCAACACAGCGGTGTAAGGCTTCCTAATGGCTTTGGAAGGCTAAAAAGCATGCATAATCTTGGCACGGTGGATGTCGGGAATGATGGCCAGCGCATATTCAAGGACATAAGCAAGTTGGCTGGCCTGCGCAATCTTGAAATAACTGAACTCACCGACAAAGATGGCCCCGAATTCTGCCAGATGATACATGAGCTCCTCGGTCTTAGAGACCTGGAAGTGCGCTCTAAGGCAGGCAGGAGTGGGCTACTTAATTGCCTAAACATGATAGAATCACCCCGGCGCATCTGATCACTCTGCGCCTATGTGGTCATCTTGGCAGGCTTCCCATGTGGATTGGGCACCTCCAAGACATCACCAAGATCAAGTTGTTGGCCACAGAGCTGGAGCAGGATGCGATTGAGATGCTCGGTGATCTTCCAAACCTGACTGGTCTACATCTGTGGAGGATGTCCTACATAGGGCACGAATTGCGCCTTGGCACTGGAAAATTTGCCAAACTCAAGCTCATTGACATCAACCGCCTCGAAGACCTAGTGTCATTGGTAATTGAAGGAGCATCGACGCCACAACTCGAATGGATGTGGCTCAAACAATGTTGTAGGTTGAGTGACGATGAGAACGGTGTTGTTGGCGTGCCACTCGTGCACAAATTGAGAGAACTTCAGATAATTTTCTGCGGTGACAAGCCCAAGCTTGTGGGACTACTACAGAAACAACTAGGAGAACACCAAAATCGCCCACTCTTTGAGTGTTTTTGAAATGTAAAGAATTACTATTTTTTTCTTTTCCATTTGCTTGAAGGACTCACCCTTTCTGTACAAACTTGATCCAGATGTAAACTACAACTATATGAACATCACACAGATTGTGATAAGCATAATTATATGTACACTAAGGTGCCTTTATGTACTTAATGGATATTTAGTTGTTATATGTGTTTAAGGGTCCTTTAGTTTGGCTTTTTGGGTGCTTTTGCTTTTAGAAAAGCAGAAAGTCAACCAAAGGAGGTGCTTATTGAACTGGTTGTGAAGAAAAGCACCTGCTTTTCGTAGTGCAAATATGAAAGCTCCTCCCCCATCCCCTACTTTTGCTGGCTGTGACTTCCTCAAAGTGGTGAAAATTACCCTTCATGCTACTGATTACACACGTACCGCTTCGATTCTTTTTCTCCTCCATGTCTCGCACAGCGACTCGGACGTGCTCGAGCTCTTCTCTTGTGACCGCGAGTGCTAGGGTTGGGGTTGCTCTCCAGGGTCGGCGCGCCTCTCCAGGTCGACGAGCAGGCGACAAGCTTGTGGCGACGCGTGGTAGCAGGCAACGTGCACAGGCTCGCACGGCACGTGCGCGCGGTTGGGCACTTGCGGGTCGCGGGCAGGGGCACGCGCGGCAGCTAGCGCTCGTGGGTCTCGGCAGCGCGTGACACATGTACCTCTCCTCCTCCTCATTTGTTCCTTCATTATTCCGTCCAGATTGGTGAAGTAATGGTTTGGTAGTCCAATTGGTGAAGTAAACCTGCGCATTAAATTAGTTTCTTTTCATTGTTTCGAAGCATGTCGGATAAAGCAGTTTGGAGTAATGCCAATTTGACGCATTTCATTGACATTTGTAAAGAAGAGATAGATGTCGGTAATAGGTCAAATGGACAATTCACTAGTACTGGTTGGAAGAATTTGAGAACTAAATATGAAGAAAAGACTAACCTCAAGCAAACAATAAAACGATGGAAGAACAAATTAGACAAAATGAAAAAGGAATATGTATGGTTTATGGAGTTCAAGAATTGTGCCACCGAACTTGGATGGGATCGAGGCAAAACAAATTGTGGGACTGCTCAAAAGAATGGTGGGATGAACGTATAGCTGTAAGAACTAATTTCTTATTAGTAATTATTCATTTTGAATGTTTTTCATGTATGGACATATTTGCTAATGTTTGTCTTCTTTAACTTCAGAGATGCATCAACCCCGATAAAGGAATCAAATGCAAACATTTGAGGTTCAAGAAGCAAGACCTGAAGCACCTTGATGATCTTCATATTTTGTTTGATAAGGCACATGTTATCGGGTTGACTGCATCTTGTCCTGGAAATATTTTCTTAAGTCACTCAAGTGATGAGGAAGAAGCTACGGTGATGATGTGAAATTGGCTCCCCTAAAGAAAACAAAACAAGGAAACAAGAAACACAAGAGTAAGAAGAGCTCTAATGCTACTAAAGACAAGAATGAGAAGAGCCCCTTCTTCCGGTTGTACAAGGACACATGTATGAAAATAGAATCTGCAACCGAGAAGATGTCCACAAGTGCAACATCAACTCCTCCTAGCAACCCAACCACTACCATCAAGGAGGCCATGCAAATGGTGAAAGATTGTGGAGTTCAAGAAAAAACTGCTCTTATGCACACAACCACCTTTTTGATAGTGAAAACTGAATTTAGGAAGGTTTTTAGCTTCCTGGAAACAAATGAAGACATGTTTGATTTGCTGCAGAGGGAGCATGAAAAGGAGCAGTTCAAACATCTTTAGAACATTTTCCCTTATTTCTAGTTGATGGTGTTGTAAAACAATAATTTGCTTCATGTATGTGTGAACCATTTGCTTGTGGTATTTGAGGACAATAATTTGCTTGATGTATGTGTGAACCATTTGATTGATATATGTGTCAACCATTTGCTTGTGTCTAGTTTTTGTTCATTGATGTCCTGATTTCAATACTGCAATGTTCATATTCAATTTTTTGGTTGATATTAAGTGTACTATCCTGTGTAGATGGATGCCATCACGGAAGAACTACGGAAGCTAGCAGAACTGGCACAACATGCGGCCCTACTTGGTGAGATGGACAATCGGTTGACTCGATAAATATTTGAACAAAGGAGAATATAGAGAAACTGGTGAAACTGGGATTCAATGGGTTATGAATTGCTTCAAGTATCCAAGGTACTACTATAAGATGTTTCGGATGAGTCCTAATATATTCATGCAACTTCATGACTTGCTAGTGTCCGACTACGAGCTCACATCAAATAACACTGTCTTCAATTGAATCATTGGCTATGTTTTTGTGGATTGTTGGAGGACCCCAATCATTATCTCAAGTTGAGAATCGATTTACATGGTCACTTTGGACTGTTCACACCAAGTTTTATGAAGTATTGAAGTGTTTGCGCAAGTTAGGAAAGGAAAATATTAAAGCAAAGGACCCTTCACCTAGTGTCCATGATAGAGTGAAAGATGAACTTTTCCGCCCATATTTCAAAGATGCTATTGGAGCTATAGATGGTTCACATGTTCCTGTTGAAGTTCCTGAGGAGGAGGTGGTGAACCACACTTGTAGACATGGAAATACGACTCAAAATGTGTTAGTTATTTGTGACTTCGATATGAGGTTCACCTCTCGTGGTTGCTGGTTGGCCGGGTTTTGCACATGACACATGGATCATGAATCATGCATTAGCAAATTTTTCCTTTGCCTCCTAAAGGTACTTATGACTCATTTGCAATTCTTTAAGTTATTTTTTCATTATTTTGTTGTGCTGTTTTTTTCATTTGCCATTGCTGATTTTGTTTGATAGGAAAATACTATCTTGTGGACTCCGGTTACTCAAACCGACGTGGATATCTTGCACCTTTCAAAAGAAGCACGTATCATATACTAGAATTTCAAGCTCGAGCTGGCCGTCCCCCTCAAGCGAAGTATGAGTTGTTCAATTTTTTACATTCATCCTTCCGTAATGTCATTGAACAGGCTTTTTAGAGTATTGAAGCAGAAGTGGCGTACTTTGAATGGCATCCTAAGTTTCCCTATTCGTACTCAAGAGCATATCATTCTAGCATGTATGACTTTACATAACTTTATTCGTGACAACAAGTTGCAGGACAATGAGTTTGACACATGTGATGCAGATGAGGATTACCTACCACGCATGGTGAGAAATGCAGCAACACATGTTGACAACGTAGAGAAAGAGAACGAGGACACCATGAACACCATTTGCAGTAGATAGCTGATGACTAGTTTACTGCGTGAGGAGGATAATTGTGGTGCATGATATTATTGTTCCATTTATGTGGACCAAATTTTTTGTATAATGCTATTATTCTATTTATGTGGACCAACTGTTGAATATTTATATGGACCTAATTAATTTCTCTTTCTAAAATAGTCACTTCCATGTTAATCTGAGAACAAATCAATGTTTTATGATTATATTGCATATACATTGTATATACGACATACAGGGGCATTACATTCGTTTCAACAGCTTATTCACAGCCACAACCAACTCAATCAAAGGGTTTTTCATCTTTTTCACAGCTTACAGCTCACAACAACTTTTTCATAGCTGACAGCTCACAACAACTTTTTAAAAAGCCACAGCCAACCAAACACACGCTAAGTGACATTCGTTAAGCAGGGGTAGGAAAAATAGTTCTTTTATTTTTTTTACATTAATTGACCAAACATGCTTGAATTTAGGGCTCATATATAGATACTAGGATGTGAGGCGCGCTAACCTCGTGCCCGTATTCATGCGCAATGGTTTTTGGCATGGATAGGGTTGTTAGATGTTTTATATGCAAGAGCAGCTTGGTACAGATATACAAACAACTACAAATTGTGTGGAACATGATGTTTTGAAGGAACATCAACGCCGCAATTGGAACAGATGTCACTCAAACAATGTTGTAGGCTGAGTTACGATGAGAACGGTGTTATTGGCGTGCCACTCGTGCACAAATTGAGAGAACTTCAGATAATTTTCCGCGGTGACAAGCCCAAGCTCTTGTGGGCCTGCTACAGAAACAACTAGGAGTGTTTTTGAAATGCAAAGAATTACTATATTTTTCTTTTCCATTTGCTTGAAGGACTCACCCGTTTTGCACAAACTCGATCCAGATGTAAACTACAACTTTGTGAACATCACACATATTGTGATAAGCAAAAATAAAAAGAACCGAAAATATACTTCCATTATTCAGGTGTCGCAGTATCACTAGCAACCAATGCCATAATACAAGAAGGGAGTTCATCCACGATAGGATTTATCTCCGGATCACAAACACTACCCCAAGCTGCTAGAGCATGCGCTACAGAGTTGTATTGTCGAGAAACATAACAGAATTTGTAACTATGGAAATTTAGGCGTAACACATCCTTCAACTCTTCCAAGTTCCAACAAACTAACTGAAGTCGGTAGCTGATACCCGTCTGACAATAAAACCTGCTTCACCAACAACGCATCAGTTTCAAGCAATATGTGAGCTGCTCCAATATCCACCACTTCTACCTGGAATGAATTGAGGACATATTCAAATTTACCTCTGCTAGCCAAAATCACGTCCCCATCAGAATCCCTGATAACAAAGCCTCATCCACCCGATCCATCAGCTTTTTTGAATGATGCATCACAATTAATCCAGGGTGGTGCCTCCTTGGCCTCTTGGGAGCTTACTTTCAAACACAATGCGAGGATTCGAGCAATTGAATAAAACGCCTCTTTCACCTCTCAGAATGAATACGTTGGGATGGCCCAAGAATTTCACCGATTGAGGCGAGGAAGCTCAGATGAAGAATCACGGAAGCTGGGGGCTTCCACGGCAAGGACCGACATGCAAAGCCGCATTGCCCTCCAAACACAACCAAAATCCTCGAACGCCGCCTGATAAATCGCTAAAAGAGCAGAGAACTTTATTCGCGATTCCCATGTCCGATAAGAAATCCATCCGAAGAACGGGGGTGGGGGGGGATTCACGAAACAAAAATGCACCAATGCCCCTCCTGAGAAAACAAAACATAAAGAAAAATGCAGCACCAAATCCGTGGGCAAATAATAGGGGGATTTGGCGTGTGATCTGGAGGCTGACACCGAGACGGGCCAAACATTTTCCTCAGTTCTCTCTGTTCCCCGTGGAAACGGGACGAGAGAAAGGGAGGAGAGAGGCGGAGACGTGGAGAGTCAAAACAAGGACGGTCCCTTGGAAAACGGGAACGTTTTTGTTTGTTAATCCGTTTGGAGTTAAATTTGGGCCGACATGGCCTTATTCGACTCAGCCGAACGCAAGACGGGCCGAGTCGGAGTCGTATTCGGGGAGGCCGCGGCCTCAAATACACGGAGACGGGCTCGTCGTGGGAAGCCAATTCCGCGCGATGGATCTGCTCAAGGGGAGCTGCAGAGGAAGCGGAAGGCGACGGCGGACAGCTTTGCCGGGAAGTGCTTCGTGCGGCGGTCGGAGCTGGAGCAGAGGCAGCTTCAGAAGCGCCGTGAGGAGCACCAAATCAAGCTACTTGCCAAATCCCGCCAGCCAGCGCGCTCCTCCGCCGCCTCCGGCCCCAGCGAACCAGGCGCCGCGGCGGGAGAACCTAGCCCTAGCTCCCCCACCGGCGCGGCGGCCTCCTCCTCACGCCCGCCCCCGTCCTCCCGCGTGAAGAGGTGGTCCGGCGCCTCCGCGTGCTGTCTCAGCCCGTCACGCTGTTCGGGGAGGACGACGTCGCCCGAGCCGAGCGCTTCAAGCTCGTGCTCAGGCACGGTCTCGTCCACGAAATCGATGATCTCGACATGGTCGAGGGCCAGACCAATGAGTTCCTTCGCGACATTGTCGAGACGCGCAAGCGGCGCAAGGTCACTGCTGGAAGGTACACCGACACCAAGGGTGGCGCTGGTGGAATCGGTGCAGATGAAGACGAAGGTGACGGTGATGACGACGACTTGAAGAGGATGAACGCCAATTTTGAGGAGCTTTGCGAGGAAGACAGGATTTTGGTGTTCTTTAAGAGGCTGCTTAACGAGTGGAAGCAGGAATTGGATGCCATGACCGAGCTCGAGAAGGGGACCGCAAACGGGAAGCTTGTGCTTGCAACATTCAATCAGTGCGCACGAGATCTCGAACCCCTGTTCCATCTTTGCAGGAAGAAGGTGAGAGCTCATCATTTAACTTTCTTGTTAGCAGAATTCGGTTTAGGATACTGCCAATCAAAACTAACTGTTTTGTAGCTCTTAAGTATAGTATTCACTTCCACCAACTTTTTACAGAACTTGGTTTAGGATACTGCCAATCAAAATTAACTGTTTTGTAGCTCTTAAGTATAGTACTTGCAACTTTTTACAGAACTTTGTTCCTGATGATTTCAGATTATACTGCCTTGCCATTGGTTCCACCTTGTCTTGACAACACCATCTGAATATTGTTCATGCATTTCTAGTTAAATGTTACCTCTTTTCCGGGTTGTCTATCCTTTGCAATTTTGAAATTAATCATTGTTTATTGTATTTAGGTTCTTCCCCATGACATCCGTGAAGCATTGCTTGTTATTGTGGAATGCTGCATGAAGCATAATTATTTAGCAGCGTCAGAGCAATACATCAAGCTGGCAATTGGCAACGCACCGTGGCCTATCGGAGTCACTATGGTTGGTATCCATGACCGTTCCGCCCGAGAAAAGATCCACACAAAGAGTGTTGCACATATCATGAACGATGAGACAACTCGCAGGTATCTCCAATCAGTCAAGAGGCTGATGACCCGTTGCCAGCCGCATGATCCTGCGCAACCCTGAAAGCAGTGAAGCTCAACAGCATGGTAAATGGAACTGTCCTGTCAAGGTGCTTGAATCAGAGGGGAAATTCTATCAGAGAACCAAAATAGTGATGCTTTGTTAAGGTAATTGGAACTTAAAAAGATGTAGTATAAATGCTCAGTTTTCTGTATTTTTCCTTTCTTTGTGCCTTGTACTTGTGGATCAAAATTTAGCAACAGAACCGTTTATGTTAATCAAATCACTTTTCGCTACAGTCTGACTGAAAGGACCGATCCTTTCTGTCGACGCTCCGATCAGCGCGGGCGCAGCACGAAGGCGGTAGAACCCAACGACACCGCCGAAGCAGCCATGTCGCCATGCCTGAGGAGCTGGCTAATCTACCCTGCCTAAGGGCCGTGACGGGATGAGTGGTCCATCGTGCCTAACGGGCTATCAGGCCGGCCCAGCACCCCTAACTAATTTTGTGCCATGTCTCGGGCCGGCACCCCTAACTAATTTTGTGCCATGCCTCGGCCCGGCACCCTAACTAATTTCGTCGTGCCTGGGCCGAGGAACAGCATGACCCGTTACTGATGTCGGCACGAAATTAAATGGCTCTTGCGAGTACGAACTGTTTCTTCTTGAGAAGAACCCGGCCGAATTGGAACTCTTCAGCAGGTTAAGCCTCGCTATTAAGCCTAGTGTTGACCAAACGGACCGCCCGGCACGGTCTAACCCAAGCACGCTAAAGCACAACCCGTTTCTTTTCAGGCCGGCACGACACGAATTTTGTTTTGGGTCGTGCCGTGCCACCCATCGTGCCGCACCCTCGGTCCATGACACGACACGAAAGCTGTAGAACGTTAGGCACGTAGGCCCGAGAACCCAATTTCAAATCTTGGCCTGTTAACACTTCAACTCAACCATGGTCTGTAGGATGGGACTCAACTAGTCAACTTGCTTACCACCAGGCCACTCAAGCATTCATGATGCTATGGAAACTACATTTGTTTTAGCTTAATTTTATTTCGGGCCGTGCATAACTAGGGCTTATTTGTGCTTTACCGGGCTGAAGCATAAATGGGCCGTGCCTGTACCGTGCTTGGGCCAGGCAAAAAATTCCGTACTTTGGGCCGGCCTGCTTGGCATGGCCCGTTTGGACAGCACTAGTTAAGCTCAAGGCCTCAAGGGATTGGAACGATCTGGGAACTCTGCGTCGGGAACGTGCCCCACGGTTAAGCCCAGTAGTACTTTGGAAGAAACATTTAAGCCTAACAGGCCCAACCCCCTATGGACCGGACGATTGTCAACCGGGCCAGACCGTTGTGCCAGGAATATTCGTTGTGCCAGACCGTTAGTCGAGCGATGCGGAGCGGAGGTCAGCTGTGACGCATGCGGTTATGCAACGCAGGCAGACACGACCAGGACCAGCCAAGTCCGGTCAAATCCAATGCTTGAGCATCCGGGTACTACTATTATCCACACGAAAGAAAGAGGAGCGCAGCAACTCGCATCGGCAGTACGTACGCGTCAAAAGACAGGCGACCAGTAGTACGTAGGCATGGAGGCAGGGAGCGGCAGCGTTGGCTACCGGCGAGGTTTCAAAACGGGACCAGACCAGCAGCACCGCGCCAGCGCACGTGCCACTCCGAAGTTCGAACCGAAAGAAAGCTTCAAATTACTTGTACAATCAGACTCCGTACGTGCGCGCCGCCCTGGAGGCGTAGTTTACGTACAGGTACAGCGTCGCTCGACTCGATAAAACAGAGCTCGTGCTGCGCGCACGTGACAACTCTTCCCGTTCCCGATCGGCCGACTCCTTCAACTCAAGGTTCCCTTTTCGTCGTGAATGAGACCAGCTCCCGGAGTGCTTCAGCTTCCTGGCTGGCGACGGCCGGCCGGATCCAGCACCACGAGGACCCGATCAACGAGACGCGATCTTGACCCGAGTCAAAGGGGCTGCTGATCGATCAGCGCGCGGGCGCACCAGCGGATCGGATCAGGTCTGCGGGGCGGCCGTTCACACGAGTTCACATTCTGCCTCACGCACTGACACGCACGGCGACAGCTAAGCTGCCACGATCAGAAAAGGGTTTACCAGGGTGGGGTTGCACGGGATGAGATGCGCGCTGGCGTCACCGCTCCAACCGCGTCGTCTCCGGGTTCGGTTGGCGCGGCGGCCGCCCCGCGGTTGCTGTCACGTAGTACGTGAACTGCAGCACGGGATGCGGCCGCGGCTTGTGAGTTGTGACGGGTTTTGAGGGTAACCTCAAAGCAACAAGGCTCCCTTACCCTCCGCGACTAATCGATGAGACGAGTGGAATGCTCTTGCACGAATCATTGTACTCGCACCAAATACATGCATGATGGCATGACATCAAAAAAGAAAAACATGATGGCATCGGAGAAGGACATGCGTGCGCCAAGGAACCGCGGCAGGTGGCCGGTGGGACTGGTTAATTTTAATTAGCAGTGCTCGAATCATGACAAGCATACGCACACGAGGCAATAATCCAGTCTCTACTCCAATGATGTTTTCTGTGGATCCACATGGCCGGCCGCACTATCCTTGGATCGATCGCGCACTTGTCCTCACCCGCACGCCGATCGACACGCATCTTCCCCGCACGAGCGCATCAATCCCTGCCTGCCGTCCCACGACGCGCTCCGCGCCCTCCCGAGCGCAGCAGCAGCACCATCAGCAGCAGCTGCGATGTCATCGAGGGAATCTTGCTGGGTTTGCCGAGGAGCAGGACCTGTCAACTCTACGTTCTTCATACTTCCTCCATTTCTAGTGTATTCATTTACGGGGTCTAAATTTTATAGCTGTCACATCAAAAAGAATCTTAATATTTATGAGTACTAAATAAAATTTAATTATAAAATAAATTACAGAGCCCTAGACTAATTTACGAGACAAATCTAATGAGGTTAATTAAGTCGTGATTAGAGTAAAACATAGATTAATTAAGCTCATTAGATTCATCTCGAAAATTAGCATCAATCTCTAAAAGGGTTTTGACATTAAATTGATCGAAATATTCATAAATAGTAAGATTCTCTTTTATGTGACAGTGCTAAATTTTAGAGTGAGGGAAACGAACAGGGTCTAAATATAAGGGTGTGTTCGTTTTCTAGGGTCTAAATTTTATAGCTGTCATATCAAAAAGAATCTTACTATTTATGAGTATTAAATAAAGTTTAATTATAAAATAAATTACAAGCCTCTAGACTAATTTACGAGACGAATCTAATAAGATTAATTAAATCATGATTAGAAGACGATTATCTGTAGCATCACTTTAGCAAAACATAAATTAATTAAGCTCATTAGATTCATCTCAAAAATTAGCACCAATCTGTCAATAAGGTTTTATCATTAAATTGATCAAAACATTCATAAATAGTAAGATTCTCTTTGATGTGACAGATGCTAAATTTTAGAGGGCAGAAACGAACAGAGCCCAAGTATTTTTTGATTTTTGAAAATCATGTTTGACGGTTCATCTTATTCAAAAAATTTGTAAAAATTTTATTTATTTTAATATGATTTATTTTATCATGGTATAGATTAAGTATGACTCATTTGTTGTTTTATTTTCGTAAAACACTTTAAATAAGACAAATGATTAAGGTGATGTCTAAATAAGAGAATACTCCTTCCGTTCCAAATTACTTGACGTTTTAGACTTGAGCACGAGAATTAAGGAGAAGTGAATAAGGTAGGTACGCAGAAAACGAGGAGGAGAGAGACGAGAGATAGAGATGT
This sequence comes from Chloris gayana, assembly GCA_031894775.1. NCBI lineage: Eukaryota > Viridiplantae > Streptophyta > Magnoliopsida > Poales > Poaceae > Chloris > Chloris gayana. Next base: position 251,206 of record JAUNZO010001558.1, on the reverse strand, counting down.
ATTGGAAAGAGAAAAGATGTATTGGGATACGAGGATGACAAGTAAATTAAGAAATCCGGATTAATCTAGAATGACAAGTAAAATAGGACGGAGGAGTACGTAGTACGCACACCGCCGGGAAGGAGTCAGTTGAGGACATTGGAATTTCATGCTGCTTGCAAGCGATGAATTACTCTTCTCATGATATAACTATCGTGGTCCTCATTAATAAATCCAGTGGATGTGGGTTGTATTTATGTAGTACTAGTGTGCATTACGCAGTGCCGCGGCATTGCTATGAACAGCACATGTTTCCCGTGGAGGCACGCACCACCAACAACAGCCATGGCCGCCGCGTGATAATAAACCAATAAATGCTATTATTGGATCACGATCAACGTTGGCGCTCAGTCGCAAAAAAGTTTTTTTTCTTTAAAAGAATAAACGTTGGTGCACATGGGAGTTTCTGTTGGTGTGTGGTACCACCACGGTGACGTGCACATCAGTTCTCGAACTGCCTTCAAGAAAATAATTGATCACTATTTAGGTGATGTGTCTAGATTCAGAGAGTGTTTAATCAACCTGGTAGAAATCCAGTTTGGCAAATAGTTTGTGACAAAGAGAGTACAATAAAATGGTCATTTCTAAACTAGTTCAAGGAATTTAGACTACTCGTTCGTCTAGAAATATAAGTATTTATCGACTTTCACACATCATGTTTGATCATTCGTTATATTGAAAATATTAATAAAAATATTTATTTACTATTGTTTTATTTATTATATATATATAATATTTTTATATGTTTGGGTAAGATGAGTGATCAAGTATGCAAGTTAATAAAAATCTTTGCATCTCTAGAGGGAGTGTAGTAGAATAGAACCACGTCCCTCATCCAAGACAAGATGGGGTACAATGCCAATTTTGCTCAAGGTGCAATGTACCAAGGGTGTGATTGGTTGTCTTCTCTCTCCATCCTGGCTCGCATTAGGGAACCAGCCTCCCACCAGCCAGGCTGAGTTGGTGCAAGAGGGCCATGTTTGGTTGCCGTATCTAGTGATGCAGGTCAGCTAGAGATGGTGATTGGTTTCATGGTTGCATGTAAACATTTAAATATGAGATGCAACGATATTGTGATTGGTTGGCTGCATTAGGATGGTGTGTTGACCTCATACATGCAATGGTGAGGTTACCACACCACAAATCAGCTAAAGTTATATATCATATACAAAAGATGATACAAAATAAGATTACTAGTGTAGTCTAACTAACAATTAACACATATTTCCAACTAAAATTGGATGGTTGTCAGCTTGCTTAAAATCTATTTTTTTCTAAATGAGCATAAAATGATTGAAAAGCTTCATCTTAAATCCTTCATAACAGGTTACCACATCTAGTAAATCCTTCAACGTTAGATATATTTTACAGGTGAGACATATTTTATTGAGATATCAATTGTTCAGGAATTGATTAGAATCTCCGGTCACAAATGGTAATAACAAAAACACACAACAATGCGGAAATATAATTCTAAACATATTAATCCACCAAAGTGAAGAAAGGATTGAATCCATGGAGCATGCAAAAATCTGAGGCAAGACACCACAGTAACCCAACAATATTATCCAAAATTTCATCATGGAGCACACTAGCAAAGGAGCAACTATGTAAATTAATCTAACCGTCAATCTCGCCTGTGTCTTGTTTTGCTGTGACCAAGGTCCTTTTGCTGAGATATACGAACATGCAGAAGCAAACAAGCATGATGCAGATCCCTCATGTCACCGCACACCACCGCAGATCCCTCATGTCACTGCACACCACCGCATCCACCAGCCACTGCGAGACCGCCTCCGCCTCTCGCTGTTTCATCGTCCTCCGCTCCGGGACCTTCAACAAGGTAACACAGATTCAGTTCGAAGCTTCACAAAATCAAACCACATGAGGGCATGGGAAGCGAGAAATCAACGGAAATCGAAACAAATCGAAAGAGGGAAGGGAAATTACGGCGAGAAATCGAAAGTGGGGAGGGAAATCGAAAGGGGAAGGGGAAAGAGAGAAATCACGGCGGCGGACGACGTGAGGTGGGAACCGTGCTCACCGCATGCGCGAGGATTGGCAGGGTTGACGCGAATAGCTCCGCCGGGGTGAGTATTTCAGCACCGCATGGCGCGAATGGAGGGCGGTGACCCAAGCCCTTCCCGCCTGCACGCGGGGGCATCTCTTGCATTCGCCGTGTTTTCTGCCTGCACGCGAGTGCGCTCGTCCTTGCATCGCTCGAGCCTGGCTCCGAAAAACGAAGAAAATATCTGCATCTCGGGAGCCAGGCTACGAGGCGTCTCTTGCATCCGTCGGACCAGGCCTAACAGGCCATACATGCATCCAAACACGAGAAGGCTGCATCTCGCGAGCCTAGTTCGGCCTCATACAGCCAACCAATCGCACCCCAAGTGTATCCAACCGAAGATAACCAATGCCTCCTCATCACTTGACGACAAGCTTGTCAGTCTCACCAATGGCTACGTTCCCATTAGTTCTTTCCCTAGCAAGGGAAAACGGAAGATTTCTTACAAAAGCTTCACGCACGGGGAACATCTAATCTAATCCACTACATGATCATCGTCCAGGAGGCCCGTACTTGATTACCCCAACTATCCTTGGATCGATCGCGCACTTGTCCTCACCCGCACGCCGATCTATGCCATCTTCCCCGCACGAGCGCATGAATCCCTGCCTGCCGTCCCACGACGCGCTCCACGCCCTCCCGAGCGCAGCAGCAGCAGCGATATCATCGAGGGAATCTTGCTGGGTTTGCCGAGGAGCAGGACCTCTCAACTCTAGTACGTTCTTCACACAATCACACGCCACACCGCCGGGAAGGAGTCCCTTGAGGACGTGGAAATTTCCTGCTGCTTGCAAGCGATGGATTACTCTTTCTCCTGATAGAATTATCGTGGTCCTCATTAATAAATCCAGTGGATGCGTGGGTTGTATTTATGCAGTAGTGTGCATTACGCAGTGCCGCGGCATTGCTATGAACAGCACATGTTTCCCGTGGAGGCACGCACCACCAACAACAGCCATGGCCGCCGCGTGATAATAAACCAATAAACGCCATTATTGGATCACGATAAACGTTGGCGCTCAGTCGCAAAAAAAATTTTCTTACAAAAAAAATGTTGGTGCACATGGGAGTTTCTGTTGGCGTGTGGTACCACCGCGGTGACGTGCACATCAGTTCCCAAACTGCCTTCAAGCTTAAAATAATCGATCACTATTTGGATTATCGGTGTACGATTATTTCTTGTTTTGGAGGTGTTTTGAGTTGTCCAGATTCATAGAGTGTTCAATGGATGAGACGATGTGTCTAGATTCGGAGAGTGTTTAATCAACCTGGTAGGAATCCAAAATGAAAAATAATTTGTGACAAAGAGAGTACAATCAAATGGTCATTCCTAAACTAGTTCAAGGAATTTATAGACTACTCATTCGTCTAGAAATATAAGCATTTATCGACCTTCACATGTCACGTTTGATCATTCGTCATATTAAAAATATATTACCTTATTTATTTTATATATAATTTATTTCTAGTATTTTTTTATAAATGTTTGATAAGATGTGTGATCAAACATGATGTAAAAGTTAATAAAACTTTGCATCTCTAGAGGGAGGTAGTAGAATAGAACCACGTCTCTCATCCAAGACAAGATGGGGTACAATGCCGATTTTGCTCAAGGTGCAATGTACTAAGTGTACCCAACCGAAGATAACGAATGCCTGCTCATCACTTGACGACAAGCTTGTCACTCTCACTAGTTCTTTCACTGGTAAGGAAAAAGGAAGATTTCTTACAAAAGCTTCACGCACGGGGAACATCTAATCTAATCCACTACATGATCATCGTCCAGGAGGCCCGTACTTGATTACCCCAACTGAGCTGCTGCACTCTTGGCTCTTAATTAATCCCCGTTGCTTCTCCTTCAATCGATCACCCCCAACCGCAGGAAACCATTACTTTTGCGAATCCTCTTGCAGAAGCCAATTAATCTGACGCGACAGCGCAGATCAAAAGCCAGGAATCACTTCCTTTTGTGAGGTGAGAGACCCGGTCACTTTTATATTATTCTCGAACGTACCACCCACCAGGACAAGGGTATTTGGTAAAATTATATACTAGTGGTAGTAAAAAAGAAAAAGCACGCGGAGCACTCGCGAATTCGCGATCCCGTGTTGAGAGCGCGCCTCTCGTTGGCACATCGTCGAATCTGCACACGTCAGCAACCTCACCTGGTAAAAGGTAAAGCCATATGGCTACGCCTACGCTAGGCTCCAATTCCTGGGCGGGCCCGCGCGAGAAGTGCGTGGCAGCGTGGGCTGGGCGGCCCACCGCCCGCGTCGCTGTTCCTCACAGTTGCTGGAGGGCGCCAGGCACGTGGCAGACTGCCTTTCGAGGATGGCACACCGGTTTTCTAGAAGCCTGAGTTCATTTGGCTGTTCAGATCTCAGCCTTTCGTTCGCTCTCTGCCCAATTTCTCTTTGCTTTCCCGAAAATGTACTACACGGTACTGGTACGGTCAGATGGGTTTGGTTTCATCACTTTGGTCACCAGTACGAGGTACGTTGATGGTCAAGCAAAACCCGTATCATTCGGACTGAAATTCAATAAGTTACGAGTTAACATACCCAATCTTTACAATTAGATGAAGAACAAAACGTATCGACTATTTTCTTTTAGCTGGCAAGGCTCTGTTCGAGAAGTTCACGGTAATGCGAAAAATGTTTCTGTTCAGAAATGCTGTCATCCAAGTCAGTTTGAGTTTTCTCTGTAGAGAATCTTGAACGGAAATTCCTGGTAGAAGAAATCAGTTGCCTGCCGTGAATTTCTCGACGAAGGGAAAGGGGCGTGGCATCATATTCCCCAATCAAAATGGACAACACCCAGGCTGAGAGCTACCGGCCGATCACCTCACCCTCCTTTGTCGGCTTCCTGATGGCGGGCCCCACGCACACACACGGGTCCCACGTCACCATCTTATCTCCTCGATCGGACGGCCGGGGCGAACTAGCCATGCACAGACCCTCTCAGGGTCCTCCGATCTAAATCGGACGAACGGCAGCGGTTCAAACGTATCCACGTCAAGTCAAATGTGCGGACCGCGTGGCGTCGCCCACCGCGTCGCGCGTGTCGACTTCGCCCGTGGCCCAACCCGACTGCACGCCCAGCACGTGACCCTCCGCATCCGTCCGTGACAGGATCTTCACCGCTCGTTGTGAACTGGACGGTGAGTGATCCCTGATCCAACAACGTACGGTCGCTGGTGTATGGGCCCCGGTACCGCGACGCGGAAGCGCTGACCGCGCCGTTCGAGACGTGGCCGTGACGGCGTGAGGCGGAGACGGTGACGGTCGCCGTCAGGCTGCGGGGTATATAATGCGTGGCCGCTTTGAGGCTTCCCTCTTTCTCTGCAAAGATATTAATTATCGCGCACACAAAAAGAGGAGGCGCAAGCAAGAGAAGGATTAGGACACGAGAACCAGCCGAGGAGAAAGAAAAGCTAGAGAGAGAGAGAGAGAGAGGGAGAGAGGTGGTGGCGGAGCTGGATCAGGACGCTGTGCCGTGCTGATCGGAGGAGGTGAGAGCTCTCTTCCTTGTGCCCCGTTGGTTTCCCCGTAGCAATTGAAACTTTCGTGATGAACGAGGCTTGCTGCTGGAATTTTGATGTGCGTCTTGCCGTCTTGGGTGTGCTTTGAGGGATTGTTTGATCGACTTGGGAGGACGTAGGTAGGGATCTCTGCGCTCTTTGGGAGTTAATTTGGACGGGCTCATTCGGTTGATGGAGTTAACTGGTCGAGCCGCAGCGGACGAATTGGCCGTGGGATTTGGGGTTAGATTCCCTTCTGTTTCATGGTCGCTTCTGGGAGCATTTTGCTTCTTGCTTAGATACCGCGCTTCCATTTCGGGGATATGATGATTTATCTTGCTTTGGCTGCCCCGTGGTGGCGTTTCCTGTCAATTTTGTGCTATTTTTAGTAGGTGGATCAGTACTAGTTTATGTTTCGTGTGTTGCTTTAGTTGCTATCATGAGCCATGCGGGATGCATTTTGGTCTATTCTGATCGGATTTGTTACCTTTTAATGGAACGAAACAGTCCCTTTCCTCTGATTTAGGGAACAGGGGAGGATACAGTACCAGTTTTGTTGCAGTAATAACTAACAAAAGTACCTCGTTGTAGTGAATGGCTTGAGCTCCTACTGGGAAAAACAATTATTCTCGGAAAAAACGAAGTCCCCTGTAGGAACTGAAACTTTTAGGAGCCATTTGTTTGTTTGATTAGGGCATGGATTAGAAAATGCTATTATCACCTGGATCGGTCAAATTGACTTAACTTTTCTGTTCACAATCGATATGAAACTGGTTGTTGAATAAAAATATCCCAAGGAAAGAACAAATCAAAGTTGTTCTTCAATATGGGGTCTCTGACTGATTTTCACATGGTCAACCAGCGTCCAGGATCCTAGAAATTTCAGATGTTTGCTTACTGGGCTGAGTATTAGACTAGACAATATGCCTTCTTGTTTGGGCGATGAAGGTGATGTTGATTCTACACGGTCGGTCAAACTTCTTGTTGGGAGGCCCCTTCAATGGAATTCAAGAGGGGACCATGGACTGGTAGTCAAACCAATAGTTAGGTCAATTGCCTTCAACCAACTAGAGAAGATTGGTCTTGATTGTTTATCTAATGATGAATAAGCAAATAGTATGGGTCGGTTCTCTTGAATCACCTAGAAATTTTGAGGTTGCTTTTTTAAAACAAAAATTGGGAGAGCTGTCAATGGGAGTGCTGACTGAGGCATAAGATAGTTGTCCTATGTTTAATTGCTCTCCAAAATTTCTTATTAGATTTTCTCGATTAGTTGATACTTGAATACTTGAGCACCTCCATTTGTTTCTTTGCTTCCTCTAGTGAAGTCTAGTTTCTATTCCATTATTTGAATTCAACACTCTGAATACATGATATTTATTTATGTGGGTGTGCTTTTGTTTCAAGGGTAGAAGTGCCATTCTATTAGCATTATTGGGAAGCGAGTGGCATATGACTAGCTATGCTGAGTTGCATGAGTATGACATGTGATGCAAATAAGGCTACTTTGTCCCTATATTTGCAACCTATCCTTATGAATATGTTTTTCATGAAAATTGCTTTGTAATGTTGCTTATTTTACGTCACACTGCTGGTTTGCAATGTTTGCTTTCTCTTGCTTGTGCCTTCTATTTATTCCTCCGATTATATGATGTATGTTCCACTTGTAAAACGGAATTTCATTCTGCTTGTTTGTTTGTCACCATCCATGAAACAAGATGTTCATAGTTTCCACTTTTTTCCTATGTACAGGTCATGAACAGCTAATGCACATTCATTTATTATGGACTTGCAGCAGTTTAAGTACAGATTCACATGTGCTAACGTGTTCTACGAAATCCCTACAGACAACAACTTAGCAAACTCTCCTTGGCCAGCCAGTCCGCTGAAGTCTGAATTCGGCAACTCTCCGTACAGCCCTCTCTCTTCACAGCTTGAGTGTGATAATTTGTCTGCTCTTAGCAACACTCCGGATAATCAGAGTTCTACAGACACTATTTCAGCCCAATCGATATCACCACTGGAAGCAGACAGCTCATACAGACAGGCAGGTATCATTCTTCGGGAGAACATCCAAGTGAGACCTGATCCATTGTATGCAACATCAAGGCATAATATGCAACACGCATTACGGGAGATAGAGACTGTTCTAATGGCACCTGATGCTGATGATACAGCAACTGGTACCAAGCATGAGATTGAGGATAACAAGCCTGCTCAGCTCATGAGGCAACGGTCAAGAACCTGTAGTCATGAATCACGGCTGCCGTCACCAGGAGTTGCCTGGTCGCAATTTGCAACTGGATATCCCCCAGCAAGCTATGAATTCCGCCCAGAGAAGCGGCAAAGGGAGTTGAGGGAAGATCCGCAAAACATCGTAAAGCAGCTGCTAACAAAATGTGTTGAAGCCTTAAGTGAGGAGAGGATAGAGGAGTTCCAAAAACTTGTCCAGGAGGCTCGTGGAGTTGTTTCAATAACTGGGGAACCAATCCAGCGGTTGGGTGCTTACCTTCTTGAAGGTTTGGTTGCTAGGCATGGTAACTCAGGTACAAACATTTATCGTGCACTCAAGTGCCGTGAGCCAGAGAGCAATGAACTTCTGTCTTACATGAAGATTTTGTATAATATCTGTCCATACTTCAAGTTTGGCTATATGGCTGCCAATGGGGCAATTGCAGAGGCACTGAGAAATGAGGACAGAATCCACATAATTGATTTTCAGATTGCTCAAGGGACACAATGGATAACATTGATACAAGCTTTGGCTGCGAGGCCTGGGGGTCCACCACATGTCCGGATTACTGGGATAGACGATCCAGTGTCAGAGTATGCTCGTGGTGAAGGTCTGGACATTGTAGGGAAGATGTTAAAAGGCATGTCTGAAGAATTCAAGATACCTCTGGAGTTTACCCCTCTGCCTGTCTATGCCACTCAAGTCACAAAAGAAATGCTAGAGATTAGGCCTGGCGAAGCTCTTGCTGTCAACTTCACTCTCCAGCTGCACCATACACCAGATGAGAGCGTGGATGTTAACAACCCTCGTGATGGGTTGCTTAGGATGGTGAAAGGGCTGTCCCCAAAGGTGACTACGCTGGTGGAGCAGGAGTCTCATACCAACACAACACCATTCCTGATGAGATTTACTGAGACCATGGATTACTACTCTGCCATGTTTGAGTCAATCGATACGAACCTGCCACGGGACAGCAAGGAGAGGATAAATGTGGAGCAGCACTGCCTCGCCAAGGACATCGTGAACATCATCGCCTGCGAGGGGAAGGACAGAGTGGAGAGGCATGAGCTCCTTGGGAAGTGGAAGTCAAGGCTGACCATGGCTGGCTTCAAGCCTTACCCGCTGAGCTCTTATGTAAACTCAGTGATAAAGAAGCTTCTCGCATGCTACTCTGACAAGTACACTTTGGAAGAGAAGGACGGCGCGATGCTTCTAGGATGGAAGAACAGGAAGTTGATATCGGCTTCTGCATGGCACTGACAATAAGACAGAACATAAGAAATTGCCCCATATATACGTATATATACTGAATTTCCTGGTATGTTTTCCAACAAGATGCCCTTTGTTGTACATGTACAAGATGTTGTGTACCCTTAGTGTTGCTTATCTATGTAGACCAGGATAATCATTGACATTAGATTGTAGCTGTATGATAATTAAAAATTTTCTGGTGTTATAATGTGTTCACCAATTACTAGTTGATGGTATCTGGGTATACCTCTCGGTAAAGATGTTTTCCTTTCAATTTTCATGGATCGCTGAGTTTGTCCTGGTGAACCCCTCTTGCTTGCATCAACCATTCTTGGAAAGGAAGAATTTCAGTTAGGCTCTTAGAAATACAGACTACTGTCAGATAATATTCTGTGCAGGCAAATGTGACGTTGCTGTCACTATTGAATCATCATTCAATAAAGAGAGAGGCCACGAGAGCATAGCTATCATTTCTCTCTTTCTGTGAAGATTGCAGCTGTATGATAATTACAATTTTCTTGATCTATCATGTATTCACCGGTACTTAGTCGATGGCATGTTGAATGTACTTCTTGAGGCATTCGTTTGTTGATCAGTAACTTTTTGTTGAATATCATTCCTGGGAAGGAAGAATTTCAGTTGCGCTCATAGGAAAGTCGACTGCTGTGATGTAAAATTTTGTTTATGCAAACGTGATGTTACTGTGATTCTTGAATGAGGATTCAAGTTAACACTTTCTTACACCCGAAGACCTTGGATTGTGATGTCGTGGTAAGGGAACAGACAAATTGGACATTGCCGACATCAAGTGATGGGTTTATCTCGTATACGAAGGAATCTGAACCTTACACCTGAAATGCTTGGAGATAATGCTCCAGGTATGGAGTGCAGCTGCACCTATGCAGGCGGCAACTACGGCATCAGAGTATCAGACGATTCAGCAGGCAGAAGGTACAATCGCACCAAGACAAGTGGTAGGCTCCGTTCAGCTCACAGGGCAGCACAATAATCCAATCTACAGAGTTAGAGCTATAGCTTAGCTGGGAATAAGATGCCCCCACAGTCCCAGTGCACAGGTTCTGTGAAATATAATTTGGCACAAATACTGTAAAAATTTGCAAAGACCCATCTCTACCACATGTCCAGAATACATGTGTGTTTTCACTGTCTTACTCTTCCATTTTCTGAAAAACATTGGAAAGATGAAAACCAGAAGTTGAGCACAACGTTCCTGTTGTAAAAGAGCAGTTCTGTTTGTTTGCGAATCGATAAAAGGGATTATAGATGATAAAAGGAGCTTCACGATGAAAAGACGGGATTCGAGATCCCAGGGCACTTTGAGCTGTATGGACTCTGCGCTAGGCAGTGATACAGCTGTTTAAGTACTTCCTCTTGCAAAGGAAAAAAAGCTGTTTAAGTTCTTCGATTTTTGTGAAATCAAAACGCACATCAACTGGCTATGCTTTGGTCCTGTTTGGATCCTGGTGGCTAAAATAAATGGACTAAAATTTAGTTAGTTTAGTAGTGAGTTTTACAGTACATTTTACTACTTGGTAACAGATGAATCAGGCTGCTAATTATCAGGGCTAATAAGGTAAATTGACATCAATAGTAATTAATTATGTATTTGCCACTGTAGATTAATTCGGTCTTTAGACACCCACAACGCCATTTATTAAGCCGTCTATGTGATGTCACGTTAGCAAATATATTCAACGTGGAGACAATTAAGTGAGGCGAGAGAAGGACGTCGTCGCTTCGCGAGACGACAGCTTCGGCTCATGCTCCCAGACGGAATCAACGACCGCTCTCACCATGTATGCCTCATCCCGATCCGTTGTGCCAAATCTCCCACATGGCCTTGGCCTCCGCAGATAAAATCAGCGAATTAAGCGTCCTCAAACATTTGACTACACCGAATTAAGCCATGAAACAGGCTGATGCAAGTCGAGGTCATCCTCTTCGTTCTTATGTCCGTTGTGAGCTTCTTCAACATCAGCACTTCGACAGCCACGGCGGTGCCGTGAAGTTCCCAGGGCTTCGGCCATGTCTCACCATTCCCCTCCAGAGCCAGTTTCACACCTGCTTGGTGCCACCTCGCGACGTCTGCAGAGCGCAGACTTGTGCGCATGCACGTCCTGCTGCGCTTGGAGGAGCAGCGAAGCAGAGCTTCCTCCGATAGAAGCTACTCCTTATGTCTCAGAATAAGTATCATTTTTTATTTTTAAATTTCATGTTTGACCGTTCGTCTTATTCAAACAATTTTACATATCTGATAAAATAATATATCATAACTAAAATATATCTAATGATAAAATAAGTTATTAAAAATACATAATATTTGTACAAGTCTAAGAGTAAAAAAACGACACTTATTCTGAGATGGATGGAGTAGCTAATACAAATATTGTGCTAGTACATCAACGTATTTCATTTAATTTATTGCTATTTTTTTTGTTGACAAATGATATTTGATGCTTTCTCGAAGTAAAAGGCTAAGTAAGATACTGAATTGCTTATATGAGATTATTGTTATGTGTTATTATGTTTTATCTACATCATATTAGTGTATTTTGTATTAATTTATAGCATGTAATCGCATACAAGTAACAATGTAGCACAAAAAATCAAATCCGAACATGATCACCTTGATTTATTGATCTCGTACATGAATTAAATAGTATTAGACAATCGAAAAGACAATGCATTGTGTATATTGCTCGTTTCATTGTCTGTGTATGATAATCAAGATACTCATAGACAACAGCTATCTATAGCATTGTGGATGTTCTTTTCGATCCAAAACCGTTTGCATCAGGCGGCACTCGCATCTTCCACGGAACGTCCATCGCGTGAGCGCACCCACCGCCACCGACTCGCATCTTACCAAATGTCATTATAATTTTATTCCTAAAATATTCATACCATGTGTTATCACTTCAAATTACTATTTGTTGTCATGATGGGAGTTTAGATGGTAACATTCCTTTAGATTAGAGAAAATAAATGGCTCATGTTAATTGTAGTGCACGGTAAAACTGCTGGACTTAAATGATGTCTGAGACTTTAGCCACCCGTGTGCACGCCGGTCGCCCTCTTGGCCTCCAACGACGCCGCCCCATCCGCCGCCCGTCGCCGCCCGCCCAATCCCCCGCGCGCCGCCGCTCGCCAGATAGGCCGAGTCGTGCAGGCCTATAGGTTGGGATCACGGTTCACGGACAGTCAAGAATCGGTAGCCCGTCCTTCTCCACCATCTGCACGTTATCCCATTGTCTCAAAAAAAAAAAGTTATCCGATTCCGCCGCACTTTCTTCCGTTCGCCGGCCCGTTCCCCGGAGCTTGGGGAAGGGCCGCCGCGCCATGGCGGGGACCTTTGCTCTCCGCGTCGTACCGCGCCTCGCCGCCCCGGCCCCGGGAAGGAAAAGGGTTGGCAGAGGAGGCGGCCATGATGCCGGCAGCAGAGCGCTGTAAGTGGGGACATTCTTATACTGCAATTGATTGCCCTCGCCTTGCTCTATGAATGCGAATGCCTTTCTTAGGAGCACAATTTCCACCGGAAACGTTTGGTTCAAAGTGGCCTCTGGTCAAGGCACACCAAGATTTTGATGGATTTAATCGATTTATGTCATACGAGAGTAGTTAATGATCTTAGTGACACGGTGCGGTTTATCTTTTGGATTCAAAGACGACTCCTGTAAGGCGATTCCATGATACGAACATTTACTTCAGATCTTCTAGGTGCTTAGCACTAATGTATTTGTATTGGGTGATTTTGTTTAGGGTGCACAGTAGAGCAACTATATGGAGTTTGAGGCATAGATCCATTATTTGCACTCCTATGGTACCTAGTGTTAATGTCAGTTCTAGGATTCGTACAGGTTGCCAATAGAAATTGTACTGCAGCCTAAAGTTTCCTTGAATATCAGGAATGCTACTATAAAAGTTTGTTAGTCCCTTTCCTACATTTTGATATTGTGGCCAGGCAGATGGCCTGCAAGCCATTATTTTTCGATGGCTTCCTGGGTCAAAGGTATATTTATGATAAAAACTAATGGCGTTTAGGAATGCTACTGTGTGTAGTCAAAGTAGTGTGACTGGCCTCACTCTCATTATTCTTTAGGCATTGTTGTATCATCTGGATTCATTCAGGTTGCAACTATTACTGCCAAGACTATGATGTATGCTCGGACTTGTTCTTCATCAAATTAATTTGCATTTATTATGGTCATAGGGTGTCAAAGCAACCAAACAAGCAGCATCATTTGTGGATTAGGAAGGAGACAGCTGGGTCGGGGAAGAAAGCTGTCCGTCTTGTTAGTACTGTAAGATATGACACCACTTTGTCATGCTTCAATTATCCTCACTCAGCATATAAAACCAGTTCAAGAAATGGTGTCTTCTGTTATCATATTCTTCCTTTACTATGTTTTGACTAATTAAAGGTTAACTATTGTAGCGATGACCCTATCAGGCTTAAGAAACTGACATTTCTCAAATCAGTCTGTGGAATCATATTTTAGGTTTCAAAGCTACCAAATGAAAGGGAAGCTATATATGGTGCATTGGACCAGTGGAGTGCTTTTGAGCCTGAATTTCCTGTTATAGCAGCAGCAAAAGCTTTGGGGATGTTGAAAAGGCGAAGGCAATGGCTAAGAATAATACAGGTATAATCTAGTCCAGATCTGAGCTATTAACTGAAACTCCATTATGCAACTTCCAATGTTTCATAGCAAGGTTGTTTTCTCATTGGCCTATCAACTTTTGATGTTTTTCATAGGTGACCAAGTGGTTGCTGAGCAAAGGGCAGGTGCTGACATGGACAACGTACGATACTCTTCTTATGGCACTTTTTATGGATGGAAGGGTGGACGAGGCTGAGTCAATTTGGAATACCATAATACAGACTCATACACGCTCGGTGCCTAAGAGGCTGTTCTCTCGGATGATATTGATGTATGACATTCGCAACTGTCCAAACAAAGTTTTGGAGGTGAGATCAGTTTCATATTTACCTGCAGGCTTAAGAACATTTTTGAACCCTTAGGGTGTAGTTGATGTGTGGCTCATTTCCAGCTAGCTGGTTTTCTTTATTCAAGAGTATTTGTGGAATAAATGATTACAAATTGAGTTGACTATGCTTTTGTACTGAAAAGTAGGTTAATAACTCAACGTTCAAAACAGTGTGGAATTTTTGTACAATCAAATTGGAACATGAAGGTCAATCCTTCCTCGTTTGTGGCCTAAAGACCTGTTTCGATACTACCGGTCCAGATTTGAGGCTTGAAAAACTTGTTTGTCCCAGAAGGAAGCATGATCGTTTTACTCTTTTATCCTTTTGTCGATTTCAGATATATGCAGACATGGAGGAGTTAGGGGTGCGTCCAGATGAGGATACAACAAGAAGGATCGGAAGAGCATTTGATACTTCAGGCCAGAAGGACAAGCAACAGGTTGTCCTTGGCAAATACTTGAAGAAGTGGAAGTATATCCATTTCAACGGGGAGCGTGTTCGGGTGCGGAGGGACGGCCCATTGGCTTAGCAAAGGCCTTACCTGAATTGCCGCTCCTAGTTTATGTGAGGTGGAACAAAGCCGAGAGATTGTATTACCATTAGCCTCTAGGGACAAGAGAAGTGGCTTGAGTTAGGCAAGTAACTAGTACTTAGCTAGCAAGATGCAGATTTGGTTATTGTTAGCATCCAAACGTTGTGACAGGTCTTACCGGTCAGTTTATAGCTTGTATAATTGCCTGTGTAGGGTGTATGAAGTTTTCCATTAGAATGGTGTTCTGATATGTTTTAAATTTGCTCCCTTGAACTGTCTTTGCCACCGGAAGTCGTGGACCTCATGTGCTCGGTTGCTAACCTATTACTCATTTTTTTTGCTGTCCCCTACCCAGCTGTGTCTAGACGCTCTTCAGGCTCATATCGAAAGGCTCAAGTGAATTTTGTTATGTTGGTTCTGCACTCCTGCCTGACAGTCGACCTGTATGTTTGGCTGAATGCTGTTGATTCAAGCTCAGATTATGACCTAAATAAAGGATTGAAACACAGATTCAGATGCTTTGAGTCCGTTAAATTGCCAAGCAATTGTCACCTCTTGTGCTCGCGCTGCAGCCACAAGTTTGGCTACTCCCATGTCTAAGTCTTGTTGTCTGACGCTTTGGCACGCTACATTTGGTCGCTTCGGAAAACAGCGACACGAAGATATGAGCAGACACGGCGGCCCGGATAGCCGACGTCTCCGGGTGCTCCCGAGCTGGTGGCAGCAGGCAAGGCAAGGCGTTGCCCGTGTTTGTCCTTCGTGACGGCACTGGAACTGGAAGCTTCCCCGGCACAGCCGCGCAGGGAAAAACGCGCGTCCGGCTGCGGTGCCGGTGAGGTTGCGATCGCTCGTGGTCGTGGACGTGGATGGCAGCAGATGATTGGTGAAACGTTTGGCGGCTCTGGTCGTCTGAGAGGGACGGACGACGACAGAAATCTGCGATCTCCGCAACTGCTACCGGATCGCTGGATCACCACCGGCCTATAGACAGCGCAAGACACACCGAGCGTGGCTTCATCCAGCTCGCTGTCCTCGCGTGCGACAACCGCAGCACCAGGAGGGGTTTCAATATCATACTACCACTAAAAAAAGATAATATAACATATCAAAAATTAAGTACTAATGTATAAGCGTTAACAAAGGTTGGATGCAAAACAAGTACTCTACCTACACTTGTGCTGCCGGAATATAATGACCCGAACGAATTTGATGGTACTACCCACTCCTTTTGAACTGACAAATTTTGACAAAATATTCCCTTCTCATTTGTGTTTAAGCTCCCTTTTCTTGTTTCAAAAAAGTTGATCAAATGTCAGTATAAGGTGTAAGATGGCAAGTTTGACATCCACTGAAACTTGCATTTCAAACTCTGATCCACGGTGGGAACCCAGAGACCATGTGATTTTGAACAACCGAGGGTGTGTTCGTTTCCTCCTCTAAAATTTAAGTATCTGTCACATCAAAGATAATCTTATTATTTATGAATATTTCGATCAATTTAATGACAAAACCTTATTGACAGATTGGTGCTAATTTTCGAGATGAATCTAATGAGCTTAATTAATCTATATTTTGCTAAATTGATGCTACGGAACCGTCTTCTAATCACGACTTAATTAACCTCATTAGTTTCGTCTCAGTAAATTAGTCTAGGAGTCTGTAATTTGTTTTATAATTAAACTTTATTTAACAATAATAAGATTCTTTTTAATGTGACAATTTCTAAAATTTAGACGTCGAGAAAACGAACACACCCCGAGCCAAAGAACACGAGCAGGACTAAAAACGTACCCCCTGGACCCACCGGCTAGTGAAAGGACGAGGAAAAAACATTCCGCTGCTGTGGGAAATGCAAAACATTCGACCCACGCCAACACGCGCGTGACCAGCGATCTGGACCCGGGATTCTCCGCCCACCCTCTGACATGCGGGCCCCGCCACGTCGTCCACAACCAGCCGATCGCTTCCCGTTATTTATCTGCCCCGCACACGCCGGCCGGGCCCGTACCCCTCACCCGGAGCACGCTCACACTCTCCGTAGCCGCCGCCGCGTTCCTCCGCCGGATCCTACGCCGCGACAAATGGCCGGCGCGGGAGATGACGCCGGGATGGACGCCGTCCAGAAGCGGCTCATGTTCGAGGACGAGTGAGTGCTCTTATCCCCTGACTCCCCGTCCCTTCCTATTCCCTGTTCCGCCGCTAGCTTGGCGATCTGCTATCTGCTCGTCCCCCCATCCCGTTCCGTGATGCGCTTCAATATTTGATCGCCTCCGACCAGCGATCTCCTGCTCCTGCGGATCTCGCCAGCGATCAGAGCGCTGGCGGCACGATTTAGCTTGCGGGGCTCCCGCGACCGGGCCGTGGGGATTGGCTTGGTTTTTAACCTGAGAGTTGTTTGCTATTGCCTTGTGCGGCGTGTCTGGCCGGTCGCGGACCATCAGTTCAAAGTTCATCACGTTTTCGGCTCACGTTTTTGGTGTGCCGTCTCGTACCACACCGTGAGTCCGTGAGCATACCAGTATCGCCGAAATTCCGGGCACGCCGTGCGCGCACGCTATGGGCAGAGGATGGAAACAGTATTTCAAGGAAAGGAAGGGCAACTAACCATCAGAATTCGACACGGTCCTTACCAAAATTTCTGCTTCATTGCACAATCCTTACCAATCATTTAAGTCTTGTATGTCACAAGTTTGATGGACTAGTAGGATAGTAAGTACCTGACATAGGATCAGGTAGTACTTCTAATTGTCAGAGCAATGCTGTGCTTAGCTCTTTAAGAAACCTCTATAGCAAAATTTAAGTGAGATCTGATAGTAAGTTCCTGACATAGGAGCAGGATTGTTGGGAAAATGCTGTGCTTAGCTGTAAAACAAAATTTAAGTGAGATCTGGCTTAGGTGAGCTGTGAGCACGGCTAAAAGAAAATGAATTTGGGGGTTACTGGATTTGCCTAGTCAATACTTAGTAAGGATTTTCTGAATCGGAGTGTTAACCTAAAGTACTAAATCTAGAAAATGAGTTATTTTCAGGTTTGATGGCTGCCTTCTTTTTGTTGATCAGAGTGTCTTTTTGACCTGAAAAAAAAGGTCCCTTGTTTAGGTACATTGAAATCATTTATCATTCACTTTTTTTTTGTTGCCTGTGCTTGGCTTGGTGATTCCATAGATGCATAGTCAACAAAGTAAAGCTTTTCTGAATCAGGGTGTTCACCTAAAGTCCTAAATCTAGAAAATGAGTTATTTTGAGGTTTAATGGAATTGTCTTCATTTTGTTGATCAATGATCATAGTGTCTTCTTAACCTGAAAAAGAAGACCTTTGTACATTGAAATCATTTATCATTCACTAAAATTTTTGTTGCCTGTGCTTGGCTTGGTGATCCACAGATGCATTCTGGTTGATGAACAGGACAATGTTGTTGGCCATGAATCAAAATATAACTGTAAGTCTTGTTCTGCTCTGGACACGTTGATGTTGTCCTAACCTGTGTAAACTTTACTTTGAACCGATTACTGGAACTGTTACTGATTCATCGTTTGTATGGCTTGTAGGCCATCTGATGGAAAATATTGAATCCAAGAACCTGCTCCACAGGGCTTTCAGTGTGTTCCTTTTCAACTCAAAATATGAGCTGCTTCTTCAGGTTTGTAAAAGCCGATTCAAATAGTTTATGATACACTGTAATTTTCTTTATGATACATTGTAACTTTCCATAGTGTCCAGCTATATTCATCCTGACAGAGGGCTTGTAAGTTTAGTTGGTTTCTATCTTTCTATGTTTGAATTGGTACTTGGTAGTGACTAAAAAACTAGGTTTCCTAGTTTCCCAAACTTCTCCGCTGCTTCTAACACAAGATGTCCAGCAGGAAGGCTTAGCTTATGCCTTGACAACTGTCATGGCCTGAACCCTGTGGGTTTGTTCATATATGTGCAATTAAAATCTTGTAGGTGTTATTTAGGTTATGGTATATACGAGTGCATGACAGGTACCTTTGAAATTGTGTTTGTTGATGCAACTCCCGGTTCTAGTGTACATGTTGGGTTGACTGGTTGCCCGGGATAAAGACAATGATTAGCGATAGTAAAATGGCCAGATATCGACTTCAGTTGTAGCAAAAATATCATGGTCCACATTGGTGTTTTTGACTGAAATATCCACTTATATTTCTTCACATTTTCATTGTAGAAATATATTTCTTCAAATTACTTATGATAAGTATCTTTCTACTCATGTAGCAAAGGTCTGCAACGAAGGTTACATTTCCTTTAGTTTGGACCAATACCTGCTGCAGCCATCCTCTGTACCGTGAGTCTGAGCTTATCAAGGAGAACCATCTTGGTAGGTGATGAAGAAGATAGCAAACTAAACTTTTTTCTTTCATTACTTTCTACGTTTCACTAATTGTCAGTGACCTATCATTCTCAAGGTGTAAGAAACGCGGCACAGAGAAAGCTCTTGGATGAGCTTGGCATCCAGGCTGAAGATGTGCCGGTTGATGAGTTCACACCTCTTGGTAGGATGCTTTACAAGGCCCCGTCAGATGGGAAATGGGGCGAGCATGAACGTAAGTTGTTGTTACCCCGTTGGAATATCTTGCTATGTGTATCCATGTTTCTGTTAGCATGTGAGATTATCGCCCAGCGCTCTGTGCTAATAATTTTCTTTCTCGTCCTCAGTTGACTACCTGCTGTTCATTGTCCGGGATGTGAAGCTGCAACCAAACCCGGATGAAGTCGCTGATGTGAAGTATGTGAACCGCGAGCAGCTCAAGGAGCTCATCCAGAAGGCGGACGCTGGCGAGGAAGGCTTGAAGCTCTCACCCTGGTTCAGGCTGGTCGTCGACAACTTCCTCATGGGATGGTGGGATCACGTCGAGAAAGGCACACTCAACGAGGCCGTGGACATGGAGACCATCCACAAGCTGAAGTAAGAGCCTGCCGCACATGCGTGCTTGATAGAGTTTGAATGTTGTTGTGCTGCATCCTCGCACTTGGCACACGTGGAAGTGGACTTGTGTGTTGGTAGACTGAAATATCGTTCATTTTGAACCGGCGGTAAGAGTTGTGGGGAAGAAACTCTAGGTTTCCTTTGAGGGGGTTTATTTGTGTATGTTTCTCAGGAATCGCATTGGAAACTCATGTTTACTTTCACTGGTCCTTGCATTATTGCATACATCTGAATAAAAAAAAAATAGCAATAAGAGTTCTCAGCCTCTTTGTCTCAGCGTTGCCATGTGGCTTGGAAGAAGAATTGAAGATGTTGTGCAGCACTGGCGCCATGTTTTTTTTCCTGGTAACTCCACCAGAGTTCGACGGCACCTTACTAGGAACAGGTGAACAGAATCGCTGTTCCTAGATGGAAATTTTGGAATTTAATTCAATTTAGATGAAACCGAAATGTGTCTCTGGTAGATTGCTTTGCCAGTCCATGGACCATATCAAATGCTTCCTATAGGAGACTTGATATGCCCCATATGATGCCACCATAATATAGTAACAAATTCATAATGTACGTCATCAAATAAGTGTCGTATCACACATTCCATACTGCACCGGGAAACATAGAATCCCCTCCACG
This sequence comes from Chloris gayana, assembly GCA_031894775.1. Taxonomy (NCBI): domain Eukaryota; kingdom Viridiplantae; phylum Streptophyta; class Magnoliopsida; order Poales; family Poaceae; genus Chloris; species Chloris gayana. The sequence continues at coordinate 230,977 of JAUNZO010001558.1, read as the reverse complement.
GCTTTCTACTTCTTCTCAAGAAGTGTGCGTGGCCGCGCTGTAGAAAATGCGTGCAGAGATATCGTGCTGGCAGTTTGCCGGTGCATATGGCGGTTTCCCATCGTCAGGACACGGGCAAGTTCCGCGTGTAACCAAGGTCGTGCCCCACTTGCCACGGCACCACGACACGAGCCTTATTACGAGCAGAGATATGGACGTTTTCTTCAGAATCAGCTGCTGACGATGTCAATCGACCAGTAGGTTCTCTTTTTTTTGCGAAAAGACCAGTAGGTTCTCTGCACTTGAAGGGGTGTGTAAAAAGGTACTTGGCAAAAGTACATGGAATGAATGAGAAGGAACGAACCCCTCAACCACGAAAGGTGTGGTGGTATACATGACCGGGGAAACGGTCGTGGCGTGAAGTTGGTGTCTCGATGAACGCTTCGTTTCTTTGTATATGAACTGCTGCACGTCTGACCCGGCCGTGCAACCAGTGCAATTCTCTGCCACGATGTGTCGGTCGAACCCGGGTTCCCCGGACGCGGACTCGGATTGGTCATCCGGCTTCTCGGTCCTATAATAATGAACCGTCCTGAGTAGTGCAGAGTCCAATGCCACAACAACATCGGCAGCATCGATCGGATCGGGAGTCGCTGCTGCAGCCATGGGCGCCGCGTCAGCGTCCAAGCGCTTCTCCCTGCGCGGCGTCGCGCCGGCGGCGGGGCTCGTCTTCCTCGTCCTCGTGTTCGTCGCCGGCGCAAACGCCACGCTTCACCGCAAAGGCGCCGCCGCTGTCGTCGTGAACGATCGTCCGAACACGCCGCCGCCGGCGCGGTCACGCAAGATCCTTCGAGACGAGTTGGGGACCCAGCAGCGCCGGTCACCACCGGGCGGCAGCAGCAGCAGCAGCAGGAACCCGCTGCCTCGGGGCATCGTGCACGCGACGACCAACCTGGAGATGGAGGCGTCGCTGGCGGGCAACCCGGAGCAGCGCAGCCCGCCGCGGCCGGGGACGAGGCGGAAGAGCCTGTTGGCCGTGCCGGTGGGGATCAAGAACAAGGCGGTGGTGGACAGGCTGGTGTCCCGGTTCCCGGCGTCCGAGTTCACGGTGATGCTGTTCCACTACGACGGGGCGGTGGAGCAGTGGTCGGAGTTCGCGTGGTCCAGCCGCGCCGTCCACGTGGCGGCGCCGGGCCAGACCAAGCTGTGGTTCGCCAAGCGGTTCCTGCACCCGGACGTGGTGGCCGCGTACGACTACGTGTTCCTGTGGGACGAGGACGTGGAGGTGGCCCGCACGTTCGACCCGGCCCGCTACCTCGCCGTGGTCCGCCGCGAGGGCCTCGAGGTCTCGCAGCCCGCGCTGGACCGCGCCTCCGAGGTCCACCACCCGCACACGGCCCGCGCGGGCGAGGACGGCGTGCGCAGGTGGGCCGGGTGGGTGGAGGTCATGGTGCCCGTCTTCTCGCGGGAGGCGTGGCGGTGCGCGTGGGGGATGGTGCAGAACGACCTCATCCACGGCTGGGGGCTGGACTTCAAGCTCGGCTACTGCGCGGGCGCCGACCGCGCCCGGAGCGTCGGCGTGGTTGACAGCGAGTACGTGCTGCACCGCGGCGTGCCCGTGCTCGGCGACGACGACGCCGGCCGGGGGCCGTCAGGTGGCGCTCGTTCAAGGAGATGGAGATTTTCCAGAGGAGGTGGGATAAGGCTGCCGCTGATGACGAAAACTGGACGGATCCTTACGCCGCCGCCCAGCCGCCGGCGGCGACCCCCGCCAGATGACGACCAATGCTCTCGTCGGCTGTAATTAAGCAGAGTTTAGATGGTAGTTTTTTTTGCTAAGTTTAGATTACAATAGAAGGACATAAATGATTTTTTTAGGTAAACAGAGCTTCGGCCTTGCATCGTGTACCATTCATTGTTTTGTATGTTCTTGACCAATCTCTACTTTATTACCATTGTTAGAGCATCTCCAACAGTTCTTAATAATTTTACTCTCAAAAAAACTGGTTTAGAGAGTTGCTATATCTATTGGGAGTAAAAAGAAGACATGCACTCCAACCGTTCCTAATAATCGTTTCCTAAATAGTTCAAATATCCTTTAGACAAGTAAGAATTAGGTGACTAAATGTAGTAACCTTTAGGCCATGGGTTTGTAAATTTAACAACCTTAGAGCATCTCCAACAGTTCCCAATAATTTTACTCCCAAAAAACTAATTTTAGAGAGTTGCTATATCTATTAGGAGTAAAAAGAAGACATGCACTCCAACCGTTCCCAATAATCATTTTCTAAATAGTTCAAATATCCTTTAGGGAATCAGAATTAGGTGGCTAAATGTAGCAACCTTTAGGCCATGGGTTGGGAGTTGGTAAATTTAGCAACCTCATATAGGGAACGGTTAGAGAATGATTTTTATTAATCACATCCTAAATTTCCATTTAGCAACCTCATTTAGGGAATGGTTGGAGATGCTCTTATATAGAGAACGGTTGGAAAATGATTTTTATTAATCACATCCTAAATTTCTATTTAACAACCTCATTTAGGAAATGGTTGGAGATGCTCTTACTAAAGCGATGTACTCCCTCCATCCCATGGATTATGTCGTTTTGGGATGGGAGAGCCAAAATTACAGGGAGTGAAAAAGTCCTCGATACCCTCATTTATTGCTGTTTTAGGTGGGAAAAAGCACAACCGGACAACATCAGTACATGCACTAAACAACAAACAATAGGTCCACAAATTTTCATTTTCAGTCAAAGAATGGCGCCGGATGCATAGCGCCAAATTCAAACAGGTTACATTTTCACCTCAGTCTTTAAATCACCACACATGAACCAAAAGCCAAAACAAACACCACACATCACATAACAACCATGGCTATGGGGGATCTGAAGTGGCCACCGGATGAGGGAGATGAACACATGTTGTCGGACCTGAATGAAGCACCTGATGATGAGCAGCAGCAACAACAAATTGAAGTTCACATCCATGGAGGTGATGACAACCAAGGCTTTCCCTTTGATCTCAACGATGTCCAACCCGAAGAACACATGGACACAGGTCAGATTTATGCTTACACATGGTGAATCAGTTTTTTTCTTCTTTTCTTTAGCTGCACACTTATACATGGTTGAATGGTTTTTTTTCTTCTCTTTAGATGCACAGAATCAGTTTTTCCTTCGCTTTAGCTGCACAGGTTTCTAGTTATATTAGTCTTCCTAAGCATGCAAATATTCATTATTGTAGGACGTATTCATTAGTTCTTTAGTTGCATAAGCTACTACTGTTGCTAGCATTGTTATATTATTCAAAAGTGGTGACATTCAACAATAAGCCAATTGGAACATACTAATTTAATCAAACAAGGTTTGCCTGGAATAAGTATAGTAGTGGTCAGCTTGCAAAACAGAGCCTAGTACTGTCCTTTCATGTTATGGAATAAAAATCCAAACTTTTAAGAGTCTAAATGGCATCTGTAAATGAACAAAAAAAATCAAATGGGCCAGGCATGAATATGCCAATTTGAGCTTCTAAATTTTGAAATTTCATATAGGTTACAGATCATACCAATTAAGATAGGGGTGCACTTTCATGAGATTATTATCCTGTACCTATATGTAATCATAATTATCTGCTCTTATTATATTATTCAAAAGAGGTAATAGTAGCACGCTCATGTAAAAAAACTCATGTAATGATACTTATCTGCTGTTGTAGATGCCGATATTGGTCTAGACACGGAGATATCGGTGGATATGAATTCCATGGTGCAGGAGATGGAGGAGTATGGTGTCTATGCTGATGTTATCGACGCCGACTTTGATGTAGAGGAGTTGTCGGACTCCGATGACAGTTCAAATGAAGATCAAAATGCAAATGAGGCAAACCCAAATAAAAACACGACGACAAGGCAAAGGCAAGACATATATGAAGCACTGCTGGAAAGAAGTAACCGTGGAAAATTGAAAAGAACCAGCACAAGAGAGGTAGCACAATTGTTTCCAGTCAGCCAACGCACCGTACAACGTATATGGAGAGAAGCAAAAAAATGTCGGGCACAAGGCCGACCAGTTGATGTTTTTCTTCCAAAAAATCCAGAAATGGTGGTAAAAGGTTGCAATTTGACCTATCAAGAGTTGCCACTGTTGAATTGCACAAGAGAACCACTATTGCAAAATTAGCAAAAGCAATAGAGGTATCCAAAAGCTCGCTGCATAGGTGGTTCAAACAAGGACTTCTACGTCGACATTCTAATTCCCTGAAACCTCGGTTAAAGGAAACAAACATGAAAGAAAGACTCGGATGGTGCATGTCTATGTTAGATCCCACTACGTTGCCACATGATCCAAAATTCATAGAAATGGACAACATTATTCATATTGACAAGAAGTGGTTTAATGCCACAACAAAGAAGAAGAACTTTTACATGTTACCAGGAGAGGTGCATCCACATAGAACGAGTGCATAACAAGAACTCAATTGACAAAGTAATGGTTCTATCCGCTGTTGCTTTGCCTAGGTATGATGATGCAGGTACAGAAATTTTTAGTGGGAAGATAGGCTTGTGGCCCGAAAGTCGCCTAGAGGGGGGTGAATAGGCGATAATCCCGAAAATCACTTAATTTAACAAATTAAATACGCAGGAAAGATTTGTCCGACTCAAATGTCCGACTATAGTAGGATAAGTCCGACTATGGACTAATATCCGACTAGAGTAGGACAAATCCGACTCCCTCGTGCGGAAAGGGGAACGGGAGTCAAGATGGACAAATCCGTGGAAATAAAGCAACAAGAAAGCAGCAAGCAACACTAGAAAGCTAGGGCTACAAGAAGACAAACAAGCAAGCCACCTATGCAAGTAAATCTAGGAATTTAAGCAAGAACACCCTAGAGCTATAGCACATCAAATTGCAAGAAATAAAGGGGAGACACAAAGACACACGATTTTTCACCGAAGTTCAGCTCCACCAAGAAGCCTACGTCTCCGTTGAGGAGTCCACCAAGGACCGGGTTGCTCTCAACCCTAAACCTCGTCAAACCGCCACAAAGGCCGGTTTAAATCCACTAAATCAAAGCTCCGCGAAGGGAGGGGCAATACAAACGACCCGAGTCTCAACCACAAGCTTGGGAGCTCGCCGGGTAACGCCTAACCGTCTAGGGGATGAATCCCCAAGAGTAACAAACACACCAAGTACCGGCGATGGAAGAAATCAAGTGCTCTTTAGATGGAGATGAAGCTCAACGATTTTCTCCTCAATCTTCTCACAAATCCACCAAGGATTGGAGTGGGGAATCAAACTTGAAGAAGAGGAGAGCTTGAGTGAGTTGGGGAGTGTTTTTGAGAATGTGGGGAGTGCCAACCGGCCAAAAGTGGACGAGGTCCACTTTTATAGCCGGGGCACTCAAAAGAGCCGTTGGCTCGGATCCGACTCGGATATATCCGAGTGAGTAGGATAAATCCGATCTGCTAGGGTTTCGAAAGAATGGATTTCGCTCCGGAGTCCGAGTCTTAAATCCGACATAACTCGGATATGTCCGAGTACCCCGTGGAGTCGGATATATCCGACCGAGTCGGATTGTCCGACTCCTAGGGTTTCAAGAAGTTGGGTTTCGCTCCGGAGTCCGACTCTCTGTCCGATCGAGTCGGATATGTCCGAGTATATGTGGAATTTCTTTGGCCAGCTCTCCGGAGTCCGAGTCCAATATCCGAGTGAGTCGGATATGTCCGACTCCAAATGATATTTTGTGTTTGGAATAAGTTTTGAGCACTTTCATTTTTCACACCTCACACTTGTGTGTCCCTCTTGATAGTACGGTGTTTCCTATACTCAAGACATAAATAAAAAGGCTTCATAGCTTGATCTTGAGCATGAGTGATCCATTTTTCAAATCTTGCACGTATGAGCGAATATGACCACTTCCTTTTTGTGTTTCTTTGCTCTCAATTGAATTTTAGTTATGCACTCGCGCACAAGCTCATTTAGAATATTAGTCCTTTTTAATTGTATTGACGTCAATCACTCAAAACCATAATTAGGGGCCTAGATGCACTTTCAATCTCCCCCTTTTTGGTGATTGATGACAATACAACTAAAATTCACAATTAAGTATAAAAAGAGCTTGAACAAGAGAGCAAGTAGAAGAGAGCTCCCCCTAAATGTGTGCATGAGTTGAATTCAATATTTGGTCATTTTAAAACCAAAAGCACATATTTTGAGAGAAAACAAGAGAGCTCCCCTACTTCCATGCATTTTACTCACAAGGCATATAATATAAAAGGACAACAACTATGCATATGACATGTGAATCACACAAATGCAACTAGAAATTAACAAAAAACATTACACCATCCATCATTCATAGAGCATAGCTTATCACATAAATAATTAAAAACGAGTTATTACAAATAAAGACACACCACATAGTTCACCACGATTACAACTCAAAAGTAGCAACATGTCCATAAAGTAAAACAAGATACAAGAGCAACTCTCACTTGCTCTACTCACAACGGACACTCGGGAATTTTACTTCTCCCCCTTTGGCATCAAAACACCAAAAAGGAGGAGGGGAGGTCTACTCATCATCGCCCCAATCCTCATCGTCGTCGTCGTCTTCTTCTTCTTCTTCTTCCACAGCGAGGCCCTTGCCTTTGGGATCCTCAGCCCCCTCCTCTTCTTCCTCTTCTTCTTCCTCGGAAGCTGCTGCCACGGGCTCATCCTCCTCATAGTGAAACCGAGTGTGAGTGGAGGTACCGGTGGGAGGCTGTGGTGAAAGCGGGGCCTGAAGAGAAAGGTGGTGGTGGAAAGTAGCCAAAGTAGAGAGACTCATCCGGGGTGAATGAGTCCCAAGGATACTCAAGCTGGAGGAGGAGCAGGTGCGGGCTCCGGAGATGGAACACTAGGAGAGGTGATCCGCAGATGATCAAGAATGATCTTTTGTCTTGCCTTTACCACCTCATGATCCTGCTTGAGGCTGTCCACCTTGGCATCTATCCTCCGGCACATGCTCGAAGATTCCCTTGAGCATCTTGAATAGAGCACTCTTGCTCTTTGAGCTAGCACCACGACCACGGGCTCTATCCGGACGAGGAGCCGTGCTAGAGCTAGGAGCTGTAGAACGAGTAGCACGGGTCCGAGTAGGAGCGAGGAGCAGTTGGAGCAGCTGGAGCATCCGGAGGAGCACCAAAGGATGGGGTCTTAGGAGCATTGGCTGGCATCCTAGGCTGAAGGGGTTTGTGCGTGCGATCCTTGTTGAAAGTCTTCTTGGAGATCTTCTCAATCATGCACATCACAAAAGGTGCATACACACAAGCACGTCTAGCATCCACGGAGCGGTGCCACATCTCATCGAAGATGAAGTCCCACACATTGAATTTCCTTTGAGTGGGTAAGATATGAAATAAATCCTTGGCATATGATGCAACATGATCTGCATTGCCACCCCTAGGAGAGAGAGTGAGGCGAAGCATCCTGTGCAAGACCACATAGAGAGGCTTGAGACCGTGAGCAAAGGGTGGCTTGCACGTGTCCTCATCCTCATACATGTACCTCATGAGCTCCGGGTTGAGAGAATCTGAATCATGCAAGCGAAGATCCCTGTTCATTGTGTCCCTCAATCCAAGAATATTTGCAAATCTCTCGAAGGTACAAGAAAGCTTCTCTCCATCGGTCATCCACCAAAATCTGCCCAAGTTCTTGTCAAAATACACAGTGGAGTAGAACCGACACACTATCTCCTGGTTCCAATCATACTTGAAGCACATGATCTCCTTGAGTCCATGAAACTCACACATAGCAATGACCTCATCAAACAAAGCTGTGTGCCCGCTTGACATGTAGTCCCAATCTATGTACTTGCATTGGCACTGTGGGCTTCACCTTGCTCCTGTAGGCACACATGTACCGGTCCGTGTGAAAGTGAGACCGAGAAACGGTTGTCTAGAGACTCCCGTTCCATGTCAAACCAGTTCATCTCTCTTGCTTCGATTGCCGCTGCCTCGGCCCCTTTGATATAGTCAATCATGACACGGTCAACTCCGGGATGGGTCACCACATCCCTCATCTCCCTGCGGATCTCGGTGGGTTCCTCTTCTTCCCTTGGTTCAACAATGGGAAGATAGATGGTTCTACTCCTTTTCTTTCCAGGCAACTTTTGCCCTCTTTTCCGGATGGGGATTGGTAGACGAACGACCCATGCCGACAAAAGATAAACAAGGAATGGTATGAGATGGATAGCATAGACATTTGAGTTTGGATAGAAGTAATGCACAATTTCGAACTTTAGTGAAAATTCTGTTGGAGTCGGATATGTCCGACTGGGTCGGACAAAATCCGACTAGTCGGAGGGAGTCGGATATATCCGACTCACTCGGATATGTCCGACTACAACAGGATTTTTACTAAAATCGCTATTCCGCATAGATCTACCGCACATTCCTAGCCATATTGCGTTTAGAGCATCTATAACATCCTAGGAACAACATCTATGCAACATCTAGGCGGGGGAAACACTAGAACACCTAATCCATGGAAGTTGACTTTAAACCTAGGTGAAAAGATGGGAATAGGAGAAAAACCTTGAGGCCAACAATGGAGTCGGATAGAGTCCGAGTAGGAGGAGCCTTTCCCCCACAAATCTCACCAAATCGCCGGTGGAGGAGGGAGATCGCCGGTGGAGAGCTCGCGCCGCCGTTTGGAGAGGAGAGAGAAAGTTGGAGTTTGAATGAGGGAGTTAGGGTGAAGGGGTAAGTTGGATTCGGGCTTATAGGGTAAAAATCCCGTGGAGTCGGATATGTCCGACTCCGTCGGACAATGTCCGACTCCTTAGGGATAGTCGGATAAATCCGATCGGGTCGGATAAATCCGACTCTGCGGTTTTAACTGCCTTGCTCCGGGAGCAGAAAGATCCTTCACCCTTTTCTCTCTTGATCTCAATTAAACTTAAGGACATGTGCTAAAAACTTCATTGGATGTAGCCAGCTACAATCAATCATTCCAACAATGATTACATCCAAATCCGCATGATCCAAAGATCAAGAACCAAATAATTTCGAAAAACAAAACATACAAGATTTTTCAAGAATTTTATTTTTCAAAAACAATTACTCTAAGTCACAGCAGATATGCAAGCCTTCAAGCCACATTACTAGAATCAAGAATATTTAGCTCACTCCTTAAATAACAAAAACGGCCTTCGTCTAGTGGCTTGGTGAAAATATCGGCTAATTGTTCATCGGTTCTCACATGACTCACTTCAATATCCCCTTTGATAGAATGATCTCTCAAGAAGTGATGTCTAATGTCTATGTGCTTTGTGCGCGAATGCTCAACGGGGTTGTAAGCTAGCTTTATGGCACTCTCGTTGTCACATAGGAGTGGAATACGGTTCAACTTGTAACCATAGTCCCTTAGAGTTTGTCGCATCCATAGTAGTTGTGCACAACAACTACCGGCTGCCACATACTCCGCTTCGGCTGTGGAAAGGGCAACGGAATTTTGTTTCTTGGATGACCATGACACTAGAGACCTACCCAAGAATTGGCAAGTCCCGGAGGTACTCTTCCTATCCACTTTGTCCCCGGCATAATCCGCATCGGAATAGCCTATTAGGTTGAACTTTGAACCCTTGGGGTACCAAAGCCCTAGGTTGGGTGTATGCACTAGATATCTCAAGATTCTTTTAACGGCCACCATGTGGCACTCCATAGGAGCGGCTTGAAAACGTGCACACATACACACACTAAGCATGATATCGGGCCTAGATGCACAAAGATAAAGCAAAGAGCCGATCATAGAGCGAAAAACCTTTTGATCAACCGGCTTGTCTTTCTTGGTGAGGTCGAGATGGCCGTTTGTAGCCATGGGTGTCTTGGCGGGCTTTGCCTTGTCCATGTCAAACTTCTTCAATATGTCTTGAGTGTACTTGGCTTGACATAGGAAGGTGCCCTCCTTGAGTTGCTTGACTTGAAATCCTAGAAAGAATGTCAACTCTCCCATCATAGACATCTCGAACCTCTTTGTCATTATCTTGCTAAAATCATCACAAAACGTTTGATTAGTAGAACCAAATATTATGTCATCGACATAAATTTGGCACACAAATATATCATGATCAAAACGCTTAGTGAAGAGGGTTGCATCGGCCTTGCCCATTTCAAACCCCTTTTTCAAAAGGAAATCCCTAAGGCATTCATACCATGCTCTTGGTGCTTGTTTAAGCCCATAGAGCGCCTTATGGGGTTTGTACACGTGGTTAGGATACTTGGGGTCTTCAAAGCCCGGTGGTTGCTCCACGTACACTTCTTCCTTGATTGGTCCGTTGAGGAAAGCACTCTTCACGTCCATTTGATACAACTTGAAGTTGTGGTGAGTGGCAAAGGCAAGTAGTATTCTTATTGACTCAAGCCTAGCCACGGGGGCATAGGTTTCATCAAAATCCAATCCTTCTACTTGTGAATATCCTTTTGCCACCAATCTTGCTTTGTTCCTTGTTACAACGCCGTCTTCATTTTGCTTGTTGCGGAACACCCACTTGGTGCCCACAACATTCTTGCTTCTTGGTCTTTCTTCTAATGTCCAAACTTCATTTCTTGTGAAGTTGTTCAATTCCTCTTGCATGGCCATCACCCAATCCGAGTCCTCGAGTGCTTCTTCTACTCTAAATGGCTCCAAAGAAGAGACAAAAGAGTAATGTTCACAAAAATTGCAAACACGAGAACGAGTGATTACCCCCTTTTCTATGTCACCAAGAATTTGTTCCACGGGGTGATCACGTTGCACGCTTTGGTGCACTCTTGGGTGTGGTGGATGTGAGCTTGTTTGACCGCCGTCTAGTTCAACCTCTTGATCATGCGATATGGGTTCATCATCTTGTCTTTGAGCATGATCTTCATTGCCAACCTCTTAATCTTGATCAGCTTGATCATGATTTGTGCATGGTTGGTCTTGACTTGAGGAAGGAGGTTGATCTTGATCATTTTGCGGTTCTTGCGGTCTCACATCACCAAGTGCCATCCTTTTGATTGCTTCCCTAGGTGCCTCAACATCTGCATTGTTAATAACAACTTGCTCCCCTTGAGAGCCGTTAGATTCGTCAAACGTCACGTCCCGTGAAACTTCAACGCAACCGGTGGTTTTGTTAAAGACACGATAGGCGTGACAATTTGAGCCATACCCAAGCAAGAAACCTTCATCAACTTTAGGGGAGAACTTTGAAGTCTTGGGTTTCTTGTTGAGCATGAAACATTTACTCCCAAAAACTCGAAAGTACGAGATGTTAGGCTTTTTACCGGTTAGTAGCTCGTATGGCGTTTTCCTCACGAGTCGATGGAGATACGGCCGATTTGAGGCATGGCATGCGGTGTTGATTGCTTCGGCCCAAAAGCGATCGGAGGTCTTGTATTCATCAAGCATGGTTCTTGCCATCTCTACGAGAGTGCGGTTCTTTCTTTCGGCCACCCCATTTTGTTGCGGTGTGTAGGGTGCCGAAAACTCATGCTTGATGCCTTCTTCATCAAGGTACTCTTCAACTTGAGTGTTCTTGAACTCGGTACCGTTGTCGCTTCTTATGGCCTTGATCTTCACTTCAAATTCATTTTGTGCTCTTTTCAAGAATGTCTTGAGTACATCTTTCACTTCACCTTTATCACACAAAAAGAATACCCACGTGAAGCGAGAATAATCATCAACAATAACAAGTCCATATTTGTTACCGCCAATGCTTATGTAGGCGATGGGACCAAAAAGATCCATATGAAGCATCTCCAATGGTCTTGTAGTTGTCACTATGTTCTTGGATGGGTGTGGTGCTCCAACTTGTTTTCCGGCTTGGCATGCACTACAAATTTTATTTTTCTCAAAGCAAACATCCGTTAGTCCAAGGATATGACCGCCCTTTTGGAGTTTGTGAAGATTTCTCATACCGACATGGGCTAGTCGTCTATGCCACAACCATCCCATGTTGGACTTTGCAACTAAGCATGTGTCAAGTTTTGCTTTATCCGCGGTAAAATCCACGACATAAAGCTTCCCTTTGAGCACACCCTCAAAAGCAATCGAGCCATCACTTCTCCTTGAGACAATCACACCCTTGTCGTTGAACAAACAATTGTAGCCCATTCCACAAAGTTGTGAGATAGACAACAAATTGAAGTCAACGTTATCCACAAGCATAACCTTTGAAAGTGAATGCGGAAAAGTTAAAGGAATGTTACCATATCCCAACACATAGCCTTTTCCGTTGTCTCCAAAGGTGATATATTCATTTCTTTCTTTGCTTGGCTCGAATGACTCGAACATTTTCTTGTCTCCGGTCATATGATTGGTGCATCCACTATCCACCACCCATGATGAGCCACCGGAGGAGTATTCCTACAAAACAATTTATGCTTTGTTTTTAGGTACCCAAATTTGTTTGGGTCCTCTCACATTAGTAACAAGTGCCTTGGGCACCCACACACAAGATTTGTGTGTCTTGTTGCGTGGCCCAACATATTTCGCATAGACACGACCATACTTGTTTCTCATTAGCACATAGGTCGCATCAAAATCATTAAAGAGAGCACAAGAGGGGTTAGGCACATTAGTACGCAAATCACAAATAAGAGAAGATTTGTTAGTATTCTTGATTTGCTTCTCCGTCTTGACTTGCTTCTTTTGATGTCCACTCTCTTTGGTGAACTTGATGAATTCGGTGCCGTTCTTGTTGATTCTTGCATTGTGCTTGACACCTTGCTTGTACCCAATGCCATCCTTCACATGTGACCGTCTCACATTGGTGTATGCACCCCTTGCATACTCGGCCTTGGCGTCATCAACGACCTTCTTCTTCTTTTGTGCTTGGTCTTGAAGCTCTTGCACTTGCTTCTTCAAGTCACCAATGGTCTTGATGTTTCTTGTACAAGCTTCAACATCAACCTTGAGACACCTAGAACACTCAATGCTAGACGGGGGCAAGACGAAGATTGAGAGGAAGTAGTGTTACACTTAATTTCCTCAAATTGCACTTTAAGAGAGTTGTGATCCTTTTGCAAGTTATCACACTTCTCTTGAAGTGTCACATTTGTGACTTTAAGTGTCACACTTTCATTTTCAACCATTTTTAGGGACTTCACTAAGTCCTCATTCTTCTTCCTCTCAACTTCTAGGAGCTTCTCAAGTTCAAGCACCCTTTGCTTCTCTTGAACAAGCATTTCTTCTTGTTTCTCAAGAAGCTCCTCTTGCCTCTCATTGTTCTCCTTTTCCTGCTCAATAATGTCCAACAAATCAAACATGTTAGGAATTTGAGAACTAGCATTAGTGTTTACCTTGGAGCCTTTGGCCATCATGCACTTGTGCCCGGTGTCATCTTCATCATCGGTTAAGCTTCCAAACAAGGAGGAGTTGGTCGGTGTTAGCCCTATTGCAAGTGAAGCAATCCCTCCCTTTTCTTCATCGGATTCCGACTCGGAGGAGGAAGATGATCCATCGGAGTTCCACTCTTGCCCAATGTGTGCTTCACCCCGACGGTACTTTCTATGCTTCTTGTACTTCTTGTCACCCTTCTTGTTTTGCTTGTTCTTGTAGTTTTCCGGACACTCCGCCATGAAGTGACCTTTGTCTCCACAAATGTAGCACTTGTTTTTGGCCTTTCTTGACTTGCTCTTGTCTTGATCATACTTCTTGAAGCTTTTCTTTGACATGAGCTTGTTGAATCTTTTCACGAAGAGAGCCATCTCATCATCACTATTATCATCACTCTCCTCAACCATCTTCTTTTTCTTTTCTTGTTCGGCGTTGAGAGCCAAATCATTCTTGCTCCCACTAGCCTTTTCCTTGTCTCTAAGCAAAGCGTTGATTCTATTCCCTTGATCAATTTGCTGTTTTTGGGAAAGCACCTTTCCAATCACTTCATCGGTGGTAAAGTATCTAAAGCCATCTTTGTCCCTTATGTTAGATACTATGTTTGCATCCCATGCTTGCAATGCTTGTAGTAACCTTCTATTCACATCCAAGTCCAACACCTTCTCTCCAAGTGCTCTTCTCATGTTAACTATCCTCATCATCCTATCATGGGCTTCCCTTGGCCCTTCATCCGTCCTCATGACAAAGTAGTTAAACTCTTCTCTAAGCCCTTCTAGCTTAGACTCCTTCACACTATCAATGCCCTCATGAACCAATTCAAGCTTCAACCAAATTTGATGGGCATCCTCCAATCCGGTTACCTTCTCATACTCGGCGGGACTAAGTGCGGATACTAGAGCACTAGGCTGCCGCCACATTACATCTTACATTGAACAAGTCTTGTGCGGTTGGCTTGCTTCTACATTCCCACAAGAATCCATTTTGAGTTACACTTCTCACATTTTGATGCATTGAGTCCAAATGTAGCAGCATCTTTGTTTTCCAATGATCAAAGTATTGACCATCAAAATATGGTAGTCTACCGGACCCTTGTCCAATATGCTCATCTCTTCCGTCATTGTAGGAGTATGGTGTTTTGTTGTAGCTTAATGGTAAAGCACTTGGCACATTTCCATCCTTGGCAATTCCTTTTCCACTTCCTTCTCCAGCATCACCCGGTGAGTTTTCATGCCTTCCTTCACCGGTTACCTTAGGTGGTGCTTCACCACTACCACTAACGGTTGCATCTTTCTCATTTGCCATCTTTAATCTTCAAGCGGTGAGGCTTCAACGAAGATACCCGCTACGATACCAATTGAAAGTCGCCTAGAGGGGGGTGAATAGGCGATAATCCTGAAAATCACTTAATTTAACAAATTAAATACGCAGGAAAGATTTGTCAGACTCAAATGTCCGACTATAGTAGGATAAGTCCGACTATGGACTAATATCCGACTAGAGTAGGACAAATCCGACTCCCTCGTGCGGAAAGGGGAACGGGAGTCAAGATGGACAAATCCGTGGAAATAAAGCAACAAGAAAGCAGCAAGCAACACTAGAAAGCTAGGGCTACAAGAAGACAAACAAGCAAGCCACCTATGCAAGTAAATCTAGGAATTTAAGCAAGAACACCCTAGAGCTATAGCACATCAAATTGCAAGAAATAAAGGGGAGACACAAAGACACACGATTTTTCACCGAAGTTCGGCTCCACCAAGAAGCCTACGTCTCCGTTGAGGAGTCCACCAAGGACCGGGTTGCTCTCAACCCTAAACCTCGTCAAACCGCCACAAAGGCCGGTTTAAATCCACTAAATCAAAGCTCCACGAAGGGAGGGGCAATACAAACGACCCGAGTCTCAACCACAAGCTTGGGAGCTCGCCGGGTAACGCCTAACCGTCTAGGGGATGAATCCCCAAGAGTAACAAACACACCAAGTACCGGCGATGGAAGAAATCAAGTGCTCTTTAGATGGAGATGAAGCTCAACGATTTTCTCCTCAATCTTCTCACAAATCCACCAAGGATTGGAGTGGGGAATCAAACTTGAAGAAGAGGAGAGCTTGAGTGAGTTGGGGAGTGTTTTTGAGAATGTGGGGAGTGCCAACCGGCCAAAAGTGGACGAGGTCCACTTTTATAGCCGGGGCACTCAAAAGAGCCGTTGGCTCGGATCCGACTCGGATATATCCGAGTGAGTAGGATAAATCCGACTGCTAGGGTTTCGAAAGAATGGATTTCGCTCCGGAGTCCGAGTCTTAAATCCGACATAACTCGGATATGTCCGAGTACCCCGTGGAGTCGGATATATCCGATCGAGTCGGATTGTCCGACTCCTAGGGTTTCAAGAAGTTGGGTTTCGCTCCGGAGTCCGACTCTCTGTCCGGCCGAGTCGGATATGTCCGAGTATATGTGGAATTTCTTTGGCCAGCTCTGCGGAGTCCGAGTCCAATATCCGAGTGAGTCGGATATGTCCGACTCCAAATGATATTTTGTGTTTGGAATAAGTTTTGAGCACTTTCATTTTTCACACCTCACACTTGTGTGTCCCTCTTGATAGTACGGTGTTTCCTATACTCAAGACATAAATAAAAAGGCTTCATAGCTTGATCTTGAGCATGAGTGATCCATTTTTCAAATCTTGCACGTATGAGCGAATATGACCACTTCCTTTTTGTGTTTCTTTGCTCTCAATTGAATTTTAGTTATGCACTCGCGCACAAGCTCATTTAGAATATTAGTCCTTTTTAATTGTATTGACGTCAATCACTCAAAACCATAATTAGGGGCCTAGATGCACTTTCATGGCCTTTTGTGAGAAAGGTATCACATCCTTCTTCAAGTTATTCATTTATGTATAGAATGCCACTAGATTGCCATTTGACTCGTCATGTATGTGTAGGAACCAAGCACAAAGAAGCAGACCGCAATAGAGAGAGGGGTACACTTGTGACTAAAACCATGACTCGTGATCAAAGATACAATACGGTCGTATTTAATCCGTAAAGTACTCCCAGCTATTATGCAAAAGTGGCCTAGAGACGATAGAAACCGGACAATATGAATACAACAGGATAATGCAAGAACCCATGTCCCGATTGATGATGAGCAATTTGCTACGGTAGTACTACAAACTGGACTTGACATTAGGCTAATGAACCAGCCTCCAAACTCCCCGGATATAAATTGCCTTGATCTTCGGTTCTTTGCTTCTCTACAAGCCCTCACATGTGAGGCGGATGCTAGAAACATAGATGAACTAATCGATGATGTTGAGAGGAAATATGATGAATATGAATCTTATCTCCCGAGAAGGGTGTTTCTAACTTCATGCAGCCACTACTTCATTCAGCCACTACTTCATCACATATTAACAACAAAAGCACTCCAAAAGCATACACATTTGGTCATTTGCACTACATCATGTCATAGACCTAGACACATATACTCCAAAAGCAACATGAACCGATCATTGCTTACTAATCAATTTTAGGCTTGAAAATCTCTTTCACAAGAGGATGTGCCCATTCAGGATAAATGTTAAGCATGCAATCCGATCTGAATTCATCAAAGGTTTTCTCAACGATATTTACCTTTTTCTCTTTTGTGACCAATTCCTCCTTGCTTGATGTATTGTTGTGGTGTAATGGGATGGATTCATCGTCCGTCTCAGAGCATCGGGATCAACTCCAACTTCCTCCGCACCGGTGTCATCCTTGCTTGTTTGCACGTCCGTGGGCTTCCTACGGCTCGTCTCGGGGACAACTTCATCGTCGTCATCGGTATCAAAGTTGGGCCAGCTCCGTCCATCTTCTTCAACCGTCTCGGAGATGATGAGACACTCGTCGGCAGCAGCATCCCGAGAGTCCGGGATGATCTCACCGTCTTCGCTGCCACCATCCTCTCGAGTCGGGGATGGCTTGAATCCTAGCCCCGCCTCCGCTTCTTGCCCGATGTGGAGGGGGAACGGCGGGGAACGTCGATTCCGACCAAATAAGGACAGATCCCGCCGCCGCACACCACGCGCATGGATCGCGCCGTCGCCGCGGCGGTCGACTCGGCCGGCACCGCGTCTCGGGAGTCCGCGGCCGCCACGGGCCTCGACTCGGCCGGCGCCGAGTCCCCGGAGTCCGGCGCCCGTGCTTGGACTTCGTCGTCGCCGGGCCCTCGAATCCGGCAGCCGCCTTGTGCCCGGATGCCGCCGCGGGCCTCGACTCCGCCGCCGCCTCGTGCTCGGGCTCCGAATCCTCGAGTCCGGCGCCGCGTGCCCGGGCTACGCCACCGCCGCGCCCCTCATTTCCACGGGAGCCGCATGCCCGGACTCCGCCGCCGTCGGGCCAGGACTCCGCCGCCCCCGGTCCGATCCGCCATGCGGTTCGATTTCGCCCCGTCGGATCTCGCCCTCACTCGCCATGGAACCCGCGCCTCGCCGGCCACGGTCGCGAGCGCCAAGGAACGGAGGAAGTGGAGTAGCTCAGGCGGCCCTCGTCCTCCCCTTCTCCGGCGTGCGACATGGATTCCTTCAATGGAAACGGGTGGAGGTGAGCTTCCGGCTTTTTTTTCGGTGGCGAGAGGTTGCGGCTTGTTTGGTGGATGAGAGGAGCACGCGTGTGATGATAAGGCTACAGGTCTATGTTGTGAGTTGGCAGCCTACAACGACACATTTCGTGGGATTTTTATCTACCCCTCGTAACGACACAATCCGTGGGATGGAGGGAGTATGTAGCATGATGATGGAGGGAGTATGTAGCATGATGAGCAAACTTATTCCGAGTGATAAATCTGGTAGCACCGAGTTACCAATAACCACTAATAACCTGTTCCCTTCACATCACAAACAGTTCTCACCGTCTTTAGCAATTTCCACGAACATTGGGACCAACACGAAAGAATTATGAACTTCTACATTGTCGTGGTTCCATTACCGATGAAACACATTAAATAATTTTTTTCGGAAAACACATTAAATAATAATTAAGAAGTAAATAAAAGTTATTGATGAAACTTAAAAAAAATATTATAGATCCAACTCAATTGTTCAACCCGTGTGAATCAAGACATAAATGATGTTTTTGAGCTATTTTCTCATCTTAATTAATGGGCCTTCATAGGGAGTCCCGGTCGGTTGTATAGCAGGGTTCTGAAAAAAGCAGCCCAGTACATCTGGTCTACTGTGCTGTGTCTGGCCCAGGCCTAGCCCACATGGTATTATGCTAATCAGTCCTAAACTCCTAATTAATGGTCACAAGAATACAAGTCATCTCCTGACACGGCGCAAGGCAACGCACCGGCCGTGAAATTGGCAGAGACTCCCAAATTCCGACGCGACGCACAAGCGCAAACCCTTCTTCCATCGGAAGCACGCCGCGGGCGACCCGACCGATCAGGCGCGCCGCCGCAGCAGCAGCCGTCCCAGCCACCGGCGCCGGCGGAGCTCGACGGCCTCCGCGCCGGCCGCGGCCATGTCGAAGAAGAAGGCGGTCACGACGATGACGCTCAAGGACTTCCACGGCGGCTCCATTCCCTCCGAGCTCCCGCTCCCCTCCGCCCCCGGCGTGTAAGTCGCTCACCCCGCCAAACCCTAACCCTCATCTTCTCCGCCCCCTCTCTTCGATTTCGCTGACGAGGTCGTCTCGATTTCTCGCAGCACCCCGCGCCCGGCGGACCGTCCCGCGCCCTCCGCGTCCCCCGTGGCGGCCGCGGCTTCTCGCCCACGCGTCCCGGCCGCTTCCGCCACCGCCGCGGCGGCGGCCGCGGTGCCTTCCATCTTCAGCAACCCCACCCGGATCGGCCGCCACTTCGACGAGGACGAGCGCACACCCTTCGAGCCCTCCGCGCCGCGTCGCGGGCCACCGTCCCCCACGCCGTTCGTCCCGGCCCCTGCGGCGGCGCCCGCCAGATCCGGGTCCGGGAACGCCTGGGGGCCGAAAAGAGATGCCGCTCCGGCTGCGACTTCCCCGGTGGGTCCCGCCCCCGCCGGTGGGCAGATCTGGTCCGCGACACGCATCGCCCAGGCCAGCGCGGTGGAGAAGGTGATCTCCGGGAGGTGGAGCACGCCCAAGCCCTCGTCTCCGCCGGCGCCGGTGTCGGCCCCGGTGGTTCAGACTCACGTGGCCTTGCCGGAGGTGGAGAGGCCACGGTCGGTTGGCGTCAGAGACCAGGACGGCGCAGTAGAGAGGGGCGCGGCGCCAGTCAGGCCCGCGTCGCATGAAGGCAGGGTTGGGGATGGGAGAGATAAGGAGGCATCAGAGAGACCCAAGTTGAAGCTGCTTCCTCGCTCCAAGCCAGTCGAGACTCCTGAACCATCTCCTACCAGTGTTGAAGAGAAGCAGGTAGTTACTCTTTTCTTCCTCGTTTGAGTTGATCAGGTTGCAGATTGAATTGTGATCTTACATCGGATAGCAGAATTAGTGGATCGGTGTCAGTCTGATAGAATTGCTTTTTGCAAACCTTACACATCATATCTCCATGAAAGTGTTACAATATCGTGTTATGTGGGCCCTTGAAGTTTTGTTTCTGAGAATTTGAAAGCATTATCAAACTGAAGCATTTTTTTTTTCCTTGGTGATCCGCAACTGTATAGGTGCATCCGGCCCAAGTTGCTGCAAACGTCATGAAGGTTGAGGTTGTTCATGACGTGCCCCAGAATGTCGTGGCAGCTAAAACAGGAGTGGTTGTAGTAGATGCTGAGAGCAAGGCAGCAGAGCGTCCGAAATTGAACCTGAAACCCCGTTCCAATGCGATGGGACAGTCTGAGGAAACCGCTGCAAAGGAAAGGTATGCGATATCTTTTATCTCTTTATGAAAAATCATAGGAAATTTAAATGCGTAGTCATTTGTATGGTTACTCTCAAGTAGGTGAAACACAGGAACTGATTCACTGTGCCCTCAATACTTTGTGCTGCTACCAACTCTAGATTGCTACGTTATTCTGACTTGTACCTGTTTGTAAGATTAACTTATCACCTGCAATGCATTCCAACGCATCATCTTTCTTTTTCTGTAAAAAAGGAAAGAATCTTGCACATAGCTGATGCTTTACTTAAAGAGTATAAAAATAGTTATTGTTTTAGCTTGTATCGTAAAATGCTACTGGTCACCATTGACTCTCCAGTGGTTAATCACTAGTCAGTTAGTGTGTAGAAAATATGTTCCTAGTTTCCTACTGCACACCACATGTGAACTGCTTTTTTGGGTGGCATTGGGCAAACATTGTAGTTTGTGTTACAGGGAACTCTAGGAACTTATTTACTTTTTGTGTTGGGTCTTGTGGGTTTCATCTCTAATCCTCCCCAACTTGCTTGGCATTAAAATGCTTTATTGTTGTTTTGGAGTGAGCTGCTGGGTTCGATCTGATTCCTACACTGTTCCCTTTTTAATCTATAAGAGTTTGGAATATTTGTGTTTGACAATTATTACTGGTGCTTTTAGAAATTTAATATGCATATGTTAGTATGGTATGGTGGATATAACCTTTGGGCCCATCAAATTTGTTTGCTGCATGAGATATCTGTTTTGTAACTATTTGAATGCATATTACTTATACTAGTATGTATTGTGAATTGACTTTGTTACTTTCAAAATTTTGTAGGCCATCTGTATTTGGTGGTGCGCGCCTCGGGAGCAAGTGCGTACACCACTCCTTTTTTTATGTCTTTTAGTTTTTATGCTATTTCCTTTTTTGTTGCTTAACCATATCTGAAGCTACTCTTTTATATACTCAGGTTCTCAAAGAACGTGGAGTAGATTTTTCGGCAAGTGACGTTGAGAAGGCTTCACCAGTTGGCAGGTATTGAACATGTATATTTTTGTTTATGTGGTTAAGTTGTGATGAAATATTGTGCATGCAAATTTTGTGCTGTTTGATCTGGTGTCGTTTCCAAATCCCTTTCTATTATTGCTTTTACAAAAGAAAATTTCCCTTGGAATGAAGTAACTTGTATTTTGATCTCTAGTGATAATGTAGGGTGGTCTGCTTATCCTTTATAGGTAGCTTATTGTTTGAATTATTATAGATGATCTTTAGTGACAATGTGCAAGACAGAAAACATGTGCTTCTGGAATCTCTTATGTTGTCAGTTGTCATGCACAGCATAAATTCTTTTTAACAAAAAAAGCCAGATCAGACTGTAATGTGCCATTGGTTGCATCAATGAATGCATCGGATAGAAGAAACTGTACTGTTTTCACTGCAGCCTTGCATGATTTCCTGTTATGCAGTCATTTGTAATGTTATTTTTTCCTGCAGAATTTTTTACCGTAGAAACCACATGTGACCTGTTTCCATTTTACTGATAAATGTCTGTCATTTTATAGGCCTAAAAGTGAATTTGCCAAGGTTGAACAGAGGGTTGATGCTATGTCCATTAACCCTTCTGTCGAAAGGGTTGAGAATTATTCAGCTGGACATAGAGGCCCGAGGAACACTGATAGGAAAGACTACAAGCGGGATATGGAGAGAGGAGATGCATATAGGCCTACACGGCGGGAGGACACCAGGAGGGGTGCTAGAGATTTGAAGCCACTTGAGCAACCACGCCCGGAGCCTGAAACCTGGCGTAAGCCAGTGGAGCCACCGAAGCCTGAGGTTACCACACCTCGTTTTGGCAAAACGGCTAGTGCACTGGAGCTTGCCCAAGCCTTCTCAAAGCCCATGTCTGATAATGTGCCACAGAGCCGATTGACCAGTGTTCCTAGTCCCCGAGCACCTCCGAGTCCAGGTGTCAGGGATCAGGTTGGCTTCTCTAGGCTCACTGGCCCTTCTCAGCGAAAGATAAATGGCTATTGAGCCCTTTGGCACGCATATTACATGTGCCATGGTGACGTGAATGAGTGTCATGGCCTGAATGGAGTGCACTGCTTTGTCTTCAAGTCAGCTGTTACAGTGTGCGGGAAAGCCAGTACTATTGCTCTGTCGACTGATGACATGCGAAGTTGCTGGCCAATGATCTATAACTCGGGGTTCATTTCCTCTCTTGATGACAAGAGATGAGAATTTGTGAACTATTTCTACTTCTGTTCTTCAGCCTCCTACCCGTGATTAAATGCTGGGGAATAATTGCTACCTTCGTGTTATTTAGTTGGATGTGTCTTATGTATTTCTGGCATGCTTAATTTTATGATGTTGCCAGAACAGTGTGATTCAGCATTGCACAGGGTCATAGTGAAGTGCAATTCAGACAGCGCAGAAAGCTGCGATATCATTGTGTTGGTTTTTAAAGCATTGGTGGGACATGGTCTATAGTAAGATTAGCTCATGATTATTAAAAGCATAAAGGTTCGTAAATACTGTCTGATTTGGGTCGTTGGAATTTCACAGGTTACATGAATTCTGAAGGAGTATTTTTCTTCAAAAATCGTGCCAGAATTCATGCTTGGTTAGCTCCATCTTTGTTTTTTATGTCTTCGGTGGAGGATGGACTGGATCTGTTGTCTGGTCGAATTGCAAGATACCATTGATGTATCGTTTAGACGTTTGTTTAGCCTCGAATTTTGTAACCGCGGGCATAACAACCGGTTTTGTTTCTCGAATAATCAAGAAAGGCGAGGGGGAACGAAAGGCACTGCCCAAAACGTCAGATAATCCCAAGCAGTAGTTGTATGCCCAAAACGTCAGATAATCCCAAGCAGTAGTTGTATATACATCAGGAGCACTAACTAGCTAAGATATCACGGTATCAGTTTTGCGAGTTCATGAACCGGAGAACAGATTATGGCTGCCGCCAACGAGCCACACTTTGCACACACAGCAGCTACACGGTCACATATCGACAGGCCTGCCGGCGTCGACGTCATGCAGATTGGATTTGCGGCTCATCGGAGCTCAGAAGAGGAACGCCGTCGGCGTGAAGGCCGGCAGCACCGTGGGCGGTCCAGAGTACCTGCAGGCAGAAGAGATGAAAGTGAGATCTAGAGTAAACAAATGAAGTTTGCCAAGATCTAGAGTAAACAATGAAATTTCCGGAGCACCCGGGTTAACGTACGTCAACAATGAAATGAAAGCCGGTAGTATAACGCAATTGAGCGAGCAAGTAAAGAAGAGACGTTTTGGACTGCTCATGCTATCCTTTTCGGATAACGGATGACTAGTTAGATGGGCAAGTGGTAAGAGTAAGGCATCATCAGGGTCACAGGTTCTTTCCGGATGACGGCGCCGCCGGGGCAGAGAGCAGCTTGGAGTTTGACCAACAAAGGTGGCTCAGGCGGGGGTCCCTTTCTCAACACAAGCACTAGTAGCAACGAGGAGGAAGCTATGACATCTGGAGCAAGCACAAATCTGATACTATTCAGTTTTGCAGATTTGCAAATGCTAGGACGATGACAGTGCAATTTGGAACTGCAATATATCGATTTGCCGAGATAATCTTTGAGTCTGTAAGCTAGTAGTACTAGCAAAGAGGAGGTTTGACCCGAGAGAGTGGGTGGACTTTGGGATCATCCCAACGAGATTAGGTTCGCACGAGGTGACCCACTAACCATTTTCTCGATGGTTTATCCATCTCCGGTCTCCCAAACAAGAAGATTGCGTTCACGTCCAAACCAGCACAACAGTGACTCAGAGCTGCGTGTCCAACAACGAACTATCAGGGACCCACACAAAGCTCCGGTGGGTCCCGCTTGGCGGTGACACGTTCTAACGCCTATCCCAAGCTGTGCTGGTGGTCAACTTACGCGTGTCGCAATCTAACCGACCCCTTCCCTAACTGCACGAATCCAACGGCGCCGATCTGATTCACCCCTGCTGGCACGCGTGCAAGCAGCTCGCCGGAGAGAACTCACCGGAAGTCGTCGTAGCTCGACCGGGCCGCGCGAGGAGGCGGCGGCCGCGCCTTGGCCTTCGTGGCCGCCGCAGGCTTCGCCTGCGCCGCGGCCGTCGTCACCGCGGCGTCCTCGGAGATGGCGACCAGCGTCGGTTTCCACGTCGCCGACCCCGACGGCCTCCGCCGCCGCTTCTCCGAGGGACCGCCGGCGGCGGCGGCGTCCTCCGCCTGCGCTGCGGCGTCCGGAGCCGATGTCGTCGCCGGCGGCCGGCGCGCGCGCCTGGCGAAGGCGAAGAGCTTCATGGCGCGCGCGTGTGGTTTCTTTTCTCCTCTCTGGGCTGTTTTTGTTCTTGCGTCGAATGGAAAGCTTGGTTAGCTGATCTGCATCACGGGGGCTTTGTAATGGGCGGTTGCGAGTCGTTGGTTTATGAACACAGGGTTTGCTCCACTTGTGCAGTTGCCAATAGTGCAAATGACTGAACTGTCCTTGCTCCTTACTAGCAGAATTATTTAGGAAAATTGCAGAAAGAGCCCCAAGCCTCTTTTTTTTCATCCCATCTCATAATTTTGTCGAAACTCCACGCAGCCTAGCACAAAAAAAAAACGGCGAGAGGAGTTGAACGGGAATGGGCGCGGTCGATGCAAAAGTCAAAACATGATAACAAGAAGATGATACAAAATGAGAGAGAGAGAGCCCTGTACATTGTACAACGACCATAGGGAAGGAAGTGTTATTGCTACAATAAGGGCATGCAGGGGGATTATTAAAAGGGAGGATCTAATTATAAAAAAAGCAAGGGCAGGGGAGAACGACTTAGAGTCATTCCAAGAGGGTCTGTTCTGAACTTGTCCCTTGTTTCTGTTGCCGACTATATTACGACCAAGTAGTACTAGCACACAGTATGGAACTTAATTAGATTTCAAGTGCGGTCCGTGCCAAGTTTCAACTTGCAGATATTGGCATTAGTTTGCTGATACTATTTTCCTTGCCATGCCAGAAAGTGAGACTCCAACCACTGAACCACCCGTATGCCACTTGTCAAAACACGCAACCGCGATGGTTGGATCTCCATCGAATGGTCAACCGTTCCTAAGACTTCACCTCGGATTACAACGTTAGCAGCCAATAACTTCTACCAAGCTATAATTCTGATTTACCACAAGTTGGCCACACAAAAATAGGAGAGCCTCTGTTTTTCTCTCCCGGCAACTCTAATTTATCGTTTTTTTTTGAAAGCAACTCTAATTTATCGTTGTTAGTCTCCCACGAGTCCAGTTTGTTGGGAAAAAAAGGTTACCGAAATCACACATGCACGTCACCCGTATCTTGACTTGTGCATACGCATGGTTATTTCTTTTCTTGCGTGTAGCATTATATTGATGATATTATACGCACACGTCGACCTGCTTGCAGATTTCTACGCATATCAGGCGGCTATTACTTACTCCAATACCTGATCAATGCAAGAATAATGCAAAATCTTTTTTTTATTGTTCTATCTCTTTCGATCAGATCACAAAGCCAACACAGCAATATCTTGCAAGATACGTTTACGAGAGGAAAAGAAAGACTGCAGTCAGTAGTGCCATATATAGTGTCATTACTTAGGTTTAACAGATCAAAATAAACTTAAGTGTGGCATGTGGGTACCGATACAGAACATGACTTGCACTAATATTTGAGTCAATCAAGAAAGCAAAATATTTTTGCATAAAAAAAGGATGCAGAACATTATATTTAGTGCATCTCTAAGCACTGATGACGATTGAAGAGAAACTAGCCATAGAGGTCTACAAGCGGTTTTTGCTCTGTCATTCTTTTTTTCTGAATATAACAACTATAGTGCCAACACGATTGTGCACCCTTGTTTCAAATATATTGTGTGCGTGATCAGGGGCGGGCCTATGTTGTAGCAAGGGTATTCAACTGAATACCCATTATTTTGGGAATAAATTTTGTATATGTAGTTTTCTACCATATGCATGTATTCAAAAGTTAAAAAAACGCAGCAAATATCATGTTTTCAGTCCAAATACAAATCAACCAGCCCACCTCTCTCTCCCATCCTGATTGTCTAAATGGCCTAAAATATCTATACTTTAGGCTGCCAAATGTTTTCTTTTCATCCTTTCAAAATTTTGAATACTCAAACCAAAAATCTTGGGCCCGCCCCTGTGCGTGATTCAGCGAAGAAGTTTAGGTCAGCTAACAGCTAAGCGCTCGCTTTAACAATTTACAGATGTTCTTTCCCGTGGCCTGGGTAGCATCAGTACCCCTCAGTTTATAATACTGAAAAAAAAAAAGGGGAAGAGCACTTGTTGGTTTTGCAGTGTAACACGGCGCGTGAGGGTGTGACTTGGCTGAGTATATGCGGCTGTGGAAGCCAGGCACATACCAGAGAACAAAATTAAGAGTGGCGAAGGATTTTTTTTTAAAAAAAGTGACAAAGATTACGAAGCAACCGCTGATATCAAGAATAGACAAATGAAGGTTAACATAAGTGGCAATGACGTGCCTTATGATGAGTTATCTTCCTAGCTAGGTTAATCTGCTTTATATGTATCTTTTTGGCACCTTTACCCAGCACTCATTCATTGGTCAATTGCATGGAAGCAGGCAGTAACAACCCTCCGGTTCTCAATCTTATTCTGCTCCAAGGTTGTTCAGTACACTCAGCGTTCCATATAACAGGAGACGCTCTTTCTACAACGGAGAGGAGTCACCTTCCACCAATTATAATATATACAGAGAATCAGGAAATGTTATGAGCGGGAAAAGACAAAGAGGACACGAGCAAGAAAACAAGCCCCAAGAGTGTAATGGCATCACGTTAAATCTTTAAAGTGGGCTCTGGCTTTTTATCTCCTAGTACAGGAGCCAAACCGTTACATGTGGCTCTGCCTGAATTAGTGGGAGCTAAAGGGCCTTTTGGGCTATCATATGACAAGAGTGACGGAAAATAGTCTGGTTTCATTCAGGAACAAAGGCTGCTTTGGCCACTGGACAAGTGGAAAATTTTGGTTAAAATCGAACCAAAAGGCGTGTGAGAAGACAGCAACATACATCACATCTCAGGTTGTCCATCTGGACCGGTGAGACGCCAATCCAAAGCAATTTTGGGCCATGTATACCCATGTGCGAGTTTAGTTGCAGTGTCTTCTCAAGAACTGCACATGGTTGCCCTCTCCTGACTCCCTGTAATTGTATTTTTTTTTTGTCAGCTTGCAACCTCTGCATCAAGTCTCTATCTAATGCTATACTAGTATGTGCGTAGCTCTTCGTTTCCCCCTCTAAAAGAACACTTTAGAGCCCAGTGTTTCGAATGGGTCTCTAAAATTTAGTGTATTTTGGTACATAAAAAAGTTTTAGACCCCTCTAAATAGTAGATAGGGGAGAGGCTCCAACCCTCTAAATTTCTACCTCTAAAAGAAACGAACCCATCCACTACCGGAAATCACGTAGTTGCCGTGTGCCCGAGGCACACGGCGAAAGCCTCTAGCACACGGCGAAGATCTTTGCCGTAGGTGGCCCACGGCGAAAGCCCGACGGCGATTGCGCCGACGGCAAAGCCACCTTCGCCGTGTGCCAGAGCTCGGGCACACGGCGAAGTGTTTGCCGTGTGCCACAGCAAGCACACGGCAAACGTAACAGTGCCGTCACGTTATGTTTGCCGTGTGCCCGGCATCCAGCACACGGCGACATATTTTGTTCTTTGCCGTGTGCCCAGGGACGTGGCACACGGCGAAGATTATGTACTTCGCCGTGTGCCCAATGGAGCGGCACACGGCAAAGATTATGTACTTTGCCGTGTGCTCGAGCTCGGCACACGGCAAAGATTTGGTCACTTTGCCGTGTGCTGCTTCGGCACACGGCAAAGTGACCAGATGGTCACTTTGCCGTGTGCCAGGCCTCGGCACACGGCAAAACGACCATCTGCAGCCATATTTTTTTCTGTTTTTTTAGCCCCGGATACCTCATTTAACATTTCAAATAGAACATATATCAAACACAGTAGAAATATATCACATCATCATCAATTCATCGCACATATCATCGTACAACACATATATCGCAAATAAAACACATATCATCCGTTTGTCTCACAACATCACAAATATCGTCACAAACAACACATAATATTCGTAGGTCGTCCACGAGTACAACAAACCATGATTTCACGAGATGTGGGTCGAAGGGTGGTGGCTCGAACGTCGGTGGGCCGAAGGGTGAGGGCTCTAACGGCGGCACTTGTGGGAACAATTGCTGCGGGGGCAACGTAGGTGACATGTTCACCGAGGCATTCGATGCCGCCGATAGGTTCTGCAAAAAGTAGAAAAGTTTGCAAACCAGAGAATACTCATTTTAGTTAAGATTGTAAGTTTCTACGATATCTAATTCTCTAGGTTATCTTAGTCTCTAAGTAATTGTAAATTGACCAATGTTTCTTGATTACCCGAGGAGTGACTGGAAACATATGAGACATAGTTGGAGGCGAGTGGCGGTGGTCGTCCTGCTGCCAACTCAGCTTGCATGTGGGCAATGTAAGCAAACAAATTGGCCATATCTCCCTGCTGTCGCGCCGATTCCTCCTGTCGCTGCCTTCTCTCTTCGGCGAGCTCGGCCTACAAAAGTTTCCATTGAACTGTTACAATGCGGTGATAATACGTGATTAGAAATTGAATAATTGTTTAGTGAAGCAGAAATAACCTCAAGTCTCTGCACTTGGAGATCTGCGACGGTCCGGCGTGGACGTATAGGCGGGGCGGTGGCTGGGTCCCTCGCCCGAATCCGTGAGAGGGTGGGGCAATTACTCGTGTCCACGGTGCCGTCGCCTATGATCAACCGGCCATGCTTCTTACCTCCTCCCGCCCTCATGGCCACCTCAGCATCAATAGGGTGGGCGGTCGGATCCCACTCCGAGCCATAGAGTTGCTTACCCACCTCCGTATATGCAGTGATACGGGAGTAGACGGAGGGGTTGCTGTAAGCCGAAGGAGGGTTTTCGGGGTCGTAGCTGGCCTGAGTAGCCTTTTTCTGGTGGGCCATAGCCCAGCCCACGAACTCGGGACACTCGGCGCCTCCATGTGACCGGGACTGCAAACAAAATAACAAGTTCATTACTATTTATGCATAATTATGAGATAAAACAAATAAATGACTCTGCATACCCATCGAGCTCTGTACTCCTCGTTGCTAAGGCTGCCTTGGTGGTGCGATGGACCAGGCATCAACGCACGCCGGGCTCGGCCAGCGTTATGCATCTCCTCCCACTCGGGTGAGAACCACTTGTCCACTATGCGTTTCCAGCACAAATCGTCATTACGGCACCACGGCGCCGGCACCTACACGGGACAAATGAGAGACGTCAAAAAATCAAATGAAGCAATGCATTAAATCGGAGATAACTCTATATTTACCTGTAAATATTGCTCCCGTGTGAGCTTCACAGTCCTAGCCGCATCTTTGGTTATCTTCTTACGGAGGATATGGCCATAGTAGTTAATGACGCACTGAATTTGCGCCTCGTAGTGCATGTCCTTCACGAGCTTCCGACATCGGTTGTTAGCCACAACCTTAGCCATCTCCTCGTACCCTGGCTCACAAGTGTAGAAATCCTGCATGTATACATAATGTTTTTAGTTCTTATTGCATAAGTGTACAATGAATGGAATGAATGAAAAGTGTAGAGCGAGAAAGACTTACCCACAATTCGGACACCACTCGATCCGCCTTGTTGACGGAGCACCTGTTGAATGCGTCGATTTGCTCGGTGGCGACGCGGTAGTGCTCCCAAGTCCACGCCGGCTCGTACCTTTCACCAATGTGAACCTGACACTGGGAAGTGCAGCCTGACCAAAGCACCAAGGACGGCGTTCACCTTGCGTTTATGACTACCGGGGTGATCAATTTCCAACTCCTGCGAAAAGTGATTATGAAAAAAATATTAGTTTGATATTAATAAAGATTTTCACATTATCAAATGAAGGAAGTAGTTAGAAGTTACTTACGATGGCATTACTCGGTCGAATAACCGGTCGCGTGGACAAAGGTATCGGCCCGTCGGGAAGTCTCGTAGGACCCCGCAGCCACACGGTAGGCTGCTGCTCCGCCTGCTCCCCCTCTTGCTCCTCTCCACCCTCACCCTCATCCTCACCCTCCTGCCCGTCCCCCTCCTCCGACTCTCCCTCCTGCCCTCCCCCTCCTCCAGAGCCCCCTCCTCCGAGTCCCCCTCCTCCTCCTCCTCCCCCTCCTCCTCCTCTCCCTCCTCCTCCTCGCCTCCGGCGGGGAAGGTGGTGCTACGGACCTACTCCGAGTCACTCGACCCTTAGCCTTACTGCCACCGCTCCCGTTGCCCCTAGTGCCACCGCTCCCGGTGCACTTAGAGCGACTGCTCCCGCTGCCCTTGGGGCCACCCTTCCCCGACCCAAGCCTCGTGTGGACCCGAGTGGTACATCCGAGTCCGGCATCTGTCTCCTCCAAACGGACGTGCACCGTCGCTGCGGCACACCGCCCACCATCTTTGTCTGGTCACCTGGAATTAAAAAGTCGGAAAAACAGTTAGCACATATGAAATAAGTAAGACATGATTAGAAACATGCATATAAAGAAATATATTATTTAAGACATAATAGTAGCTTACATTTATTAGAAATAATCATCCCAATCGGGATTAATTGGATCGTCCGACTGATCATCACTATCATACATGTCGAGATCACATTCGGCACATGCTCCGGCGGAGGAATGACCTCATGAATGCCTAATTGTAAATTCTCAAGTAATTTTAAGTCCTTCGGATTGGAAACTACATCTCCGATGTCCTCGTCATCACCTCTTTCATCATCCTCGACATCAACCCTTTCATTATCCTCGTCTACTTCCATTTCCATTGCTCCGGTTAGGTCTATCTCAAAACGCCCTTGTAACCCAACTTCTTGAAAGAATTCTCCGTCATATGTTTTAGGGTCCATATTGTAATCTTCATTATTTGGGACGGGTAGTCTACCGTGTGGCGATACCTCGTGCACAACGTCCCACCCTAGAAGACGTTCGTCGGTTTTGCACGGGTATGAGAGATAATAGACTTGCGTTGCTTGTTGAGCCACAATATAAACATCGTCTCCTGCATAGACGGATGATTGTCGAATTTCAACTAGTCCAATACTAGGTATCCGTCGTACTTGGTTAGGATCAAACCAATGACATTTGAATACGACGAGGCTTCGAGAGGTTTGCGACCAATGAATGAGAGTTCGTATATTTCTTCAATTATTCCATAGTACTCGACCCCATCATCGGCTTTCGTACAAACTTGGAAATTTGTTGTCCTCCGATTAGGCCGACTTTCATCGTATCTTTTACTGTGAAAGCGATATCCATTTACGTCATAGGCGTTGTACGACATTACCCTATATTCACATCCATTTGCTATCTGTCTCAGCTCGGCGAGTCATTGACGCATCATTTCGGCTCTTTTGTTTGAACCAAGAAATGAAATCCGGCATTCCACGACCCGCGCCCTTTTTAAGAAGGGCATCAACATCTTGAGGAGTCGGTGCCCTATTTCTCTGCCAGAATTGTTGAGTAAATTCTCTATACAAAAGAAAATCGAGAGAAGTTAGATGCATATTAGTGACTATCTCGTTATAAATACTATAGTGCAATATCAACTTACTGTAAGTATGGCTGCACTTCAGAAAGGTTGGTCAACACATACAACATGATAGTGCGGAACTCTTCATGTTTCAAGGTCTTAGGAGTCCCACCACTTGCACTTCCAAGTTGGCCTACGAATAGGCTGAGATTGTAATCATTTTCGTTGGCATTGTAACGAGGGGGTGGATTGTGCACGCTTGGAAGGGTCTCGAGCATAGTATTTTGATGTGAAGTTTGACACCTCTTCACTACAGTATGCCTCTGCCATGGAGGCTTCAATTTTGCACTTGTTTTTACATTTGGTTCGAAGAACCTTTAATTGTCTCTCAATTGAATAGCACCAACGACCATGCACAGGTCCACACATTTGTGCCTCATGCGGGAGATGCAAAATCATATGCTCCATCGGATTAAAAAGCCGGGGGAAAGATCTTCTCCAGCTTACAAAGCAACACGGGAGCCATTTTTTCCATTTCTGCTATCACGGTTCGAGATAACTCCTTAGCACAAAGGGTGCGAAAAAAATAGCTTAACTCTGCAAGCACTAGCCACATATGGTCGGGAAGATAACCTCGAACCATGACTGGAAGAAGGCGTTCAATCCATATGTGGTAGTCATGACTCTTCATCCCATTGACTCGCATAGTACTTATATTCACACCCCTCCTCAAATTCGCTGCATACCCATCGGGGAACATTAAAGTTTTCATCCATTCTAGTACTTACTTTCTTTGGTACCTCTTTAATACAAAATCGGCTGGAGGCTTTTTCCATCTTTTGCCGTCTTTAGGAGACGGAATGTCGAGCTTTGGTCTATTGCATAAGCTAGCTTGATCCACTCTAGCCTTAACGTTGTCCTTAGTCTTACCAAGAATGTCCATGATTGTAACCCAAAGTGCCTCGGCGACATTCTTTTCAGTATGCATCATATCTAAAATATGTGGAAGAAGAATGTCAATCATATACGGCAGCCTCCACAGACCCGAAATCCGAGTCCATGCATGCTCCTCACCATATCCTTCAAAACCACCACCGACCTTTTCCTTGAGCGCGTTTAATTGCTCAAGAATTTCGGCACTTGTCAATATATGTGGCGGGGTTCTTCAACCACCACACCTTTTGTAAAGTTCTTTTTGTCCCGTCTGAATGGATGACCCATAGTAAGGAACTGTCGGTGTTTGTCAAAAGCAACGTACTTGCCACCATTCGTCAACCAAAAGAATTTGACAAGCTGACTTGCATACCGGGCATGGAAACCTCCCGTGAACACACCAGCCGGAAAAATTCCATATGCCGGATGGTCATGCATGGAGTACATATACCACACTTTCATTTTGAAGTTCCTCTTTCTAGCCCTGTCGTATGTCCATACCCCAACATTCCAAGCATCAAGCAACTCATCGATCAAAGGCTCCATGTACACACTCATTTTAGTCCCTGGATGTCCAGGAATTATCAACGACAAGAATATTGTTTGTGCTTTAAACATGATGCCGGGAGGGAGATTGAGAGGGATAACAAACACCGGCCAACAAGTGTATGGGGCAGATGACATTCCATAAGGATTGAATCCATCTGTCGCCGGTGCAACCCGTACATTACGAGGATCCTCGGCTTCTTCAGGATGTTGCCTGTCAAAATGCTTCCATGATTCACCATCGGCTGGATGTACCATATTCTCGGGACGGTATCGTTTGCCTTCTTTGTGCCATGTCATCTGTTTTGCGGTCTCCTCGGTCATGTAAAGGCGTTGAATCCTCGGTACGAAAGGAAGGTACCGTAGGATTTTCACAGGGATTTTGAGCTGCCTCTTATGACCATCACCAGAATCTACCTCAATGAACCTGGAGGAATTACATTTAGGACAATAATTCATGGACCTTGTAAATGAACTCATCCGTATAGTCACGCTTACCCCGCCATCCCGTGTACATCCAATCACGACTATCCATCCTTTAACATAGCGTAGCGGATGTTATAAAAATCATATATAGCTACGCGATACCTATCATGCTCTAATAGGTAAAGATAGGTCCTAATCCCACCCGAGGATGTGTACATGGGTAAGCTTCCATGCTCCACCCCTATCCGAGACAGAATTTCGGCAGCACCTCCCCGCTGTTCTCCAAATACACGTCCTATTAAGGAGATTGTGTATCCGGAGAACAACAGGGGTGATGCCGAAACTCTATCTCGGATAGGGTGGAGCATGGAAACTAACCCCATGTACACATCCGCGGGCTGTCCAAAAACGTGGACAATTCGAAACAGATACGGTTGTAGATATGTAAACCAAAACATATTTCCAACCGTATCTTTTTCGAACGGGAGACGCCTAACTAGGTTACGCGACCTAACAACATGATATGAAACGAGGGGTGGTGTTGTCTCACCTTAGTACGCTGTGAAGCGATGAGTCAACAACAACGTCACTATGGAAAACTTCTCTGCAAGAAGAAAAAAAATTATTAGTATCAAATGGAAATTTTGCCAGAACCTGCCCTAAAAATTATAGTAAGGAACGGCGCGATGACCGACATTCACATTCAATTCCATACAAAATTCGGCACCTACAACCTGTAATAAAACAACGACTCCATGTCCGACATCCACGACAAATTCCATTCACCAAATTGTGTTTTCTACTTTACTATCACCAAATTGTGAACATGCATGCATACATGAGAAAATATTATGACAATCGTTTTTACCGGCGCGACGAGGACGGGTGCAAGGACGCCGCGAGGACGCGTGGGACTCGGAGGCGGCGGGTCCGGGACGCGCGGGCAGACGCCGCACGGGCGGGCGACGTGCGCGCGGGCACGGCGGGCCGCGCTGGCAGCCGCACGGACACGCGCGCGGCGGGGCGCGGGCCCGTGGACGCGCGCTGCGCGGCGGTGAGCACGCGCGGGCGGGGCGCGGGCCCGTGGACGTGCGGATGGGCGGGCGCGGGCGGGCGACGGGCGTGGCCGGGCGCGCGGGCGGCCGCACGGACGCGCGCGGGCGGGGCGCGGGCCCGTGGACGCGCGCTGCGCGGCGAGCACGCGGGTGGGCGGGCGGGCGGGCGACGGGCGCGCCCGGGCGTGCGGGCGGGCGCACGGACAGCGCGGGGCGGAGCGCGGGCCCGTTGACGTGCGCACGCGGGTGGGCGGGCGCGGGCCAGCGGACGGACGGGCGCGCGGGGCGTGTGGGCGACGTGAAGAGCAGAAGAGTGAGAGAGAGAGTGAGCCGGAGAGTGGAGAGGAGGAAGAAGCGATAACGGGTAAGGGAAGGCACGTTTGCCGTGTGCCGTAGATCCGGGCACACGGCAGGTTGCCGTGTGCCCGGATCTACGGCACACGGCAAACTTGCATGTTTGCCGTGTGTCACCGCACCGACACACGGCAAACATGTGTTTTTGCCGTGTGCCGGCGCGTTGACACACGGCAAATACACATGTTTGCCGTGTGCCGCGGTGTTGACACACGGCAAACTTAATGTCCTTTTTTTATGTATTTGACAAATATAACCTTAATTTTCGGTTTTAAGACCATAATCAGGTGTGAATCAAATAAGTTTTTATTTTTCAATACAGAAACCTATTATTTCATGTACTTATAGTTACAAAAAAATTTATAAAATTAAAAATGGTATAATTGCATGTTATTTTATTTAAGTTGTCAAACTAGTTCGCAATTGCTAAAAATAAGATGTTAGTTCGTGTAATTGTGTATGATACATTAATGATGTTTTTAATTAGACTTATATTTCAAACATGTCCTTGCATGTACGAACATTACCTCATCATTGATAATTAATCTATATGAACTTCATAACGTATCCTTCACGTTATGAACATCGTATTTGATGACATGCAGAGAAACATCTCGACTATTTATCACATACTTAGAATATGATAAAATAGTACTTATGACAAATTTCATGAATTTTCGGCATTGTTTCAATTTTGTATAATTTAAAACTTACTTCACCCGATGGTCGTTGAATGTTATATGCACGTGATATTCAAAATTTCATTTTCACAACTACGTATTGTCTTAACCTAGCATCAATATCGTGAAAATTATTCTTTTAACTAACCTTGGTCTATTATTTCATGCACTTGTAATTCAAATTTCACTTATTTCGAAAAAGTAGTTAAAAGTCAATTAATTTTACGTAAATGTAGAAAAAATGGTGAGAAATGATCCAAATTGTTACATATGCTACTAATGCATGTAATTAAGCTAACAAAAAGTTGTGGAGGTTAAACTTTAAAAAAAAACAGTTATAGTTTGCCGTGTGTCACTGTGGGACACACGGTAAAGATGGTATTTTGCCGTGTGTCTCTGTGTGACACACGGCAAAGAGTGAATTTGCCGTGTGTCAATGTTACAGCACACGGCAAAAAGTGGATGCAGTCACGGTCCCTAACGGCGTTGGATGACATGTGTATTTGCCGTGTGCGTGTCACGTGACACACGGCAAAGGCTGATGTTTGCCGTGTGCTCCTGTGTTGACACACGGCGAAGCTGTAGATGGCCGTGTGCTGATTCTTTGCCGTGTGCTGAGCCGCCTGGCACACGGCAAAGACCCTTTCGCCGTGTGCCCGACATCCGGCACACGGCAAAACTGTTGGCACACGGCAATATCTGGTTTTCCGGTAGTGATCCTTACTGAATTTTGCAGCTCAACAGGCAACTTCTATTGTTGCACAATTAATGACCCCCTTTTCTTCTAATAAACAGTCAAATTTACTTTGTATACATGAACCGCTGAACCAAAAGCAGGGCAAGGGAAACCAGGAACGAGTTCGCTTCATTCAAAGGAGCCAGGACAAAGAAAAAGGCAAACGATTTAGACACGTTTGTGGTCGCTCCATCTCAGTGCCAGTGCGCCGCATCTTTCAGGGAAGCAAGGTACACTGATCACTGAAGCCGCCGGCGTGCAAGTGCTGGGCCACGTACACTGTCGTCTCAACCTCCCTTTCGCTCCCATCATGAATCATTGACGTGAAATACCATGAACCCAGCTGCCAATCGCTTACCAGTAACTGATCTATCCATGGACGATTCATCAACCGGAGCGTGAGATGAGATCCGCGTGAAAAACGAAACCAAGGCGTGGCGTGCGTCCTCTTTCCAAGGAGCCGGATCCTTTTCGCGTCTCTTTCCAGATGGGGTTTCTTTTTCCTAGCAGGAGATCGTGTGCATTCGGTTTCGTAGTGGATGCTGAACGAGCCCTGTATTTGCTGCCGCCGGGGAATAGGATGGAAAAGCTTTGGGCCGCACGTGTTGCACTGTTCAGTGGTGTCTGCTGGTGAGAAATCGACGTGTTGAGGCAGGGGTTTCCGGATTCCAATCCAGCACCCGTGGTTAAGCACGATATGATGGGAGTGCCACGAACGATTTATCAGGATCGTTTGGGAATTACTGCAAGTTTTGCGCCGATGAAAACGTGCCGATTCTGACTCCAACGAGCGGCGGTTTGTTTGAATTGTTCTGTGTGATTTTACTGTTAGCAGTGCTTCCTTTTTTGCAGGGAAACAGTCAAACAAAAACTCGATCTCCCTTGCAAAAACAAAAAAACAAAAAACAAAACAAAACAAAAACTCGATCTGGCAAGTGAAGTCTCCCTTGGCCATATTTTGTTAAGAAAAAATTCTTCTCACACAGCCTAGAAAACCCTCAAACCCAACTCCTTAGTCATACAAAACTCAGCTAGAATGTGAGCTATGATGCAAGTCTTTACTGCGTGTTTTGTCATAGAGAGGGCGAAAGGATTTCTTTTTTAACCTCAAGTCTCAAAATTCACTTTCACCGGGAATCGAACTCGAGTGGTGCCACTCGGAGCTCAACCACTGTGAAACCCATTTCTCAAAAACAGTCAAAGTAACCATGTGATGTATGTCGGCATGAAGTTCTCGGGTTCATAACAATAGAGAAATGTGGACCGACACACCAATACTCCTCTGTTCTTTTATTACTGTCGAACATGTTGTGCTAGTTCTTTTCTAGGTAATTTCTCCTATCTGAAATGACAAGTGAGACTGCAATAGTGTTTCTTTGCTGTTAGGTTGTTACTAAAGCAATGACGCTACGTTGGGCGGAGGAATAGTAGAATCCATCGAATATCAGAACTTATTAACGTGAAAAGTCTCAAAAGGAACGTTCATCATCTATCAAATTAATGTTACGAAACTTGAACAACATCTTGGAGTGAGAACAATACGTGAAACGAGTAGAAACGATTGATCTAAACATTTCTTTCGAGGGAGTATATGCCCTCACTACGATTTCATAATCTTACTTTTAATGTTATTTTTTATTCGCTAGATACATTGCTCACATACTAATGATAGATTAATTAGCATGATAGTTTCTCATTAGTGTTCATTTCTTGGGCTTAAAGTGCTAAAGTTTAGCATCGGACTTGCTAAACTTTAGCACAAGAGAGAAAAGAGGCTAAAACTTATGATAGTTTTTCATAAGTTGGCTTAAGAGAATGATCGGCTAAATTGATTCACATCGACAACATGATGTTATTTCGTAAATATGAATTAAAGCCATGCTTCGGTATGAATAATTACCTGAGAACCAGCCAAAATTTACTTTTAAAAGATTTCTTAAATAGATTTGGTACTTGAGTTGAGTGTATGATTTTGGATTTTTTGTTTACTCAATAGATTTTCCTTGTTTTTGAAAATGTTCTAATCGATTTAGCCTGAGGTTCACATTTGAATCTAAATCAGACTAAAAAATAAGGAAAAGAAAATTTAAAGACCCGTTTGGCTTACATGAATTTTTAAAGGAATGATATTCCTATGTTTTACTACCATCAACTACCGTTTGTAACAATTGTAACAAAGGAACGAAGCCTATGGTTCGTGTCAAAAGAGTTCGTTTCCACCCAACAAAACGCATAAATCAAGGCATCCACTCCTACCTGTGGGATTCTCTTCCTTCACCAAGTCGGAGATAGAAACCACACCGCCTATCTCTTGATCTCTCGACAGCACTCCGTAGTAACAGCAGGAGAGAAATATGTCGAGAGCACTTCCTACCTTTTAATCAGAACATCCGCTTTAAAATGGAAAATCAAATATGTCTAATTAACTAAAAGTTAAAAGTGACTGTCTTAATCTATTGACATTTAATTAAATTTGATTTTCAAAGAACAACAAAAGATTACAACTTCTTTGTTTTCTATTCTTGCGATTTTCTCACTTATTCAATTCTTATGTTTTCTTTGTTCGTGTGTTTCTTTTTCTAGAGAGCAAATTTTGAGAACACAACGACTCATACCCACGCTAGGATCATCACCCGTCATCGTGTCATGGATTGATGACTAAACGTGAGCCACGTCACGCACAATAGTTTATGATGTGGCACAATCTCAACCTTCCATCCATGATCTAAAAGCTAAAAGATCGGATGGCACGAGTTACAAAGGACTCAAAGTACATTCTATTTTTTCATTCTTACCTCTTTTTGCGCGCTCCAAATGGAGCCCAAGCTTTATTTTTACCCACCATCAACCAACGCATAATCTGGCTCATTCTCTTCATCAAAGATACAAATGAATGGACCCCTCACACCCGCATATCGGTGAAAATTATCAGATTTTTCATGTGTTACCACCAGCAAAACTAACTATACGTGGACTCGCAGGTCAGTCCACTTGCACCCCTACCAGCATTTAGTTAGTCAGGTTCTCTGGATATTTTGGTGTACCAATAACGGTCTAAGGAGCCAAGTTTGAGTCTAATGCAATTTTTCTTCGATGAACACGTGCCTATTTAGACTCCAAGTGCCGGGTGCTTTGTTGTTTGACTTGTTCTAGGAGGCGGCGGTCATCCACACAGTGATGGCTTTTTGTGCAAACCCAGTGGCCAGAGTACGGGTGCATATCCTCTGCAGTGCTGAAGCATACGATTACTACAGTAGTATGTGAGGTGAGGAATACGGTACTTCTCTACCGTAAAATGCCGTAGTTCTCTCCATCGGACCGTACAAAGTTCCACCTCCAGCTAATGACCTAATTCAGAGCACTGTAGCTTCTCTGCATGGTCTGAAGGAATTCAGAGGATGTGAACCCACCTGAGTATGTGCCCCTCGCAGTCTGGTGCAGTTGCGCGGTTCAGTCGATCCATGTCGTCGAAGCCGCTCGGAACAGCATGTCCCGCGAGACCAAGGTTAATAAAACCGGATTGACCGGTCCGATCTTGAACCGAGAAAACCGATCAATTAACCGGAAAAACCGTCGGTTAATCGAATAGCTACAGTAAATAGCTACGGCTTTTCCCGGCTAACCGGTCAAACCGGCCGGCCGGCCGGGCCCGATTTCCCGGTTAACCGAGATAACCGGCCGGTTTTCACCGGTTTTGTGAACCATGCGCGAGACTCCAGGGTCAGACTCGCACTGACACTAGAGTCCAGCACATTTGCTGCCAGATCACACGTCCCAAACTTCTAGCGATGCAGGACGGTAACAGAGGCACAAAAACTTATGCAGAGCAAAGAACAACACAGGGTCTAATTAAGGGCCTGTTCGTTTCCAGGTATATAATTTTTAGAGGGCTCAAATCAAAGAGAATTTTATCATTTTGGAGTACTAAATAAAGTCTAATCTCGAAACTAATTACAGACCCCCTATCTAATTTACGAGACGAATCCAACGAAGGTAGTTATGGTGTTATTAGAAGATGTTTACTGTAGCATCACTGTAGCAAAACATAGATTAATTAGGATCATTAGATTCGTCTCGCAAATTAGAGGGGGGTCGTGACATAGGTTTTGTTATTAAATTAATAAAAGTACTACTAAATAGTAAGATTCTCTTTGATGTGACAGATGCTAAATTTTAGAGGGCAGGAAACGAACAGGGCCTAAAAGGAGCTTGCACGTGCATAAACAAACAAATGCTGATCAAGAAGCAGTAACCCAGAGTGGTTCAGTTTGGAGAAGCCTGTGCAGCAGAAATAGCATTCTATTCATATCATCCTATACTTTCAGCTGTGCATGAAAGGGAAGAAAGGGCCACCAGTAAACTATGCAACATTAACCGCAGTAAGCAAGGTCGCATCATGATCTACATGCCAGTATGCCACACGATTCTGCATTTCCGTATGTCACAACTCTGTATGCTCTGTACGTCATATGATGCTATGCATGTGACAACGTCGTCTGAAACGACAGAACATCGCCTGACAAAATGCGGTTCATGGTCGAGGACGGGCGACAATCATATCATCATCAAATGGCACGCATACATCACAAGTGCACTGCAATCACAGCTCCAGCTGCTGCAAGGATCAATGAAGCGAGAATGTTGCAGGAACAGGAGGCTTCTGCGCCGGATGGAACCAAGGGCGCGCCTGAAGGAACCTTCTCCGTTGGCACGGACACCAACTCTGGGACAGCAGCAGCTGCAACAGACATGTGGATCACTTGATTAGTTCATCTAAACTTTCAGGGGCAACCAGCACACCACATAGTAACTAATCCCAAAGTTCAGTAGCACAATGTTCAGAACAGTGCAGATGTAGAAAATATGAAGGGTGGCAGAAGTATGTCATTGTAACAGTAACCATTAATCACTC
This sequence comes from Chloris gayana, assembly GCA_031894775.1. Lineage (NCBI taxonomy): Eukaryota > Viridiplantae > Streptophyta > Magnoliopsida > Poales > Poaceae > Chloris > Chloris gayana. Next base: position 189,621 of record JAUNZO010001558.1, on the reverse strand, counting down.
TGCAACCAAAGCCAGTGACGATGCAGTGAAGCAGCGTGCGCACACAGGCAGGCAACTGCCTGGGCCAGGCAGCGATCTGAACCACAAGCACTCAAAATTGTGCGCCTGGGAGCGCTGCCTGGGACAGGCAGATTTGGGCAGGGTCTTTTTTAATAATCGTGCTTTGCACGTTTCGTATTAAGCGAGAAGGAGCGGCCGAGCCGAAAAATTACAAGACACCCGTCAGACGCCTAGTCTGGGTACAGGGAGCTGCGATGGAGCAAGGGAGCTACGATTTGGGCAGGGTCTGAACCTAAGAGATCATACTGTGTCAAGTAACTAAATTCCAGTACGTCTTTCTGCAATCTAACATCGCACAAACTGTAACTGCACAGCAAGTCACTAATCTCGGACTGGTCTTTTCCTGATAAGCAATGACCACTTATACAAAATGTCCAATAGTTTTCCAGATTCACATAATAACTAAGAGGTGACATGTGTTTACCTGGGGAAATGGCTGGCCTAGTTGTTTTTGTTGATTGTGGTCTGACATGCATTTCTGGCAGCGTCTTGAGCTCTGTGTTCAAGAGGCCAAATGATAAACCAATCAGAGACAAAATCCAAGTTAGTAGTATAAAAAAAGACTATCATTATATTTTTTTATCAGACCGCACATAGAAGCTACACAGCAGGTAGTAATTACAGTAACTGTTTCTGAAGCACAAGTTCACAAAGATGATCACAGAAGCAAAATTGGTGAAATTGATTCTGGAGCAATAGTTTGCGTCTCAATATTTCATTTCTTTACCAAAAAAAATGTACACAGCAATCAAGCCTCCAAAGTAATGAACAATAAACAAGAACATCTTGTGATACACAACAGATGCAAGTACATTGCTAAACCATCAGGTTAAAGTATCAGAACCAAAGTTCAGAAAACTCATTCCTGCAGCACTATGTACACGGACTGAACAGACTCTTAAATCCAGACACGAATAACTGAATAAGATGAATAATTAATTGGTGATGTAATTGATTCTACTACTAGTAACTAATTTCTTGAGCAATAGCTAGTGTTCTAGTATTTCATTCCTTTTCAAAAGAAATTGCACATAGGGTTCAAGCCTCCAAAGAAATGACCATGAAACTAAAACATCTCATGACAGACCAGTTGCAAGTACATTGATAAACCATCAGGTTCAAGGACCAGAGCCAAAGCTCGGAAACTCATTCTTACAGCAATATGAACACGGACTGAACAGACCTCCTTAAATCCAGGCATGAATAACTGAATAAGATGACTTCATGAGACAAATGGTTGGTCAGAAACAGGATCTAGGACTGTCTCAACCCTTTATTATTCTTTACTGTATGCACTTGAACCTTCCCAACATATGTGGTTACTGCACAAGTACAGACCAAGAAGCAAGAATAACAGAAAACCAATAACTAATCCTGTCCAACAAAGGCTAATAATTAACCCTGTTCTGCACACAGGTTTATGAGCGTGAAGGCAGAGCATTTCTGAATTATGTCACGAGACACAACATAAGTGCAGTTAGGATCTGAATCTCTGGCATCCACAGGTGTAAGAGGACGACGGTGATAGTGAATGCAACTAGCCAAAATTGGTGAAACTAGAGTCCACTAGTAGCTTAACAAATTCTCGAGAAACATTAAGGAACCTCTGGATATCACTGATTTTTACAATAAATACTAACATACTTCGACTATCCGAAGAAACAAATATGAAATAAGAACCCCTGATGTCTGATGAGTGGTGACACACACATGATGCAGAGCACCTTGCTAACAATCAGGACATGCCATGAGGGCTAGAACAAAAATGTTAAGCGCCAGTATCAACCAATCAACAGAGCCACTAAAATCTAAAACTGAACAGTAATTAAGATGACTAATCGATTAACCACCGCGGAAATTACGTAAGGGGGTAGCATCTAGGACGCACTCAAACTACCTCGGGCATTAGCGGTTGCCGCTCAAGCACAAGCGAAAAATGCAGGAACACGAGAGCGCAATCAAATTAAATCCGGCGCAGGGAGCAAGCACGTAGGAACATGTATGCGCATTACGCCAACAGCAGTACTCGCTCGGCTCAGGAAGGCCGCGGCCAGCACCATCCGAACCAACCGCGCGCGCGGGTGGAGAGCAGGGCACTGGGACTTCTGAATCGCTCACCTCGGCAGGCATCGCCGAAGAGTGTGGCGGCCTCGACGGTTGCGGCGGCGAAGGAGTTCCCAGCGGCGCAGGCGGGGAGGAGCGCGCCGAGGCGGGCGGCGTCGACGGGGAAGCCGAGGAGGAGCGGGTCGCGGAGCAGGTGGCAGAGGCAGCCCTCCCCGCCGCCGCCGCCCGAGGGGAGACCGCGCGGAGGAAGGCGACGCAGCAGGCGTCGGTGGGCGCGGAGGGCGGCGCCCCGACCGCCACGTGCGGCAGGCACGGCGAGATGGACACGATCGCCGCGGCGCACCGCGCGGCCGCCTCCTGCGCGGACTCGGCGGGGGCTGGGTGGAGGCGGAGTGGGCGGGGACGGCCGCCGCAGCAGCGGCGGCGACGGTGACGAGGAGGAGCGCGGCGGTGGGGCCCATGGCGGCGGTGCGTGACGTGGCTTCGCGCGCTCGCGCTCTGAAAAAGTGGTGGGGTTTTGGGGACGGTGGCCGCTCTCGGGAGCCGGGACGGGGGTGTGTACGTGGGTGACGTGCCCGTGCCAGTTCACCTGCTCGACTTGCTTGCGTATTTCTAGACGTCTCCGTGTTAACGTATTTTGACATGGAATCTTTTTTTTTTTGCAAAAAGGCACTGTGGCCTTGGATGAAATAATGGTGGAGAAGATGATTTGATCGACGCCAACATTATTATGGCCGTTTGGCTTAATTTTCTCACCCAGCAATCGTCATTTCTTTCTCATTAATATTTGTGTCTATATTTTTGTGATGGTCACATAAATTAGCTGATTTTTTCGCCAATTTTTAGTTGACTGAAAGTTTTATAAACATGCAATCGATGACATGGAGCATCAGACTAGTGATCTACGGCTACTACCCAATCATCTTCTATCTCCGACCAAATCCATTGAGAGATTTAAACAATAACAGATACAAACATAAAACAGACTTTTTTCTATAAAAAAAGTATATGAGATAACATTTTGATATAAGTTATATAAAAACACATAATATTACAAATGTATACAAAATTCTTTACGGGGTCTATTTTTGAAATCCATTATTGTATATTCAGAGACCCATTAAACGCGTCGACTGAAATTTTTTGAAACTTTTAGTTGACTGATGGAACGGCCGATTGTGTAATCACACTACACCCACCGATCACAGACTTGAGGGTCGATTGATCAATAAAACATCATCACAGAAAGAGAGATTTTATTCAGAAGTAGTAGCTTCCCTCGACCACATGGGTATCACTCAGCGTCGCATGGACCTCGGCGCCAACAATGGCAGCGAAGTTTCCTGATTCTGGTCAACCCTATGGCGCTTTTGCTTAGTATACATTTTCCATGGTCAAAATTCTTTGCCTGGCACTTGTGTCTGCATGCTTTGCTCCAGAAGGGCCAGCAGGATACAGGCTCGTCTAATTTGATGTCGCAGGGCACGACGTGCTCCCAATCTAAGAACCAAAAATTACGTGTATAATAAGAAATACAGAACATATTAGACATAAAGAGGAGAAGAAAAATAAAATGGTGATACTTGAGACAGAGAGGTCGTATTACTTGACGCGAAGGCCAGCAGCATGATAAGCATTGAGCACAGCATCGTCTTCTGGGTACCCATCGTCGATCACTCTCGGGTGGGTTTGAACCTAGAGGTTTCCAGTTTATATACATGCGATGGAGGAGTTTCTGAATGCGCAATTTGTTTTGTTATTGGCATATCTCCATTTAATGATTTGCCCGTGTACATGAAACTAGATTCCCATTTGTAGTCAGCAGATACTTCCTCATTTATTGGCAAAGATTGCAGAGAGATTATTCTCTTCTTTGTTTTTTCATCAGAGGGGGCTGGGCTCTAGGGGATCTAGCCTCTAGTACTTGGACACGGCCCAAGGAAAACGACATAGGCCTCATTCAGCCAGTGCTGTGGGGCTACTGGCTTGTTGGGTCGTATTCCATGGGAGTCGAGGCCCAAATATCTATCGCACGATAATCCTGCGTTTGTTCGGTTATCGCTGCGATTTGCGGGAAGAGGCTTTGCCGTACGCCCGTTCTCACCGTCATAGTGTTTTGTCACTCGCCTGAACCTTTTTTTCTTCTCATAGACATGGCTGTCACCTCGTCCCCTGCCACAGACACCCTTTTGTAGATCTAGTTCTTGGGAGGACGCCGTCGCAATCTCTGCCCTCCCTCGCCAGCGCGCGGACTAATCAGCTCCGGTAAAGAGAGTTACCTGACCTCTGTAATCGCAGCTCCGCAATGGAATGGCGAAAAGAAAAGGAGAGAACATTGGTCGAATCATGGGTGACCGATGATCGCTTTTTCTTTTTAGATAATGGGGTCACTTTTCGCTTGATGAAGCGAAGGTTAAGGGAAGCATTTTGCAAGCAAGAGCTGCCGTTTTGCATGCCGCTGGTCAACCAAGACATGTCACTCCGCAGCAACCGTGACCATCGAAGCGGTAATCCGGATACCAGAGCATGTGCTGCGCCGTTTGACCTGACGAGAGCAAGCAGGGAACCAATGTGTTCCGCGCAGTTCTTGAGACACATGAACATCTCCAGCGCTTTGTTACTTCTAACCTTGCAAAACTGTAACAAGACAAAAGGTTTGGGTTAGTTTACCGCTACCCGCCTTAACTAAGAGCCCCGTTGAGACAGGCGCTTCAGGCTCCCGAAATCCGACGAGGCCGCCGTTTACGTCATCTGCAAGCGTGGAGAATCTCAAGGCCACTAGGGCGCCGCTTCTCTGCCGGCGCGCGTGTGCGCCCATGCATGCTTGCTTCTGGTGCGCCCAGAAACCTAGACAAGCAAATGTTTCGCTAGGCGCTACTAGTATGATTCATACTTTTATAGATCGATTTCGCTCCCTTCCCAAGCAATATTGGTCTCTTCTTGGGTCCTCCGAAACCTGCCCCTGTCCCTAGGATGCTCCTTGACTGGCGCCGGCCTTGCATGCTTCTCTTCTCCTGAGCAGGGCATGGCCATTTCTAGCATTGTCTCTGGAATCTCGAGAGGTGACGCACAAGCAAAGCTAGGGTAGTATGTGTGGAATCCCTTGTTTTATTTCTTGGTCTGATTCCTTGGGAACCTAGCGCCGTATACCCTGGGAGGGAGCATCTGCACAGCAGCGCAGGGGCATTTCAAAATGGGGACCTTCCATACCCCCTGCTACACGTCTCGCACTTGTTTAGCGTATCTTATAGTTGCTTCCATACTCAAGAGCTCATTATACATATTCGGAGAAGTGCTAGCCGTTCTACAGAAATGGTTTGTTATAATTATAACTGCTTTGATCACGCTCACAAACATTGTGTTACCAACTAGTAGTAGCATGCTGGAACAGTTCTGTTACTCTGCACATCATCGTCATCAGTGCGATATAGAAACACCCGCTGCTACTCATTGTTACAATGCATTTTTTTAAAAAAATAGGGCGGAGAGGTGCATTTGCATTAACATAGAAAAGGTAATTTGAGTATTACATATCAAATTGGGCACTCTCCTGCTCACTGTTATGAACTGCTAGCTGCGGTTGGCGCAAGCTCTAGCTAGCCCTCAGGGCAATGCGTTTTTTGTTACCGCACATTGTTCATCATTTTTTAGGGAAAAATTCATTTTACTCGTCCGAACAATCCACTATGTCCAAATTACACCTCGAACAAGAACAAAATCTTGGCTTTCTTTACTCTCTCAAACAATTTAAGTTGGCTCAATTTACTCCCTTATGCAATTTCTCTCTTTTTTGTTTCTCTTTATATGATTTGAGTTTGAAGCTCCAATTTTGCATGATGATAGATACTATCATTTTCTATATGAAAGAAAATATTTTATATTTTTTCTTAAATATTTTGTATACAATTGTAGAACTATATAATTAAGATGACATTTGATGTTACTAAACTATAAACACTATGTTTAAAATATGTATTATAATTTTTTAACGTAAGGTTCAATGAAAACTATTGTTGTGCAAAATTTGAGCACTAAACTCACTTCATATAAAGAGAAATAAAAACAAAAAATTACATAAGGGAATAAATTAAGCCAACTTAAATTGTTTTGAGGGAGTTCAATGAGCCAAGATTATGTGTGGGGTGTAATTTAGACAAAGTGGATTGTTCGCAGAGTAAAATAGACTTTTCCCTTTTTATAATATTGCAACACCACCACATATTACATCGAACCCAAAGTAGTCGTATGAGTTTATGTTCATCACCACGACGAGTAATTTACTAATTAAGAAGCCAATTTGCGTGGTGGCTATCCTCACGGACAGCATGGCTACATCTACATGAGTGTGCTCTAAGGAATCTAGCTTGCTTAGTTGTGCTGCGAGTACTTAGTAGCGTACTAAACTCTTCGATCCGAGCCTCATCTAATTATTTGCCCAAATCCAACAGCTCACTAACCAAATCATTAACCAAGCTGTGGCGCCACGCACGCATGATACATGGCGGCACTTGCCATTGCAAATGCATTTTTTTTACCCGCAGAATCACGAGGTCGTAGTTAAGAGATGTTCGAGTGCAATCTACGGGATTATTTCCTTAAGATCTTCACCTTCTGGATGCCTTTTGCAGCGTTGCACGTGCTCCAATCCGGCGCTTACCAAGACTAGCGTAGTAGGAGTAGTATAAACGTTGTCAAAGCTCACTAATTAACAGTTTTATTGTATGGCTCACGGAGAAGTTAAAAAAAAAACTTGGACTGCCTTTCTTGACTGTTGGCGCGTGCGGTGTGCCCCCGGACGTTGTGTAGTACTGCGGTCATGAGTTGATGACCTGTCTGGGTCATGGTCTGGGTTGGTTGTAGGAGAAAAGGAAGGGTTCGTGCTAGCTTGTCGACAATAAAAACATTTTTCATAAAGTAATTGTATTTTGTTGAATTATAAAACAGTTTTCAAGGGTATAATGACTCTGCATTTTCATAATAAACAAAAAGGAAATGACAAGTCCTTCTAGGCATCCAAGACTGGGAAGCATCTGAAAATCGTGAGTTCAGTGATTGGAAGTATGACCATCTCTCCACATGTGGATGTAAAGGTTACAGCACACTGCATCAATCAAAGAGCATCCAAAAAGCTCCTGGAGAGATGACATCATGGCAGGCAACGTGTTCCAGGAGCATAATGACTGCAAAATGTTTCCTTTTTTATTTTCCCAACAAAGAGAACTGTGTATCTTTGTACCATAGAGACAAAAGGTATGGACCCGTACAACCTCAAAGATGAGCCAGTTCTTCAAACATGAATTATTTTGGTTGGACTATTTCTCTTAGAAATGGGAACATGCTACCTGCACCCTAAATTTCACAACAGAACATTCTATACTCAATCGACACATTCAGAGTACTTGCTTTATCTGTAGCAGAGCTCACGTCCAGCCATATAGGTGAATCCATTTGATGCATGAATTATTGTTCATTAGAAAATAGAGGTGTTTCACGACATCAAAATTGCTTAGCTTGTTTACGAGCTCACTCCTCATAAACGTTGCTGCTAAAAGTTACTAACAAAGAGTGACTTTTGTGGACACTGGGGCATATGCCCTCTAGTTTAATGTTAAACGGGTTAAATTGGTTGTAGATATATGTTATTAATGTGTCAAGTCATAATTTGAAGTATAAAAAAATGTCAAATTAGTATCTCGTTGTAAAAATAATTTAACTAAAAACATATGCAAACACATCTGCATAAACAATACCGCAAGTTAGACAATGCAAATGCAATTGAACAAATCTTAACATGCCTAAACATTGAACTCTTAATAGGTGGTGCAATGGTTGTAGATACATTAAACTTTTTGAACTACTAGTTCTTTTTTTTAAAAAAAAGAAAAGGCACAGGAGAATCCAATACTTGCCCCACACATTGGTTGTGACATGTAATAGCCTACCAATAACTTCATATAGGAGTACTACTACTTTTAATGTCCCTTGTTACTTTATTTTTTGCTGTGCTTATAACTATGCAGTTCTAGTACTCCATGAAACAGTGTTGGCTGGAGAAGGTACTCCCTCCATCCCAAAATAAGTGTCGTTCTCGTTTCCTAGGAGTCAACTACTTTCAACTTTGATAAAATATTTGCAAAAGAATATTAATATTTATAATACATAATTAGTATCATTAGATAGAGCATTGAATATATTTTCATAATAAACTTATCTAGAGATATAATTGTTTCTCGTATTTTTTATAAATGTAGTCAAAGTTAAGAAAGTTTGACTAAGACGGATTCTATAATGACACTTATTTTGGGATGGAGGAGTATGTCATAATAAGTGGCACGGAATTTCAGCAAAAATAACAGGTCAGATTGCTTGTGGACCATGCATGGAATCACAAACCAAAGGGGGAACATGTAGGTCCTTGGAGCAAAATTAAAGCATGGTGTTGTCATAATCAGAGCAATCTTATGGACCTTCTATGGAGCGAGAATTAAACATCTAGTACTACTCTACTCAACATTTCGCCCCTACCGCTAACCACTTTTCTTCTCTCTTTTGTGTAACTCGTAGTACAAGCAGAGTAATATTGAAAGAGCTGTATTGCGGTGCCCTGGTAGTGTTATCACTAGTAGCTTCTACTGTGCTGCTCGATCTGATGCTATATTTGTAGGACTCCCACCGTGCTTAATTAGAGTGTGTCCTACCGGGCTGGGTTTCTAATCTGACATCCTAGGAAAGAACCGAGCGCCCAGCCCTGCACGGCGCCCTGCTCGTACAGTTGTTGCTGTATCTCGACGCTTTCGCTTCGGATCAGCTCGAAGCAGGGCAGCAACTCGCAATTATTAGTTGCGGAAGTAGGGTTAATGTACGTACCTGCGCAGGTATTAACCGCGGCGTGCAGTGTTTTTCCGCGCATCCAACGCGATCCCGTCTGATCCGCGCGCGTCCGTCCGACCGCCCGGATCAGGTCCAAGCCCAACGACGGCTCTGCAGTGTGCGGGAGCAGGAGCCTGGCAACGGCCGTGAATTGCCACGAGAATGTGGCATTAATTGGACGCCACCGGCACGGCTCGTCTGGTGCCCGTGGCGGTTGGACACACATATTAGCCCCTGCTCGAGAGGAAAACTACGAGCCGGTTCTTATTAGAAAGAGAGAGAAAAACTAGGAGCCGAGTGAACTCACTGGTCGTATAGGTCCACGTGTGTACTGTAAACAGCGGGCCACTCGGTACTGTTGCCCGAACTAAAAAAAACAAAGAGCTAGGCATGGGGCGGCGTATGGTGCGCAGGGTCCACGGGCCATCGTGGTGTGCGTAACTCGTAAAAGATGAGCAGCCTTTTTGACCATGATGGCGGTGGTGACCATAGTTGTGATCTCGTCTCGCTCTGAGGGAAAGCGAGGTTTGTCATGGCTCGGCGATGCAGCATCTTTCTGCCTGTCCAACTTCGTGTGTCGATCGATTCAGGCATTCAGCAGTCAGAACGCAGCATGCATGAAAAAGAAGCAACGGACAAACGGTAAACTTGGATATGTCCTTAGTGAAAAAAAATATTCCATCATCCGTTCGGCTCTTTGATTTCAAAACTGGGGCAACAGTATGTTTTTGAAAATGGTACCTTCTTTCTTAAATTATTTGTTATTCTAACACTTTTTTCATATTGATTGAACATTCTTTAAATCCGAATAATGTTCAGGTTCAGTGAACAATACACACTTAAAAAATCCTCCCAGGATAACAAGTAAATGGGGACTGAGGAAGTAACATTTTTTAAATGTTTCAACTCTCATGTTTATTCTTTGGATATTAACACTAGAGATAAGTTGCAGCGTGCATTTGATAATGGTTATGTTTACGCTCAATTGCTTATGCTTATCTTTTGTGCTTATAATGTTTATTATTGTATCATAAACAGTCAATCCATTTGGTAAAATAAGTTATGCTTATAAGTCAAAAGTACTTACTCCTCCGTCCAGAAATGTAAGGATTTATTGACTTTTAGACATTTTATTTGACCATTCATCTTATTCAAAATATTTATGTAAATGAAAAAAATAAATAAGTCATACTTAAAATATATCTAAGAATAAATTAAATTATAATAAATAAATAAATATTTTATAATTTTTTTAATAAGATGAGTGATCACTGAAAGTCAATAAATACTTACATTTCCGGACTGGAGGTAGTATTATGCTTAGTCATACATAAACTATGTTTTACAGAATTTGTTCAAAATTCTAAAATACTTACAATCACCCGTAAACCAGAGAAGCAATTTTGTTATATTATTGTTTGACACTCTAAAATATTTATTGAGCAATAAACACTTCCATAAATAGTGTCAAACATACCCGTCGATGTTTAAGAACTTGCTTGGTCAGTACTCTCCGTTCCATTATATAAGCATTTTAAGCGATTCAAATTTCGTTCAACAATGTAAGCATTCCTATAAATAAGACAAAAAATGTTGGATTGGTGGGTGAGTGAAGAATTTATGAGTATAAAATGAGGGGTATACATGATTTTTTTCTCTTGATTATTTCTACATCGGATTCTAGTAATACTTACATATAGGAATATAGGAACGGAGGGAGTAATATAAAAAATATTTTAATATGAAATAACCTTCAGCCACACATCTTATTGGTTCCACGGTAGCTGGCCTAGAAAAGCAAGTGCCAGCAGGGAGCACAATGATCGTAGATTTCCATGGGTAGTAACAAAAAGGAAAGGGAAAGTTGTGTCAGCCGGCACCAACGCAAAGAACAAGGCTGTTCACCCGAATCTACCCACTGTGATGCGAGCCATCATCCGGTAATTGGAAGGGTGACTGGATTACCATGCGTGGGGTGAAACATAATCTAAGGTTGGCCGCTGCACACTCCTCCTGTAACCCCCTTGTTTTATCCGCTCAAAGAGCATCCAAAAAGCTAGTTGCTGCCGCCCCAGAAGAAAAGGGACTCGGACGCCCACCTTCTTTGCTTGGCCGCCCGCGCTGGGGGGGCCATATCACGCTATCAGGGCGCTGTCTTCGCTTTGTAAACACTGTAACAGTAATTAACAAGGGTTTAATTACAGCGCACAGGTCAACTGCTCCCCGGAGGCTTACCTGTCATGATGTCATGTTTCGTTGCCTTTAACCTTGCTTTGCTCTGCACGTCCTTGTGTTGCCCAGGAGCTCAACATGGACGCGCATCTCGTACTAATTGTTTAATCCTTTTGATCTGTCCAGGTCAAAAAAGTAATCTGCGTGGCGCAAGGTCATAGCATAGGATGCACAGAGCTGTAGTACTTGATAAATATATTTCTGAAGCAAAGTGCGATTAGTAGTAGATTTTTTTATGCACAAGCCTAAACTGCCACCTTCAGATTCTTCAGACATTTCCCATGCATTTCGGGATAAGATTCAGGACCACCACCACACCACTCAAGCTGCCAGTAGAAGCTCTTGTTTCTAATCACCAAGAGCTGGTTACACATAGGAAATCTGGACAAAAATGATGGGAAAAAAAAGTGGGAGCAACGACTCTGCTAGCCCTATGTACATGACTACGGCACAAGTGTTTGGGTCACTTGAGAGAGAGTGAGATCAATGGATCACGAGCACATCCTGGGGAGCGACCTCGCCGTGCAGGTGCTGCCGGCCCTCCGGTGCCTGCCGCCGGCGGCCTTCATCTTGGTCATCTGCGCCTTCATCCGGCCGCACACCTTCTCCAGCTCCATGACGCGCCAGTGCATCCCGTCCAGGAGCGACCTCAGGTTCTGGTTCTCCAGGGTCAGGTCCAGCCGCCCCGCGTACAAGATCACCTGCCCGTCGCCGTCGTCCGCGCCGCAGCTGTCGCGGCGGCGGTGCTTCCCGGTGGGCGCCGGCGCAGGGGGCGTGGACGCCACCGGCTTCAGCTCGCCGGAGACCAGGCTCTTGAGCACCGTGTGCTGCGACGCCAGCGCCTGCACCGCCGCGCGCGTCGGGAACCCCGCGTTCCGCGCAAGGTGCTTGCAGCACTCCGGCGAGAGCTTCTCGTACACGAGCCCCCTGCATATCTTCATCTTCTCGTCGTCCGTCAGGCGCGCGTGAACCTGTGAAATCGAACAGGCTAAATTAACCACGGAATCATCAAGCTCTAACATTAAAATTAGCCACAGTTAGACCAGCAATTCGACACACAATTAAGGAGAGTAGCATTATTCGGTTGTTCCAGACAAACCAATTGGTGCAGAGAACATTCAGAACGCCGAGTCCTGAATTCCATGGCTACAGCGCACGCATTGGATTCAGAAGCGGTACTCTGACATGCCCGCAATAAATGCGAGGCCATGGTTTTCTTTTCCACGAGAAAGTATAAATGCGAAATGCTGACGAAACCGGCAGCGTGTCGGGAGGGAAACGAACCTGGAAGTAGACGTCGATGGCGCGGTAGAGCGCGTCGTGCGAGTCCCTGGCGGCGGCGGGCAGCGCGGTGGCGAGCTGCACGAACCTGGCGGGCCCCAGCGACGGGTCGGGGCCCACCTCGGCGAGGTAGAGGTCCACGAGCCGGCCCACCTTCTTCATCCTCGCGGGCGCCGGCGGCCCGTCGTCGTCGTCGTCGCCGCTGCGGAGGAAGGCCTCGACGAACCGGAGCACGAGGCCGACGTCGTAGAGGCCGGTGCCCGAGCCGGAGGGCGGCGCCGGGACGAGCAGGTTGTCCAGCGTGGCGTGGTCGAGCTTCCGCCCGATCAGGGCGACCAGCCGGTCGTGGGAGGCGGCGGAGATGTGCAGCGGCGCGGCGATGCGGAGCATGCCGAAGAGGCCCTTGCAGGAGACGGCGGCACGGTCGAGGCCGGCCATGGCGTCGACCACCGCCTCGATCATGGCCGTCTTGTCGTCGCTGCTGGCGCCGGCGACGCGGCACTTGAGGTAGTAGAAGAGGAACCGCGCGACGACGCGGTGGTCGGCGTGCCTCGCCGCGAGCGCCGTGGCGACGCGGGGCAGCGCGGCGGGGCCCAGGGCGGTGACCAGGTCGTCGAACCACCAGGTGCGGGAGGACGAGGAGCCGCGCAGGCTGAGGCAGCTGCTCTTGGTGTCGCACGAGAAGCGGAACGCCGCGCTCTCCGGCGACGAGCTGGTCGGCGTGGCGTCGCCCCCGGCCCCGGCGGCGCCGGCCAGGGGAAGCGCGTGGCAGGCGAGCGCGGCCACGGCGCGGTCGAAGGCGCCCGTGGCGTCGGAGAGCGGGAGCAGGCGCTGGCACTGGCGCACGGCGTCCACGACGGCGTGCCACGGCCAGTGCGGCATCTCGTCGAGCGCCTTGTCCGCCATGGCCACCAGGCTGGGCGCCGCCATGTCCAGGAACGCCGCGGCGCAGCGCAGCGCGCACGCGTTGGCCGCGGTCACCGCCGCCGCGAGGTCGCCGCCGCCGGCGTAGCAGAAGCGCGCGACGAGCTCGAACGCCTCCGCGCCGCCGGGGAACCCGTGCAGCACCACTCTTGGACGCCGCCTCGCCGACGCCGACGGCGGAATCTTCCTGATCCTACCGCAGAAGCGGGCCAGCACGTCCTGCGAAAACGAACGAAGAATTCAGAACCGAGAGGCCATCATCACAGTATTAAAAGAAGCGCACATCCATCTTTCCAACCCACTCGCAGTTGGAGGAGCCGAAACAGAGACGCCGACACCCGCAACGGGAGAAAGAAAAGACCAATCCACAAAGACAGGCTTTGGAATGAATGCGTGGGGGAAGAAGGAGAGTTAAGCTCGCCACCAAACGGGGTTGCCTGTTAAAGCGCGGAGAAGATGGGGTGTAGCTATTGGGGTCATCAAAGCCGGGTGGGGAGGAGCCGCGAAGGAATGAGGCGGACGGAGCAGCAGGTGCGCGAGATGCGCGGTACAGTTGCGCCATTTAAGAGGAGGGTGGCTCCTCATTGATGGCGATGGCGAAACGGACGCTGCGCCACTGTGCAGCCGCGCGTAAATGGAAGATGGCGACGTGCTCTCTCTCTCGCCCTCCTCTGAACTTACCACTGCAGCGGACAGCGCAGGAGGGGGAGGATTCACCCGAATCGCACGCAGACACACGCGTGGAAACAGAGCCGCAGGCGAGAGAAGAGCGAGTGGAATTGAGGTGGTTCCACCCGCGCGCGACAAGCCGCCTTGAGCAAAGGAAGGAAGGTTACAGCGGGAAGAGGGCGCGAGGCGACAGACAAGGCAACGATTTTAGGCGAATCGACCCCCACAGGGGAAGCCACCGGGAGCTATCCGTCGGAATCCGGCATGGAACCACCGGGGCGCGACAAGGCCGCACATGGATCAAGGGGCGAACCCGTCGGGGAGGCTGGCCGAATTGGGGAAGGAGGCCGCGAGGGCCGCGCCAAAGCTTCGGGGACTACCTGCCTACCTGGGACGAGAGGTCTTCCGGCAGAGGATGGATGGAACGAACGCTAGAACCAAAACAGGGTCGAGTACACCGGGATGCGGCGAAAACTTCGCTCATCCCCGCGAGTTTGGACGTTTTGCGCGCAGTGGAAACCGGCTCGCTGCTAGACAACAGAGACGCGCTAGGTTGTGGGTAGGAAGATGCCAACCCCAACCTGGGAAACAAATAGAGGGCGGCAGAGACAAAATTGTAAATCACCCTCGGCTGTTAAGCACCAGCAAACCAGAGAGCAACGGGCCATGGCGAACGCAACGCAAGAACAGCAAGGAGGGAGGGCGCGTTCTCACCTTGTCGACGAGGAAGAGCTCCTCGCCGTTCACGTCCACCTCCAGAAGAGGAACAGGGCTCATCTTTCCGGCGAAAGAGAAAGAGCCTCGTCTTCCGCCTTCACGATCCCACACACGATTACTACTACTTTATTAAAGCCGCGACATGGCGGGGAGGGGAAAAAGGCGGTGATGATGACGGGGACGGATGGAAGCAGAGGCACCGCGCAGAAAGCCCAAGCCGCCAAATGGCTACGCGCCCAAGCCGCTACTGCTGCTGCTGCTGCTCTGAGTGGTCAATGGCGCCGGGGAGCAGGGGAAAGGGACGAGCTCGAAGTTGGTGGATCCTGGTGAGCTGCCTGCCCCCTCCTCCTCCTGCAACTGCAAGTGGAGCGTGCAGGGCAGAGGACGGAGGTTTGGGGAATATGTAAGGCTGCCTCGTGATTTTATCTCTCCCCTTTTCCTCGCACATCATGTAATGTGCTCTTGTACTAGTGTAGCAACTGCATCGGTCCTTTTCTGGAGCAAAGATATGGGCAACAAAAAGATGGTGCTATAGCCGAGTGGGTTGGTGTAGACGAGTACGCCTTGTCTGCGTCGACTAAGGGCCTGTTCGTTTCTAGCTATATAAATTTTAGAGAGGTCAAATCAAAGAGAATTTTATCATTTTCGAAGATCTTAAATAAAGTCTAATCTCGAAACTAATTGCAGACTCCTATCTAATTCACGAGACGAATCCAACGAAGGTAATTATGGTATTATTAGAAGATGTTTATCTGTAGCATCACCTGTAGCTAAACATAGATTAATTAGGATCATTAGATTCGTTTCGCAAATTAGAGGGAGTCGCGACATAGGTTTTGTTATTAAATTAATAAAAGATCTTATTAAATAGTAAGATTATCTTTGATGTGACAATGATATAAATTTTAGAGGGTGGAAACGAACGGGCCTAAGATTGTGCAAGCAAAGAGCATCTGAGTTTGTCATTTCCATGTGACACTGAGATATCGTTTCTCTCTTTTTTTACCACCTACTAATAGCGGAAATAAAAGGACACGAACGCATCGAATCCTCTGCTTATGGTGAGGTTCTCTCCTCTAGCTTCGTTTGGTATATGCTCCAGATATTAAAATCATGGTAGAAATAACAGCTTTGCGATAACTGTACGGCTTACCATGTGACTCTCCTCTTCCGGTTCCGGTGTCGGAAAAAAAAGTCCACAAGATGGGTCGCTCGTGCCCACTAACCCAGGGTTTGTAATTGTAAAATACAGTTCCACCCCTGATGAGCAAAGCGGCAGTTTGGGGGCTGCTTGCATGTACAGTAGTACTACCGAGGAAGGACTGGTCCACGGGGCGCGTTCCGCCCTTTTTGCTGCTCGGTGGTATTCGTCGTCCTGCCGATTCGCCCGGCGTAGAAAGATATGATGCCCGCTCTCAAAATCAGAAAAAGGATATGTGTGGTCTTCTTTTCTGCTAGTACCACTGCAAACCTTTTTTTTTCTTTTCAAATTCAAAGGAGAACAGTAGCGGTGGTCCGGAACACGGTCGTGGTTTCACAGAGCAGAGATCCACCTGGCGTGGTGGCCGACGGCGACCGGTCCACCTCCGTCGCTTTGAGATTCTCGCAGGCTTTCTGTTCCGGTGACGCGAACACCGGCACAGTGAGATCCAACCCAACCGCCCGTGGATGTATGTACGCATCGGAATGCGCGCCGCCGGCTGTGAGTGAGATCCTCGGTGGTTAATTAAACTAACCTGCCTAAACCCTGCTCGCGATGGAGGATGTCGTCCATGTGGCCGTGCCCATCACCTGGAGACGTGCAGCCGCCCGCAGCGCCGGCTCTGCTGTTCCGATCCGATCCGGCTCAAACTCCGTTGCGGCAGAGGACATCATGCTCCGACCCAGCCGGTGGAGCAGAACGGAACCGCATTGAATGCTCGGAGCAGAGGGGGTGGTTCACGTGACCTCGCCGGCCGCCGCACCTGCTACACTGGGGTTGGAGCTGTAGCGCGTGCAGGGATTGGCTTGCCGCCACCGTGCGCGCGTGGCCAGCAAGGACGACGTGCTCCATCGAACGTGGACGTTCGTGGCCGTGTCAGGTCAGAGACAAACTGGGCAGAGTCAGAGTATATCCGCAACAGAACGCAATTCTGCTGGAAACGGTGCTGGATCTGTCGCTAATGTGTTTCCTTACTCGGTTCCTGTAATTTGTGGCAAACGTAACGCATGCTGAAAGAGGCTCTTGGCTTGGAAACACACGGACCCAGCAACATCAGGACTCCATGATTGCCGACGGGTTATTATGCCAACACCAAGCTTTTGTTTAAAAAAAGGACCCCACATGTGTTACTCCTTTATATAATGCGTGATCCAACGCGTGCGTATCCATACGGTCCAGAATTCAGATCGACGATCTCGGCCGGAATTTCCAGCTAAGTTACCATGTAGAATATGTGCATGCGTTCTCATGTCTGATGGATCACTGACCTGTTGACAACGACCAAAAGTTTAGTGCGCTCGTGTAGGTGCACGCTCTTGAAACTTGGACGGCGATTCGTACGTACGGGCACGGCAGAGCGTGCCGCGTTTGTTTAAGGGTTTGAGCAATCGTTGTTGGAAAAACATGCATCAGGGAGTGTGTCAGCTAGGATCAAACAATATAATGCAGGAAGATGCCCGTCACCTAGCCGCGACAAACCGGGTTCCCATCGATTCTTGTACGTGCACGCACACAGCAGCTGGTCTCAGGGCGTGGAGAGCATGGGCACTCGACCAAAAAAGGCTGCCGGTCTCGTCTCGTCTCAGCAAAACACAACATCTTATTCCACCATGGCCAGTCACGCGCGCGAACTAGCAGACCGACCGTTCCAGCCTCTTAGTGGTGCACGCAGCGATGCGAGCTGCCTCTGCAGAACGACGACTTCTTTTTCGTGCCGAGCATGGCCGCGATCGAATATGGGTGGCCCTTC
Source organism: Chloris gayana (assembly GCA_031894775.1). Classification (NCBI taxonomy): domain Eukaryota; kingdom Viridiplantae; phylum Streptophyta; class Magnoliopsida; order Poales; family Poaceae; genus Chloris; species Chloris gayana. The sequence continues at coordinate 171,853 of JAUNZO010001558.1, read as the reverse complement.
TGTTTGTCGACACTCGACTGGACTACTCTAGCTGCCGGAACAATTTGGTTCTTTCTTTTTTTAAAAAAAAAATCTGTTTCTGAAATTTCACACAAATTCGTTAAAGTTATATACTCATTCTACAAATGATATAAAGGTTTAGATCAATACAAATATACCGCAATAACTTCAAAACTTCACACAAATCTTTATTTCAATTAGAGTAAAACTACTATAGATAAGTATTCATTCATATGTTCAACTATTTAAGCATAAGAATATTCAGTTATTTTGGTTATTATGGTTTTTTAATATGAAAAGGCTACATAATTGTGGTTAACCTAACAAGCTATATTTGAAAACCGAAATATTTTCAGTTAACTAGGTATCATAAAACTATCATCTACTCTATATCGATCGGTTCAAATTTCCATCTTTGGTTTATAGATTTTTGGCCCACCCCTAGTCAAGAACCATCATTGTACTGGGAATGAAAAGGGATCGGATATGGACGGATATAGCTCATCCCATGTCATGTCCTGTAAATTTTCTCTCGGATCCGAGTCGGAGCGGATAATGCCGGATAACTATTATCCCATATTCTTGTTTCGGAGTCGGAGTCGGATACATTTAAGACATCCGTAAGGATAAAATTTACAACCTACAAGTGTAGTTAAAGTGAAACTAGAGATATTCATCACTCATATATAGGGAAAACAATAATTTTATTGACTATTTACATTAAATATAGATATTTATGATCATATTTTTTCATTTATAATTATGTAAATTTAAATAAATTATAACAATTTTAGATTTTGGAGGGATACTACTCATCCCATATCTTATCTCGCTTGTTTTTCTTGGACTCGGATTCGGATACGGATGATGTCGGATGCCTATTGATGCATCCTAGATTTTCCATATTTACTTTTTCGATCTTCGGATCTCGAACGGACGGATATTTTCATGTCCCGTTTTCACCCCTAATTGTACCGCACGCACAACTAATTGGCTGCCCGATAGTTTTTTCATTTTTTTAGTTTTCCCCTTTTGCCTTTCGCTACCTCTTCACAAGTGCGGTGTTGTGGGAAATTCCATTCAACGCAAATTATTCATATTATTAGGAGATTATTTTCATAAAAGATAGATGTAATATGTATTCGTGTGTCATCATTATGAAATGCTTTTACATGAAGATACAAATTTTTTTAGCCGATTTGTAAGCAGATATGTGTATACATGACAAGTGTACATCCAAATATGCTTCATTCTTTTGTGAAAGAATTGAGCATTGATGTAAAGTACCCTTCAATCGAGGGAGGCCGTCCGTCCGCCCATGGCTCCACAGAGCCTGCGTCATTACAATGTGATCAAATCCTGCACGGAACTCTGAAATGAATTTCAGACACAAACATGGAGTGTGCAGCATGCATTCAATTCTCAAGCACCTATGTTGCCATCGACCGAAGAGACTGTGAGCCGCTTTGACCACACTAGTTTAGCTCCTCTCGGGCCTAATAAGATCCTAAGGAAATGATCCCTTCGATGGTACTCGATCGATGACTTGTTATTAACTGATTTGCGTACGTTGCGAACCCAAGAAAAAATAATGTATCATCCATCGTCAGTCGTGGAGTGAGGCATGCACGCAAACAAGTTCATTGGTTGTTGGTTTGAAAACTTATTAATAAGGTAGATAAGGATCGGAGAAGTTATTACTCTGATTACGTTCATTCCTTAGGGCACACTCATGTATTTGTTAGATGCATTTAACGCCCGTGATACTAATTAATTAAAACCAGTTAAATTAAAGAACGTGATAGAAGCCGGCCTACACTTGCATGACCACACTGACGTAGTATTGGATTCCATTGTCCGAAAAAAAGATGTATTGGATTCTCCTGTTTTCGATATTGAAAAAGCATCAGCGGCAATCATGTAGTAACAAGACTGTATTAAATTAGTCTACTACTGTGGTACAGTAGTACTAAGAAGTTTAGAAGATGCACGTACCATCTCAGTAATTTACACGATAATCTGCATCATATCTGCATGTAGTAGTAAGAGGAATCAGAGCAAGAAATAAAACAAGGAAATGCTGCGAGTAAGTAGCTAGTATACATGTGGAGCCAGTGAGTATGGAAGGTTCGCATTTTGAAATGCAGGTTGAAACTCCCAAGGAATCAGACCAAAAACAACCACTAGTAGCTCCACACAATTATCCTACAGCTCGCTCAAGGAGCATCCTATTCCTCAAAAAAAAAAAAAAAAAAAGGAGGAGCATCCTAGGGGTAGGGACAGGTTGAAGGACCCAAGAAGAGACCAATATTGCGTGGGAAGGCAGCAAATTTAGTTTATGCTGTCCAACAAAATATTGCATTTCTTGCCTGGGGTTCTGAATCAGGAGCAGAAAGGCGCGAGCAAGCAGCATGGGCACACACGCATTGGTCCAGTTCATTGAAGAAGGAAGAAACGGTAGTGGCTTTGAGACGCTCGCCACAAACTTGCAGATGACGTAAACGGTGGCCCGTCCGTGCCATGCCATTCGCGCTCCAAAGCGCTGTCAACGGGGGATCATTATATTCACGGTTAAACAAGTCCTCACCAAACGGGTAAATTAATCTAGGAGCAATCCTGTCCGTGATGTGTCCGGTTTGTTGTGGCGTCCATGTGTCTCAACATAAGCAAACACGTTTGTCTGTACCGGTTGCGCTCAAGGTCAAACGGCACAGTAACAGCAGCATGCGCAGACCGGATAAAAAATCCTTGAAATCACCTCGATTAGTATACCGCTTGCTCCTTGCTTGTGTTATGGGCAAGACGATTAAGAGCGAGGGAATCTTTGGATTAGCACGGCTGTCAGTCACGGGGCCTGATGACGCCTCGATCGGGCGGTAAAAGAATATGGGTTATCTTTGGAATGTTCAGGTTGACCAACTGCATCAACAGAAAAAGGCCCGTTATCTCAAGAGGAGATAAAAACCCCTTTTCGCTTTGAATGATGATGGGTCGTCGTCCTTTTTAACCATTCTGTCACCTTTTACCACTGTTCACGTAAGCGGAAACGACGAAGTACGTTAGATAGCTGCGCCAGTAGGCAATTTGTTTTCTTTTTAATTGACTATTTTCTCTAATAAATTTACTATCATCAATAACGTAATTTGTGAGGTTTCAACATGTATAGATGATGTTTATAGATTATTTTTCAACCTATCTATCACAATACATAACTTATCATATTAAAAATAATTTACTTTTTAGACATCACTCAAAGTTATAAAGTTATGTCTTGAACAAAAGAATATGTTTTGGAATAGAGCGAGTAGTTTCCGATAGGAAGAAGTCCTATAGACCACCCTCAACTCTTGTCAAAGTTCGGATTTCCTCTCTTTTACGAAACCAGGTATTCGTACCTCTCAACTCTTCAAACCGTATGTTTTTCCTCCTTGAACAGTGTTGACAGGCAATTGTCCACATGTTAGTGGGTCCCACCTGCCACACTCCATGTCATCCTTTTTGGGCTTGTTCGCCTGGCTTTGAAGCCAACTTATACTGCAGGTGAAGATGGAGAAACAACCAGTATAAACCGGCCTATGTGCCAACCGAATAGGGCATTTGTTCCATCTCCTTTCCCCTCTCTTCCATCCGGATCAAAGTGATCGAGGAGCAGGTCCGCCGTCGTCGACGAGCCCGAGTCCCTTCTCCACCGACCTCACCACGCTGTTGAACCTCCTCCCCGTGGTCGAGCTCGAACTCACTCATGATGGTGGACCTGCTCCTTGATGACTTTGATTCATACGAAGGAGACAGAGGAAAAGGGAATTCCAAGGAAAGGAGATGGAAAAAACAAAGGGATGACATGGCGTGTGATAGGTGGGACGACTACCACATGTACAAAACCGCCTGTAAATACTGTCCGGAGAGGAAAAACATCCGGTTTGAAGAGTTGAGGGGGACGAATATCTGGTTTCATAAAAGAGGAAGAAAATCCGAACTTTAGCGAAAGTTGAGGGATGTGGATATGATTTCTTCCTGCTTTCGTATAATATTTCTACTTTTTGTAACCAAAATTTACGTTAGTAGTTTCCCTTTCTCTTACATTCATTTGGTTGATTGTACTGAAAGTTTGGGACAACTTATTTCGTATAGGAAAATAAATATTGTTCACGTTGAGTGATCAGTGACGTGTTGGGCTTAATGGTCCTTTACAGATTACGGATATGGGCTAAAACTGCTCTAGCTTACAAAAAGGAATAAAATCCGATTATCTTACATGGGCTAGACAATGGGCCAATCTAGCCTAGCCCAGCCTCCGCTTGAGAAGAAAAGAGACAATTACCAGCCCAGGAAGCGTCGTCGACTCCAACTCCAACTCCCCGGCGTCCCCCAAAATCAGGCAACCAAAATCCTCGCTCAGGTCTGGCGCTTGGGATCGATCCACATGGCATCGAACGATGAGCTTGTCTCCGGCGGCGGCGAGGACCGCCTCAGCGCCCTCCCTGAGGGCATCCTCGAGCACGTCCTCTCCTTCCTCCCGACGGCGGACGCCGTGCGCGCGTCCGTGCTCTCCAGGCGCTGGCGCGACGCCTGGACCCACGCTCCCGCCCTCAACCTCTCCGACGACCCGCCGCACCAGACCGGCCACCGGTTCCTCGCCTTCGCCGACGCGGCGATCTCGCGGTACGGCACCCCCGACGACATCCCCGCGCTCAACGTGACCATCGGTTCCATGTCCAATCTCGTGCGGCCCACCGCCGCATGGCTTCGCGACGCCATGGAGCGCGTCGACGGATCGATCTCCGTCTCCGTGACGGCGTCCAAGGCCTTGGACCCGCTGTCTCTCCCGTGTTCCCTCAGAGCCAAGTCGATCAGCCTGACATTGAGCGGCGACACGAGCAACTACGGCCGGCTCGTCCCCCGGACCCCGCCACGTCGGCGGCGTTCGGCGGGTTGGTGGAGCTGAGCCTCTCGAGGCTGGGTCTGCAAGAGAGCCCGCGCCCGCTCGGCGAGTTCCTGTCGTCGTGCTGCCCCGGGCTGAGGAAGCTGCGCCTCTGCCAGGTGAGCGGCGGGGCGGGGCGGGCCGGCCCGTTCCACTGGCCTCTGGTGCTCCACTTGCAACAGCTCGAGGAGCTTCACCTCCAGCACGTCGAGAAATGTTGCAAGCTGCAGGTGGTGTCCCCTAGAATTTTTATTTTAAAATAATCATTATTAATATAAAATTTTAAAAACAAACCACCTCAAACTAAATTTTCAAGATCTGAGACGTTTTTATTACGCCATATTGTATGGCGTGATTCCTGAATAAATCACGCCATATGAAATGGCGTGATTGTGTCCACGTCGGCGTCGATCGCCACATCGAAACGGGACGTAGACCGAGATTGACCGGAATCACGCCATACAGAATGGCGTGATTGAGCTATCAATCACGCCAAAACATCCGGCGTGGTAGGGACTTATGTAATTTTCACACGAGCGGACGGAATCGGGTATAACTAAATCACGCCATATTGCTGGCGTGATTGAGAAGGAATCACGCCAAGTCATATGACGTGATTCACTCTCCTCTCTTTTAAATGTCACTTTCGGGTGACATCATCAGTTGTATTTTTTTAAAAAAGCTATAGACACTGCATACGATGTCCGATATGAATTTCGTTTTCACCATTGTGTTCTATGCGACGAGACGAACAAAACTAGATCCCACTTGCATATGTTTCAAAATCAAAAATTTATATCTTAAATTTCAATATATGTTTAGTAGTAATTTAGGGTAAAAAAATATTCGAAACATATGCAAGTGAGATCTAGTTTTGTTCGTCTTGTCGCGTAGAACACAATGATGAAAACGAATTCAAATCGGACATCATATGTAGTGTCTACAACTTTTTAAAAAAATATGACTCGATGATGTCAGTGACATCACTGAAAGCGACACTTAAGAGAGAGAAAGTGAATCACGCCATATGACTTGGCGTGATTCACTTTCAATCACGCCAAGTAATATGGCGTGATTCGGTTATGCTTCGGTTCCGTCCGCGTCGTACTGAAAATTACTTAAGTCCCTATCACGCCGGATAGTTTGGCGTGATTGATAGCTCAATCACGCCATACAGATTGGCGTGATTCGAGTCAACCTCGATCTACGCCTGCTTTGATGTGGCGGTCGACGCTGACGATGGACACAATCACGCCATTTCATGTGGCGTGATTTATTCGAGAATCACGCCATACAATATGGTGTGACAAAAACGTCTAGATCTTAAAAATTTAGTTTGAGGTGGTTTGTTTTTAAAATTTTAGATTAATAATGATTATTTTAAAATAAAAATTCTGTCCCCTAATCTAAGGATTCTGGTCGTGCTGTCCTGCTTTGAATCGTGGGGCACGGAGAACGTCATTCAGATCACGGCGCCGAGACTTGAAGCTATCACCTGGTCTGATTGCTACCCCTTATGGAAGAATCTGAGTTTCATGATAGACAGTGATTGCGTGCGGCGGCTGGCTGGTTTCCGCTTCTACTTTCCTGGGAAAAGGTCCCATAACTGGGCTGTGAAGTTATTGGAGATATGCTCGGCGCCGACCAGCTCAGGGCTTCCTTTGACATCACAAACTACACCACTAGTGATACCTCAATACCAGAGGTATATCGAATTTTATTCCTCTTCTTTCATAAATAATATATTGAGCTATCTCTCAGAGACATACTCCCTCTCTGTTTCAGACAAAAAAAAACATTGTCCTAAGTTATATTTTGTTATCTTAGATACTCATTGTTTAAAAATTTGCAATGTTTGATCGCATAGAAATGATACAATGGTAAAGTCATTTCTCATACTCCTCTATTCTAGATTTGTTGACGTTTCAGACAAAGAAAATGAATTAAAAGTGAACTAGCGATCCCTGTCTGAACGTCAATATTTAAAAAATGGAGTAGTAGTTAATTTAAGGCATACATGTTTAAAAGTAGAAATATTTGACTAAGGATAAATCTAGAACCACCTGAAACTGGAGAGTAGTGCATAGACATAGATATCTTTCTAATGTTAATTTTTCTTCATGTGCAGAAGATGGACTATGTACCACAGCTTCCGAATATCAGGGTTCTCTTTGTACATATGGTTGCAAATCTGCGGTTTTTACATGCTCCTTTATTTCCGAGCATTTTCTCATTCCTCAGGCGATGTCCCAACCTTACACGGCTTCACATCGACCTGTCGATACTGCACCAGTTCTTAGAGACAGACCCAAGTGCCCTTATGGTTCCGGTAAGCACCTGGATCTGCACACAATGCAATAATACTTCAAAAGCTACTTGCAGTGGCAAGGCACACCCCATAAAATAAAATTGAAAATTCCAATTATAATGCTACTTGACTTACATCAATAACTCCTCATTTGTGTTGACCATGTAATGTGCCAATTTCCGGAAGTGATAGTTCTATTTAAAATGTTATAGGAAACATATAAATCCGCCATGTCTTGTTCTTTCTAATGCTTCTAAAGTTCGCCTTATCAAAAAGTTCTCCTTCTAATTACTTTTGTAAATTAGGATAATATATAGGTAGGACACGTATAAGAATGAAAATGCATTACATATCTTTGGAGTAATATTCGTTTTGTTTCCTGAATGTAACTCTTGTCATGCATCCCCTCCCTAGGGTTACGCTGAAACTCAAGGGGCAAAGCTGTGCAAAAGCTTTGCCTGCGATACGTACCAAGTGCACACAGATCAACTACAACTAACCTTGCTTCGAGAGATAAGACTCAGCGGTTTCATGGGGACCGACCGTGAAATGGAGCTTGCCTATCTTCTCTTCCGGGTGGGAGCCGCACAGCCAGCACTGGAAAGGATATGCATTTCATTGTTTCCTCAAGTAATAAGCACATATATGGATGGCGACCATCTCCGCGCAGTTACGCGGCCAGAATTCAAGTGGATGTCTGCACCATTGACTCAACTTCTGAGGCATATGACTGGCATCGGTGAAAAGGTGAAGGCACAATTCCATCTTGCAGGAGGGTGTTGGGTCATCAATCCTTTGAAAGAGCTCACGTGGGCACGAATGTGATTGGATTGCTTGCTTTGAGACTAATTGATGATAGGTTTGAACTATCGACTGCTAAGCTTCCTTGTAATTTTACATAAGTAACCTAAGATGATGGTGATATCTGGTATGGAATCACCTTAGTCGGTCATTGTGTTTTCTTTATATGGAACGTGGTTGTGCTGCTAAGTACAATAGTACTATTTATGGTTAGGTTCAAGATTGGTGATGGTAGTACATGGAAACATTTAATCACTAAGGTATAAGCAATAAAATATTGTAGGATATCTAATTATGTAGGACCCCAATTAGTTTGTAGTAGTATGCAGTGCTTGAGTTAGTTGGGTGTTATTTGGGTTATTCTTGTAAGGAGAAAGTCCAAATTACTCCTATCAAGTCTGGATAATTCCCTAAACTATTGTTTGGTTCAGTTTAACCTTAAAATAAAGCAATTTGGTTCAATTTACCCCCAACATAATTTATCTTTTTTGTTTCTTCACACATAAGTGAAGTCTTAAGGTAAAATTTTATAGGGTGCTAGAACACTTTGTAACACATGTTTTAAAAATACACCATGAATGTTTTTATCATTTTGATAGATAATAAAATTTATTATAGTATATTGATATGGTAATACAAGAGTGTATGAAAAATAATGACAAAAATTCAAATATATAATTTTGGACATGCAATGTGATACCAACTACCACCCCCATGAAATTTTAACGTAATATTCCACTAGTGCATGGAGAAACAAAAAAGATAAGTTCAATTAAGGGGTGAATTAAACTAAATAAACTATTTTAGGTGGGTACACTGAACAAAACAATAGTTTAGGGGTTATCCAAACTTTTTCTATACTTGAGGGGAGTAATTTGTACTTTCTCCTTCTTGTAACATGTGTTTGCATGGTATAGTAAGTTGGTAAGGCGAATGTAACTGATAACTGACGGTCATGTTAGAGGTTATCTGTTAGGCTAAAATACGGTAGTGTGATCAAATCTTTCAATAAATGAATGAGTGGCCGTCTTTGATACCTTTGGCTGTGCTATATTTTTATTGTGACTATTTTTTTGCCTCAAGAATATATGTATCACCGATACAGATAGGTTCCACAAATACATTCTGTGCACTCATAAAAAAGGGATAATCCATTTGCTTTCAAATTGATGTTGCTAGGTGGACAAATCTAGTTTAAATAAAAAATAACAAAGATTGTTATCCTATAATGACAATAATTTTTAAATGGAAGAAATTCGCCAAAAAAATTAAATTGAAGTATAATATACACCATGTATCATAAAAAGACAGAATTCTCATCTCTGATGTTGAACATCAACAGACGGCTTTGGAAACCTTTGGAAACCCCATCTATTCTGATAAACAGTCCCTGACGTTCTCACATCACTAGCAAGGTTCTGTGATATCCTAAACCTAGTAGAAATTGGAAATCCACCATTACCATACTCGTGAGAGTATGACTCACCCATCGCAAGTATTTAAATCTAGGTACTAACGCGTGCATGAAAGTGATAGAACAGTATTCCAGCGATCAAGGATTGCATGCCAGATTTATAATCATTGAAATCAGAAGTCGTATGATAACAGTAGCAGTTGCTTTAATTTATGGATGAGAACACTGGAGAGGTTTAGCCATTGACAATATAGACAGCACATCAAACAATCCATGGAGTGCAGATGTGGAACATATGGAGTGAATTTGATTTTTATGGACTAACAGTAGAAAACAATAGTCAACCAAGAAAATATTGCTATTGCAAATCATATAAAAACTTGATTAGTTCATAAAAGCAACAAGCTTTACTGACGCTATTAAGAGTTCTTGTCTCATCTGTGTTAATACAGTTCCCCACACAGAAGCTACCGGTGCAATATTATGATGAAGTAGCTTGTCAGGATCTGAATTCTACATTTATTCTTTTTACAAAGAGTCGACACATTAAGGATAAATCAAGAATTCCCATTTCAATGGCTCTGGTGTCTATCTAAGATGAGCAGCACCGTGAGGTGAAACTAGTGGAATTTGTGGCTGATACTTCAATAGATTCTCCCTCTCTGATATTACCAGACCCTGATCCAGACCCTAATGTTAGGGACTTCTTGCTGATGATCCGGTATATCTCGGCAAGAACTGTCTGAAAAGCCTTCTCAACATTTGTTGCATCAAGGGCAGAGGTTTCAATAAAGAACAAGCCTTCACTCTCTGCAAAACTTGCTGCATCCTCAACAGCAACGGAACGGAGATGTCTAAGATCGATCTTATTGCCAATAAGCATGACAACAATGTTGGAGTCAGCATGATCCCGGAGCTCCTTCAGCCACCGCTTCACATTCTCAAATGTCATTACCTTGGTGACATCATAGACTAGCAATGCCCCTACAGCTCCACGGTAGTATGCACTTGTAATTGCTCGGTACCTTTCCTGACCAGCAGTGTCCCATATTTGAGCCTTTATAGTCTTACCCTCCACCTGCATCACAGAAATCACACCTTGTAACTCTTTCATACGAGTGGAAAAAAGATTTTGCCTTAACAAAAGGAAAGGCTTATTATGTTAATATAAAGAAATACAGCCCACATGGAACAGGCTGCAGAATAAATTCATTCAGTACTACCATGACAGGATATTAATCAATTATCCAAAACACAGAATAAAGTTTGTTCAGATCAATTGTTTCTTCCTAAAACATACTGAGCTTCCAGTAGATAATTAAATGTCATATTGATCCCTAGTTTCTTGACACCCATAGCTGTCAAAATAAATTGTAGCAATTCTCAACATAAAACTAACTAAACAGATGAAGAGAGCCCCCAAATGCAGGCTTATTCCAATGGAGTTGGCAAGCTGTTCATCATGGTCATCTACCAAACAGTCATAAACACATTCTCACCAGTATAAATATTTCATTTACAAATATCATTCATTTTCAGCCTTCAATTCAATACTAGGATGGTCTTTAAAAAGCATACATGTTTCAGTCACCCTTCCAAGAAATTGACACATCTCAACAGATCTAAAATTGTCGAGATGATACAGAGGATAATAGAATCAACAAGACAACAAGTTACCTAACAAAGTGCTTAGTTCACAACTCTCTGTTATCCCTTAGTTAAATTATTTATTAGTACAACGGATCAACCCGACAATTGATACATCTATATTTTACATTACCGCACCCGTGTATTCCTGCCTTCAGTTGCTGGCCATGAGATGATTTTAAGGCTTTAGATAATTGTGTGGACCAGTACATGCCAGCCTTCTTTTAATCATAGTAAGAGGTGGGGCCTCCCACCACTACTTGGAGCTCTCAGCTAATGAATCTATTTTTCTTAGTAAGACTTTCAAATTGATTCTGGGAGCACTTAAGAACGACCAACAGCCAAGGGTAGCTCAAAACTTCAAATAACAAAAACTTCCCACAGAAGAATACCATCAAGATCAAAGGACAGTAGGCCCTTCAGGTGCCAGCAGCTCATGGATAGTGGATGGATGCCTATGATCAAGGACGCCAGAATATATGTAATCACACCAAACTTTAATAAACACGGCATTGTCCTGCCCTTCACTTTCATTTGAAGTGTGGCTCGTCATATGAAAAGAACAGAGTAGATGTTCTCATGGAGGCAAGAAGAGGATTCGTCTAGGGAACATATTAATGAAGGTTTCCTGACGAATATATTCCCGATCTTTCAATACAGGCCAGGGAACAGGACAAGCAAATCTTTTCTTCACACATTACTCTAGAAACAATTAAATGTATGAACATGCATAACTAGCGAAAGTTTACTTTACGAAAAGAGCTGCAGCATAGCACCAAACCAAGTAGTGTGACAAACCATCCTTAGGTTGATTTCAGGCTCATGGTCCCCTATGTACCCATCAATTTGAATTATTCTGATTGGAATAATCAGGAGACTATTCTGTACAGGCGCAAGCAGTGATGCAATTTACACAGGTCACCCGTGATTACAAACAATTCAAGCAAATAATCTTGTTTTCCACCAGTCTTACATGCCCATATTGTTGCAGACCAGTTACCGAGCAAATCGAAATGAAAATAAAACCTCAGCACTAACATGCCCCACTACCTTCTGAGACGAAGGAACTAAATTCCCATGGGTGCCGCTCAAATCAAAACATCAAACAAGGAATCTGACCCGCAAACACTACCAGGGCAACAACATCACACCGTTAAAACCCATCCAATTTAAGAACCGGAACAAAAGAGCCATGGAGGCAGGAGAGGGGTAAACGCTGTTGGACCTGGACGGTGCGCGTGGCAAACTCGACGCCGATGGTGGACTTGGAGTCGAGGGCGAAGCTGTTGCGGGTGAAGCGGGAGAGCAGGTTGGACTTGCCCACGCCGGAGTCGCCGATGAGCACCACCTTGAAGAGGTAGTCGTACTCGTCGCCGCCCTGCTCCCACGACGCCGGCCGGCGGGCCATCCTAGCGCCCCCTTCCTCTGGCCGCCCTTACTTGCGCCCGCCGATCGCCGCCGGCTTGTGCGTGACTTCTTGGAGTGCTGAGGCGGCTCTCGCTGTAGCTTTGGAACGCGTGACGGAGAACCAAGGGCCGTTCTTTGTCGTCTTCTCTCTCCGGGGAGGAGACGAGAGGACTTTACGAATCTCTAGCGGTTTCTGGTTTTCGAATTTTTCAAAAACGAGTTTGAAAGACTTCCTGACTCCTGAGTTTCATATGAAAGTGTTCCCTGAAAGGAAAATGCCAGCTCAATGCATACGCACCAGACAACGTCTGAGAAACCTGGAATATATGAGTGATTTTGCTCCTATCGTTTGGTCGAAGTGTTCGGACCACCACACGCCACAAAGGCAAAAGGCAGAATACACAGACGCGTATAAAGAGACCGGACGAGCCAGGTCATAGTCACATCGAACAGATACGGGTGGCGATTAGGAAAATTAATTCCACAGGATTTCAAATCGCCAGCAGAAGCCACGATTCTAGAAAGGTCGTAGATCCCTGCTTTTTGAACAAACAAAACAGAGCACGCAACAGATTAATCTCCATTCCTATGCATCATGGCAAGTTAGGGATTACGGAGCCATATACTGTAGTCAGTGCTCTTGTTAACCAAAAGGAAAAGTAAAAAAGATGCCAACCAAACTACGACGTTGATGTGAGTTACACGCAACATAAACAGTCATTCGCATTAGGACATGGTATGAAAGGTATACTGACCAGGAACATTTGGACAGATCACATCATGAAACAAGATATCACCGTGCTAATGCTGAGATAACGTGGACCATCCACTTACATGGCAAAACACAGATCGCAATGACAGGGACTCGCATCACAGCTTTTAACCAGCATGATAAGCATTTCCCAAATGCTGGGGGTGTTGTCCACTCGAGTTACCACTACACAAGAAACTTCTAAAGAATGCTCCGAAAGAATACGCTATACGTAGATCAGAATGAATGCTGAGAATATAGCGTGACAGTAACCACAACCAGGCAAAAATCAAAGTTCAATTTCCTTGAGATTCACAGAAATTGCCGCTCAAATCTGAATGACCACATAGTGGCCCTATATCTGGGACTTCTTCAATACCTTCAGCAGGCTGAGGTAGAAAACGATAATAAGGATTCCATGAATTCTCAAAAAGAAATAAAAAAATATAGATACAGATTACCTGTAAGAATTCTAGAAGGCGCCATAGCAGGTAATTGATGATCATGACCAGACAAAACAATTTTCCTGCCCAAGCTCCACAACTGAGATATCTACATAAAAAAAGCACCACATTGTTGAATTTGAAGTTTCATGTGGGTGCAAAAATATAGTGAGATTTTCCCACCTTTTAGCTGTTTGAATTTGTATACTCACCGGGGAAGGCGGTCTAGCAAATCTGTGGTAGGGGACTGCATTGCATGATCATATACAGCTTCTGTCCTATCGGCCACATCATCCCAACTATAAAGTTTTTTCATCTATAACACACATTCAAAGATGTTGTATCAGTAAACTAGTTTTTCACTAAACAAGAAATAATGTAAAATGTTCAATGGACAGGGCCAATGCTACAATAATTTTACACAAAGGTGTAGAGGGTTGACACTCACCCGAAGATGCATAGCTTGGGGATCTATGCCAGGTAGCATGTTTATAGCTTTCTTGATCGCTTGTACCATATCTTCTGGAGCTGGTTCAGCAAGTACAACCATGTCATCTGGAAGAACCTGGAAAAGCAAAAAAAATGGTTTGTAGATAACTGCATACATATAATGAGATGAGGTCACATAGAGAGCACACACCTCTGGGACACCTCCAACCCGGGTGCTTACGGTCAATAGTCCACAGCTCGCTGCTTCTAAAATGGCTATGCAGAATGCTTCCGTAAGAGAACTAAAAATAAAAAGGTATGTTTCAGTGTTACTGTGGTTCATCCATGTCACATGTTAGAGATAAAATCAAGATGACAAACGGGAGAACAATATTATCCTTCTTTTGACCCAAAATCAACCTAATATGTTTTCAAAACATCAGAACAGAGTTCCCATAATGTTACTGTTAAGAATTTTTTTTTTGTGTGCGTTCATTGAAGGACCACGTTCACACTTCAATTATCTGATATATGAACATCAAACCTTCATTGAAGGCGGAATGTATCTCAAGCTCAAACTGTCTCAAGATCTATGTCCCAGAACAAAGGGAGAGACATACACAATGCAGAAACTAGAAACAAGATTTTACACTCCATTGAAACTAAACCAAATTTAAAAAACAATGAATATAAATCTACCTGTTCAAAAATATATGACCAGATATCAGAACTGATCGCACTTGAGCATGAGGCACGGCTCCTAACATCTCAACTCTATCCTGAAGGGAGAATTTCTCCCTCATCTCTTCAAGTCGCACACGTTTTGGGCCATCTCCTCCAACAATAAAGCGAACCTGACAAACAATTTGGATTGGCTATTGACATATCAAGTAGGTAATGAGCAAGATTATTAGATGACAAGAGCCAGATTCAAATATTCAGATAAAACAAGCAATATTAGGATTTGAAAGTCTGTAAATCTTTTGACAATCAGTTATCATACAACGGAGTATCAAAATGCAACTCATAAATGTAGTACACATTTAATGGTGTGCAGTAAACGTGTGCATAACTTGATTACTTATTGGTCAAAATTTACACATACAATGTTTCCAGATGCTAATACACCCTATAAAATAAATGGCAGGATTTTGTGGTGCAGGAATTCAAAATACTAGTCACCAAGACAGTCTGATTATATAATGCATAACAAAGGCTCAACCTCACCTTTGGAAATAGACGGCACACTTCAGGAATGACTTCCACAAGAAGGTCTGCACCCTTTCGATATACTAATCTACTTATCACAACAATAACTATTTCATCACAGCTTAAGCGCTGTGGGGAAGGAGTAAACATTGCAGTATCAACTGCATTAGGAACCATGAAAACCTTCTCCGGAGGTATCCCAGATCTTAAGACAGTGTTCTCTTTGCTTGTGTGTGATACACATATTGCCTGATCAATATCTGCAAGAGTAAACTGCAGCACCTTATTCATGTGAATGCTTCCAACATCAGCAAAACCATAAAGTGAGTGATCTGTGAAGACAACTTTGTACCCCATCGTCCTGGCATGCATCAATGCTTCATGGCACAGTGTTGAAAATGCCTGGTGTCCGTGCACAACAGAAATTTTCTCACGTATAAGGATGGTCCTTATAATTGGAAAGGTCAAGAATAATGTAGGCAGTGTATTCTGCATCAGGAATGGCTTCCATGGCACATAATAAACCTTTAGACCATTTGTGACATATCGTACTCCTGAACGGTTCCCATAGGCATGTGTCATCACAACAACCTACACAATCAAGTATACAGATATTTCAGATAACTGCTTTAGATGGTTTCTTCCATCATTTTAATATGAGGGTACTGAATAACCAATCAAACATGTCATTCTTCTTGAAAGCAACAAGACAGTAACAGATGCGAGTGAGATTCCTAGAATCCGAAAACTATGCTTGCAAGAGTAGAAGTAATGAAATTGATGGAATGAGAAACATGTCAATTAGCATAAAAACATCCCTCAGGCAAGATATGGTGCAACCCTATCCATATTTATTATCTCATTGACATGCCAGAAGAAGGGTATAGTTAAAATTCAAATCCTTAATCATTAGCAAATCGATGTTTTAAAGAATGGATGAGCGGAAACAAGAATTAAAAAGTAGATGTATAGATAGCAGATATGACCTCTGTTGCTCTTCCATTTTGTTGAAAGGAGAAAGGAGAACTTAAGAAGCCTAGTACCTTATGTCCAAGCTTAAGCAGGCATTGCGATAAATAGTAGATATGACTTTCTACCCCACCAAAGTTAGGGAAGAAAAAGTCAGACACCATTAAAATCCTATGCTTCCTCTGTTGCCCTTTCATTTTGTTGGAAATCTGAAATTGCATAATGATAATGAGAGAAGTTAGGCTATCTCCAACGATGGAGGAGACCTAAACCCCAAAATAAGCATCAACAGTAGCGATTAAGGATGAAAGTGTATCGACCAAAAGTGCCGGTCTCCAACGGAAGACCCACCAGGACCAGCGCGGGAGGAGCGTCGGCGCGCTCCCGGGGAGAAGTCGCGCGGCGGCGTGGGTGGAGCGCCGGGGAGGAGCACCTGCGTCGGAGGAGCGCCAGGAGGAGTCGCGTGCCGCCGGTGGGGAAGGATTCGCAGCTGCCGCTGGGGAGGAGTCGCGTGCCGCCCCTGCCGCCGCCGCGGGGAGCTGTAGTGGCGTCGTCGGGGGCCGCCGTCCTCTCCTACCGCCCCTGCCGTCGCCACTGGGAGCAGCGGTGTCGTCGCTGGGGGCCGCCGCCCTCGCCTGCCGCCGCTGCTGCCACCAGGGCTGCCGCCCTCGCCTGCCGCCCCTGCCGCTGGATGTGGATCAGCTCCTGTAGCATTCCCAAAATAGGGCTTCTATTTGGGTCTCCCGTTGGAGAGTGATTTTTATAAATTTACACCCATTTTGAAGATAGGTACCCATATGGGTAGTCCATTGGAGATAGACTTAGATAGTGAACCATACATTAAACTCATTCGGTCATTCCAGTCCTATCATGAGAACAACGCTTGTGAAATAAATCACACTCAGTCTACTGTCACCAAATGATCTAGTAATTACTACACAAGCTTGAAAGTATCAATACATGCATTTCAAATTTTAGTGATTAGCAACAAGAGAATTGATAAATGATGTTGTGTAAGAAATCAGACCAAGGGAAGACAAGGCATCATAAATACAAAAATATCCTAATTTACAGCATCATGCATCTGCACATTGTCTTCACTATTTCTTACTACTAGGGTGTTTTATAGAATCGATACTCAAATCGCAGATCGATGAGGTGCACTCATGGCAAACCTCATTCTCAATCGTGAAGCACAAGATAAACTCATGTAACTCTGCCCTAAGGTGTCGGATTTGCTTGAGTTGTTTCGAGAGGCTACCGTTCCAGGAAGAAGAAACGAAAATTCCGGCGGGTGTTGGATCTCCGATTGGGATGAAATCTCCCCATTCCTGCCCATGGGCATCAATTTTATTCCCGCACCCAACCCCGTGCAGGTGCAGGGATCGACCGATCCCAGCCACATCCAACCTAAATGTCAACTACAAAATGAGGGATGAGGAGGATTAGGGGTTGGGGAGGAGTGCTCAGGTCTCACCTTTCGTTGATGGAGGAGAGGGTTCTGCCCGCACGTCACAGGCTCCAGGGAGCGGGGCCGGCCGGGTCGTCGAGTAGTTGCGGCGGGTGTCCCCGGACGACGGAGAGTGGCAGGGGAGCGGCAGGTGTCCCCGATCCTCGCCTGCGGCGAACGGCGGCGCTTGGACCGAGCCGCCAGCCAGGGCTCAGGAGGAGGATGCAAGATGGGGACGGGGCCACGGTCGGTCGCGACTAGCGAGGCCGCGTGCTGCAGTGGCATGGAGGTCGCTAATGACTAAGAGTGATTTTGAGATGCCGGAGTGCCGCTCAAAATTTGCAGATGTCTTACAGAATATAGCGCTTCCTATTGGCTAAGCGAAGCGATTCAAAGTTCGGATAACCGGTACACATGCTACCAGCATATTCGGATTATGGGTGCGTTTGACATTGCTTATGAAAATGCTTACGGAAAACTACTTATGTACGATATGTCACAAATGGTCTAAAGGTTTATCATTATGCAATTTCAGATTTCCAATAAAATGAAAGGATCACCGGCCGTCGTCGTCGGTGGATCCGGAGAGCACCGCCATCCCGAGGTCGGAGACCCTACCTCTCGTCCACGAGCTCGGACGCGGGCAGGCCGTAGGTGGCGGCCTCTGCCGCTCTGCGATGGGAACGGGACGGGAGGGAGAGGCCTCCGGTGCTCGCGGCGGCGCGGCGTGCTCGGTGGCGGCGACCCTGCGGCGGCGCGGCGTGCCCTGCGGCGGACGGTGGTGCTGGTGAGTGGGAGTGGCGGTGCGGCGTGCCCGTTGGCGGTCGTCGCTCGAGCTCGCGCCGAGCGGATGCGCGTCCGTGCGGCCTAGCGGTGAGTGCCGGTGGTGGTGGTGGGCTCGGGGTGCACGGCAGCACGGGTGGTCCGGGATCCACTCCGCCCGCCGGAGCCGCCGTGGAGGCGTGGACTGGTGGCGGCCGGGTGCGGGGGTGCACGGGCACGGCGAGCACGGGTGGTCCGGGTTAGGTTTAGGTTTGAGAGTGGCTTAGGGTTTGGATTTTATATGAAGTAGTTGGGTTTGGGCTGGATTGGGGAGAATAGAGGATTGGGCCATAGATGTAGGGGCTGTTTGATAGGCTGCATGGGCCATGAACCAGGCTGAGGGGATGCAACTTGCTTTGTTTGGTAGGTTGGACACGCCTTGGAGCCAGGCTGGGCGGGTGCATTTTGGCCCGTTTTTGCTGCACGAGCGAGAACGAAAAAATCCGCCGTTCCTCCGGAGCCAGGCCCGCGTGCTTCTTTTCGCTGCACCCGCCGAGCCAAAGGCTGCAGCGCGCGGGCTCGGGCGGGACTCGGCGCCAACGCCCGGCCCCGTGAAATGTCTAGGGTTACCGCCCTATATAGCGAGGCTGCTCGTTCGTTCCCCATTCGCCTCCTCCGCCGCATCCAATCCTCACCCGCTCTCCTCTCCCGCTCGGAAAACATCGACGGTGCTGGTGGCGAGGAAGGCCACCGGGCTACCTCCTCCTCGCAGATCTGCCGGTGAATCCTCCCTTCGGCTTCCTCCTCCACGCCGGAACCCGCTGCATCCGCGTCGTCTTGGGCGGGTCGAGGAGGCTGCTTCCTCTTCCTCCGAGTCCTTCACCGGCGGTCGGATCTGCTCCGTCTCCGAGTCCCTCGCTCATCCGGGACGGGGTATGACCTTCCCCTTTCCGTCTTTCTTGGCTGGATTCATGTGAATGTCTCTTTATTTGGCCGGTTATTCATGAATGGTTCATTTTTGGTTTCTTGCTCATTGTCAATGATGTTGAACACGTCGTGGCTGGGTGGCTACTGGTTCCGATAGCAGCCGCTACGGCGTTTGCCGCACTTACTTATGTTCTCCTAACATTGGACGTCAAAGCTGGATGTGGCACTTATCTTCCATCTTTCATTCATGTTTATGTAGATGGACAACCGGTCCTTGCTCCGTTCACAAGCTGTTGCTATGGTGGTTGTCATGGTAGCATTTGTTGCTAGAAAGCTTAGGTCACGTAGATGCTTAGAACCGCACCCACTTGAGTTGTTGCCTAGGTGTGAGGCCGATGCCGAAAGGCGAGAAAAACCTCGAGCTCATCTATAACTCTACCGATGCGAGAATGCATAAACATGTTGCGTATGAGCGGAGCGCCCTTTTTTCCTTGTGTGACCTGTTTAGACGAGAGGGCTTTGCTTTCGGATAACATAAACGGTTCGGTAGAAGAACAGGTTGCCATGTTTCTTCATGTGGTTGGACATAATCGGAGGTTTAGGGTAGTTCATCAAACATTTAGGAGGTGCATTGAAACTATCGGTAGGCAATTTAGACAGGTGTTGTTTGCCATTGAGGAGCTAAGGGATGACATGATTAAGGCCCCAAGTAATGATATCCACCCCAAGATTTTAGGAAGTCACAAATGGAACCCTTTTTTAAGGTAATTTGAATCACAACTTAAGTTGTCTACTTATCCATGTGTAATTTGTAGTTGCAACTAATATGTAAACTACATGCATCACTTTAGGATTGCATTGGAGCAATTGATGGTACTCATGTCCTTGCTAGAGTGCCATTAAGAATGCAAGCAGCCTTTAGGGGTAGAAAGCACCGACCTACACGGAATGTCATGGCTGCTTGTGGACTTTGATTTGAAGTTCACTTATGTTCTTGCTTGGTTGGGAAGGGTCAGCTCATGATGCTCATATCTTGGCCGATGCTTTAGAGAGGGATGATGGCCTCGGTGTACCTGAAGGTAACACTAGTGTTTGCATGTAGTTACATAGTCCTGTCTGGTTAACTTGCATTCTTAGACATTTGTGTGTACAATTTGTAGGCAAATACTACCTAGTGGATGCTGGTTATGCTTGCCGCACGGGTTTCATGCCTCCATTTCGTGCTTGTTCGTTATCACCTTTACGAGTTCAGCAGTAGGAACTATCCACAAAATGCAAGAGAATTGTTTAATCTCGGACATTCTTCATTGCGTGTTACTTGTGGAGAGAGCTTTTGCTGCATTGAAAGGTCGCTTTAAAATACTTGATGGCAAGCCCTACCACCCATATAAGACCCAAGTGAAACTTGTCTTAGCTTGTTGCATTTTGCACAATTGGATTCTCTCTTTTGGGGTTGATGAAGTTGTTCCAGCTGAGGAGACATTCCTTGGAGAGGGGCACGATCACATAGGCCCAGCTCCTCCTGGTTCCACCCAGGAGAATAATGCATGGGCAGCTGGTAGGGAGGCAATAGCACGGGATATGTGGGCTTGCGGGGGTGGAGGACACACCTAATCATGTTTATGTTATTATTCTTGCACTTGCCATGTCCAGTTTGGAACCATGTTGGAGTCATGTGAAGTGATGTGTTGTGCTTGTAACCGAGACAAATTTAAATATCATTTGCATGTTATTTCTGTTGATGTGATTTATATTCTGTTTGTTCTTGTATCATTTGTTATCCTTGGTTATGAACTATTTTTGGTTATGCTACCAACTGCACAAAAATTAGGACTATGGCTCGGGGGAATGATGATGTTGTTGAGGTTCCTGTTGGAGTTGCTCCTGTCCCACCTGCACCTAATGGGGGTGCAAGGCCTCCCATGAGGTGGACACCAGCAAACTCGACTTTGTGTTACGTCGTATCCGTGAGCTAGTTGGTAAGGGAGCAAGGATCGACAAGGGCTTCAAGGAAGTCCATGTCAACCAGGTCTCCAAAGCATTGAAGGAGTTTTACGGGGAAGAAGTAAGCGCAACACGGGTGTACAATCACTTGAGGAAGTGGAGGCGAGAGGTGGGGTAAAGTTTGCAAGTTGAAGGACCTCGGTGGTGCATTGTGGGATGATGACACTTGCAGTATAGTTACGGAGCATGACCACTACCTTGGCCACATCAAGGTGAGCAGTTCACTAAATGTTCTATGTACATACGAGGCTATTTATTTTGTGGCAGTTCACTAAGTGTTCTATGTCTTTGTGCATAACGGGATCACCCCAAGGATGCTGAATTCCTCAAGAGGCCAATTGAGTTCTACAATGAGATGCAGGTTGCCTTTGGCAGCACCATGGCTGCTGGCGGATATGCCATGGGTTCCGGTGAAGCTCTTGGAGTTTTCAGCTGCATTGGTGACGGTGAAGCTGCGAGACACAGCACAAACAAAAGCTAAAGCTGTTGTACATGAGAAGATACAACCTGCAGAAGGGTCTAAAGCAACTGAAGGAACAGGTGTTGCTTGGGGGGAAGAGGAAGAGGTCATGCTTGGTTGATGAGGAGCTGCTAATGAGCAACATGATCGATGCGATCAATAATGTTGCTTCTGCTTTGAGGGAGACTGCAGATGCACATGTGGATGAGCAGCTATATGAAGGCTGTCATGGGTGCTCCTAACTTCACCGAGGAGGCACCGATGGTGGTGTTTTCTCACCTGTTAGATAACAAAGCCCAAGCTCGTGGATACATCAACATGATCGAGAACCACGGGGACTTGTGGCTCGGGACATGGCTTGGCAAGCACTACTCTTGATTCTGTCCTACGGATCGGTGGGTACTAACTTTTGGTAGAGGTTGAGTAGAGATGATATATTTCCTCCTCCCTCTAAACCAACACAGCTCCTAGTTTTTGTGCGAGTGAGGTAGCCTCTTGACTTGCTTTTGTGTCTGCTATAGTTCTAACCTATGGCTGCTGGTAGTTGATAGCTTGTGTTGATGAGTAATTCCTAGCTACTGGTGTGGGTGGTGGTAGTTGTAATGCTTACCATTGCTACTGCATTTGATTCAGACTTGGTATTGTAATATTATGAATTTCTTTCCCTGCACTTGTTGTGTGTTTTCTGCTCAATTTATGGCCGATGATAACATGACACGAGACTAGGATTTGCTGGCTCATTTCTTGTCTATTTATCCGGTTTGTTATTTACGGTCTGTTTTTCTAGCTGATGTTCCAAGCCAGCATTGAGTCATTATTTTTATTTGGTTGCTATAAGTGTCATGTGCTTGAGGCCCTCACCAGCCGGTGATGAGAAATTGTCGGTATTTTTTTTAATGACATACATCCGAGGCTGTTATTTGTGCCTATGATTTGACATACATGTCTACAGAGTTCTTGGTTTTGTTTCTTTAGATCTTCGATGTGTATGTTGGCTACTTGGCATTAATCGAAGGTCTACAAGAATCAAAACTCGAGTTGTAGACTTCAACTAGCATTCAAGCGAGGCACAACATTTTTTTCCCATATTCTTTTTTTCATACAGGATGGCATGGTATGTCGTGTTCGTTGGAAGACACCCTGGAGTCTACCCGACACGGGAGCTATGCAACATGGAGGTATGTGGCTTTCCTGGGGCTTGTTATCGAAGGATTGCAACTTATTCGGAGGCAATTAAAGCTTTTAATCAGAATGTACCTATTGCTACATATGATGGCTATGATCAGTTAGTTGGTGCTGCTAGACCTGCTACTTGTGATGTTAGAAATGTAGTTATCATTTTTCTTGCAATAACGAGTAGCTGTATTATTGTACAAGTTGATTAATGTTAAGGCTTAACAGCCATGTAAACATATATTGTAAACTGAAGTTGCCTGTAATAATTGTTGCTTCTTCAATATGTCTTGTCTAATTGTACATTGTGGTAAACTCACCACATCCTGATACAAGGTAAGTGTAACTTGCCTTGTGCGAGCTACCAAACACAATCTCAAAGCGGCGAGTTATAACCGACGGCCTCCCATCTAGTCTAACAAACACAATCTCTACTCAACCTGGCTTAAGTCATGCAGGGTACCAAACAAGATGACCCCGCATCACTTCATCCAGGCCAAGGTGGCTCGGCCGGGCTCTAGCCATGCTGGCTAGCCTACTTCGAGCTACCAAACACGCCCGTAAAGGCACTGCTTACTGCTTAGTATATTTGGACCGGGTTTGCCGGGTTTCGGGTATGGGTCCGATGAAGCTGTACCGGACCCGCTAGACCCATTGGGTCCTGTTTTTTCCCATTAACGAGACCCATGGGTATTAAATTTCACCCAAATCCTCCGCCTAATGGGAGAAAAACCCGTCGGGTGGCGGGTCGCGGTACCCATTGCCATCCCTAGGTATAAGCATTACAAGCATATTGGAGAGCTAAACAACAAAATAACAAACTGTTTATGGAATATAAGTACCATATTTTACAATTTTATACTAGCATAAACATTTTGAGTAAAGCAACAAAACATAAGCATAAGCAATTTTGCCAATCGGATAACTGATCATACTATAATAAGCACTATAAGTAGAATAAGTAGTTTTAGCACTTCAAAGTGTTTGTTTTGAGCATAAATATTTTCTATAAACAATTCCAAACACACCCTAAATCATTCTGTGCTCGCCAGCATTGCTCCCGAGCTAATCATAGTGGGGAGCACCTCCAGCCAATTAAACAGCAAAATCATGGGCTCGAGGCAAAAATAATACACCACCAACAACAAAGCCTTTTATCCTTCAGAGGCTGTAAACTCATTTTCCTGCAATAATAAAACACAGAAACATAAAATCGTTGACTCAGGGCATGTCAATCAAGGAATTCGTATCCAAATAGTGTTATATGTCAAATTGAAACCACATAAAAAAATTCCACTTATCCATACACAAAACAAGCCCACATTTACAGAAAAGGTGCACAAGTTTCATATAAATGATTCAGCCCCAGATTCTATTGGTTAAACCCCAGGCATAATCCTCAATCTCGATTCCAATCTGGTACAGTTCCTAAGTAAAAAAAATATGATGCCTACTACTATGAAAGCTTACTAATTAATCAAGAGAAAAAAACGATCAATTTTTTTATAAGAAAATCATACTACTACATAGGGCAGTGGCCAGTGGGAATCAGCTCGCAGCTGCTGTAGTTAGTTTGTATTTGAGGTAAGCTTTGATAAAGGGATCCAGCTCGCCGTCCATGACACCAGTGATGTCCGATGTCTCACAACCTGTCCGGACGTCCTTGACAAGCTTGTATGGGTGGAAGACATAGTTGCGAATCTGCTGCCCCCACTCTGCCTTCACCATGTCGCCACGAATTTCCTTAATCTCTGATGCACGCTGCTCCTCTGCGATCACTAGTAGCTTTGCTTTGAGTCGGCTCAGGGCCTTTATTTTGTTGGCCAGCTGACTCCTCTCCTCTGCAAGTTCATGAAAAAGATTGCAAATCAGTGTAAGGTGTATTCTGTATAACTTGGGGTTACCTCTAATTCTTGATCTAAAAGATATGTCTACGACAATTCTCTCTAAATTTAGAACCAATATTTTATTCTGCGATGAAATTGACAGTCAGGATTCAGGGGACAATGCTCTGCCAAATTCAGGAGAGCGTTTTGGTTTTCCACATCGTCAACAATTCATCATTACGTTTTCTTTTATTTTACTAACTATTTGATGATAGTCACACTAAACTTACTGGCTAGCCAAACAAAACAATGTATATTTGTTCAGCGTAAGTGAAACCATGAACTCAAGAATCGTATTATATGTGGCACAAATTAGTCCAATATATACCTGAGCATCGAACTGCAATTCCAGTAGGAATATGGACCATACGAACAGCTGTTTCCACCTTGTTCACATTCTGGCCACCTTTTCCTCCAGCTCTCGTGAAGCTTATCTCCAGGTCCTCTTCAGGTATTTCTACATCGAGGGAATCCTCCGGCAGAAGAGGCATAATTTCAACACCAGCAAAGCTCGTCTGCAAGTAGCATAGCAGTCAACTCAGCATATAATAGAAAAAATAGAACTATCTAATGCAAAAAATGCAAAAACTACCTGACGGAGACCTTTAGCGTTGAACGGAGACTGACGGACAATCCTGTGTGTCCCTTTCTCACCAGAGAGATATCCGTAGGCAAACCTTCCCTCTAATTCAACGGTTGCTGACTTTATACCAGCCTCTTCACCAGGCGACTTTTCAACGACTCTCGTCTTGTAACGCTGCTTTTCTCCCCATCTTACATACATCCTCAGTAACATGTCAGCCCAATCCTACAAAGATCAAACAAAGTCTTAACATATATTTTCATTGATGTATATATCACAATCTAGTAAAATACAATTTGGAGTAACCATCAACAACGCCATTGCCATACTATAGCTTACAGTCCTGAGTTGAAACAACAATCAATAATGCCATCGCATTAGGTCGACTATTATTTTACTGCCTCTTCATAGTATCAATTATCAAGACAACCCATTTATGGTGACAAATAATAATAAGTTCATATAGGGGAATTATTACAGTGCTGTATAGTTGGTGATGCTAAAAAACAAAGTACCACTGATGCAACAATACCAAATAACTAACAGCAAAACTGAGTCTTAGTCATTGAATGCAACGTCTAGCTTATATATAGTGAGTTTGAGTAAGTCGTATTCTATTCACCAAAAATGTCTTATTTGATACAAATGAAACAATGACAAATGCTTACCTGAGCATCTGTGCCACCAGCACCAGCAGAAATATTAATTACAGCACCTTCTTTGTCATAGGGTCCAGAAAGAAGTTGTGTCATCTCAAAGCTATCTAGTGCCTTATTTAATGACTTTATAATCTTTGAGCCCTCCTCAAGAAGAGCGGTATCGATGGAATCTAATTCCTCAGTAAGCATCACAATGGTCTCAGCTTCTTCAATCTGCAAGTAGCAAATACATACTACTATGATTCAAACCAGTGCTCATACTCAATTGAAGTAGGAGTGTTAAATGTCTGTGATTCATAACCGTTTCATGTATAAAACTGCTGAAAGTACATACTTCAGTATTTTGTATCATTATATGAACTTTGAAGTAGCACATTTTCAGTTTTCACAATACACAACTATGTCATGGAGGCACGAACCTGCGACTTAAAATCGTTGAGAAGCTTGACTCTCTCTTTGACTTCTGTCAGAGAAACAAGTATCTCCTGTGCCTTGGAAGGATCATCCCATAAAGAACTATCTGCTGACTTGTTCTCGAGTGAAGCAATCTCCTCCTCAAGCTTTTCCATACCAGAAGACTGTCTGATTTCATTAACACGCTCTACAGCCAGCTCAACTTCCTTCCGTAGAGCATAGAAATCTGTCAGAAAACAGTCATATTAGTTAAGTCGGAGCGTTGAACAAACCGGTAGCCTTCAACTTAGTCACTGCAGCGAATCAATAATGCGAGCAGATAGGATTACCCTGCATGGCCCATTCTGCAGCTTCTGGCTCATCCGCAACACTCGATTGGCTCCCAGACCCGGAGGATGCAGATTGCACTGTGTTGACCCAAGTCTGTCATTGTTTCATCCAAAGAATAAGAGAACTAACGCATAAATGAACCATCTCTCTCTTTTTTAACGAACAGGCATAAAACGAACCATCGTCTTTTTAGCTGAATTAGTACTAGCACACAACAACTGCAATTTATCTCTCCACAACATAAAAGTGCTCAGGTGCGTGTATTCTGCACAGGAGTATGAGATAGAGAAACTTACCAAGAACGAAGCGCCGCGGACCGCCGCGACAAGAAAGGGATAAGGAAGGACGACCCGGCGGGAACCTGCTGCAGGCGGCGCACTGAGGACACGGTGCAGCGCCAGCGTGGGCCGGGGCCAAAAGCGGCCGCGGGCAGCCAATCATACCGCCAGAGTCGAGTGCCCCGGAGCGGACGCCGGGGTCAGAAACAGGCACAGCAGCGGCGCGGGGAAGAAGGCAAGACGCGAAGTGATAAGGAAGTCCGGCGGCGAGAGTGAGGTTACAGAGCAGGGCAAGAAACTAGGCGTTGGTTTGAGGAGGATAAGACGGGAAGATGGAGTCACAAACGTCGGATCACCAGGGACGGTCCACACGAAGCCACCGTATTCAAAAGGGCAGAGTTGCCTCTGAAAAGCCACGAATCTGTTTTGCCCATCATTTAATTTCAATAGTTATAGTTTCACACATACAATTCTTAAGCAGCCATTGAGCATCATTCAGAGAATTCGTTAAATTTTAAAACCTGCTTTTGCACATCTGCTGTATTATTGTGCATAATAACAAAAAGGATAAGACATGATGCTTTTTTCCCCTGATAATATGGCAGATGAGTTGGCAACAACAACCTGGAGCGTCAACTCATTGACAATTACGTACTACAGACTTCCAAATTCTTCAGAATATAAGCCATATGAGAATCAGAACAAAGGACAAATACATGTCATTCACTGACTTAAGGTACAAAAATTGATAGGGAACTTTTCTCTCCTGCGCGGAGTAATATTACACCAAATCTCATTAGGTCCAGAGGCTTCACTTCCAAACATTACATTTCATCAAACTAGAAATGACACAAAGGAGTAACCTACACGTTGTATTAAACGCAATAGCAGAACAAACGTCTCCGACCCTGCAGAAGGCACATTCTTGCTTACACTCAAATCTCCTCGACGGTCAAGCCTGCAGAGGGTGGATCATAATCAATAAGTGCCAAAATTAATTGCACACAAAAAATTATGCGCATCAACTAAGAAGTGAAACAGACAAGAGACGCAGCAACATTATGAATCAGATTGATTCAAAGCACGCACAGCTGTAACATTTTATTAACAAATAAACAGCAAGCGTAGAAAACAAATCCAAATATGGTTTTCAACAGCTTGTTCAGATAATTGTAACTCTAAAACAGAAAGCTTCGACAAATGTATTATGCAGCCAAAACATCTCTGAAGATCACAATATGCAAAGCCAATCTTAACTAACAATAGGATTTCGTGCACTGTTCATCCAGTGGACTATGCACTAACTCTGTAGTAGCATTACCCAACTGGTGAAAGATAACTGGAAGCCAAAATAACAATAGCATGTAGATGTCATTTCCCTCCGTTCACAAATTTTTGTCATTAGAACAACTTTTGTTCATTTTTAACTAGAATTGTTGTTCTAACAACAACAATTTCAAAACAGAGGGAACATTTGCACAGCAGACAGAATGTTCAGACCAAGTGACCCTTGCATGACTCACATATCGACCCAGTATGCCTAACCAAATTAGGTGCTCAACGAAAAAGAAAGTCGTGTTCCATGTATGCCATGTAAAAATGTAAAGTGGTGAGATTAGGCGATAGCCATGCAAAATCTGACACCTATTCGCATCACTCCATTTCGGAGCAAATAATTCTACTTGAAGTTGAATTCTAAATCTGAATCAGAAACACGGTTCTCCTATCTATCTAGGGCAGAAGCTACACAGCGCCGAAGAACAAGTTATGGATACATCGGCACGCAGTTAAAAAATCTCAAACCAATCCAGCTCGAACCGGGATGGCACCAATGGCTGCGGGTCGAAGGACTACGGACCTGGAGGGAGGGACTGCTTGAGCTTATTGGCCTTGTCGGCGTCGTGGACGCAGAGCGTGTACAGGTACTTGGAGCAGCGGACCTTGAACTTGACGGCGCCCTTGGCACGCTTGATCCGCACGGACCGCGCGTCCTTCCGCCGCGCCGTCAGAAGGAAGTCCTTGATCTCGTGGATCTGCTTCGGCTGCCGAGGGAAAAAGAACAACACACGCACACAAAACAAAAACGAGTTAGCAGCCATCTACTTACGCGCAGGGTGGAAAGGGTAGGAAGACTCAGGAACCATGGTGCTGGCTCGGGGTGCAAGGCGATGCCGACGCAATCCCGCGGACAACAACAGAGGTGGAGGTGGCGGCGGCGGCGGGGAAGGGATCAAGGGAGGACTCACACGAAGAGGAAGAGAGCTCTGGGTCTGGGTCTGTGGAGGTCAGCTTATATGGGCCATAAACCAAGGCCCAGTTTTGGATTGTCCAGCTTCAGTGGCACTTGGAATTTTTTTATTAATAACCGATTTTTATTAATATTACTAACATGTTGTTCCAAAAATTACAAAACTAACAGCTGTTGGAAGGGTGATTTTAAAAATCGCCCATCGGATTATTTATTTAAAAGTCGTCCGTTGGACAGGTAATTTATATAAATCGTGTTCTAAAAGGGTAATTTATATATATCGCTCTTTAGAAGGGCGATTAGTGGTGAATTTTTTTTTCAAAATTATATTGGTACAATTTTTTAAAAAATAAAAAGATCAATTGTGCATCAGAACGTTTAGTTAAGTACAAAATTTTATTTAAATACAAAAATAGACATATATGTCATAGTACATAATAGTAGTCTGCATCAAAACATTTAGTTAAGTATCATGCGACGAATAGTAGATGCTACAAAACATGTTATTAAGAATCATAGAAAAAAGAATAAATAATAGTAGATTCACATTTTCTTCTAGCACTTCTATGTGGTTAAGATTCGAGAGATTTTGTTTCATCTTTTGATCTCCATTTTCAAAAAAATTATATCATTACTAGACCAATAAAAATTCTTGATTGTCCCATGATTCATAATAAAAAAAATATGTTGTATCTACTATTTGTTCCATAATTCTTAACTAATGTTCTAGTGTATCTATTTTTTTCTATGATTCTTAACATAATGTTTTGCTGCATATACTATTTTGTTCCATGATACTACTTAACTAAAGAGAAATACTTTAGTGAACATAGGGACATGTGTCCATCCTAGCTTTTCTATTAATTATGGATAATATAAATATTAAATCTCTTATTGTAATATTAAACATGTCAGACTAGTTGTAAATATGTTGTCAAATCATAAATTGAAGTACAAAAACACTAAATTCGACAAATTCATAAAATTCTGTTAAATTTGACGAATTTGTCAAAATTTGATGTTTCTGAACTTCAATTTATGATTTGACAATATGTCTACAACTAATATGACATGTTTAATAGTATAATTATAGATTCAATATTTATATATAACCATAATTAATAAGAAAGCTAGGGTGAACACATGTCATGCATGTCTATCTTTGTATTTAAATAAAATTTTATACTTAACTAAATGTTCTAATGCACTATTGTTCTTTGTATTTAAATAAGGCCCCGTTCGTTTCCTGCCCTCTAAAATTTAGCATTGTCATATCAAAGAGAATCTTAGTATCTATGAATATTTCGATCAATTTAATGACAAAACCCTTTTGACAGATTAGTGCTAATTTTCGAGATGAATCTAATGAGCTTAATTAATCTATATTTTACTAAAGTGGTGCTACAGTAACTGTCTTCTAATCATGACTTAATTAACCTTATTAGATTCGTCTCATAAATTAGTCTAGGGACCTGTAATTTATTTTATAATTAAACTTTATTTAATACACCTAAATAGTAAGATTCTTTTTGATATGACAGCTATAAATTTTTGACCCCAGAAAACGAACACACCCTAAAATTTTCGTACCAATATAATTTTCAAAAAGAATTTTCACCACTAATCGCCCTTCTAAAGAGTGATATATATAAATTACCCTTCCGGAAGGCGATTTATATAATTACCCGTTTAACGGGCGATTTTTAAAGTCGCCTTCCCAAAGGGCGATTAGACTGTTAGTTTTGCAATTTTTTGAAACAGCCTGTTAGTAATATTCAATGATTTTAAAAATTGGTTATTTAATAAAAACAATTCGTGACACTTGGCTCAAGGGAAAGAAAATCAAGCGGCTCACATCCGGGCCCAGGCAGCCTTTTGAGGCTGAAAGCCTGAAACTAAACAGGCCCTCAATCTTGAGAAGCCAAGTGTTTTTCAGCCGAATTAAATTAACGCTGAAGTGATCCTTAAAAAAAAGTACCTAATTAAAAAATAATGCCAAAAAGAAGTTTTAATTAATATCTGCCATAAAAAAGATTTTCCATAAAAAAACTGTTTTTTGGCTGATCTCAATAAAAAATGTTTTTTTGCATTACTTTCTTTTTTTAAGTAGGGGAAGAACATCCCTTTACTTTAGTATTAATTTAGGTTATTTAAAGTTCTCTATAGTTATGGAGAAGATTTTCCAATGAATAATGTTATAATTTCTGCATATATAATCGACCCATTCAGATCAGAGTTTTTTATTGACCTTTTTGGTCCTAAGTAAAATACGTGCATTGTAAAACACTGTTTTGCGCCCCTTTAAATGCCTTCACATGGCGTAGCAACTAGAAAGTCAGAAGAATATTGAGGGGATGTTCGTTTCCTTTAGGAGCTAAAGTTAAGCGCGTAAAATTTGAGCTAAACTTTAGCCACTTTCATATTTAAAAGACAGATCCTGTAAAGAAAAGGAAAAACACCAGTGTTACTGAAAAGCTACCAGAATAGCGAAATTACTAAAGAAATTGTTCATGACATACAGAAAACGATGCAAGCCGAAGAATGGTGATATATTTAAATCAGGTAACCATTAATTAAGGCAAGATAAAGAAATTTCAATAGATTAGTAGGAGAACTCATTTATACTTAGAGCTTACATTTAGTCGTCTCTAAATGGCCCAAATTTCTGCCAAACATGCTCAATTAAGTCCTTCTGTAGTTGATTATGTGTTGGTTGATCACAAATAGTAGCATTACTATGAATCAATTTGGTGAAGCAATCAGCAAGATCATTACTGATGCTAGATGGTAGAACTGATGTTTCGGAAGCTTCGGGTGAATCAAAATAAGTACATGCCATGTCCTTTTCATCCTCAATTGCCATGTTATGGAGTATGACACAGGCTTGCATGATTTTCCCTAGAGTTGATTGTCGGATGAAACGTGTTGGACCTCGAACAATTGGAAAACGAGTTTGCAGGGCATTAAGTGCTCGTTGAACATCATTCCTTGTCAGTTCTTGATATCGTGCAAACACACATTCCTTTTCTATTTGAGGGGTAGATATTGTCTTAACAAATGCAGTCCAATCCGGGTAGATACCATCGGCAAGATAGTAACCTGAACTGTTATTGATGGAAAATTGAATCTGAGGTGCTTGCATTTTCAAGATATCAGTGAATAATGGTGATTCATTGAGTCCAATGATCTCATTGTCAGACCCAACAACACCAAAGAAAGCATGCCATATCCAAAGGTCTTGTGAAGCAACAGCTTCAAGAACAACTGTGGCGTCACCAAAATCCCGATGGTTAAGTCGGCGCATCCATTTAGGCGGGCAGTCCTCCCACTCCTAATGCATAAAGCCAATGCTACCCAACATGCCAGGGAAGCCACAATCCTCACCAATATGCAGTAGACGTTGCATATCAGCACTCGTAGGGCCTCGCAAATATTGTCCACCAAACTTATCAATCACCCCTTCCACAGACAGCTCCAAACATTCAATTGCTGTGCTCTCACCAATCTGTACATATTCATCATCTGCTGGGGCGCCACGAGCTAACATACGAACAACTGCAGTGCACTTCTAGAGAGGTGAGATCCCTTGACGATAAAAACCATCTCTCCTTCTGGTGAAATAGGGAGACTACTCGCCTAGGGCATGAACAATACGTAGAAATAGGGGTCTTCTCATACGGTATATTATTCGGAATAATTTGTCACTACAAACTGGATCTTCAGAAAAGAATTTAGCCACAAGCCGCTGATGACCCTCTTCATGATTTCTCCCAATGAACCTCCTATTACCACAGCGGTGGCGAGATGTACCAGCTTGTTTTGCGTCAATTTTGGAATGGATCTTTGCAGTAATCCGCTTAAGAAAATTATGCAATATGCTTTGCTCAGCAATGAATTCATCAATAGTGTATATGCCAGCTGGATCGATGCTACTGCTGGCTCTAGAGTTTTCTGAGCAAGGTGACGAGTCTGAATGATGGGACATACTACAAAGATAAACAGGAAATAAATGTTACCACGTGTGTGCTAATCAGCAATAAATTATGAAAATATAAAGGCACATTACGAGTTCAAGAATTGTTCTAAACCAAACCCATCAGTAGAAAATCTAGCAAATGGATTCAGAATTTATTTTCAGAAAATACGGGAATATAAATGAACTAGAATTTTTATTCACGATTACATCTATGCCACACACAAATGCCAGAGTCCGTGGTTGCAGTGACCAAATATCCATGCAAATTGCTTATAAGACTATACAAGTACTAACAAAAAGTAAATACAGAATTAATATTTAAACACAAATTTAACAATGCAAAAATTGACAGATAACTTTGAATTCCCCCGTCTGCCCCAACATTAACAAACCATAAGTTTACCAAAGGTACCAGAAATGCATATGTACATAGCTTCATCCATACATGGTTATGGCTCAAAGCACATGTAAGCTAAGTACAATTGATATTCTTCTTCTCAAGTGCATACATTGGCAAGCGCAAGAATTCCAATCCCACGAGAATAACACGAACGGGAAAATATTACCTGCGTGGCGTGGCAGTGGCAGGAAGAGGGGGCGAGTTGTCGGCGGAAGTACTTTCGGGTAGACGACGAAGGCGAGTGGAAATGTGCCGTCCCCACTCGATCACATGCTCACTGCTCAAGCACCGGACGAGAGTATCATACACGGAGCGAGGCGCGTGACGGTAGCTGGTGAGGAAGAGGAGCGGCAGCCGGCGGACCGGGCGATGAGATTGGTTAGGGTTGCGCCGTTGAGTGGACAAATGGTATCTGCACAACATAGGGTTATGCAGGATGGAGAGAAGAAATAGAGTGGCTGTCACTGGCGTCGGCCTAGGCTGCTCCACCCTGGGCGGTACAACCGACCGTCGGCGAGTTCACGGCGGCGGGCGGCGGGAGAGAAGCGAGCGTGACTGCGTGGAGATTTTTACTATTTTGACCGTGAAAGCTTCGATAAAATGACCACGAAATCGATACCCTCATTGCTAAAATGACTATGACTTATTTTTGAACGAGAATGCCCTCAATTTCTTCTTCCTCTCTCTCCTCTCTCCTAGGCACGGTCAAGCATGGTTCCACACTCCGGCCAGGTCCACCGTCGCCCCTGCGCACCTAGTCCAGGCCGTCGCTGCCTCTCGCGCTCGATCCCAGGCATGGACGACGCTTCGGGCGGCCAGGCCAGACCGACAGCGCTGCTGCGCGCACTCCGGCCGAGGCCGCTGCCGCCCCTCGCGCGAGCCCAGTGTCGCTGCTCGTGCGCGTTCAGCTGGGGTTGTGCCGCTTGCGCGCGCCTAGGTCGGGCCGCTGCTACCTTTTGACGCGTCGGACAGGCTACCGTCGCCTGCGCGTGGCCTGGCCGAGGGTGCCGCCACATCACACGAGCACCATTTGGGTTGCCACCGCCTGCGCATGTCCAGGCTAGACCAAGACAATCTGTCTGGCGCTAGGAGAGAGAAAGGAGAGAGGAAGAGACAGAAGAGAGTAAGAAGAAAGTTGAGGGCATTCTCATTTAAAAAATAAAATAAGACATGGTCATTTTAACAGTGAAGGTATCGGTTTCGTGGTCATTTTGACGAAACTCAAAATCTGATGGTCATTTTATCGAAGCCCGTCCGTTTCGTGGTCAAAATAGCAAAAATCTCGACTCGGGTGAGCATAGTGATGTCCAAACGGGCCGGCCCGAAGCACGAAATTTTAGCCCGGCTCAAGCATGGCACGATCCGTTTAATTTTCGTGCCGGACCGGCACGGTCCATAATTTCGTGTCGGGCTTGGGCCGAGGGGGCGGCCTGACGAGCGGCACGAGCACGGCTCGTTTATGCTTTAGCCCGGTAAAGCACAAAAAATGCCCATTTAGGCACGGCCCTAATAGAACTTATATAAAATATGTATAATTTTTTTATAGAAATATCAAACCATGAGTGACTTGGTGGTAAGTTTGTCATGGAGGAGCTAGGTGACCCAGGTTCAAATCCCACCAAAATCAAATTTTCACTACTATTTTCGACCATTTAAACGTTAATGGGCCCGACGTGCCTAACGGGCCACCGTGTCTGCATGCCTAACGGGCCGGCCCAACACGATCTGCACCATCCGTGCCGTGGGCCGACACGGCACGGCTCGAAATGAATTCCGTGACGTGCCAACCCGAAAGCAGCGGGCCGTGCCGGGCAGTCCGTTTGGGCCCTCGTGCCGTGCTTGGGCCGAGGTCTCGGCCCGACGGGCGGCACGACACGACTCGTTTATGGATTGTTATTTGCCTATTAGTGTATAAATAAAATAGAACTCTCTAAGTGAAACAAAGACAATTGTGGTCTAATGGTAAAGCTTCTTGCTCTTAATGAACAAGTTCAAGACTCAAATCCCACCTCTACCTATTTTCCACATCTATTTTACAATTGTTTACACTGATAGGATAAATGGACCGACCTGATAACGGGCTGCCGTGCCGTGGGCCGGCACGGCTCAAAATGAATTTCGTGGCGTGTCGGTCCGAAACTAAATAGGCCGTGCCTTTCCGTGTGCGGGCCGGGCTGGGCGGCCTGTTTGGACATGTTTAGGTGAGCGGCTGAGCGCATTAGCGAAGGCTTCATCGCGTTTTTCTTATGGCCGAATATTCCTGAAGCCTCTCTGCACAATGTTTAGGGCCGACAGAGATTCTGGTATTCTGCTTCGAATCTATTTGGCCCATGGTCGCATCCGGACGGTGTATTTTTACTCTTCCTTGAGTAAAAGCGTATCACTGGTCTCAATCGTGTATTTCACATGTGCTAGAGAATATTTGACTTATTTTTTGTGCTAGAAGGGACAAATACATTAGTGCGGCTAAAGAAAATAACTTAGACTATTCGTTTTAAAAAAATCAATTTGGCATTTGGAATACATAGAATCACATATGAAAAATAAAATAATTCTGAAGGAGATAGTATGAAACCACACCCTTCATCAGCCATGTGGGCCATATCTTTTGGAAGTAGCAAACATATCTAGGATGTTTGGAGTATTTGATTTCTTTTTGGTGCTAGAAGGGACAAATACATTAGTGCGGCTAAAGTAAATAACTTAGACTATTCGTTTTTTAATCCATTTGGCATTTGGAATACACAGAATCACATATAAAAAATACAATAATTCTGAAGGAGATTACAAAACCACATACCCTTCATCAGCCATGCGCCCATCAAAGATAAGAGGGCCACATCTTTTGGTAGTACCAAACATATCTAGAGAAATTATGCAGTATGAACAAATCAATTTGTTTTGACTAGAAAAAAAAACTGGAGTGATATTCAGGAATTTCAACTAATTCCAGGATGTATGTTTGAATATCACAATGTTAATACTAAATAAATTAGTAGAAGATGAAGTTTAAATAGATTTATAAGATGTAAGTGTAAGTCAAATATACTATGACTTATTCGGCTTGTCGCCAAATGGCCCAAACTGCTGCCAGATATGCTCAACCAAATCTCTTTTTAGTTGACCATTTGTTGGTTCAGCACAAATAGTAGCATTTCTCTGGAGTACATTGGCTAAGCAATCAGCAGGCCCAGAATTGACATTTGAAGGTAGAACAACTGACGTTGGCGAAGCTTCACTTGAGTCAAAGGAAGCACTTGCCATGTCTTTCTCATCCTCAATTGCCATGTTATGGAGTATGATGCAAGCTTGCAAGATTTTGCCAAGAGTTGCTGCCTCAAAAAAACGTATTGGACCACGAACAATGGGAAAACGAGACTGCAGGAGTCCAAATGCTCGTTGGACATCCTTCCTTGCTTCTTCTTGATACCGTGCAAACAATCGCTCCTTTTCTGTTCGAGGGAAGGGTATTGTCTTAACAAATACAGAGCATTCTGGGTAGATTTCACTGGCCAGGTAGTAACCCATATTGTATTGGCCTTTATTGATGGAGAATTGCACGTGAGGGACTTGCCCTTTCAAGACTTCAGTGAAAGATGATGATTCATCGAGCAAATTGACATCATTGATGGACCCAAAAATACTGAACGAAGCATGCCATATCCGGAGGTCTTGTGAAGCAACAGCTTCAAGAAGGATTGTGGCAACACCACGATCACTATGATTAAGTCGACGAATCCACTTTGGTGGGCAATTTTCCCATTCCCAATGCATACAACTAATGCTACCCAACATGCCAGGGAACCCACAGTCCTCACCAATTTGCAGCAGATGCTGCATATCAACATCTGCAGGTCCTCGAAA
Source organism: Chloris gayana (assembly GCA_031894775.1). NCBI lineage: Eukaryota > Viridiplantae > Streptophyta > Magnoliopsida > Poales > Poaceae > Chloris > Chloris gayana. The sequence continues at coordinate 134,140 of JAUNZO010001558.1, read as the reverse complement.
ATATTCTCCGCCAAACTTGTCAATCACCCCTTCTGCAAACCGCTCCAAACATTCCATTGCTGTGCTCTTTCCAATCTGTACATATTCATCAACAGCATCTTCTGCGCAGCCACGCATTAACATGCGAATAGCCGCTGAACACTTTTGCAAAGGTGAGAATCCTGACTGACAACAAACATTTGTCCTTCGGGTGAAATAGGGCGACCACTCGCCAAGGGCGTGGACGATACGAAGAAAGAGAGGTCTTGACATCCGATACCTTGACCGAAAAAGGTTTTCATCACATACAGGATCCTCAGAAAAGAATTCAGCCACAAGTCGTTGATGACCCTCTTCATGATTTTTCTCTATGAACTTCCTGTTATGACTCCGGCGGAATGATGTACCAGATGTACCAGCATCAACTTCTAGTGAATTGATATTTTCCTGAAGCTTCACACCGATCCGCTCGAGAAAACTGTACAAGACACTTTGCTCAGCAATGTATTCTTCCATAGTGTATCTTGGGTTGATGGTATTGTCCCCTGCGGATTCATCTGAACTAGACGATGTCTCTAATAGATATGGATGGTTCATACCTACAAAGATAAACAATGGAAATGTCTCAGCAAGTCAGCATATATGATTTTTTTTCGGAGGCAGGAGATAAAATAAAGATGAAATGGTTTTGCTCGTTCAAGCATCATGTCATCCTGACACGTGGTTAGGGTGAAGATTGATAAAAAAACCAATATTTTTTTCTTAGTCAGTCCCATCGATTATTGGATTCACTCTGTGTACATGCTTTCTCACATACAAAAAACTCATTGTATCTACTGTAACCCTGTCGGGACTCCCCTATGGTACCATGCTCTAACGATCCCCAATAAAATCTTAGCTGCCAAGTAGCTTTATCAAGGTTTATTTGGTTTCTACAAATGAAGGAGTGTTTTCATATCACTTGTGAAAGGAGCACTCAAGGAATGTAAACAGGTAACAAAACAAATCCAAGGATTGTTTGAAGCCGAAACTACTAGTGAGGTGACTAGCAGATGGAGTAAAGGATACACGAGTTTCAGAAATTCAAAGTGAACTGACACTCTAGATATGCTCCTACATAAAAATTATGTGGCATGCACTCATGAACAGGTTCTGGGTCCTGTGGTTGCATTGGTCATACATGCACACAATACAATGTTGAGAAATCGATGTCCCTAGACTAACACCGACTTCCTAGAAATGGTACCAAACTGGTGTGATACCACTTCTTCTGTGGACCCAAACCCAACACTCTAACTATATCGAGGAGACCTTCACCTTACTATGCTAACTTGAGAGACCAACTCTCTATAAAAGAGCTTAGCCTTTATTCATAACATACACTTGACACAAGACACAACATTCTTCGTAGTTACACACCACTACTATCAATCTAGGACTCACCATAACACTCCTAGACTCTAAGACACATCATGGCAACCTTTGCCATGCCTTCACATGTGGTGGCTTCTATGGCTCCATGGCATGGTACCTTGGAGGGTAGAGGGCACCCCTATTTATACTTGTACATAGTCTCTAGGATGTTGCCACATGGCAACATTCCACACTCTTCTAACTAAAATATCTAGCTCTAGAACATTCTCATCCTTATCCTAATATCTAGATATTTCTTACCACACATAAATATCTAGATTCTACACTCTTCTCTACTTTGCCATGAATAAATAATTCTAGAATCTTCCATGGCAAATATCTTTTCTCTTGTGTTTTCCAAAATATTCTAGAATGTTCCAAGTATGCATTGTCATAACTCAACATACAAGTTAAGACATTTTCATCAAAAAATACAAGTTAAGACATTTGTAAGTTTTCAGAATGCAATAGAAGAATTAAGATTTCACAACCTTAAAAATAACCTTCTTGATATCCAGGAAACCATCAATTTAGAAACAAATTTAATCTATAAACATTATAGGAAAGTCTTTTCCCGGCGCATGTACAATCTATAACCAAGAAAATTCATGCAACATATCGGGTAGGGAATCCCATACTCAGCAAAGGAAGTAAGCAAGCCCAACTTATTGTTTCACTGTATGAGAGCCTGGAGTGGTGGATTTTTTCTTGTTCATTAATCTTTTCAAAGTGAGACAAGTGCTCTTTAAAAAAGCTTTGTGTCACTTTCTTGTTTATTGATTAACAAAACAGCTAGTAACAATAAATCCTCACGAAATAGTATGTAATGCTGGCACCTGGAATCCTAATCTTGTTTCAGCTTAGAAGACATGGTTTCTAGGAGTTCAAAATTTTTGTGTAGCGTGACTTTCGCTCGCTCAACCCAATTTTGCCACAGTTTCGTCCTATTTCTCTTCCTCCTTGCTCCTTCCTCCTCTGGGGTTGCAGAATGACTATACGTCTGACTACTATGTGCGACTCCGTGTTACGATCACAATTTCCGTCGAACCATCTCATTATGTAAATACAACTGCCGCTTGACGTGCTTAACGTCATGACACAGGCAGTGTTGTTATTCTGGTTGTACAAATCCGTCGTGTGTATAGCAGCACTCTTGGGGTTGTGCTAATGTGTGGAGGTACTTTTTAGAACAGGGAACTGCTAAACCAGGTTGATAACACCGTATCCATAGGGGTGGATCCAGATGCCTAGATTGATGCTATTCGAGTGTGTTCGTTTTCTGGGGTCTAAATTTTATAGCTATCACATAAAAAAGAATCTTATTATTTATAAGTACTAAATAAAAATTAATTATAAAATAAATTACAGGCCCCTAGACTAATTTACGAGACGAATCTTATAAGGTTAATTAAGTTGTGATTAGAAGACGGTTACTGTAGCATCACTTTAGCAAAACATAGATTAATTAAACTCATTAGATTCATCTTGAAAATTAGCACCAATCTGTCAAAAAGGTTTTGCCATTAAATTGATCAAAATATTCATAAATAGTAAGATTCTCTTTGATGTGACAGTGCTAAATTTTAGAGGGCAGGAAACGAACGGGTGTGTAAGTTGCTATCTATACTGCACATATTACATCCTTAACAAAGTTCAGTAAGTTTCTAGCGCTCCAATTCATCAAATCCTACAGACGTGTCACAAACTTTAGGATACAATCAAGGTTCTGTACTCCATAATAGGCGGCAGAAAATCCCACAAATTGATGCCGATGACAACTAATAAACGCTAAAAATACGAACCCTACAGTTTGGTTTGACGGTTTGCAGAAATTTCTTACAGAAGTTGAATTAAAACAAAGGGAAAATGCAAAACAGTAGATATTATTTTACCATACGAGCCACGCAATTGAAACGAAGGGAAAATGCTCACCTGCTTCCGGCGGGAGAAGGGATCGATTGCTAGGCGCGTAGATTTGTGGGGACAAGACGATGATAAGTGGTCACCTGCAGGGTGGGACGCGCGACGGAAGCCGGTGAGGAGGAGGAGCGGCTCCCGGCGGAGGACGCACGGGGTCGATGGGTGACACAGGCGTCGGTTAGCGCAATCCCGTGACCGGTTACGGAGAGAATGAGCTGGGACTGGGTGCGCCGGCGGACGGCGGTAAGGGTCGTCGCCTCATCGGCCGGTGGGCGGCGTGGACAGAGCTACTGGGCCGAGGCCTCGTCGGCGGTTGGTGGGACTGAGGCCAGCCCGAGGCCCGTCATTTTTGGCCCGACTCGAGCATGACATGACACATAGTTGGATGGGCCATTCCGGCATGGATCATGTCATGGGCCGTTCTTGGGCTGAAGTGCAAGCCCATCAGGCTGGCATGATACGGCCCGTTTAGCTAAGGCCTGTTCAGCCTTGATATATATATATTCCTTCCGTTTTTATATTGTTGGTGTCGTTGATTTTTTCGTTCTTTTTGACCATTCGTCTTATTCAAAATATTTTTTCAAATATGTAAAAGCATAAGTCGTGTTTCAATTTTCTTTAGTGATAAAATGAATTATAATAAAATATTCAATAATTCTTAAAATATTTTGAATAAGACAAGCGATCAAACGTAATGAAAAAAGTCAAGGACGTCAACAATTTAAGATCGGAGGGAGTAGTCCATTTAACCAGTTAGGCATGGTCTGTCAAGCCCGACAAAGAAATCGAAATATTTTTCTGCTTTAATGTGTTGGAATGGTACAAATTCATCCGTATTTCATTATTTTTTGGTATAATTTTTTGTTAAGTAAAATTTAAAATTTGAAGAAAAATTAACAGCATCAAACCAGTGAGTCACGACCCATTTATAACTAACTACACTGTGTTATGCCAGGTGTAGTTATTACCAAAAGGGCAATGTTAGCTCATTAAGGAAATGACCAATCTGTGTGATCTGTTCGTGCTCGTCGGCTCGGCACAACCCGTTGACCAGTTATCTAAGGCGTTCACGTGCGGTTTGCGATGTCCATTCATAGACTTTAACCTCCTTCATGCTGTGGACCATATTGGATTTCTGAAAGCCGGTCCAACCTCGTGTCTCTAGGGATGTCAACGTACTCGTTACCCGATGAGAAAAAACCCTATTAGAAGACAGGGATGGGTGAAAACTTCACCCTGCAGGAGAGTAATGGACAAAGTCCTCTCCCTATCAAGTATGCGGGTGCGGGTACAAGAACGCATCCCCATCCCCGTTTCCTCGCACACCCGCTAACATGCCATGATGGGCTATCTGAATTTAATCCAAGCAAAGCCCGGGCAACATTGTGTCCACTTCCCAAACCTAATTCGAATTTAGCCCAACAGTCCCAGCCAAGGCAATACCTTTCAATATTGTCCACTTCCCAAACCTAATTCCCGTACTCTAGTAGTCCTCACGTAGCCCAGCTAGGCAGCCAACCACCACATATCTTCTTCTCTTGCCTTACTTCTATGTGGTGACCGGTTGTTCTACGGCTCGCGTGGTGCTGATGCATCTTGCACATGCGCACCTGATCGTGCGGCTCACACTGCAGCATGTTGGGGCGATTGGCCACAATTGGATCTCCGCACGGGCGCGCGGCGGCTTGCTCGGACGAAAGAGGTAGGGCAATGAGTTGCCTCCGTCGGGGATCTCCGCAGGTGGTCGTTACCTACTCGGGGTCGGGGATGGGGTGGATGTCTCACGTGTGAGCGGGTACGGGTCGGGGCCGGGGAGAAGTTTCCTGAGTCGGGGACAGGGATGGGACAACAAAACCCATGACAATGCCCTTTATGCCCATACATTCCAAAGAACACTTGAACCCCCCCCCCCCCACTCTCCTTACCGCAGCTGCTGGCACGACTTCTTCCTCGAGTCCTGTCATGATCGCGTGCTCGACGAAAGAGCTTTACAACCGACAGTTCCCTTCTTCACTCATGCGATATTGTTGGATCGGGTTTTCGCCAATTAATGGTCCAAGATTTTTCTCCATTGCCATGCTGACGTGTCTCCTAGGATTGATACAATAGAAGTTGTTTTCAAGGGGCTTTTATGTGCCTTGATCACCATCCAACAACAAGACTTATTCTGTACAGAGAGCAGTTTCTATTCAATATTAGAAGAATCAGTTCAAAAAATTATAAAATTTAAGAATATTTTGTCCATTAACACTTAAGTCGAATGTGCAGCATACTGATACTACCACGTATTCAAACATATTTTTCTTCTCAAACTTAAAGTTCGTTTTCAATCTTGTTGAAGTGTTGTGTTATTTAAAATTAATTCTATAAAATAAGATCTAATATAATATTTTTTGAATTTCCGTAAGCGTAAGCATTCCTCGTGTACTATGTTAATATTTATTATACCGTGTCAATATTTTGAATATTTCATATCAACAATTTCGGGAAAATTTTAACAAAATTTAAGAAAACCTTGAAATGAACTTTATATTTTGTATATTTTTCGAAGAATGTAATTTTATATTTTGTAGAAAAATTCAATTTTTCGTCAACATTTTGAATGTACTATGTCAACATGATTTATAGCGTGTAACATTTTGAATATTCCATGTCAATAGTTTCAGAAAAAATTTGCGTCTACTTTGTTTAAAAGTATTAAAATGAACTACTGAACTTTTTAAAATTCAATTTTTTGTCAATATTTTAATTATACTTTCAACATTTATTTATACTATGTCAATATTTTAAATATTCTATGTCCACATATTTTTCGCGTTGTTGGGCTATTGTAGTGTCCGTAATGTGCCCTAGTGGGCTGATCTCCTGGCTAAATCCCGTCGATTGGTCTTTGTATAGGACGTCCCATCTGTTGTAAAATACTTATTGCGCTAGGCCTACCTTCTAAAAGAAGGACTCCTGGCCCATGTGGGCTCCATGTCGAATACAAGCCCAACACGCAGTAGGTTTTCCCTTATAAATAGTTGAAGTGACGTCCATTATAAGTTCGTCGAATTATTAATAAAGAACGAGGCCAAATTTGCTGCTGGACACTCTTCTTTTGTGGTCTTTGCTAGAGGACACTCTTCAAATGAGTCTTTGTCCATGGACACTACTTAGTTGTGTTATTTTGCCAACAAACACTTTAATCATTAGAATATGACTTTTCATGTATGAAGGAGAGAAAAGATTTCACAAATAACCAGAATACCCTTGTAGCTGTTTCAATCTCCCAACCACATAATCTTTATATATATATATATATATATATATAGTGTGTATATATATATATATATATATATATATATATATATATACTTTAACCATTAGATATGATTTTTCATGTATGTCATAAATATTATAAAATATGACCATATAATCCCATTTGATTTGAAAGACAATAAAAAGCACATCTTTAGCAAAATATCCACATATATCAATATCCAACCATGCCAAACCCAGACTCGAACCCATAAGAGGTCTTGCTGCTTCGCCGAATGAACGGCGTGCACTCCATATGGACGCCCGCAGCAATGGATTGGTCGCGTCGTCATGGCCTCTGCAGGTCGGGAGATGAGCGCACGACCTTGGAGCGGAGTAGTCGATCTCAGTGGCGAGAGGAAGCCCATGGGAAAGGTCCCATCGCTGACGAGCTGCTGCGGGGGCAGATGAGAGGGAGGCAAATCGGGCCGACGAGCTCCTTGCGGCAGACGAACGAACACAGTTTTTTTCGCGTGCTTCTATATACAATCCGATACGGCAGACAATATTTATGGCCTCCACAATTGGGTATTAGAGTCCAAAAAATATTTCTCTCCCCCTCTTGTGTAGCAATTTATTATTTTAAGACCTGAAGTGTGTATTGGCAAATTTACACAATTGAATGGTGTCCATCAGCAAAGATTAGATTCTGTAGTGTCTTCCAGCAAATATCAAAAATGAATGATGTCCTACAGCAAATTTAGCCTAAAGAATATCGTTCTCTCTATTCTCAAATTTTTACTGTTTGTTCTCGTCTACTATGTGCCGTACGTAGTTGATAACCTAACGTACCATCAACAACAGCCTATGGTCCAGTCAGATGGCTTTGCCAGATGCAACCCTGTCCTTCCCCTCCATGTTCCACCTGATGATAAGGAACATGATAGTTGGCCTGTACGTTCTCCCCATGTTAACTGCCGCAAACCATCGCAGTGCCACCCCAAAATGGATTGTTCCGTGCAAGAAGTTCAATTGTTCCAAAAAATGGTAAGGCAACATCCAACGACGGCTACAGAAGTTGAAGAACCAAAAGGCCAAATAGGTTGCCGCAAGCTTGAAGAGATACCAGAGCAAATAAATAAATATGTGTATCGCCTACGGAATCCCAAATTGGGTTCAGCCATCGCCACCCCTTCGCGCTCCGTCGGTCGCCGCTGCATTAATCGCGCTCCGTGCTCACTCTGCTGCTGCTGCATGCTCGCCCGGCCGCAGCGCGTGTGCCCTCGCACTACTACAATAATATTTTGTAGTGGTGAATGCTATTTAGACCACAATAACGATCACATCAAGAGCGCTAGGTTGCGCTTCAGCACCCAACTACACGCTGATAAATAGTGATGAACACCGCTAGCCTGCAACTACGATGTTAAAGCTCGCTATTGAATTTTTAAGCCCGATAAGATCACTTAGCTGCGGGCCTAACAGAAGGGCTCACCTTATATAAATAAGTAACAGTGGGCGCAGCAGTGCCACTCACCCCACGTGCCGCACCGCCACCTAGGGTTAGGGTTAGGGTTAGACACCCCTCCTCTCTCCTCCGCCTCTCCGCCTCTAGCCACCCTCCTCTCCTCCTCCTCCCCCGCTTCCTCCTCGGATGGGGAGCAAGGGCCACCATTGGGGTCAGTCACGGAGCGTGTGGCGGTCCTGGTTCTAGCGGGTGGTGCTCCTAGCAAACAATGCACCATTGCCCTGCCCCAACTTCTCTTCCGCCTCCTCCGGCCCCCGTCGGCCTCCGCCGCAGTCCTCCTTGCTGCCTACCTCTTGAATTTGGCGGTGATGGTGGTGACTCAGGCGACAACACATCGGCGGTGGCTACGCCGGTCTCGACGGCTCCGATGGTAGAGGGCTTCCTCGCACGAGCTCCCTCCTCCTCCTCCGCCGGCTCCGGAGGTGGAGCCCATCATGTGACGCGAGGCGAACAGGTTGTCGAATGAGCGTGTCTAGGGTGTGTACCAGCACCGACCGGGACCCACCCTTATTTTGTTGTAGATAAAGGTGTTAACAACGATCCTTAGACCAATACCGACGCCTTTTTTAACTAAACTAGTAACTAGGACAGTAGCAGGCTCGTGCACGACTATGGATGTAATTAAGTAGTGTTAAATGTCCAAGTGATGCTTTTGTTGTCCGCCACCTGGGTCCCTTTTGGCCCATCGCTATAGAGCGTTATTGTAGTAGTGTCGTCCGACCGTAACAGCTGCCGCCACATACTCGACTAGTGCTTTGGTTGTAGCTGTTGCTACCTCCGCTGCCCGACCCTCGTCTAGCCGCTGCCACACGCTCACCGGGCCACAACCGATGTCCCACGCTTGCTTGACAACCGCTGCTGCATAGCTCCACCGCTACCTCCGCTTGTTTGGGTCACAACTGAACTTGCTCTATTTCTCGGGTCAAGACGTGAATGCATCCTAGAATGGGCATACGCTTTGGGTCACCATAGTGTTTTTGGATGTTTTACAACCCATTTTAGGTATGGGTCACCAAATGAATCTTATGTTGGAGATAGCCTAACAAGAGGTGGTACGGGGCCATGACCCATGGATGCATAGTTACAACTCATTTATAGATTCACTTCATCCGCTATGAGCGGTGGAGAAGCATCGCTTCCCACTTCTCCTCGGGTGCCATAGATGCGAGTTAATATGAAATTCTATTACCTTAAGTGTTATTTTCTGTATTCTGGACTGCTTGATCGGGACCTCGAGATAGGAACCGCTGTAGGTGGGTTGGCGGACGAATGGAAATATGCATAGAATTGTACATCAATGGTGGGTCCCGCGTAAGGCATACGAAATTTATTCGGTACCTACTTCTCTCTCTCCTCATTCTTCTCCATTCTTGTCTCCCTCCTCCGATCCTAATGTCTCGTTCTTTCTCCTCCGAATGAGCGACAAACAAATCTCGCTAGCAACAACTTTTCCTTGGTGGTGGTCGTCATTAGAAGCAGGTCCCAGATGTCAATGAGTGGCAACAACGATGGTACAACCGGCGACAATGACAACAACCTCAAGATCTAGCCGATATCTTGTACCCATGGTGCTTCGTAGCTGGACCTCGACATTGATGACTCGTGTCCGTCGTTGGGTGGATGCATGCCAATCTAGCTCTACGGTCGCTAGATTTTGTAGGTGTTGTCAAGGCCCGTGAGGCTGGATCCGACCTTCCCTTCGACGGATCTAGACGGGTGCCAAGGTCATCGTCATGTTCTCTCAAGCCAAGTGTTCCTTGCGTTCCCACCGGCCGGAGGTCAAAATCCTCCCATGTCGACCGAAGCAACATGGTACATTGACTACCGCCGGTTCGGAGTAGATCAATTGTGGCGTCTCGAAAGGGAGGTGGTCAACGTCAGCCCGTCGGGAGAGCTCGGTCATCCATGGCTACAGCTCCAAAGCTGGATGAGGTGGTGAGCGCCTCAAGGTTGGTGGTGAACACCACGTTCACGCTCAAGCAATAGCCGCTAAGGTCGCCTCGTGGGTCACCTGCGGAGCTGGCCTCTTGGAATCTCGGTCACATGCGATTGAGGTGAGCACCACCGAGTTGGTGTTTGACCAAAACTTAGTTTGTGTTTTTGCTTCAAGTCTGATTTGATACACAGTGGTGCTTATCCATGGCTTGTGTGCGTCCAACATGGCAATTGTTGGTGCTTTCTAAGTGCATATTTTATGTGTAATTATCACCCCAATTAGATCATGATTGACACCACATTATGCCATTTTCCTATATAAATAGCTATATATTTGTACATGCATTGTTCGGAGCTTTATTGTAGAAATAGATGAAAATGACATGAATGTAAGCATCGGAGAGGATATGGATTGAAAGTAGTGGAAATACAACAAACAAGACCCAAGTGTTGATTTGCACAACATGGTGCCGATCAGCACTTGACAACTTTGGCCTCGTTATGGGCTGGCCCGTGACCCATTCTATGAACGAAGGAAGTTGCATGAGATATTTGAAGACATTTGTCTAGAAAAGAGAAAGGAAACTTCAAGACTCAAATGTGCAGATGCGAGGCGTTATCTCGAAGAACATGATGAAGAAGGTCCACATGTAAGCAGTGGAAGGCTAAGGAACCGACTCGGGGAGATATCAACCAAGACACAAGACGTGCCGATTGGCACCGCTTTAGTGCAACCCATAGATGCAGGAAGACGTTGATAGAGGGACAACAATCTCGTGAGTTAGAGCCACCGGGTTTGCCCTGTCATAATAGATTCCTCTTGCTAGATCTAGCTTAGCTACTCTAGCCAACTCGACAATGGAAACATTGTAGACTTGGGCTTTCAAGAACCACCGGTGCTCGAGTTGATCCATCGAGGTAGGCCTTCTAGATGGTGATGAATCTTGTACAATGTATCTCTAAGACGATTGAATATGTTGATGAATGATTTTGGCACTTTGATTATCTGGATTCTATGATCTTGCATATGATTGTTTCAATTGCTTAGTTCTAGACTAACTACTTAGATGGTATCTTAATCGTGGTGATTAGGTTAGTACTCGAATATTGTATTAATCATAGTTACTTGATGATGCTTGATGTGTGGTTTAGTAGTGACAGAGCTAAGCTAGCGCAACATGTCTAGATAGTTAAGTAGGTTAAGATGCTCTAACTGATTACTCAGTTGATCTCAGCAGAGATAAATCAGGGTCCCTCATGGAAAGACGAGTGGTCCGACCAATATTAGGTTTTCCTTAATCCAAGTAAAATTACCAGTTATGATGCTATTCAATTATGCTTTCTGGTTACGATCTCAACTAGTAGATATCAGGCTACTCATGTAAGTTTTCTTTAGGTTAACAAAACGTCTTCTATAGTCGTAAAACAACCAGTAACCATTGTGCCGATCGGCACCACACTAACCAGCATGCTGATTGATAGTTCAGTGCGTTGACCGACACCCCTCTCTTTCTCCTGCAAACAATAGTAGATTAATTAGACCTTTTATCGACAATAGTATTTAATTCCCATTAGTCTTTGTGAATTCAATTAAACCTTGGAGTATTCTAAGAGAAAAAGCTACAATACACACCGTCCTCTTGCGGTATATAAGTGAGTGTGTAGGAATGATCAACGAGTGATGCCTCATCACGTTGATCAACAGATGATGCCTCATCATGTGCCAGTTGCTATTTTAAAATGACAAAGAGAATATGGTAAATTCCTTGGGTCACCAAGTGCAATTTAAAGTTTATTCCAAACCTTTGTACAATGGAGTATGGAGAGCATCCATGCTTGCACCAAATGTATAGACCTATTTGGTTCATTGATATAAATGTTCCCAACATTAATTGAAGAAAATGAAATATGCTCCGATAAGTTCTTACCGTAAAGTAAACTGAACTTGAATTAACTTTGATAACCGGTGAACCAATGATTTACAAGATATTCATATTCAATCCTCTACCTTGTATCAAATTATAAATTTAGCTGGACTAAAAATCATTACATAATACTATCAACTTTCATACCTCACTTTACAAACAATGACGAAACCATTCCTGATTGTTTTTTTACATCCCAAGCATTTATGGTGCATGTTTTGCCAAAATTTTGCAGACTTACTTCCTGCACAATCACTTACAGATCAAGAAAAAGTTACTATAGTGGTGTGGGTAAAATTTGAGTAGCGGTGGCCTAAAAATGATCCGTTGATACAAAATGTCACCTATTTCTAGCGGATACCCACTTAGTCGCTTGCCGCTACTGCACCCCAACTCCCGCGGCCCAACTCTCGTGGCCCACTTCCTATATAAAAGCAAACCGTGGACGGTCTCTGACGGCTGGCTGTGGGAGGATCTGGTCAACTGCCGGCGCATGGCGATGTCGGTGTCCGCGCAGGCTCCATGCGGCGCATCCGGCTGGCGGGAGGTGTATGGGACCTCTAGGCGACGTTAGCGGCTATGGGTCCTCGTGGGCCTATTTTTTTCCCATTTCATTTGTAGCGACGGTTGATGTTGGTTTCGTTGCTACAACCATTTATTTTTAGCTTCGGGAACGTAGCGGTGGGCGGCCCCCGCTAAAGTGTATTTTGAGCCGCCACTATAGTGGCTCAATCTGGTAGTGTTAATTCCTCCCTTTGAATTCTTGCATCCATGGTTTACAGTAGCAAAAATGAATATCCATCAGGTGCTTTTTAATAGTAGGCACTGTAGAGAAATTTCATTTAAGAACATAATAATAATATATGGCAATCGTATCAGTTGATCTTTTAAGAAAAGGGCATTTTAGCTGTTTATAAATATGCACCAGCATTTCAGTCTGTATGAATATCAAGTGTAATACAACCATACAGATTACAATCATACAGTTATATAGCGGTACTCTATATATAATTGGGCAAAGACACGAGTTTTTTAGATACTAAATATATGCGTGCATCAACATCCCAAGTTTAGGAGTAATAAAATATATATCGATGTTTAAATAAAACATCTGATCATGTAATAACTTAAAATTTTGACCTTACAACTCAAACATATGGAAAAATATTTCTAACGAACAGGCAACCGACCAATGAGTTCAAATAAATATGGAATACATAAAGGCGGCCATACTTCACAGTTTTGATAATGGGACAGACAGTTCAACACTGATACTTTTGTGGACCTTTATCTTGACATGTGTAGCCTCGCCAAACCTAGATAGCACGGGAGCAATCGATGATGCAACCTGATGGGGCTAGTTTGTTGAGGAGGTACAGAAACATTTGGGGTGGTCTGGCATCTCTAGAGAGTACTATGGACACCTTCTGAAGTGCTTTGGCATTTCTCAGAATAAAGTATAACAAACTCGTCTCATCTTTTGTGCCTCTGTATTTCTTCATAACAAGCCATTTGAGGCAAGGCAGAGTGTTGCCTCTCCAGTTTTGTGTTTCACGGCAACCGCAATCAGGTGCACATGGTGGGATGTTGTTCTCAGTCTGAAACAGTAAAATGAAAATTATCTATTAATTAACTAAACCAATTTTGCTAGGCATATAGTCAACAAAGATGTGTAAAACATATTGAGTCATACCTCCGCATCATGTATTATTTTAATCGACAACTTTCTCACCCAGTAATGTCTGTTGATAAGGTTCAGAATTGTTGGCCCAGCCATATGTTCATTTTTGTGCACATTCAAATCCAGCTCCCCAAACAAAGGAATACTAGTATTCTCTATCAGGTTCTTTTGCTCAACACTAAGCTGCAATGAGATGCCAAAATTAAATTAACCGAAATAAATATTTGCTACTTCATTGAAACAAAATACTAGTCTCAAAACGTGTCATCAATGACGATGACACATAGAGACGAAAAATCATTACAGGATCCTGACAATGCATTTATTAGCAAATAAAAGATAAAAATAATTTAATTAGATCGAAACTTCTCCATGGAAGATTGAATCCGAAGCTGGACCGTTTAGATTATTTATTAGACAAAGACCAGAAAAAAAAGTTGGAAATAAAAGGATTTTCAGCATCACATAGCATATTCCAGTAACACGAATGGGAACTGAGTCTCACTATTCTTCGTTCTAGCAACAAATTGCTTCTAAGTTAATCCATAAAGCACAAGCCCTGCTTATAGTATCAATTTGACCATGTTAACAATATAAAAAGTCTACACATCTGCACAATTGATGTGGATAATTCACACATTTGGTTACCGAGAAATTACCAAATAACATTCTAAATTAACTGGGCATACCTTATGTCCCGTGTCTATCTAAGAAGAAGACATGCAGTAGATGATGACACTTACAGGTTCAATAGGTATCTGAAGACGAAGAATGCCAATATGCTCGAAAGCCTGCAGGATCCTTGTGAAATGGGATTGACCTCCATCACAAAGCATCAGATAAGCGCGTGAGAGCTCGATGACGGTGAGCTTCTGGAATCGTCTTGGTAACGACCAACGGTGGATCTCCGGGCAGTAGTCTTCCCAGTGGAGCTGCTCCAACTTAGGCAGGTTGAGCCAGATCCACGTGCGTTCTATGGCATGCACGAAACACTTGGTCACTTCCATCTCGTGGAGGTTACTCGCCGTCACCAGGAGCCGTTCAAGGTCCTTGACTCTTAAGAGGCACAGTCTTAGGATTGACTCTGAAACGAGGAAGAAAATTTTGAGGCCCTCGATCGTGTGCAGCTCGAGGTCCTTGAGGCAAGGGCACTGCCGGGTCACGACACTGTTGATGCCCTCGCCACCGTCAGTGAACCGGACACCGTAGATGTAGAGCTTGCTGAGATTTTCAAAGGTGCCGTTGTTCCTCGGCATACGGAGGTCCACCCCCATGAAGCTGAGAGCGAACTCTGTCACCATAGGGAAGCATGGCATATGGAGCGGTGCCGGGGCGAGCACGAGCTCATCGTCCTCCTCATCCGTTTCATCCCAATCCAGGTTCACTGCATATCGGGACATGAAGAACCCAAACCTGGTGGATGTAATTCCGTTACGAATATATAATGGAAAAAGAAAAGTAGGGCACGCCCCCTTTTCGAATAGTAAAAAAAAATAAAAAAGGAAGAGGCCTATTGTAACGTCCCGCCACTCCGGGCCGGGCCCACTTACAACTACAGCTTAATAGGCCATCAAGATTTCCCCACAAATCAACACTAGTCTTTTCTCGCGCACTTGGTCCTCACTCATGCACACCCGGAAATACTTCCCGGTCGGTCACCCATCCCTAAATTGCTACAGGCCAAGCACGCTTAACCTTAGAGTTCTTTAGAGATGAGCTTCGGAAAAGAAGTTGCAACTTGTTAACATGAGTATTCTATCAATCCTATTAAGCCCCGGCCAGTATGTTACACACTCACCCCCTTAGAAGACCGACGTTGAACTTCCTCTCTTGGCCACGTCCATGTGTCCACCGCCAGCGCATGTGTCATGCTGTGTGACCACTCCGGGCCCACACCAGCCATGCACACCATGCCTGCACACGTGCAACACACGCGCCCGTGAAACCGCGAGAGTCGGCTCGATACCATCCGTAACGTCCCGCCACTCCGGGCCGGGCCCACTTACAACTACGAGCTTAATAGGCCCTCAAGATTTCCCCACGGATCAACACTAGTCTTTTCTGCGCACTTGGTCCTCACTCATGCACACCCGGGAAATACTTCCTGGTCGGTCACCCATCCCTAAATTGCTACAGGCCAAGCACGCTTAACCTTAGAGTTCTTTAGAGATGAGCTTCCGAAAAAGAAGTTGCAACTTGTTAACATGAGTATTCTATCAATCCTATTAAGCCCCGGGCCAGTATGTTACACCTATAACCTGGTGGTGGTGTTAGCACGCTGCGCCACGAGGAAGGCCGACGAGGCGATGCGAACTGCTTCGTCGAAGTCGTACTGGTTGGGGCAGCGGACTGAGATGAAGACGTCAGGCATACGGACGTCGTTGGCGTAGCCGTGGATGACGCCGGCGATGAGGTTGGCGAAGGACGCGACGCCGGGCGCATCTTCATCGTCGGCGAACTCGAGTAGCGGGAGGCGTCTCCAGACGTGGCGCCAGCGATGAGACAGGATGCAGGTGCGGACGGCCTCAACGAGAGGCAGAAGCACCAGTATCTGGAGGAGCAAGTCGTCGGGGAGGTTGCTGATCAGGTCTTGGTCGCCGGCGACAGAGTAGTGGCCGTTGCCAGCCATGGTGACGTAAGGGGATGGAGGATTTCTAGGGTTTTAGTGGCGGCGGCGTGGTGCTTGGTGGAAGAGAGGGAGGGCCAAGGGCAAGGCTTTTGTAGCAGAGGCAGTGGAGCAGAAATGGCATGGCTTGAAACTGGACAGGTCAGGTTGAGCGGGAGACAGTTGGTAGCAAATTAGCTCATCCAACGTCGAGAACAATTGCATAGTAATCTGGCCCGTCCATCCTGATATGCACGGCTGGGATTCGTCCTCGCTGCCCTCCAGCTATCCTGGAAGAGGCGAATCTGTATGATCTGAAAAGATCTGCAATAAATGGGTGATCAAATCCAGCAGATACTGGAGCGTTCGCATGCATTTTAATTTTTTAGTAGCAATTTATATTGAAAATTTAAAACGGATATTTCAACATTAATATGATATCTAATCAGATATGCATAAATCAATGCCATAGAGTCTAACTGAACTACTTTTTTTTGCCCAAGTAGTGATTAATTTTCTGGGACTATCACTAAAAGAAATAGCCTTTAGTAGGGGGCTAAAATAGGCCCAGTGGCGGTCATGAAATGCCACTAACACTATCACTGAAAAATGTTTATTATTAGCAACAGATAGATGCCCGCCATTTTCTACATACTTACGGAAAATAATAAGAAAAGATAAAAGTGACAAATATGACCCGTCACTTCCAGGTCGTTGGAATTACTACCCCCAGCAACACCGGGTTTAGACACTCACTAAATTAAAATAAACACCCCTAGCAAGAATGCTAGAATGTCTATTGATAACTATATCCGCAAGTGCACGGATAATCCGTTGTAGCATTTGCCAAAGGAGTATTCTAGGGTGTCATTTATATTCTCCCAAAGAATGGTGTGGACTTCTTCGAGTGTGTATGGTTAATCCAATGACCACAACAATTACTTCCAGGCTGAGGGTATAGAGGGGTAGAGAGGTTACGGTGCTCGGCAAAAAGCACATAAGTAGGCAAAGTGTGAACGACTCTAGTGTTGTATATAGGGCACCGACTTACCATTGTTACACGGGCGACTCCAGCCACGAGGCTACGACGCACTCGGACGTGGAGGTATGCGACTTCCTAACAGGACTGTCACTACCCGAAAGGACCCCTCTCTTTAGTGGGATACATGGTAAATGATGGCAACATCGAACCTAGACATCACGCCTAAGTCATTCATCGCTATTCTACTCACAACAATGATAATAGAATAAACTTAAATAAGCACAATGAGCTTATAAACAAAAGAGACACACATTGCTTTCCTTGAGATGGATTAGCACCAATGTATATCCGGCCGGTCACTAAGGGGGCAAGGGGTTGCAAAGGTACAAGAGTTGGAGTAGAAAGCCATACTATCGGGATGGGTTTGGGCTTAGTAGCTTCATCCAGTGTCATTTGGTTGTTTACCTAGTAATGAAGCAATCATGTCTTGCTAGATCATGGACATTGAAAGAAGACCCAATTGTTGATGGACCAGAACCGAGACAAAGTGTCACACCTCATTTCTAGGATGGATCGTGCTTCTGTACCGATCCCAAGATCAGTAGGTGATACACACATACAAATAATACAAAGTCTCATACAACATAATTTATTTAGTTCCACGGAGGATATATAGGGTCATACAAGTCTTAGGTTACAAGCCAAGGAGGAGGACACGCCATCCTTGAATAAAGATGCATAAACTTCAAGGGAAACTCTAAGGAAATGCCACGTGCAACTTGCTCGAAGAACGTGACCTACTCCTCGTCACCGTCATACTCCATACCTTCGTCGGAATAAATTGTCAACGGGGTGAGTATGGAAGGTACTTAGCAAGCCCTACACTACTCAAAGGGAAGATGCATGCATTTTGGGTAGTGGTCAAGGAAATGGCTTATGGTTTGTTCGCGCAGAAGCAATATATGGTGGACTTTATCAAGGAATAGATTTGAGGGAATAAACAATTTTGTTCATTTTAGTGTTTGGCCCTAGGGGAGATTCGTTTCGATCCCGCTAGTTCCCAGTGTATTAACATGATCCTCCGACCCTTGGTCGGAACAACTCTTGGCTCGACAACCAACTCTTTTCTAAAACACGGGCCTTTACTACGCCCACTCACATGCTAAGGGAGTTTAATTATGGCTAATCTAGTGAGCCTAGGTCCTGACGGGTCATACCACAAACCACATAATATCATATATGTTTTACACTCTACGGAGGTTGTACACTTTACCCATGAGCTACATCCTCCTTGCCGGGGAGCGACATAACGTCCTTCCGACGCCCGGTATGTTATGTACAAACCCGTCCGCGAATGACCGGGAGCACCCCACACCATGGGTAGGGTCATGCGATTTGGGGACCTACTCCTGTCCTCCGACGACTACCTACTCTAGGACGATGTCTTATTTGCCACGTCCATATAGGGAGAGGGTTGGTCCTGCCCATTACAGGTTCCATGGTTGTGCCAAAATCACCAAGTTGAGGTCAAAAGAACCGATACTTATATGGCATGGCGATCGCTCATTGTCGGTGTTCGAACCACCGGCTAGTAGAATTTGTTCCGGAGCCACGCGTTTTAGGCCGGATGGTACACAAGGGAAGACACGAGAGATTTAGACTGGTTCGGGAAAGCTCCCTACGTCCGGTTGGGGTGATGTCGCGGCGCTCGTGTTCCTTGTGTCAAGCAACAATGACGTACAGGGGAGGCGGGAGAGGAGCGTGCTCGAAGTCCCTGGTTACGAGTGTGTGCGTGGTGTGTGAGTCATGTCCGTGTTGAGCATCTTGTAACCGTGTCTAGAGAGTGAGAGACTCAATTGGGCTAAATAACATGAATATAAATGTTATACTCATTGCAATTTATTATTTGAATCACTTGTAGTTCAAATTTGACTTCATTGAAAAAATAGCTTGAAATGTAATTAATTAACTAAATATAGCAAATGAATACAAAAAAATTCAAATTTTAACATGGAGTTACACATATCGTATGGGATGAGTAGAAAAGGGTTTTGAGAGGAGGAAAGGAAAAGAAAATTTACTTCTTTACCGAGTGTGAAATAATACACTCGACAAACAAACTTGTTTGCCGAGTGTCGGAAAAATACACTCGGCAAAGACGTTGTTTGCCGAGTGTATTTTCATGACACTCGGCAAACAAGTGAGTTGCCGAGTGTATTTATGTGCCGAGTGTATAACATCTTCACACTCGGCGTACTTAGATTTTCCCGTAGTGGGAAGTGCTAGAGAGGGAAGACAAATTTCGTTGCTACATACATAGAGAAGGTTTTAAGTTGGGTCTTACAAAGGGAAGAGGAAGTTTTCTTGATGCTATATAGGTAATTTCCTCCTTTTCTTTTTAACATAAGCATGCAATGTCTATCAGAGAAGATGTGGTGCAGATGATACTTACACTTTCAACAGGAAATTCAAGACTTAGACTAAACTAAAGCTTATGATAATGCATTGACTTAATCCAAAAAAATTGAAGTTACAACATAAAAGATACAGAGTATATTTCCAAAGAACAGAAAATCAAAAATGTCAAGCTAAAATGAAAGACACAAAGCCTAGCATGCTTCATAATTTTGGTGACATGCTTTGCACTCTTTGTATGTGTAGCCAAGCTATCTAGACAGTAAGAGAATACTCCAAGGTGCAGCCTGTTGGGGAATTTTTCTGGAGGGTCTGCGCAAACTTTTCAGTTGGTTTGACACCCATGGAAAAGGCTATAGACACGTTGTTAAGTACTTTGGCATTTTACACAATTGAAAAGAGGATAATCATCTCATCTTCTGTCCCGCTGAAACTATTGATAACAAGCCAGTTGAGGTAGTCAAATGAGATGTTGTCTCTCCAGTTTTGTATATTACGGCAATAGCAAGAAGATTTGCACGGTGGGATGATATCCTCAGCCTAAAATGGAAATGTGAATGATCTAGTAAGCGAATTGTTTTTTTATAGATGTATGGTCAATAAAAATGTGTAAAGATAATATATTACATACATACCTCCCTGTCATCTATTATTTGGATCGATAACTTTCTCATCCATTTATGTCGGTTGAGGAATCTTAAAATTGTTGAGCCAAATGTATGCTCATTTCTTCTCACAGTCAAATTGAGCTCCCGAAAGTAAGAAATATTAGCATTATCTATCAGGTCATTTAGCTCAGCATTTGCCTACAAAAGACGTTACAAGTTAAATTAAATACCACAATAATCATACACCATTATAATTCATCGTGTGACAAAAATGAATTCAGTTCTCTATGTTGGATTTGTGTCGAATATGTGTACACGAGTCGGTTACAAATTGGACTTGAGTCGTATTAGGTGGACAGGGATAGAGTTTGTGTCGGACTTGTATTCCCGGGCTCATATATACGTAGAGGCACCACCGTTGTAATCGCAAGAGACGACAGATGTAGTAGACAAGGGGTGACGGCGGCCGGGAGAGGCGTGCCCTAGCGGCAGCCAGATCGTGTGTCGGTATACTCCTGGATATCTGTATAGCTACAGTTATTATGGGGAGGAGCGCCCGTAGTCATGCCCCGAGGATGTAGGCACATCGCTGAACCTCGTACAAAACATCGTGTTTCGGCGTCTCTTTCTTTTTCGTGATCTTGTGTTATTGGCTTGATGATCCTGGAGAATTGCTTCCGCGGCTGGTTTTCTAACAAGTGGTATCGGAGCCGGTTACATGGTAGAAGATCACGAGAGACACGATGGGGTGCTCTACACCGCGCGGAGCTTGCACAAGGCGTCCGGGAGTGGACATGGTGCAAGGTGGAGCATGACGGCGATCGACGACTCGATCGGTGGAGTTGGACACTTCGAGCGCGGCGGCTCGAACCGTCCGATGAGCTGCATCAACGGAGATCCGTCCAGACGTGGAGATCATGTTGATGGTGGCTGGTGGCTGCTGTTCGATAGAGGCCGATCATACGTGATGGCCAAGTTCGACGGTGCGGTTGGAAGACGTCGCGGACGATGGCGGTGGCTTCGACTCGAGTCTTGCTGACAGGCAGTCAGCTGAGATTGGAGCGGCTGTTGCGTGCTCAAGGTGGAGCAGCGACGGCGATGGTGTTTTGCCCTGGTGGACTCAGCGTGTAAGTTGGAGGCAAGTTAATTTTTGGGTATTACGTATGGTGGCCAATCGGCATTTGTTTGCTATTGGGACAGAACTCGACAACGGCAGAGGAGGCGCACGGCACGGGTGCCTAGCTTGGGCATATGTCCGATGCTGCTGGGGCTAAGACGTGCGAGATCAGGAGTCCGTGATGCATCAAGTGGCGCAGTGGTAAGGTGATTACGTGTGCGAGTAGGAGTCCGTGGCAGATCGTGGAGATGTCAGTTGAGTCCGTGTCTGAATAGAAGATCTCGGAGGTGGCCTACATGCATGGCACTTGGAAAATACGTGCATGCATACATGTTGTTCACGGGAGACATGGTAAGCCACATGTATTTGTTTATGAAAACAAATCGGTTGCATGTCGGTTGGTGTTTGTTTTTCCATCAACTCGTTGGCCTCTTCGACTCGGTTTCAAACGACACGAGGGCTGTGATAGAATAAGCTCGTCCAGAACAGACAAGGGATAGAGTCCGTTTCTGTTAGGACTCTACGTCTCGACTCCATATATATACGAGAGGAGTCCATGAAGGGTTGCAGCATCAGACAACAGAAAGCAATCGGTGCTGTTTCGTGAACCAAGCTTGCGGTGGTTGACGGCGAACGGCGGGTAACGATCGAGCGGGTCTTCTTCGTCGTGTGCAAGCGACGTGGTTAGTTGACGGAGCTCGAGAGCGGCGAGCGAGTACGCGGCGTCGTGCTCGGGTGTGCGGGAAGCACACGGCTTCGACGTGTATTGTGCGCGTACGGCGTACGGTGTGCACGTACGGAGGTTCTTTCGACGGTCCGTGGCAACAGGCGGATGGCGTCGATGTCGTCCAAATTCGAGGTGACAAAGTTTGACGGGACTGGCAATTATGGGCTTTGGCAAACAAGAGTCAAGGATTTGCTAGCGCAGCAAGGGATCCTGAAGGCTCCGAGTGAGAAGAAGCCGACCAAGGTGGATGATGAGAAGTGGGAGGAGATACAGGCGCAAGCGGCAGCAACCATCAGGTTGTGTCTCTCCGACCAAATCATGTACCATGTCATGGATGAGACGTCACCAAGAGTAATTTGGGATAAGTTGGATAATCAGTTCATGTCCAAAACTCGACTCAGAAGTTGTATCTGAAGCAAAAGTTATATGGGCTGAAGATGCAGGAGGGAGCAGATCTTGCTGAGCACATCAATGTCTTCAATCAAGTTGTGGCTGACCTTGTGAAGGTGGATGTGAAGCTTGATGATGAAGACAAGACCATTATTCTTCTGTGTTCCTTGCCGAGTTCTTATGAGCATTTGGTCACAACATTGACGTACGGCAAAACTGAAGTAAAGGTGGCGGATATCACGACGGCGTTACTTTCTCGTGATCGGAGGATCAAGATCAATAATGCTGGTGATAGTGGTTCCACTGGTGATGCTTTGGTGGTCAAGAGTGATCAAGTGAGGGAGACCGACAAGAAGAAGAAGAAGGGGCCGCAGTGCTACAAGTGCAAGGAATGGGGACATGTGAGGAGGGATTGTCCGGAACTGAAGAGGAAGGACGTGGCAAATGTTGTGGTTTCTAGGAAGGATGACTCGGACAGCGATGGTGATGTTCTTGTGCTATCAAGTGAGAAGTCTTGTGATGAAGAAGTGTGGTTCCTAGATTCTGCAAGTTCGTTTCATGCAACACCTAAGAAGGAGTGGTTCTCTTCATATGTTGAGGGTGACTATAGTTTTGCTCACTTGGGAGGTAACACGGTTCATCGTGTTATGGGAGTTGGCAAGATCAAGTTGCAATGTATGATGGACAAGAGGTGCTACTTGAGGGTGTGCGACATGTGCCGGAACTTAGAAGAAATCTTATCTCGCTTGGTGTTCTACACGGAGAAGGTTGGCTATATCGGACGGTGCCGGATAGGCTAGTCTTTTGGGTTGAGGTGGCCCAGGACCTTTGTTGGGGCTCCAGTTGGGCCTATGGTTGGGTAGGCCCAATGTGACCTGGGTTGGCGGCGGGGACTCGTGGGTACGACGAGCCCGACCGCATTCTAACAAGTGGTATCCGAGCCGGGTCGCACTCTAACACTCTACGACAATCCTAGTTAATAAAAATCAAACTGTAATGTGTTCTTCTGCAAGCCATTATTGTAAGTGATAGTTTAAGATCTCATTATCAAGCATAGAAGTATGCTAATATTTCATTTGGATATGTTAGTAATGGACATAAATAAAATATAATGCATTTCTTGGTTGAAGAGTGAAATCTCTAATGCAATACAATTTAGATTTTTTTATCATACTGACCATCAAGACAAGTTAAGAAACATTAAATAAAGGCTACATATTCTCACATTTGATGGTGAAATGAAGGAAACTTAGCACATAGAGATCATACTGGTTGTATTTATTTGTTAGTGCAATGAAATTGAATCAACCATGGTTTGGTTGTGAGTTATGAGCTCTTTTTGATAATATCTTTCTATAAACCAAAAAGTGCAACAAAAGTGGCATCGGATCACAAACACTACCACAAATGGGCACCGTAGCGGCGCCAGTTGAAATGGCATAGCGGCGCCGGTTATTGTGATCTGCCGATAAAAATCATGGTGATTTTTAGCGGCGGACCACCTTATGGGCCGCAGATACAAATCTATGTAGCGACGGCCTACAAAATGGCCCGCCGCTGGTGATTTTTAGCGGCGGACCACCTTATGGGCCGCAGATACAAATCTATGTAGCGACGGCCTACAAAATGGCCCGCCGCTATAGCCCAGCCCACTCCAAACCCTACCCCAACATTATAAAATGACCTCGGTTCACCACCTCCGAGTCGTCGGTCGCCGCACCCCACCTCCTAGAGATCTTGCCCACCTTATTCTCTCTCTCTCTCTCTCTCTCTCTCTCTCTCTCTCTCTCTCTCTCTCTCCAATCGACTCTTCTCCAATCAACACGACACGCGCGGGGATGGCGCCTCCCCCTCCTCCCGCCTCCCGTCCTCCGGCCTCGGCGCGACCAGGTGCAACCGAGAGGAGGCGGTGGCCTCGCAAGGGCGGGCTGGACTCAACGGCGGCGGAGGCTCGATCCGGCTGCATCCCCCACCGGGCAGCGGCGGCGGCTCAATCCGACCGCGTTCCCCACACGGCGATGGGCGGATCCGGCCGCGCCCACCACTTGGCAGCTGTCACACCCGGTTTTAACGACCAAAATCGAATGCATCCGTATGCGTGCCCGGGAACAAGTTTTCACGCACACAGGACAAATAATGTGATAAAAGAACAATGCCTTTAATAAATCGAATACTTACATCGTTATTGTCTCAAAAGACTAAATACAATATACGCTAGCGGAAGACTCCATAACACCACGAGCAATCGACCGGGGTTTCGCACACCTAGACCTTCCTCATCGGTGGTCTTCTCCATCTTCCGAGCAGCAGTAGTTGGTAGCAAAAAGGAAATAGCAAGGGTGAGTACATGTCGTACTCAGCAAGTGTGGGAATACATGACATGTAAGCTGAATGGAAGGAAGGCTAACACATGGTTTGCATCGGAAAGCACCTACACTAGTCAAGTTATTTTAAGCAACCTATTTACTAAGTGAATATGAACCAACAAAGCTACCCCACCTGTCAACCACTCGCAAGCTACCCTGCTTGCAGCAACCACACTACAGGTTACCCCGCCCGTAGCAAAACAAACCACGGGTTACCCCGCTCGTAGCCAACCACACTACAGGTTACCCCGCCCGTAGCTCACCTCACTACAAGTTACCCCGCTTGTAGCTACCAAAGGGTTACTCCACCCAAACCATCCCTCTAGTTCTCGTGAGGATCCGGACCGTTCGTGACCGTAAACACGGCCGTTATAACAGCTTTACACTCTGCAGAGGTTGCACAACTTTACCCACAGTGTCGGTGATTCCATCACCCGTCGGTGACTAAAACCTCCATTATACCAAGCACACTTCCTTAGGTGTCGAGGCCAAGAGATCACCGCAAGGTCTTTCAAAGGACTTCCCGGCTTGCAAAACGCCCATGCTAAGGTTTTATCGTCGTAAAAGTGACGCATCACCCGGAGGCCCCCTCTTGCACCGTGGCTTCAAGTACTCGCCTTTCCTCGCTCGAATCCGGAAGACACCTTCTTCCTTCATCCTTCCTCGACGCCCGCAAAACCGGGAAGTTACCTTGGTACTAAACCTTACCTACCCATTATCAGCCCCGTGCTTTGTGCGGAAGTCCTGGGTTGCCGCTCCAAGAACCGGTCCTTATGATCCCAAACAGGTACCACCACACCTAACAGTGTGCACCGGCACCATCATCGACAATCCTCCCGTCGGGATCACCTAAGTTCCATGTTGCTAAAAAGCATTACCAGTTCTTGATCTTTATGTTCAAGTGGATACTTAATCAAGATTAGCATTTAGTTCCGTGGTAAACCCCATTGTGAGCATGCTAAGCAATGACGTACCCGTACTATAACACTACACCCAAAACCAAGGCGACAAGGAAAATAGTATGGAACAGGATATTACACAATAGGATTCAAATTAAATGCAATGCATAAAAGTAAATTCAGATAGTAAAGAAGTAGGCTCAATGTGCATCAAGGACACTTGCCTGTTTCCATTTGCTGCTGCTCATGTCTTCAAGTCTTGCTCTTGAGTTCTTCGGAAAGTACGTTCTTCTATTTAACGTCACACCGATACAAACATGCAAGAAACAAGCATACAAGCAACTAAGAAACAGTACACCAACCTAATGACTATGAAAACAGTACTAATAAATAGTACTCGTCGCTACGATCTCGTGAGCGCAAGAATCGACTTAAACGGAGTTACGAGTGAAAAGTTATGAGCATTTACAGATCTAGGGTTTAAAACGTAAAAACGATAAATGAAGGACCATTTCGTAAATATGGAAAAGTTTCAATGGCTAACGTGTAAAAAGGTTAAGGTCTAAAAATATAAGTTTATAAAACACCAGGGTTCATTTTGCAAAAGAACATGACTTAATGTGGTTTGAGAAAACAGGAGCGAAACGTAATTTGATGAAAGGTTAGGGGTGTTTCTATAAAAAGGACATAATTAAAACATTGAAATAAATATGTCTTAGGGACTTAAAAATAGTTTAACAATTAACTAAAAGCCTTAACGAAAAAGATTAGGTTGAAAACAGAACTAAAACGAAGGCTTGGGTGGCTTTTAGGAAATAAAGAGCATAAACGTAATTAACTATAGACTTAAGGGGCTAGCGTGTAAATTTACCTAGTCACAAAATGTACGTTCGTAAAGTTAACAAACTACAAGGGTTGATTTACAAATTTTATATTCCTAGCATGCGGCAAGGATTAAAACAGAATTTAAAAGGATTTTACACATAGAAGGATCTAAACGTAAATTATTAAAACTTTGGGGCCTATCTCGCAAAAATAGCCAAGTCCAGGGACCTATTCATAATTTTCAGAAAGTATGGGGACTAAAATGTAAAAGTTCAGGACTGAAATATAATTTATGAAAAACATAGGGTTGTTTTTGTAAATATGCAGGATTTAAACACAATTAAAAACTTACTCGAGGGCTAACGTGCAAAATTTACATTATTGCGCTCTCGTTAGGATTAAAACATAAATATAAATAAATCTAGGGTTGACTATGTAAAAGTGGAGGGGTTCTTTACTAATTAACCAAAAGAATGGGGGCTTATTTGCAAAATTTCCAAATAACGATTCGCTATCTAATCCGAGCCGCAGATTCGAGATCGGACGGCCGAGGCGCGTTTCGGTTGGCGGGTGGCTGCCGGCGGCGACAGGCGCGGTGGCGCCATAGATGGGGGTCGCCGGAGCTCGCCTAGTCGGCGCTCCCATGCACGGTTTTCGCCGGGGATAGAGGGGCAAGAGAGAGAAGCTCGTGGGGAAACTCACCGGCGTCTCACGCGAGCGAGGGACGGCCGGAGACGGAGTCGCGGCGGCGAGGGAGGAAAGCGGGGCTTCGACGGCGTCGGGCGGCGCTCCGGTCGTCGGATTGGTGTCGCACGAGTTCCGACGGGGCGGCGCGGCGTCGCGGAGCTAGGCGTAGGGTCTTCGGGGTCCCGCACGGCTCGTGGTGGTGTCGCGACGGAGCGGTGGCGGAGGCGGCGATGGCGGTGGCTTGCAACGGCAATGGGCGGCGCGGGAGGCTTGGGCTCTTGGGGAAAAGGGTGCGGGAGAGGCGAGGCTCTCCTATTTGTGGGGGCGCGGAACACGGGGTTGGCCGTGGCGCGCACATCGAGGGAGGCGGCGGCGTACGGGCGCCGGGCTCCGCAGCTAGGGTTTCGGGTGGGCTCGCGTGCGGGCCGGGAATGGGCCTGCGGGGGCTGCTGGGGCCGGGGTGGGTTGTGGCAGGCCGGGGGAAGAGAAGGGGAAAGAGAGAGTTGGGCGGGGGGGGGGTTTGGCCCATGTAGCCTAGGGCAGATTTTTCTTTTTCTTTTTCTTTTTCTCTTCCCTATTTCTAAAGGCAAACTTTAAATAGAAAACGAATTCTACTCGAACATTTGCAATAAGATTTTCACACCATTGGTACCCATTGCATGGAAACATTTCAAACAATAAATACCAATCATCTATATTAAATAATTGATTTTAGAAAATAATAGTCTTTGTATAAAAAGGATTTATAAAAGGTCTTTTGAAACCAACAATTCGTCCAAATAAAGATGAAAAATTTTAATTTGTTGGAAATGCTTTGGTTACTTCAAAACAAATTAAAATACTTTTAAACAAAAATAATTATTTAAACTAACTTTGTATTTTACTAAACTTAGACATAAATACCATGAAATCAATGTGGCTTCCAAACCAAATTAATCAAAGATAATTAAAATCTTTCTCTTTATTAAAGTATAGACACTTTTGGAAAACAAAGTACTTTAAACAGAGTTTATTATGATTGATTAAATTCTTTTATAAATGTCATTACCTATAAAACAAACAAATCTTTATAAAACAAGTTTATTAAGCAAACCTTTTTATAAAGCAAGTACATTTATTTGATAAGCCATTTTCAAATATCCGAAGTATTTATCGCATAAATCAAATGTATGTCTTAAATCAAAAGGTTTTTTTTTATAAATCAAACTTTATTTGATTTTCGAAAGTAGCTCCTTTTTCTCACATGAAATGATAAAGCTCTCATTTTGTTTTCAAAGTGAAATACCTTGTATAAAATATTGTGTTCCAAAATAATCAAATAAAATCTTTTTATTAAGTCATTTTCACAACCAAAACAGCATCATATGTTCTTTTGGGAAAATTCATTATTGAAACTTTATAAACCAAAATAATTGTTTGAGTTTAAAAGAAAACTCTTCCTCTTAAATAAGAAAGAAAGAAAAATATATTTATAATATTATCCTTTAGATAATATTTAAATATGCTTTAAAAAGTTTTAAAATTTTGTGAATTTCATGCATAACCCAGAACTTGAAATTCCGGGGTGTTACAGACAGCGATGCCGGCTCCCCAGGGCCCGGATCCGGACACGGACCCCCACCCGGCGGCGATCGCGGCGCGGGCAATGTGGGCCAAGCATGGACCTAGCATGGGCCTAACGGGCTTTTTTTGTTTCTTGTGGGAACTGTATCGGCGGGTGATGAGGTTACTCGCCGCTACTATCTTTGTGTTTAACGGCGGTTGACGATGTTTGCGCCGCTATTGATGATTCTTTGTAGTTGCGCAGCCGTAGCGGCGGGCTGCCATACCCGCCGCTACAGGCCATTTTTCTAGTAGTGAAATTTTCTGTTTTAGAAATATATAAAATCTTCACCATGGTTGTATTTATTTGTTAGTGCAATGAAATTGAATCAACCATGGTTTGGTTGTGAGTTATGAGCTCTTTTTAATAATATCTTTCTATAAACCAAAACGTGCAACAAAAGTGGCATCGGATCACAAATTTTCTGTTTTAGAAATATATAAAATCTTCATCCGAAGCCTTGGTTGGTTTTGTTTGTGCAATGTGAAATTTGCTTCTAGAAATCAAGCCAATATACGTGCTAATTGCTTATGAACTCATGCACCAAGAGAAAAACATAGAACAATCCCAACTAGGTTACATATTATCACCCTAAGTTAATTTGAAATAGGAAAGCATTGTTTTTTAAAGCTACTAGTAGTAATGAGAGACACTTCTTAGCATAAATATGCGATGTCTCTCTAGCTAGCCAGAGAAGATGTGCAGATGTTACTTACAGGTTCAACAGGAAACTCAAGACATAGAGTGTTGATATGCCGGAAAGCTTGCAGGATCCTTGTGAAATGGGACTGGCCTCCATCACAATTAATCAGATAGGCCTCGGGGAGCTCGGTGACGGTGAGTTTCAACAGCTGGCTTGGTAGCGACCAAGGGAGAAGCTCACGTGGGCAGCGGTCTTCCCATTGGAAGTGCTCCAACTTGGGAACTTCGAGCAGCAGCAATGTGTGTTCTCTGGCATGCATATGCACAAAGCTCTTGGTGACATGCATTGAACGGAGGTTGCCTGCCGTCACTACGAGCCGTTCCAGGTGTAGGATTCTGAAGAGGCGCAAGCGCAGGAGCGACTGCGATAAGATGATGAGCTTCTTCAGGCCCTTGATCATGTTCAGCTCCAGGTCCTGGAGGCAAGGGCATCGGTGCCAGAACAGGACACCCTGGATGCCCCAGCCATCGTCGGTGAACCGGACGCCGAAGATGTACAGCTTGGTGAGGTTGAAGAACGTGCCGATGTACGGCATCCAGAGGTTCGCACCCGAGAAGGTGATCGCTAACTCCTTCACCCACGGAAAGCATGGCATGACAAGCGGCGGCTCTTGCACGATCGCCTCCTCCTCCTCCTCGTCGCCCTCTTCCTCCTCGTCTTGGGAGAGGAAGAGGTTGAACGTGGTGGTGACACGCTGCGCCGAGCGGAAGGCCAGTGTCGCGATGCGGATGGCTTCGGAGAACTCGTACTGGTAGCTGGCACAGATCGAGACGTCAGGCATGGTGACGTCTCTGGCGTAGCCGAGGATGACGCCGCCCACGAGGTTAGCGAAGGACGAGACGGCCGGCGCATCTTGGGCGTCGTTGAACTCGAGTCGGGGAGGCGCCTCCATACGTGGCGCCAGCGTGAGGACAGCACGCAGCTGCGGACGGCCTCAGAGATGGGCAGAAGCACCAGGATCCGGAGGAGCAAGTCGTCCGGGAGATTGCTGATCCGGTCCTGGCGACCAGCGCTGGAGCCGGAAAGCTTCTTCGCACGGACATTGCCGATTGCGAGTGCGAGCCATGGAGGTGGGTGGATGGGGGGCAGCGCGGCGCGGCGCGACGAGAACAAAGGATTCTAGGGTTGCTCTGGCGGCGGCCTGCTGCCTGGCGGTGTAGAGGAGATGGGCGAATGCGAAGGTGTTGTAGCAGAGGCGTCGGAGTAGAGAAATGGTATGGACTGAAAGTGGACAGGACAGGTCATGTCCAAGGGGAGAAGGAAAGGAAACGCGCACCCATCCAGCGTCAGGAGCCCTGAGATGTACGGCTGGGGTTAATCGCCCTCCAGCTATACTAGCGCGTCTCCCTTAGCCAAAACTGGAAAGAAATGCTGCGACGTATGATCTGGAAAAGATACGCAATAAACGAATAATCGAATCTGCCAGATATCGTTGACCTATGTATTCATTAGCAAAGCTGTTGTGCCGTTGTTGTTTGTATATATCCAGGAAAAAAATCTCCTGCTGCTATAGCCGGATATAGCTGCTAAAAAGAACTACCGCTAAATTATTTTTAGTGCTAAATTCCACTAAATCCGCTAATAGCCCGCTGTATGAGGCTATAGCTTTGTTTTTGAAGCCTGCCGCTGAATGGCTTAGTCGGAGATTTTTTTACATGGGTACATATACGAGGACGTACTACACGTAATATAGATATGAACTCGAGACGTTATCTTTCAATATTTTTCTGACACAAGTTAATACCAAAATTAGCCTGCAAAATCAATATAATAAGGTATATGAGGTTTATCTAAACTGACGAAATAGTCTTTTTTATATTTTTTTTGCTAAACACAAATCTTATCATATGTTTGAAGGACATTAAATATGTCAGGGCCATCTCATCTAAGTATTTGAGGCTCCGATGTGAAATTCAGATCGGGGCGCTAAAATTGCAATAAGAGTTAACTTGTACTGTTACCATCAGCACCATGGCTTTCAATTCATCGATATATTTAGCTTCTAAAGTTTGATTATCTGAATTAATTTGAGAGTTTTCATTACAAAGTAAAATGTGTAGCCAATTATGAAGAGTGCACCCTTTTGTCATTGAACAGTTGTTGCTTTGGTCTTTGATTCTTCGTACTTTTTTGAAAACTAGAAGTACTTCCTACACCCTATTCTTAGAAGACATGATAATGGATAATATTGATAAATAAATGAAAACAGATAAAGGAAAAATGTAATCTCTATCTCTACTCCTTAATAAGGCCCTTGTCATCGTCATTGCAGATTTTGGTGTTGATTTTTGGTGTTGTCGCACCGGCTCACCGCATCCTGCTTCTTGTAATTTTGTTTTGGTTGGAGTTGGAGTTCGATTAGGATTCGTCCCTTCAAATGTTTCGAGTTTTGGAGTTCATCAGGTTTTGATTCACCAAAGATTTCCGTGCTCTTTTGACACCTCAACTCCCTTCTAGTATAAGTATATGCCATTTTGAATATACCTTGTCACGGTGCAATATGCTACATCATCCGTTGTTCATCTTTTGTTGTCTCATCGTTTCAGACAAGAATATAGAACTAAATTTAGCTACACTGTAATTTGCTATCTGAAATGTAAAGAAATGAATAATAAATGGTATGATTGACGTTTTTTTTGTCATAAGCTACTATCACAGGGTCGTTTACAATGTAAAATGTGCAGTTTCTTTGGGCGCACCAAACTGGGATGGCATTTGCTCTGGCTTCCATTCGGTTTCAGGAAGCTATTGCCATGTTCCATTCAGAGCTACCAATCTGCTGCTGCCGTTTGAGCTCAAGTCTTGAGTTCGTCGTCTCTCCATATTCCGGCCGGTGGAGAGCCAAGCTATGTGGGGGCGTGCCTAGGTATCACGCACCGCAGAGATGAAACATAGATATACTAGTCAATATAAAAGGTGTTAACTTTTAATAAGAACAATCGGATACAGATCAAATTTCAAAAGCTGAGTGCACAATTACCAGATTAGAGTAACACAATCTGCGAATAGTTTGGAAAGTTTCCGTAATTATGCAGCTACAAATCCTCAATATGCCGTAATTATGTAATCGGAACGCCGTATGCATTCAATATGCAAAAGGCGGGAAAGTTTTTGTTTAAAGTTATCCATTATCAAAAAAAAAAAAATCCTCAAGAGACGCAATATGGTATGTGCCAAGTCCTCGTGATATGGTTAAACGTCGAGGATACCGACAAGGTACTCACACAGTCACACTTGGGGAGCTGGTTCGTTTCATTCAAACTCTTGTACTCAGAAATACCCTGCCATTAGTATGGACACAAACTAGTTACATGATTGGCATAAAAAAATATATCTAGAGAAGATTCATTGGTCTGAACATACCTGTTGTATGGAAACACAGTTTCAAACTGCCAACTCGGTATTAAACCTCTGCAACAGGGAGGGTGCAACAGAGTTCGATCTTACTTCCGGCAGCCGTAGGCAACGATCAGCATCGGCTATCTGATGATGGCAAAAGTGTTTGCAGCAGTAGAGGAGATCTGCATAAGAGCACCGAACAGGCCTTGAGCCTTTCTTTAGCTGCAGTATGTAAAATAAAAATTAAAGTGAATTTGCACAGATCTATCAATGGGAGTACCACTTAGCTCTGCCACAGGATAGTAGGCGTTGCCATCCGATCCGACACTAAGTTAGCTAATAGCGTGAAACACGGTCTCACTTTGGGCAGATAATCTTTACCCGCTTTGTGTTTTGGACATTGAACTGTAGTGTACTCCCTCCTTTACTAAATTGTTGTCGTCATTGACTTTTTTCGTAACGTTTGACCATTCGTCTTATTCAAAAAATTTCTTCAAATACAAAAAGTAATATGCTACATTTCAAGTTTCTTTAGTGATAAAACATATTCCAACAAAATATATGACATTTGTTAAACTTTATTTGAATAAGACAAATGGTCAAACTTAACAAAAAAGTCAACGGCGACAACAATTTAGTAAGGGAGTAGTATTGCTTATCGATATCAGGCTCAGGAGTAATATATTTATTGACTTTAACTGAAGTATCTGATCATGCATGAACTTAATATTGAATGTAAGCAATATACAGTTAACCAAACAACAAGTTCCAGGAAAAATTGAAATACACAAAAGGCTGCCATATGCTTCATAGTTTTGATAGTGTGCCAATTCATCCCCACCGATATACTATACTTCTGTGGACCCTGCCTTCACATGTGTTGCCAAGCTATAGCTAGATAACTTGGGAGCACTCAAAGGTGCAACCAGATGGGGCTATTTCGTGGAGGGTTTCCAGAAACATTTTAGGTGGTACGATTTCTGCACAGTATTCTATGGACATCTTGCGAAGTTCTTTGACATTTTTTACAATAGAGTATAAAAGACTTAACTCCTGTTGTGTACCATTGAACTTCATGACAACCCATTGCAGGTCCCTGTTTCCCCCTCACCCGCGGGGGAATCAGAAGGAGTGATCTCCTTGTCTCTCTTGCGGCAATTACATATAGACATGCATTGTGGGACAATGACGTTCTCATTCTGAAATACAAACATAAAAATTTAAACAATTAATTTTGGTAGGCATATAAAAGTCAACAAGATGTTTACAGAGAGTAAGGGTCATACCTCTCTATCATCTATTATTTCAAGTGTCAACTTTCTCACACCGCTAGGTCTATTGAGAAGGTCTAGAATTGTTGGGTCGACCATGTGTTCATTTTTTACGACAGCCAAATCCAACTCCACAAAGAAAGGAATAACAGTACTCTCTATCAGGTTCTTTTGATCAGAACCATCCTACAAAGAAGTGCCAAATTAAGTTAAATACCACATTAAGTATATATTGTGGTTCTTTAAAAATAATTTCAGCTCTGAAATGAAGCTTGCTGCAGGATTTTTCAAATAACATAGGAGACAGACTTTCAAGAAATATTGGTAAATTAAATAATTTTTTGACCTGACAGAGTTAAATCTAATTAAATGAGAGCTGTACTGTCCTTTTTTTGTGAAGAAAACTTGAAGGGCAAGCCCCTACATAATTTTATTATTAATTCCGACAAAGTGTAGAAATGACAAAAACAAAGAAAAAGAAAAAGAAACAGTGTACAGAAGGTAAAATATTGATGCAATCCATTGCTCTAGCTGTGTCCTATATGGCCTGCATAAAATTTTTCAAGAAACTCTATCTGGCCTTGAGTTTCAAGTAGACATGAATTCATGATAAATATTGGAAAATATCAAACATCCGTATTTGCTGTAATTAGCATGTATCCGAGGCCGGCGAAGGATGAGACGATGGGCGCATCTTCTTCTTCGTCGATCTCGAGCAAGGGAGGTGCTTCCAGACGTGGTGCCAGCGTGTGGACAGCACGCAGGTGCAGACAGCCTCGGCTAGGGGCAGAAGCACCAGGATCTGGAGGAGCAAGTTGTACGGGAGCTCGCTGATCCGATCGATTCCAGCCATGGCGCAGTTGATAGAATTGGGGGTGGTGGCATGGTGGTAGGTGGAACGGACGGGAATGACAATGGCGAAGGTATAGCAGAGGTGGAATGGACCCATTTCCTTCCTTCTTTGTGAGCTTCAATTAAACTCTGAACAATCAGAATTTTAAATCTGTCGGCCCATAAACTTATCTTAAAAAATTTACAATGATACTGATAAACTTTCCTTGCTAACCTAGTCCACACTTGCGAACAGACAGAGGTCTGTTCAGGTCAAGCAGAAATATGGTAAGAAACGCGTGCTTAACCTGCGTTCAGGAGCAGTTGTAGCTTCATCTGGCACGTTCGGCGTGATATGCACGGTCGGGATTCATCAGCGCTCCCCTCCAGCTATACTACAGTGTGTCTCTCTGACGAAATTGGAAAGAAAAACGGCAAAGCATGTTCAGGAAATGATCTGCAGTAGTAATCGAATAATCGAAATAATCAGATACCGATGAGCATATTCACACACAAAGCTGTCTGTAACGACGATGTTATACTCATATAAGCGGGCCTATATCCAATGTACATGTACACACATTATGTTTTTTTTTTCCTAAAAGGCCTTTTAAATATTTTTGTAACACAAGCATCTATAGGCAAACGTAGTATGGGATCCTGTAGGTACATGTATTGTTGTGCATATTGTTTTGATACATCTGTTGATCTCTATTTTCCACTTGGATCAAAATATTTTGGCAAGGAAGTCAAAGTGTTCCTGAGACCAAACTGGAAAGAAATGCATGCAGTGACGTATAATCTCGAAAAGATATGAAATAAGGAATCATCGAATCTACCAGATATCGTTGAGTGTATGTATTCATAAGACAAATCATTTTTTCAAGAAAAATTATATATATCATATATTTGAAGGATATTAAATATGCATAAATCAGTCCAATAAATTTTAGCTAAACTATAGCTAGTATATAAGAGGTGATTAATGTGTTTTGGAGGTATATGCAATCATAAGCTGTTATATAAAACTACTATAGCCGTTATCTGTGCCTTATCTTTGGAATCGGTACCCTATCTTTTTTATTTAATTATTTGCATGTACATTAATACAGTTTTCTGAAAAAAATGCATTTGCAAATATATACTCCTCACAAAATTCTTTTGTGAAGAGACAACTAGAACCTGAAGCCCAAATAATAGAAACAATTGATGAACATTGATATATACATGAGAAAAATATATATTCTTAAAGTCATCTTAAAAAACAGCATCATTTTGTGAATTAGCTAGCCCACACAAAATCGTTGGTTGGCGAAGCTTGTGCCGAGTGGCAACAGGATTGGGAAAAAATTTGCTGCGGACCGTCCGCATAGCTGCAGTTTGCGGACCCTACCGCGATCGCTGCCGCGTGGACATCCAACGGGAGCAGCAGGTTGGGCTCAGATGGGCATCGCTCCCAACTCCCACGTACTAATCGGCTCATCTCGGCTCAATGAATAGCGGCTCGGCTTTAGACATCCGAAAGAAAAAAACAAAGAACCGGCTCGGCTCAATGATTTTTCTAGAATTTTAAAACCATTCACACATATGTTGGCGGTCATATTTCTGAAAACATATATGTCAAATTTCTTTTTGTTTCGTGGGTAAGATTCTAAATTGAGCTAAATAACATGATTGTAATTTTTATACTCATTTTATAATAGAATAACTTGTAGTTCCAATTTGATTTTATTCAAAAAATTGCTTGAAATGTAATTAATTAAGTAAATATAGCAAATGAATAAAAAAATCAAATTTTAACATGGAGTTATACATGTTGTATGTGATGGATAAAAAAGGTTTTGAGATGAGAAAAGGAAAAAAGTTTTACTTCTTTGCTGAGTGCATAAAAATACACCCGACAAATAAACTTCTTTATCGAGTGCAAAAAAATACACTCGACAAACCATCCTTTGCCGAGTGTATTTTCGTGGCACTCGGCAAACAAGCGAGTTTGCCGAGTGTATTTGTTTGCCGAGTGTATTTTGTATGGCACATGGCAAAGACACTGTTTGCGGACTGCCCGAATAAAAACACTTGGCAAATAAGTGAACATTCGCCATACTTGAATTTTCTCCTAGTGGGTAGGAAGACACGCTCGGCTCGGCTCGTTACAAAGATGAGCTAAAAACCTAGCTCGAGTCGGTTCGATAATTAGCTCGAGCTAGCTCGTTAGGCTGTGAGCCAGAAATATAGGACAATTAAAATATTATATACTTTAAATCTGAAATATTTTATAGTAAAATAGGTAACATATATGATTTATACTTCGTGAAAAAGCTATAACGTAGATTAATTTAAAATGTGTTTCAAAATATTCAAAAATCAACTCAATATATGACATATATTGGTATTGAGCATTACTTATTTCTAGTCTTTCAGAGCTTGTTGAGCTCGCGAGCAGCTCGTGAGCTAGCTCGGCTCGGCTCGTTAATCCGACGAGATAAAGTATAAGCTCAGCTCGACTCGTTAAGAAACCGAGCCGAGCCGAGCCGAGCCGAGCTACTCACGAGTCGAGCCGAGCCATAAGCTTCGAGCTTTTCGTCCAGCCCTAGTCAATAATCATGGACAGAAGGTGTAGCTGACGCCGTCTCAGATGTGGGAGGCCGCGGATTTGTTATTGCTGCACTTTTTTTCTTTTTCGTTGGCTATGTTTGGCTCGCTAGCACGTATTCCATTGAGCCGAACCGATTAGTACCTGAGGGATGCCCATCTGAACCCAACCTACTGCTCCCGTTGGATGTCCACGCGGCAGCAATCACGGTAGGGTCCGCAAACTGCAGCTATGCGGACGGTCCGCAGTTCCCAGGATTGGGTACATGTGTTGTTGTGGATTGTGTTTTTATAATCTGTTGATGTGTCTCTATTTTCCACTTGGATTAAAATATTTTGCAAGGAAGTCAAAGTGTTCTTGAGACCAAACTGGAAAGTAATGCATATAGTAGCGTATGATCTGGAAAAGATATGCAATAATGAATCATCGAATCTACTGATATTGAGCATAAGTATTCATAAGACAAATCATATATATCATATATTTGAAGGATATTAAATATGCATAAATCAGTGCAATAAATTTTAGCTAAACTATAGCTAGTATATAAGAGGTGATTAATATGTTTTAGAGGTATATATGCAATCATAAGCTGTTATATAAAACTACCATAGCTGTTATCTGTGCCTTATCTTGGAAACGGTACCCTGTCTTATTTATTTCTTTGCATGTACATTATTACAGTTTTGTGAAAAATGCAACTGCAAATACGTACTCCTCACAAGAAAATTCTTTTGTGAAGAGACAACTTGAACTTGAAGCCCAGATAATAGAAACAGTTGACGAAAATTGCTCTATGAATGAGAAAAATGTATATTCTTAATGTCATCTTAAAAAACAGCATGGTTCTGTGAATTAGCTAGCTAGCCCACACGAAATTGTTGGTTGGCGAAGCGTGTGCCGAGTGGCAACAGGAATGGGTACATGTATTGTTGCGGATTGTGTTTTTATAAATCTGTTGATCTATCTCTATTTTCCACTTGGATCAAAATATTTTTGCAAGGAAGTCAAACTGTTCCTGAGACCAAACCAGAAAGAAATGCATGTAGCGACATATGATCTGGGAAAGATATGCAATAATGAATCATCAAATCTACCAGATATCATTGAGCGTATATATTCATAAGACAAATGCTTTTTTTGAAGACAAATCATATAGATATCATATATTTGAAGGATATATTAAATACGCATAAATCAATGCAATAAATTTTAGCTAAAATATAGCTAGTATATAAGGGGTGATTAAAGTGTTTTGGAGGTATATGCAATCATAAGTTGTTATATAAAACTACTATAGCTGTTATCTATGCCATATCTTGGAATGAGTACCCTATCTTATTTATTTATTTGCATGTACGTTCACTACAATAACAAAAAACCACTATAGTATATTCTTAACGTCATCTGCAAAAACAACATCACTTTGTGAATTAGCTAGCCCACACAAAATAACCAAATACAAATAGTTTATGAATATGGCTTTGTGCCTGAGTGGCAACAGGATTGCACCGGTACCAAATACTTGTGCGTTTTGGCATATGATGCCATGGTTTTCCTGCCACCACTCAAGTACATGATGATGGGAAGACAGTAGGCTCGAAAGCCTGTTTACAACAGTGCGGTC
Source organism: Chloris gayana (assembly GCA_031894775.1). Lineage (NCBI taxonomy): Eukaryota > Viridiplantae > Streptophyta > Magnoliopsida > Poales > Poaceae > Chloris > Chloris gayana. Next base: position 94,931 of record JAUNZO010001558.1, on the reverse strand, counting down.
CTCCAATATACTACCTCTGTCCTATTGAAAGTGTCGTTCTCGCTTCCGAGAAGTCAAACCTTTTAACACTACAACCAACTTAGAGATCCATGACATTCAAACTTTGTCATAGATTGCTTGAAAACCGTCACAGAATAGCATTCGTGACGAAATTGGTTGTCGTCATGTATCTCGCGTCATAGATCGATTGGGGTGACGTTCCTCATAAATTGTCATGGATTGAGCAAATCAATGACGCTTTGTAACCGTCATAGATGTTAGACCCCATCTGAGTTTAAATGGGTGCAGCCATTTCAAATGTAGCCCAGTTATGGCCCAACAAAGAATGCCATTATTTATGGGCCTCATTATTTTTGGTGCAGTTAAAATTTTTAGCCCATGATGCAAATGAAGTGGCTTAGCATATTTGGCCCAAACATTTTTATTTGAGTGTAAAATAGAAGCCCATCAAGAATTCAGCCATAATATGGATCATCGAAACATATTTCAGCCAATCCAGATTTCAGCCCAATTAGAAAAAATGATCCTCGAATTTAGCCAGGTACACGACAAATTTGTACCAATTAATTAAGTCACAAACACAATATCATAACATGTCATCATTTACATCTAACATTATAGAAGTTCCAACCATATTACAAATGTTTAAGTTCCAAAATTTACAACCATCGTCCACAACCTCAATATTTTTCAGCCATCATCCAGAATGTAACAGCTAAATGCTTGCATTTAATTACAGTTTCAACAAATTGCATGCGTCTAGCAGCCCCAAAAAGACTGACAACAAAAGAATTCCACCAAATGGTAGCCTCAACAAAAGATAGCTCACCGGCAAGAGAATTCCACCAAATAGGTCACCAGCAAAAGAATTCCACCAAATGGTAGCCTCAACAAAAGACAGATTAAACTCAAACACCTTACCCTTTAGGTTGCGGTGTGTCGTAGCTGACTTAGCAAAAGGTCAAGTCTTGCATCGGTCTCAGCTTGCTTCTTCTGCATCTCCTCTCTGTCCTTGACCCTTGCTTGTTCAGCTTTATGGACTTGATCTGAAAGCACATCAATTTGTTCTCGTTGGGTGTTAACAACCAATCGAAGCTCAGCATTTGCCCTCTTCTCCTCTACCAATTGTTCTTGAATGTTTTGAACACTTGTTCTCGGTTGAACATCTAATATCCCCACATTTTGAAGGAACTTGTTTCTCTTGGTGTGTTCAGCAAGGACATCAGCTACTACTTCCGACATAGACATGTGTTCTTGTTGAACATCATCTACTTCTGCTATCTTTTTCTCCATGTCATCCTATAAGTAAGAATAAAAATGGTCATTAACTCAAGATACATATGAAAATGAAGCATTTCGGTTGGATTTAGTTTGCAAAACACTTACAATAGCAGATTGTACAGAAGGCGTGTAGCCCTTCTTTTTCTTGCTGTAGTGGCACTCCTTGAACAAATCCAAAGCATTGGGATCTTCATCATTGTACTTTTCTCCCTGAAAATAAGGAAGCAACAAGTTTCATACTTTTTCACACTCAGTACTGTAAAGGAGAAAAAGGTTTACAACAGGCACATATACATCATCATAGTTAACAAAAATAAATGTACACATGTCTAACATCACATTGGCATTTACCAGAAATTTTCAGAGAACTGCCATCAATAGAAAAAGGAAAGAACAATAAAAATGTAGGGAAAGAATAAATCTGCACATGTACAGATGATTTACCAAATTTTCACAATGCACCATGTAGCTACGTGTTGACGCCGGTTTTTGACCAAGGGACCCATTGTCGGTGACTACAGGTCAAAAGAGGGCCGGTGGGCCGAAGACCGACGGCCGCATGGATGAGTAAGAGGCGCGTCCCTCCCGGGAGTCGTGCACGGACGCCAACAGAAGAGCATAATATTGATGGGCCTGGCCCACGTTGTAAAATTAGAAATAATAGTTTAATTTTGGAAAAAGATCCTAGTCGGTTAGGAAATCGGCCCGAAGAGGGTCCGAGTAGGATTCTTTGTGCCGGGTATAAATATGTACTTAGGTGTAACCTGTAAACTCGATTCACATCCAATACAACTTTCGGCGCATCGCCAAACCCTAATTTTCTATCAAGTCTTTACTGTTTTCGCGCGGGGATCTTCGGGGCTTCGGTCGACAATAAGTTGGCTTGATAAGGTAATTATGTTGTCTAGTTTTCGGCGCATTGTTCGTAATTAGATGGCTTAATTGCTAGTTATCCGGCGACCAGATCCGTTCTTGATCGTCGTAGTGAGTATCGGTCGGGATGAGTCAAGTCGACCTGGTCCGGGCTCGTGGTGGAGGTAGTTTGACTTGTCCTGCCTCCCCGTTCCAGCCTTTGCTCGCAACGCCGATTAGCTCGGATTTGGTCGTTCGAGTCACGGTAGCCGCTATGAGAATTCTTTTACATCTTGGCCGATTCGACTGTGCAAATTCAGTTGACGTGTCCTGTGTTTGCCTTTGCGATAGTCGACTTGTCCTAGGCGCATGCAGCCGATTGGCTAGGGTGTAAATCTACTTTCATAGTTAAGGCGTTTATGATTGTGCTTATCCTGAATCGGCGGGCGTGCGCGGCCGTTAGACCTGGTCCAGCCGCGTGCCATCGGTTGACTTGTCCTGTTGGAGCGACCGGTCGATTCGGGATCTGTGTGGTTGTATTTGTCTTACTTGTTCTTTCGGAGTGTTTAGCCGATTGTTTATCACGTTTATTAGCTGTTTTTATGTGCAATTAGTACCAAATCTGTTAAAGCTGCTTTTGAACCTGAGTTATTAGTGTGACTTCATTGATCATCATTATCCATCTAGATAGATCTAATAACTCACTGTTATAATCGATGGCAGAATCGGCCGGATGCCTGATCGGCCGATTTATTGCTCCGATTGATGATTAAACTATCTTTTTGCTATCAAATTAATTACATCCCATTAATAATTACCTTGTTTACATTTTATTCGATAATGCATCCCTGCAAAGTCTTAATGATTTGATCGCTTACCGACGAAATCGGCTGCTAGCCACCGATCGCATGTTATAGCGTCGGCCGATTTCGTATCGTTTGTATCACGGTTCGTTTGCCTGGCATTTAATACATAAATGGATGGGCCGTGCTGTTCCCTGTCGATGGCCGATTTTGTCTATCTTACACCATAATCGGCCACGGCTGCACATCGGTCTACCTGGGCCGATGACCCGGAATTTTACACTTTTTATTGTCTTTGTTGGTTTGCAGGAAAACCATCCGCACGCACCAGCGCACACGAGAATCGGCGAGCTGAGCCGGTCCGTTGGGAGCACGGGGCCCTGCATCGGCCGGGGTTTCGGTGGACTCTCCGGACAACGGTGTGTTGGCGACTTTTGACGTCAACACACTTTTTGGCACGCCCAGTGGGACCAAGGCAACCAAAATCAAGATGTCGTACATACGAGGCTGTCGGGGAGGACGGGACACCAATGGTCGATGCTGAAAATCAACCGATTTTTGTTCCAGTTCCTCTCGGGACGGATGGCAAAGGGCATGGAGAAGTTTCGATGACAACGGGATTTCGGCACTGGGGAAAGATGACGACAGAACAAAAGCTGCAGTACCAGGAATACCTGGCCGAAGCAATGAAAAAGTACTTTCAAGCCCTGACGGTGACACGTGGCAGAGTGGCCACAAAAGGAGACATCCCTCGGATTCTGCATCCGGAAGAACTAGAACAAATCAAAGCCCGGAGACTGCCGGATGCTAACCAACTCGGTGATATGGTCAACTCGTCCGTTCATCGAGGCCCTAATCAATCAATCGGGCGTGTTGACCAACACCATCGGGAATTTGATCAAGGACACAATTGATGGCGGACTGTTCATCGAGGGATATTCCGGACCTGCATACACTCGGCCTTTTGGCACTCCTGTACGGTCGATTCGGGGAATTAGTCTCTAGAATACCACACCGCCAGCTGGGTTTCAGCCCCTGTACGGCATGCCACCTCACCTATGGCCTGGCAAGGACAACGCAAATGCAAGTACCAGTACAACCTAGCCGGGCAAAGAGGATGACAGTGGCCCCAAGAAGTCGGTAATGGAAGAGGGCGACAAACAAGATGTACAACAGCCGACTTACGAGTTAGGGGCAGCAACCAATGTGGCAGCGGCCCCGCGGATGGCACGAGCAGCCCAATTTCTTCTACGTACCAAATACCGGCCCGAGTAGAATTGAGAACTCACCTACTATAGTACGGCCGATATCCGGTATTCCACGACCAACCGCATCGGCTGGGGGACGGGGGTTCATGATCGGACGGCCTATCCAATCGGCCATGAATTATGGAATCGCTCCGTGATTCTTGTTCCCAGCCTACGCACTGGGATTTATGGAAACGGCCGGTTGGTATACCCGATCGGGGACAGCCCAACACAGCTTATATGACGGGGAACGGATCAGCAAGCTGCTGAACCCAATGATATGAGTAGCCTTATGGCTAAGATCGCCGATATGATGAAAGATGAGTTCGATTTGAAGCCTAAGGAGAAGAGTGCATTGTATCGGCGACCTTACCCCGATTGGATGGATTCCGTGGCTTTACCCAATAAGTATAAAATTCCTGAGTTTTCCAAGTTTTCTGGGCAAGATAACACATCAACTATGGAGCACATCGGCCGATATGACGCACGGCTTGGTGAGGCGTCTACTCGAGGAGGCTTTGCGGGTTCGGCTATTCCCACTTGTCATTGTCCGGATCGGCCTTTTCATGGTTTGCTTCGCTGTCGCCTGGTTCTATTCAGAGTTGGGCCGATCCGGAGAAAAGGTTTCACTCGTACTTCTTCACGGGCATTACCGAGCTTAGTTTGTCCGATTTAATGGCGATGAAACAGAAAGCGGGGAATCGGTGGCCGATTATATACGAGAGGTTCGGGACTGCGAGGGGACGATGCTACAATCCGAACTCGACAGAGCAACAGTTGGCCGAAATCGCTTATGCGGGGCTATTCTCCAACATCAAAGAAAAGTTTACCCCACATGAGTTTGATGGGCTGGCACAGCTGACCCGCGAGGCGATCGGCCAGGAAGAGAATCTCCAGCTCACCGAGGAATCGGCGGTATCGGATAGCTTATGCTGATTTCGACGAGTGAGGATGATGAAGAGGGACTTAATGCAGTTGAGTGGACTAATAACAAACGGCCGATATTTTCTCCGCATGTCAATCCTAAGGAGAAAAAATATGATTTTGATTTATCTAAGGCCGACGAGATATTTGATCAGCTGCTGCGGGAAAAGAAAATCCAGCTTTCCCCTCATCACAAAATTCCTACGCCGGAGGAATTGAAGAAAATGGCTAAGTGGTGCAAGTGGCATGGAAATTCGCATCATAACACCGTTGATTGTTATGCTATGAGAGATGAAATCCGGAGGGCAGTTGACGGTGGGGTATTGCGAGCAGTGATGTAAAGAAGAAGATGAAAGTTGATGGGCACCCTTTCCCGGCTAATACGATGTACATCAACACCATCGGCGGTGGATCGGCTGGTTTCATACGCCGATATGAGAGGATGAGAGAGAGGGAAGAAAGAGCTCGGGTGGCACGTGAACAGGAATCTATCGGCCAAAGTCAGCGGTACGGACAAGGCGTGATCCGCCGAGAAGATTTTGACCCACACCGGGCTTGTCCTTTCTTTCGATCTGCTGGGACCAAAACATGAAGCTTCCATCTATCGAGAACTGCCCGAGTGCATTGGCCGAAAAGAGTATCGTGATGGCGGGTCATCAAGTTACCGGGGACGGCCGATTAGTCACAACTACGAATCACAAAAATCGGCCCCCGGAAGAGCGATCGGCTATGATCACGGCTATGATGAACGGAGATACGTGGTGCCAAAAAGAACCTCCGTTCACGATCGGCTGGGGCCAATCAACGATGAAGAAGAGTTTGATCACCAATACCATGAAGATTCGAGAGGCGGTCAAACCGAAAACGAAGAACAGTGGTGCCCAGTGGTTTGCTCAATAAAACCCGGAAGAGGAGGCTCCAAAGAATGCGCTGTTGAGAAATCAAGGGTGGACGGTATTACGAGAGATGACCAAGACGATGAGTCCAAGCCCAAGAAGGAATGGAGGCCGAAAGTGCAGTCTCGGGTGGTCCGGGCTGAAGCCGCGGTGAATATGATGTCCCCGATGCCCGGGATTGTCGGATCGGCCGATGAAAATTCGGTCGAAGAAGAACCGGTTGGGGAGACTTCGGAGATTCCGTGGATGCCGGAATCGGCGGTATTTGATAAGCCGGTCAACTCGATCATTTGCATCTCAAGGCATTGTACATTAGCGGATACGTCAATGGGTCGCCGATGAGGAAGATGTTGGTCGACGGAGGAGCAGCGGTCAATGTCATGCCGATTACTACATACCGCAAGCTCGGGAAGACGCCGGAAGAAATGATGAGGTCTAATCGACGCTCAAGGATTACAGCGGGAGAAGCCAAGATGTGCGTGGGGCCGCAATAATGGAGATCATCGTGGGCAGCAAAACCATACCCACCACTTTTTTCATCATCGACGGGAAAGGTGCGTACACAACTTTGTTGGGGAGAGACTGGATTCATGCCAACTGTTGCATCCCATCAACCATGCACCGAGTGTTTGATTCGATGGGTCAGCAACAAGGTCGAAATCGTGCGGGCCGATAAGTCCGTAACCATTGCAACCGCCGATTTCGAGTTTGCCGGTCCGGAGAGCCTGCCTTGTTTCTCGGGCACATATTGGGATGCGGAGGCCATAAACATCACCGACGACGGAGTTATTGTGACCGGGGGTCGGGTACCCCCGGCTGCTCCGATGGGCCCCACGGGAGAATTGACGGACAATCGGCCGATCGATACGCACACCGAGGATATGATGAGTCGGCCGATTAACGAACCGGAAGACGGGAAATTAGGTCACGGTTTTGTGTCGGCCGACGAGTTAGAAGAGGTAGATATAGGGGATGGAGACAAGCCTCGGCCGACATATATTAGCAAGAAATTGTGTAAAGAAGTAAGAGATGAATTAGTGGCCTTATTGGAAGAATTTAAAGACTGTTTTGCTTGGGATTATAGCGAGATGCCTGGACTCGGCCGATCGATCGTTGAACATCGGTTGCCCACTAAGCCCGGATATCGGCCATATAAGCGGGGGCTCGGAAAATTGACCCTAGGTATTATGAAGCCGTCAAAGAAGAGATTATCAGATTATATGAAGCCGGCTTCATTAGGCCATGCCAATATGCGGAGTGGGTTTCCAGTATTGTGCCGGTGGAAAAGAAAAATGGGAAGATGCGGGTCTGCATTGACTTCAGAAATTTGAATAAGGCGACTCCGAAAGATGAGTACCCAATGCCAAACGCCGATTTGTTAGTTGATGCAGCCGCCGGCAACAAAATTTTGAGCTTTATGGATGGAAATGCTGGGTACAATCAGATTTTTATGGCCGAAGAAGATATACCGAAGACAGCGCTCGGATGCCCGGAGCGTTGGGACTATATGAGTGGGTTGTCATGACCTTCGGACTAAAAAATGCTGGTGCTACATATCGGAGAGCCATGAATTTTATATATTACGATTTGATCGGCCGATTGGTGGAAATTTATATTGATGATGTCATGGTGAAATCAAAATCGGTTGGAAGTCATGTGGCTGATCTCGGAGAAGTGTTGAAGAGGACAAGACAATACGGCCTGAAGATGAACCCGCTCAAGTGTGCGTTTGGTGTCTCAATTGGACAATTTCTGGGGTTTATTGTGCATGAAAAGGGAATTGAAGTCGGCCCTAAGAGTATTGATTCTATCGAGAAAGCTGGAACCGCCGACGAACAAGACAAAGCTCCAGTCCCTGATCGGCAAGATTAATTTTATTAGGCGATTTATTTCAAACTTGTCCGGTCGACTTGATGTATTTACGCCATTATTAAAACTCAAGGCCAATCAAGAATTTCGGTGGGAGCCGATGCATCAAAGGGCTTTAGAAGATATCAAGAAATATTTGGTGTCCCCACCGATGATGGTTCCGCCAAAGTCGGGCACACCCTTTAAGTTATATTTATCGGCCGATGATAGGTGCATCGGCTCGAGCATTGACTCAAGAACGAGGAGGGAAAAGAGCGGGTCATATTTTATCTCAGCCGCAAATTAATTGATGCAGAAACACGGTATCCGGAAATGGAAAGGTTATGTCTCTGTCCGTATTTTTCATGCACAAAACTAAGGCATTATCTCGTTAGCCGAGGAGTGCACCGTGGTTTGCCAGGCCGATGTCGTAAAATATATGCTATCGGCCCCGGTCCCCAAAGGCCGGTTGGGCAAATGGATGTTGGCAATTGCGGAGTTTGATCTAGGCTATGAATCGGCCAAAGCAGTAAAAGCACAAGTATTGGCTGATTTAATAGTGCAACACGGTGAACACTCGGCCGGATACGTTGAACCGGTGCCATGGACGGTGTTCTTTGATGGTTCAATTTGCAAGGAAGGAAGTGGAATCGGCTTGGTTGTTGTGTCGCCTCGGGGGCAATACGTGGATACTCTATTACAGTAGAGGCGCACACCAACAACCAAGTCGAATATGAGGCAAGTATTGAAAGGACTGGAACTACTCATCGATGCCGGGGCCGATTTTGTGGAAATTTTCGGCGATTCTTTGTTGGTCGTGAGTCAGCTGGCCAATGAGTATGAGTGTAAAGACGAAATATTGTTGCAATATCATAGAAAGTGCCGGAAGTTAATGAAAAGATTCAAGTGTGTTAAAGTCAGCCATATACCAAGAGAGCAGAACTTCGAAGCAAATAACTTGGCTCAACTAGCATCCGGATATCGGCTCGCCGAAAACAGCTTGGAAATAGCTGATATTGAAGAAGCCGATTGGCGTACGGAAATTCGAAATTTTTGAGCAATCCATCCCAACCTACAGATAAGAAGTTAAGATACAAAGCCTTGAAGTATGTTCTGTTGGATGATCAATTATTTTTCAAGACAATTGATGGGGTGCTTCTCAAATGTATTGATGACACCGAAGCCAAAGTGGTAATGAGCGAAGTACATGATGGGATTTGCGGAACGCATCAATCGGCCCATAAAATGAAGTGGCTGCTAAGGCGAGCTGGTTATTACTGGCCGACAATGTTGGCCGATTGTTTCAAATATTATAAAAGTTGCCAAGATTGCCGGAAATTCGGGCCTATACGAGAGGGCACTGCGTCGACTATGAATCCGGTGATCAAACCTTGGCCGTTCGGAGGTCTGGGCCATGGATATGATCGGCCGGATAAATCCAGCATCAAGCAAAGGACATCAATACATATTGGTAGCTACGGATTACTTCACAAAGTGGGTTGAAGCGGCACCCTATCGCAAAGTTTCGACGGCTGATGTGATAACGTTTGTTAAGGAGCATATCATTTATAGATTTGGGATTCCAGAAACAATCACGACAGATCAAGGATCAGTATTCACGTCGGACGAATTTCAATCTTTTGCTGAAGAGATGGGGATTAAATTGATTAATTCGTCGCCGTATTATGCCCAAGCTAATGGCCAAGCTGAAGCGGCAAATAAGAGTCTGATCAAATTGATCAAGCGGAAAATACAAGAGTATCCTCGTAAGTGGCACATGAAATTGATGGACGCTTTGTGGGCTTATCGTATGTCACGGCATGGGGCCATGCAAGTCGCGCCGTATCAGCTTGTATATGGGCACGAAGCCGTACTCGCCATGGGAGACAGCTATCGGCTCCGAAGGATTGAATTGCAACAAAAGCTATCGGCCGATCAGTACCACGGATTGATGATGGATGAATTAGAAGACGTAGTACAAAATCGGCTGGATGCATTGGAAAAGATAGAAGCAGAATAAGGCGAGGGTCGCCCGCCATTATGATAAGAAGGTTGTGCAGAAACAGTTTAAAAAGGGCGATTTGGTCCGGAAGCTTAGGATGCCGATCGGCGTGAAGGACAATCGGTTTGGTAAATGGTCGCCTAATTGGGAAGGACCTTATTTGGTTAGCCGATCGGCACCGGGTAATGCATATATTTTGAAAGAATTAGCAGGGGAAGAATTCGGCCGAGCGCTTAATGGGAAGTATTTGAAGCAGTATTATCCTAGTATTTGGATTAACTCATAGTGTTCGGCCTAAAAGAGACTACAGCCGATGTCGATGTACATCGCCTTGAGACGGCCGATATCGAGAGTATCGCCCTTAGCCAAAAAATATGAAAGAAAAATGCAGGAAGTCACAGACAAATCAGCCGATGTTTTAAAACATCGTCTTCGGATGGCCGATATTATTGTATATCGCCCTTAGTGCAAAAATATTTACAACAAAATCTTGTTCAAAGTCCTATTACATCTAAGCATAATCGACGGCCTCGGCGCGGGACAAGAGGTCTTGGACGGCAGATAATGCACGGGCCAGCATGGAGTCAAGTTTGGCCATGACCAACAGGTCGTCCTCAATGGGGCCGACATCGGCATGCGCCGCGGCAACCATCTTGTCGGCCGCTTGGATTGCCTCGTCCGTCGTTTTCGTTGAGCCGCCACATCAACCGACAGCTGTGCAATGGTGGCTTCCAAAGCCTCCGCTTCCTTCTCCTTGAGAGTCGGCGATGCTCTCAAATCGGCAATCTCCTGGTTGATTACCTGCAGTTCACCCTGCCGATTTGAGAGTTGCTCTTGCATCTCCAGGGTCTTGCGGGCCTCCTCCTCGGAACGCTTGATGGAGTTCTCGGCGAGTAACGCAGCTTGCTGTTGCTCCGCGTGGCGAACCAAACGCTGCTGGGCACGGATAAAGTCCATTTGCCAGTACTCCATGTATGCCACGCGGTGCGGAGCATCGCGTACATCGTCCGGGAGCTCGGTCCGGACCTCCAAGTACCGGGCCCGGATGGGGTGGGCGTCGGCCACCAAGCGATCAACCGAGGAAGCCTCAAGCTCGCGCGCGATTTCGGCCATAATGATAAGACCAGAGGTAGATACCAAAATCGGCGCAGGACGAGGGAAGCCGAGCGCCTGAAATACCAAGAAAAATAAGATGAAACTAATGATCAGCGGTGAATCAAGGAAGAAATAGTAAAAACAAACCTGCGAAGCGTCGACGCGAAGCGGCCGGACGTCCATCGGCCGTGCCATTGAACCCACAGGTTCGTGTGTTCCAAGCAGCTCTCGGCCGGCCGATCCACCTTCACCCGCGACATCCTCGGAGGCGGCATCGAGCAACGCTCCGCCGGCCGGCTCATCGGCAGCATTACCTTCGGGAGAAGCCGCGGGCGGCTCCCGGCCGGCCGATTCTTCGTCGGCAGCGGTGCCTTTGGGAGGAGCCGTGGGCGACACATGGCCGGCTTGTTCGGCTTCGGCGGCGGCCTCGGGAGACGCAGGCCGATCCGAGTGAGTTGGGCTCTCCGTAAGGTTTGGATCGGCCTCGGCTTGGTGCGACTGCAGGCTCCGGAGCTGTTTGAGTCGGCCTTTCGGGCGTCGGCGTCTTGGCCCGTGGAGGAGTCGGCGAGCGGATCGGCCTATCGGGCGTTGGCGTCCGAGCCCGAGGAGAAGGGACCGCCGATTCCTGCTAAAAACTCATAATTAGACAAGCATGTTAAGTGAAAAGGAATCGGCGATCATGCAATAACAACCTGACGCGGCGGAGACGGTTCGCTATAGTAATCCGGGTCGGACGGGCGCACAGGCTGCTTTAGCAGCGCGCGGTATCGCTTCGGGGCCCGAGTCGACCCTACAACCGGCACATTAGCCTTCCTCTTTTGGGGGCGGCCGTTTTGGTTTTGGCCTTGCGGACAGCTGGCGCCCTCGACTCATCGCCGCAAATGCTTGAGCGGGAGTGCGGTCGGTGAAGCCGATGTTCGGAACGATTGGGCTCGGCAATAAATATGCAATCGGCCGGCCACCGATGCTTTGGGTCGGCGGCTCCTCCGAGTCCGACTGAAAGAGAAGATACAAGGATGAGCATTTGGAGTGGCCGATTTCATTTACAAAATCGGCCTTACAAAATAAATCAGCTACACGTACCTCGGCGAAAGGTTCTCTCGAGACTAGGCCGGAGAAGAAGGAAGCGGTGTTCCGGCTGCGAAGGTGCCGGTTCCACTCGCCCCACCAACGGTCAAAAGGCGGGTACTCCGGGCGCCGGGGAAAATCCGGCCAAGTCACCGGTGACGATATCGGCGGTGCGGCCGACGAGCCAATTCCACCGAATGGCGTTGTCAACGGCAGCCCGCGCCTTTATCCGCCCCACATAGAAGAGGTCGGGGGCAACCGGCCGAAGCCGAGTTGGCGGGCCACCACCGACGGGTGGTAGAACTCATAGGAGCAGAAGGCCTTGCTCCCAGCAATAAGTCCCGTCGGCAGCGGACGAGGGCGGAGGCGGGTGGTGAAGATCTTGACCGCATCCCCGTCGGCCGTTGGGAAAGTTGGGTCAATCGGAAAAGGAGTGTCATACTCCCTCTCGAAGAAATCAATGTACGGATACCAATCCGTACTTTCGTCATTGAGGCCCTTGTAGAGAGCGGCGAACCAATACGCCAGGTTGTCGTCCGACATGGCCGCCCCGGTGCCATGGATAACGCTTCCCCGAAAGAGATGCACTCGTCTATTTCGGGCGCGGCCGATTCGGCGTAGTCGCCGGGGAAGTTGAGCACGCCGAGGTCCGGATCGATGGCCTTGGTGGTATGAAGGGTCAACCACATTTGGATAAACCACCAAGGGCCACCCAAGTTTTTGACCGATCGGCCGGTGCGCAGCTCCACCGAAACCCGGTGAAGAAGGAGGTACGCCGACCCCGGAAGATACTTGCCCATAGGAAGGGCATAGCTGTCGGCCAGCCTATCGGCCATCGGCAGAAAATTGTTTGTGGGGCTCACGCTGACCCCACAAAAGAAGAAGTGGTCGAGCCACATGTTGAGGAAGGCAACGTGCTCGCGGCGATCGACCGTGCCGTGCCCCTTGCTCGTAGGTCCGAATATAGACCTTCCAACCCCCGGTGTCCTTAGGGTTGATCCGGTGGGAGGACTTAATGCGGATAGCATCCGGAGTGGCCTCCGCCGTGATGTTCGAGATCGGCCAACATGACCGTGTCCAGGAGGGTCATGGTAGCCGGGCCGTGGCCGAACATAAAGCGGTTCAGGGCGTCGACCGGAGATAGCAAGGCGGCCGCCAGCAACGGTTCATTCTTCCGATGATCGGCCGGAGACAGCTTGATGGCATGGGCGATGCCGATGTTGGCCCAACCTTGCAAATGGACGGCCGACACCCGGTTATACCAATCACGCCATCCTGCGACGGGGTCCTGCGACGGGGGTCGGCCATGACCGGAAGCTGTTGGCCCACTCGGCCGATAGCGGGGATCGTTGCCGAAACGGAACCCGGTCCGTTTCGGCACGGATGAGATCTGTGGGGTTGGGATCGCCCATAGGACCCAAGAAGAAATGAGTCGGTATGTTGGACGGAATAACGACTTGGTTCCGGATCTCCTAAAAAAACAAGAAATAAGGCTGAAATGAGAAGCGGAACGGGAAGAAGATAAATTGTGAAAATGAACAAGAACAAGAACGCGAAGAAAAATTGCAAAGGAAGAAAAGAGGGATGCCCGAATGTACATTACCTCCGGAACGGCGTTGGTGGTGGCGACGACGCGGCCGGCGGCGGCGGCCGCAGCAGCAGCAACAACAGGGTTCATGGTCGCCGGAGAAGAAAGACGGCGACGGCGCGATGAGAAGTTGAAAAGGCTCGAGGAAGAAAAGGCCGCCGGAACAGAGGAAGGTGAAGGCCAAGGAGAGGAAGTAGATGGAAAATGACCGGGGGTGGCCCCGGGTTTTATGGAGAAATGACGGGCAGTAAAACCGGCGCGATAAAAGAGAACATATCAGTCCGACGCATGCGTTGCATACCCCAGACTGGGGGATTCATCAGCGCTCCCCTCCAGCTATACTACAGTGTGTCTCTCTGACGAAATTGGAAAGAAAAACGGCAAAGCATGTTCAGGAAATGATCTGCAGTAGTAATCGAATAATCGAAATAATCAGATACCGATGAGCATATTCACACACAAAGCTGTCTGTAACGACGATGTTATACTCATATAAGCGGGCCTATATCCAATGTACATGTACACAAATTATGTTTTTTTTTCCTAAAAGGCCTTTTAAATATTTTTGTAACACAAGCATCTATAGGCAAACGTAGTATGGGATCCTGTAGGTACATGTATTGTTGTGCATATTGTTTTGATACATCTGTTGATCTCTATTTTCCACTTGGATCAAAATATTTTGGCAAGGAAGTCAAAGTGTTCCTGAGACCAAACTGGAAAGAAATGCATGCAGTGACGTATAATCTCGAAAAGATATGAAATAAGGAATCATCGAATCTACCAGATATCGTTGAGTGTATGTATTCATAAGACAAATCATTTTTTCAAGAAAAATTATATATATCATATATTTGAAGGATATTAAATATGCATAAATCAGTCCAATAAATTTTAGCTAAACTATAGCTAGTATATAAGAGGTGATTAATGTGTTTTGGAGGTATATGCAATCATAAGCTGTTATATAAAACTACTATAGCCGTTATCTGTGCCTTATCTTTGGAATCGGTACCCTATCTTTTTTATTTAATTATTTGCATGTACATTAATACAGTTTTCTGAAAAAAATGCATTTGCAAATATATACTCCTCACAAAATTCTTTTGTGAAGAGACAACTAGAACCTGAAGCCCAAATAATAGAAACAATTGATGAACATTGATATATACATGAGAAAAATATATATTCTTAAAGTCATCTTAAAAAACAGCATCATTTTGTGAATTAGCTAGCCCACACAAAATCGTTGGTTGGCGAAGCTTGTGCCGAGTGGCAACAGGATTGGGAAAAAATTTGCTGCGGACCGTCCGCATAGCTGCAGTTTGCGGACCCTACCGCGATCGCTGCCGCGTGGACATCCAACGGGAGCAGCAGGTTGGGCTCAGATGGGCATCGCTCCCAACTCCCACGTACTAATCGGCTCATCTCGGCTCAATGAATAGCGGCTCGGCTTTAGACATCCGAAAGAAAAAAACAAAGAACCGGCTCGGCTCAATGATTTTTCTAGAATTTTAAAACCATTCACACATATGTTGGCGGTCATATTTCTGAAAACATATATGTCAAATTTCTTTTTGTTTCGTGGGTAAGATTCTAAATTGAGCTAAATAACATGATTGTAATTTTTATACTCATTTTATAATAGAATAACTTGTAGTTCCAATTTGATTTTATTCAAAAAATTGCTTGAAATGTAATTAATTAAGTAAATATAGCAAATGAATAAAAAAATCAAATTTTAACATGGAGTTATACATGTTGTATGTGATGGATAAAAAAGGTTTTGAGATGAGAAAAGGAAAAAAGTTTTACTTCTTTGCTGAGTGCATAAAAATACACCCGACAAATAAACTTCTTTATCGAGTGCAAAAAAATACACTCGACAAACCATCCTTTGCCGAGTGTATTTTCGTGGCACTCGGCAAACAAGCGAGTTTGCCGAGTGTATTTGTTTGCCGAGTGTATTTTGTATGGCACATGGCAAAGACACTGTTTGCGGACTGCCCGAATAAAAACACTTGGCAAATAAGTGAACATTCGCCATACTTGAATTTTCTCCTAGTGGGTAGGAAGACACGCTCGGCTCGGCTCGTTACAAAGATGAGCTAAAAACCTAGCTCGAGTCGGTTCGATAATTAGCTCGAGCTAGCTCGTTAGGCTGTGAGCCAGAAATATAGGACAATTAAAATATTATATACTTTAAATCTGAAATATTTTATAGTAAAATAGGTAACATATATGATTTATACTTCGTGAAAAAGCTATAACGTAGATTAATTTAAAATGTGTTTCAAAATATTCAAAAATCAACTCAATATATGACATATATTGGTATTGAGCATTACTTATTTCTAGTCTTTCAGAGCTTGTTGAGCTCGCGAGCAGCTCGTGAGCTAGCTCGGCTCGGCTCGTTAATCCGACGAGATAAAGTATAAGCTCAGCTCGACTCGTTAAGAAACCGAGCCGAGCCGAGCCGAGCCGAGCTACTCACGAGTCGAGCCGAGCCATAAGCTTCGAGCTTTTCGTCCAGCCCTAGTCAATAATCATGGACAGAAGGTGTAGCTGACGCCGTCTCAGATGTGGGAGGCCGCGGATTTGTTATTGCTGCACTTTTTTTCTTTTTCGTTGGCTATGTTTGGCTCGCTAGCACGTATTCCATTGAGCCGAACCGATTAGTACCTGAGGGATGCCCATCTGAACCCAACCTACTGCTCCCGTTGGATGTCCACGCGGCAGCAATCACGGTAGGGTCCGCAAACTGCAGCTATGCGGACGGTCCGCAGTTCCCAGGATTGGGTACATGTGTTGTTGTGGATTGTGTTTTTATAATCTGTTGATGTGTCTCTATTTTCCACTTGGATTAAAATATTTTGCAAGGAAGTCAAAGTGTTCTTGAGACCAAACTGGAAAGTAATGCATATAGTAGCGTATGATCTGGAAAAGATATGCAATAATGAATCATCGAATCTACTGATATTGAGCATAAGTATTCATAAGACAAATCATATATATCATATATTTGAAGGATATTAAATATGCATAAATCAGTGCAATAAATTTTAGCTAAACTATAGCTAGTATATAAGAGGTGATTAATATGTTTTAGAGGTATATATGCAATCATAAGCTGTTATATAAAACTACCATAGCTGTTATCTGTGCCTTATCTTGGAAACGGTACCCTGTCTTATTTATTTCTTTGCATGTACATTATTACAGTTTTGTGAAAAATGCAACTGCAAATACGTACTCCTCACAAGAAAATTCTTTTGTGAAGAGACAACTTGAACTTGAAGCCCAGATAATAGAAACAGTTGACGAAAATTGCTCTATGAATGAGAAAAATGTATATTCTTAATGTCATCTTAAAAAACAGCATGGTTCTGTGAATTAGCTAGCTAGCCCACACGAAATTGTTGGTTGGCGAAGCGTGTGCCGAGTGGCAACAGGAATGGGTACATGTATTGTTGCGGATTGTGTTTTTATAAATCTGTTGATCTATCTCTATTTTCCACTTGGATCAAAATATTTTTGCAAGGAAGTCAAACTGTTCCTGAGACCAAACCAGAAAGAAATGCATGTAGCGACATATGATCTGGGAAAGATATGCAATAATGAATCATCAAATCTACCAGATATCATTGAGCGTATATATTCATAAGACAAATGCTTTTTTTGAAGACAAATCATATAGATATCATATATTTGAAGGATATATTAAATACGCATAAATCAATGCAATAAATTTTAGCTAAAATATAGCTAGTATATAAGGGGTGATTAAAGTGTTTTGGAGGTATATGCAATCATAAGTTGTTATATAAAACTACTATAGCTGTTATCTATGCCATATCTTGGAATGAGTACCCTATCTTATTTATTTATTTGCATGTACGTTCACTACAATAACAAAAAACCACTATAGTATATTCTTAACGTCATCTGCAAAAACAACATCACTTTGTGAATTAGCTAGCCCACACAAAATAACCAAATACAAATAGTTTATGAATATGGCTTTGTGCCTGAGTGGCAACAGGATTGCACCGGTACCAAATACTTGTGCGTTTTGGCATATGATGCCATGGTTTTCCTGCCACCACTCAAGTACATGATGATGGGAAGACAGTAGGCTCGAAAGCCTGTTTACAACAGTGCGGTCCTCCAATATACTACCTCTGTCCTATTGAAAGTGTCGTTCTCGCTTCCGAGAAGTCAAACCTTTTAACACTACAACCAACTTAGAGATCCATGACATTCAAACTTTGTCATAGATTGCTTGAAAACCGTCACAGAATAGCATTCGTGACGAAATTGGTTGTCGTCATGTATCTCGCGTCATAGATCGATTGGGGTGACGTTCCTCATAAATTGTCATGGATTGAGCAAATCAATGACGCTTTGTAACCGTCATAGATGTTAGACCCCATCTGAGTTTAAATGGGTGCAGCCATTTCAAATGTAGCCCAGTTATGGCCCAACAAAGAATGTCATTATTTATGGGCCTCATTATTTTTGGTGCAGTTAAAATTTTTAGCCCATGATGCAAATGAAGTGGCTTAGCATATTTGGCCCAAACATTTTTATTTGAGTGTAAAATAGAAGCCCATCAAGAATTCAGCCATAATATGGATCATCGAAACATATTTCAGCCAATCCAGATTTCAGCCCAATTAGAAAAAATGATCCTCGAATTTAGCCAGGTACACGACAAATTTGTACCAATTAATTAAGTCACAAACACAATATCATAACATGTCATCATTTACATCTAACATTATAGAAGTTCCAACCATATTACAAATGTTTAAGTTCCAAAATTTACAACCATCGTCCACAACCTCAATATTTTTCAGCCATCATCCAGAATGTAACAGCTAAATGCTTGCATTTAATTACAGTTTCAACAAATTGCATGCGTCTAGCAGCCCCAAAAAGACTGACAACAAAAGAATTCCACCAAATGGTAGCCTCAACAAAAGATAGCTCACCGGCAAGAGAATTCCACCAAATAGGTCACCAGCAAAAGAATTCCACCAAATGGTAGCCTCAACAAAAGACAGATTAAACTCAAACACCTTACCCTTTAGGTTGCGGTGTGTCGTAGCTGACTTAGCAAAAGGTCAAGTCTTGCATCGGTCTCAGCTTGCTTCTTCTGCATCTCCTCTCTGTCCTTGACCCTTGCTTGTTCAGCTTTATGGACTTGATCTGAAAGCACATCAATTTGTTCTCGTTGGGTGTTAACAACCAATCGAAGCTCAGCATTTGCCCTCTTCTCCTCTACCAATTGTTCTTGAATGTTTTGAACACTTGTTCTCGGTTGAACATCTAATATCCCCACATTTTGAAGGAACTTGTTTCTCTTGGTGTGTTCAGCAAGGACATCAGCTACTACTTCCGACATAGACATGTGTTCTTGTTGAACATCATCTACTTCTGCTATCTTTTTCTCCATGTCATCCTATAAGTAAGAATAAAAATGGTCATTAACTCAAGATACATATGAAAATGAAGCATTTCGGTTGGATTTAGTTTGCAAAACACTTACAATAGCAGATTGTACAGAAGGCGTGTAGCCCTTCTTTTTCTTGCTGTAGTGGCACTCCTTGAACAAATCCAAAGCATTGGGATCTTCATCATTGTACTTTTCTCCCTGAAAATAAGGAAGCAACAAGTTTCATACTTTTTCACACTCAGTACTGTAAAGGAGAAAAAGGTTTACAACAGGCACATATACATCATCATAGTTAACAAAAATAAATGTACACATGTCTAACATCACATTGGCATTTACCAGAAATTTTCAGAGAACTGCCATCAATAGAAAAAGGAAAGAACAATAAAAATGTAGGGAAAGAATAAATCTGCACATGTACAGATGATTTACCAAATTTTCACAATGCACCATGTAGCTACGTGTTGACGCCGGTTTTTGACCAAGGGACCCATTGTCGGTGACTACAGGTCAAAAGAGGGCCGGTGGGCCGAAGACCGACGGCCGCATGGATGAGTAAGAGGCGCGTCCCTCCCGGGAGTCGTGCACGGACGCCAACAGAAGAGCATAATATTGATGGGCCTGGCCCACGTTGTAAAATTAGAAATAATAGTTTAATTTTGGAAAAAGATCCTAGTCGGTTAGGAAATCGGCCCGAAGAGGGTCCGAGTAGGATTCTTTGTGCCGGGTATAAATATGTACTTAGGTGTAACCTGTAAACTCGATTCACATCCAATACAACTTTCGGCGCATCGCCAAACCCTAATTTTCTGTCAAGTCTTTACTGTTTTCGCGCGGGATCTTCGGGGCTCCGGTCGACAATAAGTTGGCTTGATAAGGTAATTATGTTGTCTAGTTTTCGGCGCATTGTTCGTAATTAGATGGCTTAATTGCTAGTTATCCGGCGACCAGATCCGTTCTTGATCGTCGTAGTGAGTATCGGTCGGGATGAGTCAAGTCGACCTGGTCCGGGCTCGTGGTGGAGGTAGTTTGACTTGTCCTGCCTCCCGTTCCAGCCTTTGCTCGCAACGCCGATTAGCTCGGATTTGGTCGTTCGAGTCACGGTAGCCGCTATGAGAATTCTTTTACATCTTGGCCGATTCGACTGTGCAAATTCAGTTGACGTGTCCTGTGTTTGCCTTTGCGATAGTCGACTTGTCCTAGGCGCATGCAGCCGATTGGCTAGGGTGTAAATCTACTTTCATAGTTAAGGCGTTTATGATTGTGCTTATCCTGAATCGGCCGGGCGTGCGCGGCCGTTAGACCTGGTCCAGCCGCGTGCCATCGGTTGACTTGTCCTGTTGGAGCGACCGGTCGATTCGGGATCTGTGTGGTTGTATTTGTCTTACTTGTTCTTTCGGAGTGTTTAGCCGATTGTTTATCACGTTTATTAGCTGTTTTTATGTGCAATTAGTACCAAATCTGTTAAAGCTGCTTTTGAACCTGAGTTATTAGTGTGACTTCATTGATCATCATTATCCATCTAGATAGATCTAATAACTCACTGTTATAATCGATGGCAGAATCGGCCGGATGCCTGATCGGCCGATTTATCGCTCCGATTGATGATTAAACTATCTTTTTGCTATCAAATTAATTACATCCCATTAATAATTACCTTGTTTACATTTTATTCGATAATGCATCCCTGCAAAGTCTTAATGATTTGATCGCTTACCGACGAAATCGGCTGCTAGCCACCGATCGCATGTTATAGCGTCGGCCGATTTCGTATCGTTTGTATCACGGTTCGTTTGCCTGGCATTTAATACATAAATGGATGGGCCGTGCTGTTCCCTGTCGATGGCCGATTTTGTCTATCTTACACCATAATCGGCCACGGCTGCACATCGGTCTACCTGGGCCGATGACCCGGAATTTTACACTTTTTATTGTCTTTGTTGGTTTGCAGGAAAACCATCCGCACGCACCAGCGCACACGAGAATCGGCGAGCTGAGCCGGTCCGTTGGGAGCACGGGGCCCTGCATCAGCCGGGGTTTCGGTGGACTCTCCGGACAACGGTGTGTTGGCGACTTTTGACGTCAACACACTTTTTGGCACGCCCAGTGGGACCAAGGCAACCAAAATCAAGATGTCGTACATACGAGGCTGTCGGGGAGGACGGGACACCAATGGTCGATGCTGAAAATCAACCGATTTTTGTTCCAGTTCCTCTCGGGACGGATGGCAAAGGGCATGGAGAAGTTTCGATGACAACGGGATTTCGGCACTGGGGAAAGATGACGACAGAACAAAAGCTGCAGTACCAGGAATACCTGGCCGAAGCAATGAAAAAGTACTTTCAAGCCCTGACAGTGACACGTGGCGGAGTGGCCACAAAAGGAGACATCCCTCGGATTCTCGCATCCGGAAGAACTAGAACAAATCAAAGCCCGAGACTGCCGGATGCTAACCAACTCGGTGATATGGTCAACTCGTCCGTTCATCGGGCCCTAATCAATCAATCGGGCGTGTTGACCAACACCATCGGGAATTTGATCAAGGACACAATTGATGGCGGACTGTTCATCGAGGGATATTCCGGACCTGCATACACTCAGCCTTTTGGCACTCCTGTACGGTCGATTCGGGGAATTAGTCTCTAGAATACCACACCGCCAGCTGGGTTTCAGCCTCGTACGGCATGCCACCTCACCTATGGCCTGGCAAGGACAACGCAAATGCAAGTACCGAGTACAACCTAGCCGGGCAAAGAGGATGACAGTGGCCCCAAGAAGTCGGTAATGGAAGAGGGCGACAAACAAGATGTACAACAGCCGACTTACGAGTTAGGGGCAGCAACCAATGTGGCAGCGGCCCCGCAGATGGCACAGACAGCCCAATTTCTTCTACGTACCAAATACCGGCCCGAGTAGAATTGAGAACTCACCTACTATAGTACGGCCGATATCTGGTATTCCACGACCAACCGCATCGGCTGGGGGACGGGGGTTCATGACTGGACGGCCTATCCAATCGGCCATGAATTATGGAATCGCTCCGTGATACTTGTTCCCAGCCTACGGCACTGGGATTTATGGAAACGGCCGGTTGGTATACCCGATCGGGGACAGCCCAACACAGCTTATATGACGGGGAACGGATCAGCAAGCTGCTGAACCCAATGATATGAGTAGCCTTATGGCTAAGATCGCCGATATGATGAAAGATGAGTTCGATTTGAAGCCTAAGGAGAAGAGTGCATTGTATCGGCGACCTTACCCCGATCGGATGGATTCCGTGGCTTTACCCAATAAGTATAAAATTCCTGAGTTTTCCAAGTTTTCCGGGCAAGATAACACATCAACTATGGAGCACATCGGCCGATATGACGCACAGCTTGGTGAGGCGTCTACTCGGGAGGCTTTGCGGGTTCGGCTATTCCCACTCGTCATTGTCCGGATCGGCCTTTTCATGGTTTGCTTCGCTGTCGCCTGGTTCTATTCGGAGTTGGGCCGATCCGGAGAAAAGGTTTCACTCGTACTTCTTCACGGGCATTACCGAGCTTAGTTTGTCCGATTTAATGGCGATGAAACAGAAAACTGGGGAATCGGTGGCCGATTATATACGAGAGGTTCGGGACTCGAGGGGACGATGCTACAATCCGAACCCGACAGAGCAACGGTTGGCCGAAATCGCTTATGCGGGGCTATTCTCCAACATCAAAGAAAAGTTTACCCCACATGAGTTTGATGGGTCGGCACAGCTGACCCGCGAGGCGATCGGCCAGGAAGAGAATCTCCAGCTCACCAGGAATCGGCGGTATCGGATAGCTTATGCTGATTTCGACAGTGAGGATGATGAAGAGGGACTTAATGCAGTTGAGTGGACTAATAACAAACGGCCGATATTTTCTCCGCATGTCAATCCTAAGGAGAAAAAATATGATTTTGATTTATCTAAGGCCGACGAGATATTTGATCAGCTGCTGCGGGAAAAGAAAATCCAGCTTTCCCCTCATCACAAAATTCCTACGCCGGAGGAATTGAAGAAAATGGCTAAGTGGTGCAAGTGGCATGGAAATTCGCATCATAACACCGTTGATTGTTATGCTATGAGAGATGAAATCCAGAGGGCAGTTGACGGTGGGGTATTGCGAGCAGTGATGTAAAGAAGAAGATGAAAGTTGATGGGCACCCTTTCCCGGCTAATACGATGTACATCAACACCATCGGCGGTGGATCGGCTGGTTTCATACGCCGATATGAGAGGATGAGAGAGAGGGAAGAAAGAGCTCGGGTGGCACGTGAACAGGAATCTATCGGCCAAAGTCAGCGAGTACGGACAAGGCGTGATCCGCCGAGAAGATTTTGACCCACACCGGGCTTGTCCTTTCTTTCGATCTGCTGGGACCAAAACATGAAGCTTCCATCTATCGAGAACTGCCCGAGTGCATTGGCCGAAAAGAGTATCGTGATGGCGGGTCATCAAGTTACCGGGGACGGCCGATTAGTCACAACTACGAATCACAAAAATCGGCCCCCGGAAGAGCGATCGGCTATGATCACGGCTATGATGAACGGAGATACGTGGTGCCAAAAAGAACCTCCGTTCACGATCGGCTGGGGCCAATCAACGATGAAGAAGAGTTTGATCACCAATACCATGAAGATTCGAGAGGCGGTCAAACCGAAAACGAAGAACAGTGGTGCCCAGTGGTTTGCTCGATAAAACCCGGAAGAGGAGGCTCCAAAGAATGCGCCGTCGAGAAATCAAGGGTGGACGGTATTACGAGAGATGACCAAGACGATGAGTCCAAGCCCAAGAAGGAATGGAGGCCGAAAGTGCGGTCTCGGGTGGTCCGGGCTGAAGCCGCGGTGAATATGATGTCCCCGATGCCCGGGATTGTCGGATCGGCCGATGAAAATTCGGGCTGAAGAAGAACCGGTTGGGGAGACTTCGGAGATTCCGTGGATGCCGGAATCGGCGGTATTTGATAAGCCGGTCAACTCGATCATTTGCATCTCAAGGCATTGTACATTAGCGGATACGTCAATGGGTCGCCGATGAGGAAGATGTTGGTCGACGGAGGAGCAGCGGTCAATGTCATGCCGATTACTACATACCGCAAGCTCGGGAAGACGCCGGAAGAAATGATGAGGTCTAATCGACGCTCAAGGATTACAGCGGGAGAAGCCAAGATGTGCGTGGGGCCGCAATAATGGAGATCACTGTGGGCAGCAAAACCATACCCACCACTTTTTTCATCATCGACGGGAAAGGTGCGTACACAACTTTGTTGGGGAGAGACTGGATTCATGCCAACTGTTGCATCCCATCAACCATGCACCGAGTGTTTGATTCGATGGGTCGAGCAACAAGGTCGAAATCGTGCGGGCCGATAAGTCCGTAACCATTGCAACCGCCGATTTCGAGTTTGCCGGTCCGGAGAGCCTGCCTTGTTTCTCGGGCACATATTGGGATGCGGAGGCCATAAACATCACCGACGACGGAGTTATTGTGACCGGGGGTCGGGTACCCCCGGCTGCTCCGATGGGCCCCACGGGAGAATTGACGGACAATCGGCCGATCGATACGCACACCGAGGATATGATGAGTCGGCCGATTAACGAACCGGAAGACGGGAAATTAGGTCACGGTTTTGTGTCGGCCGACGAGTTAGAAGAGGTAGATATAGGGGATGGAGACAAGCCTCGGCCGACATATATTAGCAAGAAATTGTGTAAAGAAGTAAGAGATGAATTAGTGGCCTTATTGGAAGAATTTAAAGACTGTTTTGCTTGGGATTATAGCGAGATGCCTGGACTCGGCTGATCGATCGTTGAACATCGGTTGCCCACTAAGCCCGGATATCGGCCATATAAGCGGGGGCTCGGAAAATTGACCCTAGGTATTATGAAGCCGTCAAAGAAGAGATTATCAGATTATATGAAGCCGGCTTCATTAGGCCATGCCAATATGCGGAGTGGGTTTCCAGTATTGTGCCGGTGGAAAAGAAAAATGGGAAGATGCGGGTCTGCATTGACTTCAGAAATTTGAATAAGGCGACTCCGAAAGATGAGTACCCAATGCCAAACGCCGATTTGTTAGTTGATGCAGCCGCCGGCAACAAAATTTTGAGCTTTATGGATGGAAATGCTGGGTACAATCAGATTTTTATGGCCGAAGAAGATATACCGAAGACAGCGCTCGGATGCCCGGAGCGTTGGGACTATATGAGTGGGTTGTCATGACCTTCGGACTAAAAAATGCTGGTGCTACATATCAGAGAGCCATGAATTTTATATATTACGATTTGATCGGCCGATTGGTGGAAATTTATATTGATGATGTCATGGTGAAATCAAAATCGGTTGGAAGTCATGTGGCTGATCTCGGAGAAGTGTTGAAGAGGACAAGACAATACGGCCTGAAGATGAACCCGCTCAAGTGTGCGTTTGGTGTCTCAACTGGACAATTTCTGGGGTTTATTGTGCATGAAAAGGGAATTGAAGTCGGCCCTAAGAGTATTGATTCTATCGGAAAGCTGGAACCGCCGACGAACAAGACAAAGCTCCAGTCCCCGATCGGCAAGATTAATTTTATTAGGCGATTTATTTCAAACTTGTCCGGTCGACTTGATGTATTTACGCCATTATTAAAACTCAAGGCCAATCAAGAATTTCGGTGGGAGCCGATGCATCAAAGGGCTTTAGAAGATATCAAGAAATATTTGGTGTCCCCACCGATGATGGTTCCGCCAAAGTCGGGCACACCCTTTAAGTTATATTTATCGGCCGATGATAGGTGCATCGGCTCAGCATTGACTCAAGAACAGGAGGGAAAAGAGCGGGTCATATTTTATCTCAGCCGCAAATTAATTGATGCAGAAACACGGTATCCGGAAATGGAAAGGTTATGTCTCTGTCCGTATTTTTCATGCACAAAACTAAGGCATTATCTCGTTAGCCGAGGAGTGCACCGTGGTTTGCCAGGCCGATGTCGTAAAATATATGCTATCGGCCCCGGTCCCCAAAGGCCGGTTGGGCAAATGGATGTTGGCAATTGCGGAGTTTGATCTAGGCTATGAATCGGCCAAAGCAGTAAAAGCACAAGTATTGGCTGATTTAATAGTGCAACACGGTGAACACTCGGCCGGATACGTTGAACCGAGTGCCATGGACGGTGTTCTTTGATGGTTCAATTTGCAAGGAAGGAAGTGGAATCGGCTTGGTTGTTGTGTCGCCTCGGGGGCAATACGTGGATACTCTATTACAGTAGAGGCGCACACCAACAACCAAGTCGAATATGAGGCGATATTGAAAGGACTGGAACTACTCATCGATGCCGGGGCCGATTTTGTGGAAATTTTCGGCGATTCTTTGTTGGTCGTGAGTCAGCTGGCCAATGAGTATGAGTGTAAAGACGAAATATTGTTGCAATATCATAGAAAGTGCCGGAAGTTAATGAAAAGATTCAAGTGTGTTAAAGTCAGCCATATACCAAGAGAGCAGAACTTCGAAGCAAATAACTTGGCTCAACTAGCATCCGGATATCGGCTCGCCGAAAACAGCTTGGAAATAGCTGATATTGAAGAAGCCGATTGGCGTACGGAAATTCGAAATTTTTGAGCAATCCATCCCAACCTACAGATAAGAAGTTAAGATACAAAGCCTTGAAGTATGTTCTGTTGGATGATCAATTATTTTTCAAGACAATTGATGGGGTGCTTCTCAAATGTATTGATGACACCGAAGCCAAAGTGGTAATGAGCGAAGTACATGATGGGATTTGCGGAACGCATCAATCGGCCCATAAAATGAAGTGGCTGCTAAGGCGAGCTGGTTATTACTGGCCGACAATGTTGGCCGATTGTTTCAAATATTATAAAAGTTGCCAAGATTGCCGAAATTCGGGCCTATACGAGAGGGCACTGCGTCGACTATGAATCCGATGATCAAACCTTGGCCGTTCGGAGGTCTGGGCCATGGATATGATCGGCCGGATAAATCCAGCATCAAGCAAAGGACATCAATACATATTGGTAGCTACGGATTACTTCACAAAGTGGGTTGAAGCGGCACCCTATCGCAAAGTTTCGACGGCTGATGTGATAACGTTTGTTAAGGAGCATATCATTTATAGATTTGGGATTCCGAAACAATCACGACAGATCAAGGATCAGTATTCACGTCGGACGAATTTCAATCTTTTGCTGAAGAGATGGGGATTAAATTGATTAATTCGTCGCCGTATTATGCCCAAGCTAATGGCCAAGCTGAAGCGGCAAATAAGAGTCTGATCAAATTGATCAAGCGGAAAATACAAGAGTATCCTCGTAAGTGGCACATGAAATTGATGGACGCTTTGTGGGCTTATCGTATGTCACGGCATGGGGCCATGCAAGTCGCGCCGTATCAGCTTGTATATGGGCACGAAGCCGTACTCGCCATGGGAGACAGCTATCGGCTCCGAAGGATTGAATTGCAACAAAAGCTATCGGCCGATCAGTACCACGGATTGATGATGGATGAATTAGAAGACGTAGTACAAAATCGGCTGGATGCATTGGAAAAGATAGAGCAGAATAAGGCGAGGGTCGCCCGCCATTATGATAAGAAGGTTGTGCAGAAACAGTTTAAAAAGGGCGATTTGGTCCGGAAGCTTAGGATGCCGATCGGCGTGAAGGACAATCGGTTTGGTAAATGGTCGCCTAATTGGGAAGGACCTTATTTGGTTAGCCGATCGGCACCGGGTAATGCATATATTTTGAAAGAATTAGCAGGGGAAGAATTCGGCCGAGCGCTTAATGGGAAGTATTTGAAGCAGTATTATCCTAGTATTTGGATTAACTCATAGTGTTCGGCCTAAAAGAGACTACAGCCGATGTCGATGTACATCGCCTTGAGACGGCCGACATCGAGAGTATCGCCCTTAGCCAAAAAATATGAAAGAAAAATGCAGGAAGTCACAGACAAATCAGCCGATGTTTTAAAACATCGTCTTCGGATGGCCGATATTATTGTATATCGCCCTTAGTGCAAAAATATTTACAACAAAATCTTGTTCAAAGTCCTATTACATCTAAGCATAATCGACGGCCTCGGCGCGGGACAAGAGGTCTTGGACGGCGAGATAATGCACGGGCCAGCATGGAGTCAAGTTTGGCCATGACCAACAGGTCGTCCTCAATGGGGCCGACATCAGCATGCGCCGCGGCAACCATCTTGTCGGCCGCTTGGATTGCCTCGTCCGTCGTTTTCTGTTGAGCCGCCACATCAACCGACAGCTGTGCAATGGTGGCTTCCAAAGCCTCCGCTTCCTTCTCCTTGAGAGCCGGCGATGCTCTCAAATCGGCAATCTCCTGGTTGATTACCTGCAGTTCACCCTGCCGATTTGAGAGTTGCTCTTGCATCTCCAGGGTCTTGCGGGCCTCCTCCTCGGAACGCTTGATGGAGTTCTCGGCGAGTAACGCAGCTTGCTCGTTGCTCCGCGTGGCGAACCAAACGCTGTCGGGCACGGATAAAGTCCATTTGCCAGTACTCCATGTATGCCACGCGGTGCGGAGCATCGCGTACATCGTCCGGGAGCTCGGTCCGGACCTCCAAGTACCGGGCCCGGATGGGGTGGGCGTCGGCCACCAAGCGATCAACCGAGGAAGCCTCAAGCTCGCGCGCGATTTCGGCCATAATGATAAGACCAGAGGTAGATACCAAAATCGGCGCAGGACGAGGGAAGCCGAGCGCCTGAAATACCAAGAAAAATAAGATGAAACTAATGATCAGCGGTGAATCAAGGAAGAAATAGTAAAAACAAACCCGCGAAGCGTCGACGCGAGCGGCCGGACGTCCATCGGCCGTGCCATTGAACCCACAGGTTCGTGTGTTCCAAGCAGCTCTCGGCCGGCCGATCCACCTTCACCCGCGACATCCTCGGAGGCGGCATCGAGCAACGCTCCGCCGGCCGGCTCATCGGCAGCATTACCTTCGGGAGAAGCCGCGGGCGGCTCCCGGCCGCCGATTCTTCGTCGGCAGCGGTGCCTTTGGGAGGAGCCGTGGGCGACACATGGCCGGCTTGTTCGGCTTCGGCGGCGGCCTCGGGAGACGCAGGCCGATCCGAGTGAGTTGGGCTCTCCGTAAGGTTTGGATCGGCCTGGCTTGGTGCGACTGCAGGCTCCGGAGCTGTTTGAGTCGGCCTTTCGGGCGTAGGCGTCTTGGCCCGTGGAGGAGTCGGCAGGCGGATCGGCCTATCGGGCGTTGGCGTCCGAGCCCGAGGAGAAGGGACCGCCGATTCCTGCTAAAAACTCATAATTAGACAAGCATGTTAAGTGAAAAGGAATCGGCGATCATGCAATAACAACCTGACGCGGCGGAGACGGTTCGCTATAGTAATCCGGGTCGGACGGGCGCACAGGCTGCTTTAGCAGCGCGCGGTATCGCTTCGGGGCCCGAGTCGACCCTACAACCGGCACATTAGCCTTCCTCTTTTGGGGGCGGCCGTTTTGGTTTTGGCCTTGCGGACAGCTGGCGCCCTCGACTCATCGCCGCAAATGCTTGAGCGGGAGTGCGGTCGGTGAAGCCGATGTTCGAACGATTGGGCTCGGCAATAAATATGCAATCGGCCGGCCACCGATGCTTTGGGTCGGCGGCTCCTCCGAGTCCGACTGAAAGAGAAGATACAAGGATGAGCATTTGGAGTGGCCGATTTCATTTACAAAATCGGCCTTACAAAATAAATCAGCTACACGTACCTCGGCGAAAGGTTCTCTCAGGACTAGGCCGGAGAAGAAGGAAGCGGTGTTCCGGCTGCGAAGGTGCCGGTTCCACTCGCCCCACCAACGGTCAAAAAGGCGGGTACTCCGGGCGCCGGGGAAAATCCGGCCAAGTCACCGGTGACGATATCGGCGGTGCGGCCGACGAGCCAATTCCACCGAATGGCGTTGTCAACGGCAGCCCGCGCCTTTATCCGCCCCACATAGAAGAGGTCGGGGGCAAGCGGCCGAGCCGAGTTGGCGGGCCACCACCGACGGGTGGTAGAACTCATAGGAGCGAAGGCCTTGCTCCCAGCAATAAGTCCCGTCGGCAGCGGACGAGGGCGGAGGCAGGTGGTGAAGATCTTGACCGCATCCCCGTCGGCCGTTGGGAAAGTTGGGTCAATCGGAAAAGGAGTGTCATACTCCCTCTCGAAGAAATCAATGTACGGATACCAATCCGTACTTTCGTCATTGAGGCCCTTGTAGAGAGCGGCGAACCAATACGCCAGGTTGTCGTCCGACATGGCCGCCCCGGTGCCATGGATAACGCTTCCCCGAAAGAGATGCACTCGTCTATTTCGGGCGCGGCCGATTCGGCGTAGTCGCCGGGGAAGTTGAGCACGCCGAGGTCCGGATCGATGGCCTTGGTGGTATGAAGGGTCAACCACATTTGGATAAACCACCAAGGGCCACCCAAGTTTTTGACCGATCGGCCGGTGCGCAGCTCCACCGAAACACTGGTGAAGAAGGAGGTACGCCGACCCCGGAAGATACTTGCCCATAGGAAGGGCATAGCCGTCGGCCAGCCTATCGGCCATCGGCAGAAAATTGTTTGTGGGGCTCACGCTGACCCCACAAAAGAAGAAGTGGTCGAGCCACATGTTGAGGAAGGCAACGTGCTCGCGGCGATCGACCGTGCCGTGCCCCTTGCTCGTAGGTCCGAATATAGACCTTCCAACCCCCGGTGTCCTTAGGGTTGATCCGGTGGGAGGACTTAATGCGGATAGCATCCGGAGTGGCCTCCGCCGTGATGTTCGAGATCGGCCAACATGACCGTGTCCAGGAGGGTCATGGTAGCCGGGCCGTGGCCGAACATAAAGCGGTTCAGGGCGTCCGACCGGAGATAGCAAGGCGGCCGCCGGCAACGGTTCATTCTTCCGATGATCGGCCGGAGACAGCTTGATGGCATGGGCGATGCCGATGTTGGCCCAACCTTGCAAATGGACGGCCGACACCCGGTTATACCAATCACGCCATCCTGCGACGGGGGTCCTGCGACGGGGGTCGGCCATGACCGGAAGCTGTTGGCCCACTCGGCCGATAGCGGGGACTCGTTGCCGAAACGGAACCCGGTCCGTTTCGGCACGGATGAGATCTGTGGGGTTGGGATCGCCCATAGGACCCAAGAAGAAATGAGTCGGTATGTTGGACGGAATAACGACTTGGTTCCGGATCTCCTAAAAAAACAAGAAATAAGGCTGAAATGAGAAGCGGAACGGGAAGAAGATAAATTGTGAAAATGAACAAGAACAAGAACGCGAAGAAAAATTGCAAAGGAAGAAAAGAGGGATGCCCGAATGTACATTACCTCCGGAACGGCGTTGGTGGTGGCGACGACGCGGCCGGCGGCGGCGGCCGCAGCAGCAGCAACAACAGGGTTCATGGTCGCCGGAGAAGAAAGACGGCGACGGCGCGATGAGAAGTTGAAAAGGCTCGAGGAAGAAAAGGCCGCCGGAACAGAGGAAGGTGAAGGCCAAGGAGAGGAAGTAGATGGAAAATGACCGGGGGTGGCCCCGGGTTTTATGGAGAAATGACGGGCAGTAAAACCGGCGCGATAAAAGAGAACATATCAGTCCGACGCATGCGTTGCATACCCCAGACTGGGGGATTCATCAGCGCTCCCCTCCAGCTATACTACAGTGTGTCTCTCTGACGAAATTGGAAAGAAAAACGGCAAAGCATGTTCAGGAAATGATCTGCAGTAGTAATCGAATAATCGAAATAATCAGATACCGATGAGCATATTCACACACAAAGCTGTCTGTAACGACGATGTTATACTCATATAAGCGGGCCTATATCCAATGTACATGTACACACATTATGTTTTTTTTTCCTAAAAGGCCTTTTAAATATTTTTGTAACACAAGCATCTATAGGCAAACGTAGTATGGGATCCTGTAGGTACATGTATTGTTGTGCATATTGTTTTGATACATCTGTTGATCTCTATTTTCCACTTGGATCAAAATATTTTGGCAAGGAAGTCAAAGTGTTCCTGAGACCAAACTGGAAAGAAATGCATGCAGTGACGTATAATCTCGAAAAGATATGAAATAAGGAATCATCGAATCTACCAGATATCGTTGAGTGTATGTATTCATAAGACAAATCATTTTTTCAAGAAAAATTATATATATCATATATTTGAAGGATATTAAATATGCATAAATCAGTCCAATAAATTTTAGCTAAACTATAGCTAGTATATAAGAGGTGATTAATGTGTTTTGGAGGTATATGCAATCATAAGCTGTTATATAAAACTACTATAGCCGTTATCTGTGCCTTATCTTTGGAATCGGTACCCTATCTTTTTTATTTAATTATTTGCATGTACATTAATACAGTTTTCTGAAAAAAATGCATTTGCAAATATATACTCCTCACAAAATTCTTTTGTGAAGAGACAACTAGAACCTGAAGCCCAAATAATAGAAACAATTGATGAACATTGATATATACATGAGAAAAATATATATTCTTAAAGTCATCTTAAAAAACAGCATCATTTTGTGAATTAGCTAGCCCACACAAAATCGTTGGTTGGCGAAGCTTGTGCCGAGTGGCAACAGGATTGGGAAAAAATTTGCTGCGGACCGTCCGCATAGCTGCAGTTTGCGGACCCTACCGCGATCGCTGCCGCGTGGACATCCAACGGGAGCAGCAGGTTGGGCTCAGATGGGCATCGCTCCCAACTCCCACGTACTAATCGGCTCATCTCGGCTCAATGAATAGCGGCTCGGCTTTAGACATCCGAAAGAAAAAAACAAAGAACCGGCTCGGCTCAATGATTTTTCTAGAATTTTAAAACCATTCACACATATGTTGGCGGTCATATTTCTGAAAACATATATGTCAAATTTCTTTTTGTTTCGTGGGTAAGATTCTAAATTGAGCTAAATAACATGATTGTAATTTTTATACTCATTTTATAATAGAATAACTTGTAGTTCCAATTTGATTTTATTCAAAAAATTGCTTGAAATGTAATTAATTAAGTAAATATAGCAAATGAATAAAAAAATCAAATTTTAACATGGAGTTATACATGTTGTATGTGATGGATAAAAAAGGTTTTGAGATGAGAAAAGGAAAAAAGTTTTACTTCTTTGCTGAGTGCATAAAAATACACCCGACAAATAAACTTCTTTATCGAGTGCAAAAAAATACACTCGACAAACCATCCTTTGCCGAGTGTATTTTCGTGGCACTCGGCAAACAAGCGAGTTTGCCGAGTGTATTTGTTTGCCGAGTGTATTTTGTATGGCACATGGCAAAGACACT
The DNA here is from genome assembly GCA_031894775.1 of Chloris gayana. Lineage (NCBI taxonomy): Eukaryota > Viridiplantae > Streptophyta > Magnoliopsida > Poales > Poaceae > Chloris > Chloris gayana. Next base: position 61,569 of record JAUNZO010001558.1, on the reverse strand, counting down.
CGTTTGCGGACTGCCCGAATAAAAACACTTGGCAAATAAGTGAACATTCGCCATACTTGAATTTTCTCCTAGTGGGTAGGAAGACACGCTCGGCTCGGCTCGTTACAAAGATGAGCTAAAAACCTAGCTCGAGTCGGTTCGATAATTAGCTCGAGCTAGCTCGTTAGGCTGTGAGCCAGAAATATAGGACAATTAAAATATTATATACTTTAAATCTGAAATATTTTATAGTAAAATAGGTAACATATATGATTTATACTTCGTGAAAAAGCTATAACGTAGATTAATTTAAAATGTGTTTCAAAATATTCAAAAATCAACTCAATATATGACATATATTGGTATTGAGCATTACTTATTTCTAGTCTTTCAGAGCTTGTTGAGCTCGCGAGCAGCTCGTGAGCTAGCTCGGCTCGGCTCGTTAATCCGACGAGATAAAGTATAAGCTCAGCTCGACTCGTTAAGAAACCGAGCCGAGCCGAGCCGAGCCGAGCTACTCACGAGTCGAGCCGAGCCATAAGCTTCGAGCTTTTCGTCCAGCCCTAGTCAATAATCATGGACAGAAGGTGTAGCTGACGCCGTCTCAGATGTGGGAGGCCGCGGATTTGTTATTGCTGCACTTTTTTTCTTTTTCGTTGGCTATGTTTGGCTCGCTAGCACGTATTCCATTGAGCCGAACCGATTAGTACCTGAGGGATGCCCATCTGAACCCAACCTACTGCTCCCGTTGGATGTCCACGCGGCAGCAATCACGGTAGGGTCCGCAAACTGCAGCTATGCGGACGGTCCGCAGTTCCCAGGATTGGGTACATGTGTTGTTGTGGATTGTGTTTTTATAATCTGTTGATGTGTCTCTATTTTCCACTTGGATTAAAATATTTTGCAAGGAAGTCAAAGTGTTCTTGAGACCAAACTGGAAAGTAATGCATATAGTAGCGTATGATCTGGAAAAGATATGCAATAATGAATCATCGAATCTACTGATATTGAGCATAAGTATTCATAAGACAAATCATATATATCATATATTTGAAGGATATTAAATATGCATAAATCAGTGCAATAAATTTTAGCTAAACTATAGCTAGTATATAAGAGGTGATTAATATGTTTTAGAGGTATATATGCAATCATAAGCTGTTATATAAAACTACCATAGCTGTTATCTGTGCCTTATCTTGGAAACGGTACCCTGTCTTATTTATTTCTTTGCATGTACATTATTACAGTTTTGTGAAAAATGCAACTGCAAATACGTACTCCTCACAAGAAAATTCTTTTGTGAAGAGACAACTTGAACTTGAAGCCCAGATAATAGAAACAGTTGACGAAAATTGCTCTATGAATGAGAAAAATGTATATTCTTAATGTCATCTTAAAAAACAGCATGGTTCTGTGAATTAGCTAGCTAGCCCACACGAAATTGTTGGTTGGCGAAGCGTGTGCCGAGTGGCAACAGGAATGGGTACATGTATTGTTGCGGATTGTGTTTTTATAAATCTGTTGATCTATCTCTATTTTCCACTTGGATCAAAATATTTTTGCAAGGAAGTCAAACTGTTCCTGAGACCAAACCAGAAAGAAATGCATGTAGCGACATATGATCTGGGAAAGATATGCAATAATGAATCATCAAATCTACCAGATATCATTGAGCGTATATATTCATAAGACAAATGCTTTTTTTGAAGACAAATCATATAGATATCATATATTTGAAGGATATATTAAATACGCATAAATCAATGCAATAAATTTTAGCTAAAATATAGCTAGTATATAAGGGGTGATTAAAGTGTTTTGGAGGTATATGCAATCATAAGTTGTTATATAAAACTACTATAGCTGTTATCTATGCCATATCTTGGAATGAGTACCCTATCTTATTTATTTATTTGCATGTACGTTCACTACAATAACAAAAAACCACTATAGTATATTCTTAACGTCATCTGCAAAAACAACATCACTTTGTGAATTAGCTAGCCCACACAAAATAACCAAATACAAATAGTTTATGAATATGGCTTTGTGCCTGAGTGGCAACAGGATTGCACCGGTACCAAATACTTGTGCGTTTTGGCATATGATGCCATGGTTTTCCTGCCACCACTCAAGTACATGATGATGGGAAGACAGTAGGCTCGAAAGCCTGTTTACAACAGTGCGGTCCTCCAATATACTACCTCTGTCCTATTGAAAGTGTCGTTCTCGCTTCCCGAGAAGTCAAACCTTTTAACACTACAACCAACTTAGAGATCCATGACATTCAAACTTTGTCATAGATTGCTTGAAAACCGTCACAGAATAGCATTCGTGACGAAATTGGTTGTCGTCATGTATCTCGCGTCATAGATCGATTGGGGTGACGTTCCTCATAAATTGTCATGGATTGAGCAAATCAATGACGCTTTGTAACCGTCATAGATGTTAGACCCCATCTGAGTTTAAATGGGTGCAGCCATTTCAAATGTAGCCCAGTTATGGCCCAACAAAGAATGCCATTATTTATGGGCCTCATTATTTTTGGTGCAGTTAAAATTTTTAGCCCATGATGCAAATGAAGTGGCTTAGCATATTTGGCCCAAACATTTTTATTTGAGTGTAAAATAGAAGCCCATCAAGAATTCAGCCATAATATGGATCATCGAAACATATTTCAGCCAATCCAGATTTCAGCCCAATTAGAAAAAATGATCCTCGAATTTAGCCAGGTACACGACAAATTTGTACCAATTAATTAAGTCACAAACACAATATCATAACATGTCATCATTTACATCTAACATTATAGAAGTTCCAACCATATTACAAATGTTTAAGTTCCAAAATTTACAACCATCGTCCACAACCTCAATATTTTTCAGCCATCATCCAGAATGTAACAGCTAAATGCTTGCATTTAATTACAGTTTCAACAAATTGCATGCGTCTAGCAGCCCCAAAAAGACTGACAACAAAAGAATTCCACCAAATGGTAGCCTCAACAAAAGATAGCTCACCGGCAAGAGAATTCCACCAAATAGGTCACCAGCAAAAGAATTCCACCAAATGGTAGCCTCAACAAAAGACAGATTAAACTCAAACACCTTACCCTTTAGGTTGCGGTGTGTCGTAGCTGACTTAGCAAAAGGTCAAGTCTTGCATCGGTCTCAGCTTGCTTCTTCTGCATCTCCTCTCTGTCCTTGACCCTTGCTTGTTCAGCTTTATGGACTTGATCTGAAAGCACATCAATTTGTTCTCGTTGGGTGTTAACAACCAATCGAAGCTCAGCATTTGCCCTCTTCTCCTCTACCAATTGTTCTTGAATGTTTTGAACACTTGTTCTCGGTTGAACATCTAATATCCCCACATTTTGAAGGAACTTGTTTCTCTTGGTGTGTTCAGCAAGGACATCAGCTACTACTTCCGACATAGACATGTGTTCTTGTTGAACATCATCTACTTCTGCTATCTTTTTCTCCATGTCATCCTATAAGTAAGAATAAAAATGGTCATTAACTCAAGATACATATGAAAATGAAGCATTTCGGTTGGATTTAGTTTGCAAAACACTTACAATAGCAGATTGTACAGAAGGCGTGTAGCCCTTCTTTTTCTTGCTGTAGTGGCACTCCTTGAACAAATCCAAAGCATTGGGATCTTCATCATTGTACTTTTCTCCCTGAAAATAAGGAAGCAACAAGTTTCATACTTTTTCACACTCAGTACTGTAAAGGAGAAAAAGGTTTACAACAGGCACATATACATCATCATAGTTAACAAAAATAAATGTACACATGTCTAACATCACATTGGCATTTACCAGAAATTTTCAGAGAACTGCCATCAATAGAAAAAGGAAAGAACAATAAAAATGTAGGGAAAGAATAAATCTGCACATGTACAGATGATTTACCAAATTTTCACAATGCACCATGTAGCTACGTGTTGACGCCGGTTTTTGACCAAGGGACCCATTGTCAGTGACTACAGGTCAAAAGAGGGCCGGTGGGCCGAAGACCGACGGCCGCATGGATGAGTAAGAGGCGCGTCCCTCCCGGGAGTCGTGCACGGACGCCAACAGAAGAGCATAATATTGATGGGCATGGCCCACGTTGTAAAATTAGAAATAATAGTTTAATTTTGGAAAAAGATCCTAGTCGGTTAGGAAATCGGCCCGAAGAGGGTCCGAGTAGGATTCTTTGTGCCGGGTATAAATATGTACTTAGGTGTAACCTGTAAACTCGATTCACATCCAATACAACTTTCGGCGCATCGCCAAACCCTAATTTTCTGTCAAGTCTTTACTGTTTTCGCGCGGGATCTTCGGGGCTCCGGTCGACAATAAGTTGGCTTGATAAGGTAATTATGTTGTCTAGTTTTCGGCGCATTGTTCGTAATTAGATGGCTTAATTGCTAGTTATCCGGCGACCAGATCCGTTCTTGATCGTCGTAGTGAGTATCGGCCGGGATGAGTCAAGTCGACCTGGTCCGGGCTCGTGGTGGAGGTAGTTTGACTTGTCCTGCCTCCCCGTTCCAGCCTTTGCTCGCAACGCCGATTAGCTCGGATTTGGTCGTTCGAGTCACGGTAGCCGCTATGAGAATTCTTTTACATCTTGGCCGATTCGACTGTGCAAATTCAGTTGACGTGTCCTGTGTTTGCCTTTGCGATAGTCGACTTGTCCTAGGCGCATGCAGCCGATTGGCTAGGGTGTAAATCTACTTTCATAGTTAAGGCGTTTATGATTGTGCTTATCCTGAATCGGCCGGGCGTGCGCGGCCGTTAGACCTGGTCCAGCCGCGTGCCATCGGTTGACTTGTCCTGTTGGAGCGACCGGTCGATTCGGATCTGTGTGGTTGTATGTGTCTTACTCGTTCTTTCGGAGTGTTTAGCCGATTGTTTATCACGTTTATTAGCTGTTTTTATGTGCAATTAGTACCAAATCTGTTAAAGCTGCTTTTGAACCTGAGTTATTAGTGTGACTTCATTGATCATCATTATCCATCTAGATAGATCTAATAATTCACTCGTTATAATCGATGGCAGAATCGGCCGGATGCCTGATCGGCCGATTTACTGCTCCGATTGATGATTAAACTATCTTTTTGCTATCAAATTAATTACATCCCATTAATAATTACCTTGTTTATATTTTATTCGATAATGCATCCCTGCAAAGTCTTAATGATTTGATCGCTTACCGACGAAATCGGCTGCTAGCCACCGATCGCATGTTATAGCGTCGGCCGATTTCAGTATCGTTTGTATCACAGTTCGTTTGCCTGGCATTTAATACATAAATGGATGGGCCGTGCTGTTCCCTGTCGATGGCCGATTTTGTCTATCTTACATCATAATCGGCCACGGCTGCACATCGGTCTACCTGGGCCGATGACCCGGAATTTTACACTTTTTATTGTCTTTGTTGGTTTGCAGGAAAACCATCCGGCACGCACCAGCGCACACGAGAATCGGCGAGCTGAGCCGGTCCGTTGGGAGCACAGGGCCGTGCATCAGCCGGGGTTTCGGTGGACTCTCCGGACAACGGTGTGTTGGCGACTTTTGACGTCAACACTACGTGAACCAGTTGTCTGATGAAACTTCACTTTAGCTCGGTTAGCTTTGTTTTTTTCACATGTTGCCTGCATGAAAACAAGAAAAATAAGCAAGGCATATCTGAAATCACCATGTGCATTAAAAAACCTTAGGTTTGTATAAGAAACATACCAACTTAACAGGATCCTTCCAAAATTCTACAAGTTCGTTCCACTGCTCATCACTCATAGATTTCACAGGAGAAGTTTTGCTGACCATATTCAGCGGATAAGGATCAAAATATTTTTTCTTGAGCCTGTATCGTTGTTGGCGAAGTGCAGATTTCATCATCTGGGAACAAGCCTTTCGAATTGCAACAACATTTGTGTTGATATCAAACTTCGCCTGTACAAATAACTTTTTTAGGATCTCATAATCAACGGTTTGCTATACTAAATAAGTAGGAAAAGATTGGAGTATCAGCTTACACCAAGTTTGCCTAAAAAATTTTCAAAGTGCCCTGTTTGCTCCTTGTATTTGCTCCAGTGTCTAAGCACAGGCACATGATTCCTCACTGCAATGTTACATTCAGTTGCAAACTTCGCAGCAACAAGAGGTACCAGCGGCCGTGTCTTCCCTTCAGGAATGATAATAGCTAATTTGCCACGCCGAGCTCGGGACAACTTTTGAAGACCTTTTCCCATATTAATTCCTCTGATGCATCTCCGCTCATTTCCTTGTTCCATATGTAAACAAAAATTACAATTAGGGAGTAGAGTGGTTGAACTTATAAAACAAAGTTAGCCCTTATTATTGACCTTCAGATTCTTCTCCACCTAGTCCTTCCTCATCTTGTTGGGCAGTATGGTTGTCAAGGGCAGTGTCAAAACTACAACTGGACATCCCACTGTGCTCAACAGGCTGCTGAGGTACATCACCTAAAATAGAATAACAAACAAAGGGCACATTTGATTGAACCTTATGGAAGGAAGTAATCGAAGAAACAAGGAATTAGAATTTAGCCTTCATTCAGGCTGTTAGCATTCATTCACCTTGGCCGGATGGAGCTGCACCACCTGTTGAGAACCCAGTACTTTCATCAGCATGTTGGACTGTCATCTTTGACCTTGTAGCTCTTGCAGTTGGTTGTGCTACATAAACCCTCTTATGCCGAGTCTTGATTCCACCTGATGTCACAACAGCTCCTTTGTTTGAAGTCTTTTTGGAAGCCTCTGTTGTGTCCTAGAAAATGACAATTGAAATATCAATCAACACAGAATCCATGTTCAGGGTGTTAGTGCAATAGCAAACGTGCGACATGTTAAAGATGGAGGAATTAACACCTTAGTTGTGTTTACACCACCTTCACCTCCAAGTCCAAGTTCATTCAACCTTGCATTGTTCTTCATGCAGTTTCTCAACCTTAGTAGTTCGTAGGGATGTAAAACCATTCCTAACATTATTAAAAACATGGTAAAAAGTTAAGGAAGAAATTCTGTCATGCTCCGCATAAATTCAGAATCCACCACTAAAAATACATGTGCAGGACATACACGATGACAAAATCTTCAATAGCACACGGAACATTGAGGAGCACCAGATTGATGTGGAGGACAAATTTCAGCAGAAAAAACGAAGAAATCTCTGCACTACCAGAGGCATACCTTGTTGTTGTTGTCCATCTTTGGTCAACATGACGAGCTTTGTTGGTTATGTTGCTCGACGCCGACAACAGAGGAGAGACGACACTGCAGGAGAAGAACGTGTTGCCGTATGGATCTGCAGCGCTGGTGGACAGGTGAGGAGGCTCCGGTGGTCCAGAGGTGGCAGGAGTAGTGGAGAGGTGAGGCGGTGGCGGTGGCTGATAGGGAAGGCGGAGGAGGAACGGGAACGAGCACGGCGACGAGGTGGTGGCGAGCCTGGCGGCGGGGACGAAGTAGAAGCGGAGGGAGACCTAGAATTCAGACTTGGATTTGGGGGAAATTGCTGGCTCGATGCGGTGGATAAAACATTGATGTAAGAAATTACTCGGATGCCCATGTAAAATTGGCCGGAACACATGCGGTTGAGGTTTAATATTGGGTAACACTGTAGGGTACTTTAGTCATAGCACCGAGGGAGTAGCGCGGGACAAAGTGGCGCGGGCCGAAAACAGAGCTGGAGCGCGCGCATTTTTTCGCCGGCTGACCATGTTTGGAACCTTCTACATGGTGCTCTACAGGTTTGATATTTGTTACACGACAAAATACTAAAAAGCATGGCCTAAAAAATTATTAAAAAGTAAAGAAAAATGATACAAATCTGTTAGTTACGTAAAAGACAATAAACAAGGTTCTTAAATCTTGAAAGCATAAGTACTATAGTAAAAGTTGTGAACCATTTATTGACACCACTAGATGATATCCCGCGCGTTGTCGCGACACATTATATAATATGAAGAAAAAACACTTCACAAACATTTAGAAAAAAAGTAAATAAAATAGAAAAAATATAGAAACAAAAGGTGAAGTAGTAATGGAGGTATTTAGAGACAGTAGTTTCTCTAGCTTAATTTGTGGTGATCGGACATCATGAAGTGACATGAGGATATCGATGGATGGATAGATGAGAGTCGGAGGTGATAATCAGGAGTGCTAACTTTCTAGATGACGTGGCAAAGATTTGAAAAGTTCAAAATAGCTACGAATCGCCAACATTTAATTTTTATTTAATGTTTAAAATTATTTGAGATGATGTGACGCAACGTGGAGCTAGAAAAATAGCATTAAATGACTCTTAGTGAGTTGGAGATGATGTGGCGCAACATGGAGCTAGAGAAATAGTATTGAATGGCTTTTGGTGGGCTGCATCTTTTATATATAAGTAGATAAGTGTTTTTGTGCAAATTAATTAACTACAAATATGTTCACCACAACGGTTTGAGTAAATTTCACAAAACTGCAGATATCACAAAACTACATATTTAATAGTTGTTATATGTAGTTTTACAATAGATCTTTTTAAACCTGTAGTTTTACTATAAAACATGTAGTTTTGTGAAATTTACTCTAACAGTTTTCTTGTATAGTAAAGATATCGCATTGAAAGTACTCCCTCCGTTCCTAGATATAAGCATTTTTTGACTTCCGGAATTATTATTTATTTTTATATGATTTGTTTTATCATAGTATAGATTTCAAATATGATTCATTTGTCTTTTTACATAAAAAAACATTGAATAAGACAAATGATTAAGGTGATGTCCAAAAAGGAAAAGAATTCTTATATAAAGGAATGGAGGTAGTAATACATTTATTATATAAACATGAATGTTATGTCTATTTTAGTTAAGGTGTAAATATTGGGAACATGTTGTAATCAACGACACATGGATAAGCGGGTGACACTGTTGCTTTTTAAAGACCCGGTTAGGCGCTGGTTGAGGGACGACACATTTGCTTTTTAAAACACCCGATTAGACGGGTGTCACGGTTGCTTTTTAAACATCCGGTTAAGGGGCGACACAATTGTTTTTTAAACACCCGGTTAAGTGGGGTCGCTGTTTTTAAAATCTATAATAAGGATGGCTAAAAGTTATACAAAAACTTGCATATTTGACTGGCTAGAAGTTGAATTGCCTTTATGTTCAATTGCGATGGTCAGTCAAACACTGTCATATTGATCTGTGCTCTTTCAATATGGAACTAGTTGCAAAGGAGCCACCAGCAGGTCCATTTAGGTGAAACAAATATACTGATTTCAAATTCAAATACAACTTATCCATTTAGGTGAAACAAAATATACTGATTTAAAATTGAAAATTCCCTTACAGCAGATTGTTACAATGCACTAAATACTGAAAAAGTGGAAATAGCTACTCATCATCACTATCGACCTCTCTCTCACTTTCGTTTTCACTGCAGTACGCGATAAGAGTGTCATCTGGTTCAGCTTCACAGTCACTCTCAAACACGTCTCTGTCTTCTTCCATCAAATGTACAATGTCAACTGTATCCAATGAAATGCCTTGTTCATTCTCTCTATTTAATGGCTGCTCAGATGTGAACTCGGAAACTGCCTTTCGCCCATGCTGCACTTCACAACAGCCATCATCTTGATATGCACGAGCATTATACAATACACCTTCAGATTCAGGAATGTTGTACAAATGCCTATGATCAAATGTTTGGACAATTTTCCAATTTTTTCCATTCTGTGTGTCTGGAATATAGAAAACCTTTCTAGCTTGAGTAGCCAAAATATAAGAATCCTTCTTGTACCACAGACGTGTAGTATTGATGCTTTTAAAATATCCATCATCTTTAAGTTCAGTACTCTTTCCATCCAGTTTTAACCAATCACATTTAAACAAAACTACTGACCTTTCATGACCATTGTAGTCTAATTGGATAATCTCTCTAAGGATTCCATAAAAATCAGTGGCACTATTGTTATGTGTACTATTCGTCATTACCCCACTGTTTTGTGTCTTCTTATTGTTATCATGATCCACGATGTTAAAACGAACCCCATTCACTATGCATGATGAGTATTTCCTCACTCTGAAATGAGGGCCACAGGCTAAGGAGAACATATCATCATCTACATCTTCATTAGTTGTTCGCAACCTCATCACCTGCGACAACATATAGATCAGAACATGTACTAAAAAAACTGGAAAGCAAATAAAAACAAAATAGATGTTAATGAAACTAACATGGTTCCTAAACCAGTTTTGAAATCCTTGGCGGAGTGTTCTCTCAGTTATAAGGACTTGTTGTCCCTCTAATTCATCCTTGAATATCCTGTGAACAAATCATGTTAATACTCCCAACATGCACAGTAAGAATATGATAATAAGTATACAAGTGAGAACATACTTGACATATTTCTCAACTTGGCTGCAGTTATTCAGCACATACCACACCATTTGATCAAAGCCACTTTCATCATGTACAAGTTCCCATATAGAAGTAAAATTAACACCATGGCCAAAAACATCAACACCATAATCTTCTTCATTAGAGAATCCTTGATTCCTTGGTTGTCGATTGAATCTGGTTTCAACATCATCCATGTACTTAGAGCAAAATGTCAGGCATTCGTCGGCAATATATGCCTCAGCAATCGAACCTTCTGGGCGTGCTCTGTTCCTCACGTAGCGCTTCAAAGTACACAACCTTCTTTCAATTGGATACATCCAACCATATTGAACTGGACCTCGAAGCAATGCCTCCTCGGGTAAATGTATAGCAAGGTGAACCATCACATCAAAGAAAGCTGGTGGAAAAATTTTCTCGAGCTTCACCAAAATTATAGGGATTTCATTCTTCATTTCAGCTAACACATCTTTGTTAAGAACTTTGCTGCATAGTTCTTTGAAAAACTTCCCTAAATCAGCTATTGCTTCATAAATATCCTTGTCCAACAATCCTCTTATGCCAGCTGCTAGAAGCCTTTGCAAAATAATATGGCAATCATGTGTTTTCAGACCTTGTGGCTTTGTTCCATCAACACTTAAACACCTAGATATGTTAGAAGCATAACCATCTCGGGAACTTTACTTCCCATAGGAAATCCATAAAGGCAACCTTTTGTTCTTTGGACAAGGTGAATCGAGCATGAGGCATAACACATTTATTTCCTTCCTGTCTCAGTTGCAGCTCATGTTTAATTCCCAAATCTTTTAGATCAAGCCTAGATTTGGCTGTGTCTTTTGTCTTCCCAACTATATTGAGAATTGTTGCAAGCAATGCCTCACATATGTTCTTCTCAATATGCATGACATCAAGGTTATGTCTAAGCAATAGATTTTCCCAAGTATTCGAGGTTCCACAAACTTACCCTTCGCTTCCAAATTGTTTTATCATTTTCCATCTTCGAACGCTTTCTTTTCATGCTCCCTTGCTGCTTTCCAGGTCTGTTGACGTCAAAAGTCGCCAACACACCGCTGTCCGGAGAGTCCACCGAAACCCCGGCTGATGCAGGGTCCTGTGCTCCCAACGGACCGGCTCAGCTCGCCGATTCTCGTGTGCGCTGGTGCGTGCCGGATGGTTTTCCTGCAAACCAACAAAGACAATAAAAGGTGTAAAATTCCAGGTCATCGGCCCGGATAGACCGATGTGCAGCCGTGGCCGATTCTGGCGTAAGATAGACAAAATCGGCCATCGACTGGGAGCAGCACGGCCCATCCATTTATGTATTAAATGCCAGGCAAACGAACTGCGATACAAACGATACGAAATCGGCCGACGCTATAATCATGCGATCGGTGGCTAGCAGCCGATTCCGTCGGTAAACGATCACATCATTAAGACTTTGCAGGGATGCATTATCGGATAAAATGTAAACAAGGTAATTATTAATGGGATGTGATTAATTTGATAGCAAGAAGATGGTTTAATCATCAATTAGATCAGTAAATCGGCCGATCAGGCATCCGACCGATTTTGCCATTGATTATAGTAGTGAATTATTTAGATCTATCTAAATGTATAATGATGATCAATAAAATCATACTAATAACTCGGGTTCAAAAAGCAGCTTTAACAGATTTGGTACTAATTGAACATAAAACGGCTAATGAACGTGATAAGCAATCGGCTAAACACTCCGAAAGAACAGTAAGACAAATACAACCACACGGATCCCAAATCGACCGATCGCTCCAACAGGACAAGTCAAGCGATGGCACGCGACTGGACCAGATCTAACGGCCGCGCACGCCCGGCCGATTCGGGACAAGCACAATCATAAACGCCTTAACTATGAAAGTAAATCTACATCCTAGCCAATCGGCTGTATGCGCCTAGGACAAGTCAACTATCGCAAAGGCAAACACGGGACACGTCAAGCTGAATCCGCACGATCGAATCGGCCAAGATGTAAAAGAACTTTTATAGCGGTTACTCGTGACTCGAACGACCAAATCTGGACCAATCGGCGTTGTGAGCAAAGACTAGAACGGGGAGGCGGGACAAGTCAAACTACCTCCACCACGAGCCGGACCAGGTCGACTTGACTCATCCCGGCCGATACTCACTACGACGATTAGGGACAGATTTGGTCGCCGGATAACTAGCAATTAAGCCATCTAATTACGAACAATGCGCCGAGAACTAGACAACATAATTACCTTATCAAGCCAACGTGTCGTCGACCGGAGCCCCGAAGATCCCCGCGAAAACGAGTAAAACTTGACGAGAAAATTAGGGTTTGGCGATGCGCCGAAAATTGTATTGGATGTGAATCGAGTTTACATGTTACATCCGAGTATGTATTTATACTCGGCACAAAGAATCCTACTCGGACCCTCTTCGGGCCGATTTCCTAACCGACTAAGATCTTTTTCCAAAATTAAACTATTATTCCTAATTTTACAACGTGGGCCAGGCCCATCAATGTTATGCTCATCTGTTGGTGTTCGCGCACGATTCCCGGGAGGTACGCGCCTTTTACTCTCCCAAGCGGCCGTCGGCCTTCCGCTCACCAGCCTTCTTTTGACCTATAGTCGCCGACAATGGGTCCCTTGGTCAAAAACCGGCGTCAACACATGTCCCCCGGTCCGGGGTATGCAACGCATGCGTCGGACTGATTTATCCTCTTTTACCGCGCCGGTTTTACTGCCCGTCACTTCTCCATAAAACCCAAGGCCACCCCTGGTCATTCCCATCTGTTTCCTCTCCTTGGCTTTCGTCTTCATCTATCCTAGCGACCTTTGCCTTCTCGAGCCCTTTCAACCTTTCACCGCGCCGCCGCCGTCTTTTCTCCTCCGGCGACCATGAATCCTGCTTGTTGCTTGCTGCTGCTGCTGCCGCCGCCGACCAGCGTCGTCGCTACCACCAACGCCGTTCCGGAGGTAATGTACATTCGAGCATCTCTCTTTTCTACCTTTGCAATTTTCTTCATGTTCTTGTTCTTGTTCATTTTCACGATCTATTTCCTTTCCGTTCCGTTTCTCATTTTAGCCCTATTCCTTGTTTTTAGGAGATCCGGAACCAAGTCGCCATCCCATCCAATATCCCCACTCACTTTCTTTTGGGCCCCATGGGTGATCCCGACCCCACGGATCTCATCCGTGCCGAAACGAACCGGGTCCCGTTTCGGCAACGATCTCCTTTACCGACCGAGTGGGCCAATAGTTTTAGGTCATGGCCGACTCCGTCGCCGGATGGCGCGATTGGTATAACCGAGTATCGGCCGTCCATCGGCAAGGTTGGGCCAATATCGGCATTGCCCACGCCATCAAACTCTCTTTGGCCGATCACCACAAGAACGAACCGTTGCTTGGTGGCAGCTTCTTACCTGCGGTCGGATGCCTTGAAGCTGTTTCATGTTCGGCCACGGCCCGGCTACCATGACCCTCCTGGACACGGTCATGTTGGCCGATTTGAATATCACAGCGGAGGCCACCCCGGACGCCATCCGCATTAAGTCCTCCCATCGGATCAACCCTAAGGACACCAGGGGTTGGAAGAACTACATCCGGACCTACAACAAAGGGCACGGCTCGGTCGATCGCCGCGAGCACGTTGCCTTCCTCAACATGTGGCTTGACCACTTTTTCTTCCGTGGGGTCAGCGTAAGCCCCACAAACAACTTCCTGCCGATGGCCGATGTACTGGCCGATAGCCATGCCCTCCCTATGGGCAAGTATCTTACGGGATCGGCCTACCTCCTCCTTCACCGGGTCTCGGTGGAGTTGCGCTCCGGCCGATCGGTCAAGAACCCGGGAGGCCCTTGGTGGTTCATCCAAATGTGGTTGTCCCTTCATACCACCAAGGCCATCGATCCGGACCTCGGTGTCCTCACCTTCCCCGGCAATCATGCCGAATCGGCCACGCCCGATCCAGCCGATGTATCTCTTTCGGGAAGCGTTGTCCATGGCACCGGGGGCGGCCATGTCGGATGACACCTTGGCATATTGGTTCGCCGCCCTCTACAAGGGCCTCAACAACGAAAGTACGGATTGGTACCCGTACATTGATTTCTTCGAGAAGGGGTATGACACTCCTTTCTCGATCGACCCCACCTTCCCGACGGCCGACGCGGAAGCGGTCAAGATCTTTACCACCTGCCTCCGCCCCTGTCTGCTGCCGACGGGACTCATTGCCGGGAGCAAGGCTTTCTGCTCCTATGAGTTCTACCACCCGTCGGTGGCGGCCCGCCAACTCGGTTTCGGCCGGTTGCCCCCGACCTCTTCTATGTGGGGCAAATAAAGGCGCGATCTATCGTCGACAACGCCATCCGGTGGAATTGGCTCGTCGGTCGCACCGCCGATGTCGTCACCGGCGACTTAACCGGATTTTCCCGGCGCCTCGGAGTACCCGCATTTTCGACCGTTGGTGGGGCGAATGGAACCGGCACCTCCGCAGCCGGAACACCGCCTCCTTCTTCTCCGGCTTAGTCCCGACGGAAGCTTTCGCCGAGGTACGTGCAGCCGATTTATTTTTATAAGGCCGATTTTGTTGACGAAATCGGCCGCTCCAAATGCTCACCCTTGTATATTCTTTTTAGTCGGACACGGAGGAGCCGCCGACCCGAGTATCGGTGGCCGGCCAATTGCATACTTGATGCCGAGCCCAATTGCTCCAAATATCGGCTTCACCGATCGCACTCCCGCCCAAGCTCTTGCGGCGATGAGTCGAGGGCACCGGCTGCCCGCAAGGCCAAGACAAAAACGGCCGCCCCGGCAAGAGGAAGGCCAATGTGCCAAGCTGCGGGGCCGATTCAAGCCCCAAAGCGACACCGCGCGCCGGTGAAGCGGCTTGTGCGCCCGTCCGACCCGGATTATTTCGGTGAACCTTCTCCGCCGCGTCGGGTTATTATCGCATGATTGCCGATCCCTTTTTTCACTTTTCATGCTGTCTAACTATGAGTTCTTAGCAGGAATCGGCGGTTCTTCCTCCTCGGGCCCAGGACTCCAACACCGATAGGCCGATTCGCCTGTCGACTCCTCCACGGGCCGGGACGCCGACACCCGAAAGGCCGATTCAAACGGCTCCGGATCCCGAAGTCACACCAAGCCAGGCCGATCCAAATCCCACGGAGAGCCCAACTCGCTTGGATCGGCCTGCGTCTTCTGAAATCGCCGCCGATTTTGAACAAGGCACCATTGCTTGTCGAAGAACCGGCCGGCCGAGGAACCGCCCGCAGCTTCTCCTGTAAATACTGCTGCCGATGAGCCTGCCGATGAGCCCGCCGAAACAGAACAAGCTGGACATATGCACGATGCTGCCTCCGAGGATGTCGCTGGAGAAGGAGGATCGGCCGGCCGAGAGCTGATCGGAACACATGAACTCGTGGGTTCCATGGCGCAGCCGATAGACGTCCGGCCGCTTCGTATCGATGCTTCACGGGTTTGTTTTTACTATCTTCCTTTTGATTCGCCGCTGTTCATTAACTTCACTTTATTTCTCTTGGTATTTCGGGCGCTCGGCTTCCCTCGTCTGCGCCGATTTTGG
Organism: Chloris gayana; assembly: GCA_031894775.1. Classification (NCBI taxonomy): domain Eukaryota; kingdom Viridiplantae; phylum Streptophyta; class Magnoliopsida; order Poales; family Poaceae; genus Chloris; species Chloris gayana. Next base: position 45,609 of record JAUNZO010001558.1, on the reverse strand, counting down.
TATCGGCTTCCGGTTTTACCACCATGGCCGAAATCGCGCGCAGGCTTGAGGCCTCTTACGTTGATCGCTTGGTGGCCGACGCACAACCCATAAGGGCCCGGTACTTGGAGGTTCGGACTGAGCTCCCGGAGGATGTGCGCGATGCTCGCATCGCGTGGCATACATGGAGTATTGGCAAATGGACTTCACTCGTGCCCGGCGGCGTTTGGCTCGCCATGCGGAGCAGCGGCAAGCTGCGTTACTTGCCGATAACTCCATCAAGCGCTACGAGGAGGAGGTCCGAGAAGACCCGGGAGATGCAAGAGCAACTCTCAAATCGGCGAGGATGAGCTGCAAGCAATCAACCGGGAGATTGCCGATTTGAGAGCATCTCTGGCTCTCAAGGAGGAGGCGGCGGCGGCCTTGGAAGCTACTATTGCACGGTTGTCGGCCGATGTGGCGGCTCGGCAGAAGACGACGGACGAAGCCATTCAAACGGCCGAGAAGATGGTCGCCGCGGCGCAAGCTGATGTCGGCCCCATCGAGGATGACCTATTGGTCATGGCCAAACTCGACTCCACGCCGGCCCGCGCACTATCTCGCTGTCCAAGACTTCTGTCCCGCGCCGAGGCCGTTGACTATGCTTAGGTGTAATAGGACTTTGAACAAAGTTTTGGTTGTAAACATTTTTTTTTTTTTGCACTAAGGGCGATATACAATCATATCGGCCATCCGAAGGCGATGTTCAAACATCGGCTAATTTATCGGTGACTTCCTCTGTCTTACTTTCATATATTTTTTGGGCTAAAGGCGATACTCTCGGTATCGGCCGTCTCAAGGCGATGTGCATCGACATCGGCTGTAGTCTCTTTTAGGCCGAACACTATGAGTTAATCCAAATACTAGGATAATACTGCTTCAAATACTTTCCATTAAGTGCTCGGCCGAATTCTTCCCCTTCTAACTCTTTCAAAATATATGCATTACCCGGTGCCGATCGGCTAATCAAATAAGGTCCTTCCCAATTAGGCGACCATTTACCAAACCGATTGTCCTTCACACCGATCGGCATCCTAAGCTTCCGGACCAAATCGCCCTCTTTAAACTGTTTATGCACAACCTTCTTATCATAATGGCGGGCGACCCTTGCTTTATTCTGCTCTATTTTTTCCAATGCATCCAGCCGATTTTGTACTACATCTTCTAATTCATCCATCATCAATCCGTAGTATTGATTGGCCGAAAGCTTTTGTTGCAACTCAATCCTTCCGGAGCCGATAGCTGTCTCCCATGGCAGTACGGCTTCGTGCCCATATACCAGCTGATACGGCGCAACTTGCATAGCTCCATGCCGTGACATACGATAAGCCCACAAAGCGTCCATCAATTTCATGTGCCACTTACGAGGATACTCTTGTATTTTCCGCTTGATTAACTTGATCAGACTCTTATTCGCCGCTTCGGCTTGTCCATTGGCTTGGGCATAATACGGCGATGAATTAATCAACTTAATTCCCATCTCATCGATAAAAGATTGAAATTCGTCCGACGTGAATACTGATCCTTGATCTGTTGTGATTGTCTCCGGAATCCCAAACCTATAAATAATATGCTCTTTAATAAACGTTATCACGTCGGCCGTTGAAACTTTACGATAGGGCGCTGCTTCAACCCATTTTGTGAAGTAATCTGTAGCTACCAATATGTACTGATGCCCTTTGCTCGATGCTGGATTTATCCGGCCGATCATATCCATGGCCCAACCTCCGAATGGCCAAGGTTTGATTACTTGGATTCATAGCCGATGCGGGCGCCCTACGTATAGGCCCGAATTTCGGCGAGTCTTGGCAACTCTTGTAATATTTGAAACAATCGGCCAACATTGTCGGCCGGTAATAACCAGCTCGCCTTAGCAGCCACTTCATTTTATGGGCCGATTGATGCGTTCCACAAATCCCATCATGTACTTCGCTCATTACCACTTTGGCTTCGGTATCATCAATACATTTGAGAAGTACCCCATCAATTGTCTTGAAAAATAATTGATCATCCAACAGCACATACTTCAAGGCTTTATATCTTATCTTCTTATCTGTAGGTTGGGATGGATTGCTCAAAAAATTTCGAATTTCTGTGCGCCAATCGGCCTTTTCAATATCAGCTATCTCCAAGCTATTTACGGCTAGCCGATATCCGGATGCTAGTTGAGCCAAGTTATTTGCTTCAAAGTTCTGCTCTCTTGGTATATGGCTGATTTTAACACACTTGAATCTTTCCATCAACTTCTGGCACTTTTCATAATACTGCAACAATATTTCATCTTTACACTCATACTCATCGGCAAGCTGACTTACGACCAATAAAGAATCGCCGAAAATTTCCACAAAATCAGCCCCGGCATCGATGAGTAACTCCAGTCCTTTTAATACTGCTTCATATTCGACTTGGTTGTTGGTGTGCGCCTCTACTGTAATAGAATATTCACGTATTGCCCCCGAGGCGACACAACAACCAAGCCGATTCCGCTTCCTTCCTTGCAAATTGAACCATCAAAGAATACCGCCCATGGCACTCGGTTCAACGTAAGCGGCCGAGTGCTCACCGTGCTGCACTATTAAATCGGCCAATACTTGTGCTTTTACTGCTTTGACCGATTCATAGCCTAGATCAAATTCCGCAATTGCCAACATCCATTTGCCCAACCGGCCTTTGGGGACCGGGGCCGATAGCATATATTTTACGACATCGGCCTGGCAAATCACGGTGCACTCTTCGGCCAACGAGATAATGCCTTAGTTTTGTACATGAAAAATACGAGACAGAGACATAACCTTTCCACCTCCGGATACCGTGTTTCGACTTTGGCGGAACCATCACCGGTGGGGACACCAAATATTTCTTGATATCTTCTAAAGCCTTTTGATGGATCGGCTCCCACCGAAATTCTTGATTGGCTTTGAGCTTTAATAATGGCGTAAATACATCAAGTCGACCGGATAAGTTTGAGATAAACCGCCTAATAAAATTTATCTTGCCGATCGGGGACTGGAGCTTCGTCTTGTTCGTTGGCGGTTCCGGTTTTCGGATAGATTCAATACTTTTAGGGCCGACTTCAATTCCTCTTTCATGCACAATAAACCCCAGAAATTGCCCAGCCGAGACACCAAAAGCGCACTTGAGCGGGTTCATCTTTAGACCGTACTTGTCTTGTCCTCTTCAACACTTCTCCGAGATCAGCCACATGACTCTCGGCCGATTTTGATTTCACCATAACATCATCAATATAAATTTCCACCAATCGGCCGATCAAATCGTGATATATAAAATTCATGGCTCTACGATACGTGGCACCAGCATTTTTTAAGCCGAAGGTCATAACAACCCACTCATATAATCCCAACGCCCGGGGCATCCGAACGCTTGTCTTCGATATATCTTCTTCGGCCATAAAAATTTGATTGTACCCAGCATTTCCATCCATAAAGCTCAAAATTTTGTTGCCGGCGGCTGCATCAACTAACAAATCGGCGTTTGGCATTGGGTACTCATCTTTCGGGGTTGCTTTATTCAAATTTACGAAGTCAATGCGGACCCGCATCTTTCCATTTTTCTTTTCCACCGGCACAATACTGGAAACCCACTCTGCATATCGGCATGGCCTGATAAAACCGGCTTCATACAACTTGATAATCTCTTCTTTGACGGCTTCATAATACCTAGGGTCAATTTTCCGAGCTCCCTGCTTATACGGCCGATATCCGGGTTTGGTGGGTAGCCGATGTTCAACGATCGATCGGCTGAGACCGGGCATCTCACTATAATCCCAAGCAAAACAATCTTTATATTCTTTCAATAAGGCCACTAACTCATCTTTTACATTTTTACACACTTTCTTGCTAATATATGTCGGCCGAGGCTTGTCTCCATCCCCTATGTCCACTTCTTCTAACTCGTCGGCCGACACAAAACCGTGACCTAGTTTCCCATCTTCTGTTTCGTTAATCGGCCGAATCATCATATCTTCAATCCGTGTATCGATCGGCCGATTATTCGCCAATTCTCCTGAGGGGCCCATCGGAGCAGCCGGGAGTACCGACCCCCGGTCACAATAACTCCGTCGTCCGTAATGTTTATGGCCTCCGCATCCCAATATGTGCCCGATAAACAAGGCAAGTTCTCCAGACCAGGCAAACTCGAAATCGGCGGTTGCAATGGTTACAGATTTATCGGCCCGCACGATTTCAACCTTGTTGCCGACCCATTGAGCCAAACAACTGGTGCATGGTCGATGGGATGCAACAATTGGCATGAATCCGGTCTCTCCCCAACAAAGTTGTGTACGCACCTTTCCCGTCGATGATGAAAAAAGTAGTGGGTATGGTTTTGCTGCCCACGGTGATCTCCATTATTGCGGCCCCACGCACATCTTGGCTTCTCCCGCTGTAATCCTTGAGCGTCGGATTAGCCTTCATCATTTCTTCCGGAGTTTTCCCAAGCTTGCGGTACGTGGTAATCGGCATGACATTAACCGCTGCTCCTCCATCCACCAACATCTTCCTCATCGGCGACCCGTTGATGTAGCCGCTAATATACAACGCCCTGAGATGCAAATGATCGAGTTAAGCGGCTTATCAAATACTGCCGATTCCGGCGTCCAAAGAATCTCTCGAAGTCTCCCCAAGCTGGTTCTTCTTCAGCCGAATTTTCATCGGCCGATCCGACAATCCGGGGCATCGGGGACATCATATTCACTGCAGCTTCGGCTCGGACCACCCGAGACTGCACTTTCGGCCTCCATTCCTTCTTGGGCTTGGACTCATCATCTTGGTCATCTCTGTAATGCCGTCCACCCCTGATTTCCCGACAACGCATTCTTTGAAGCCTCCTCTTTTGGGTTTCGTTGAGCAAACCACCGGGGCACCACTTGTCCTTCGTTCTCGGTTTGATCACCTCTCGAATCTTCATGGCATTGGTAATCAAACTCTTCTTCATCATTGATTGGCCCCGATCGATCGTGAACGGAGGTTCTCTTTGGCACTACGTATCTTCGTTCATCATATCCGTGATCATAGCCGATTGCTCTTACGGGGGCCGATTGTTGAGATTCATAGTTGCAACCAATCGGCCGCCCCGGTAACTTGATGACCCGTCATCACGATACTCTTCTTGGCTAGTGCACTACGGACAGTTCTCGATAGATGGAAGCTTCATGTTTCGGTCCCAGCGATGCTGAAAGAAAGGACAATCCCGGTGTGGGTCAAAATCTTCTCGGCGGACCACGCTCTGCATCGTCTCGCTGACTTTGACCGATAGATTCCTGTTCACGTGCCGCCTGATCTCTTTCTTCCCTCTCCCTCTTCCTCTCATATCGGCGTATGAAACCAGCTGATCCACCGCCGATGGTATTTATGTACATCGTATTAGCCGGGAAAGGGTGCCCATCAACTTTCATCTTTTTCTTTACATCAGCTGCTCGCAATACCCCACTTGTCAACTGCCTTACGGATCTCATCTCTCATAGCATAACAATCAACGGTGTTATGATGTGAATTTCCATGCCATTTGCACCACTTAGCCATTTTCTTCAATTCCTCGGCGTAGGAATTTTGTGATGAGGCGAAAGCTGGATTTTCTTTTCCCGCAGCGGCTGATCAAATATCTCGTCGGCCTTAGATAAATCAAAATCATATTTTCTCTCCTTAGGATTGACATGCGGAGAAAATATCGGCCGTTTATTATTAGTCCACTCAACTGCATTAATTCCCTCTTCATCATCTTCACTCGTCGAAATCAGCATAAGCTACCCGATACCGCCGATTCCTGGTGAGTCGGAGATTTTCTTCCTGGCCAAGCGCCCTACGTGTCGGCTGCGCCAGCCCATCAAACTCATGTGGGGTAAACTTTTCTTTGATGTTGGAGAATAGCCCCGCATAAGCGATCTCGGCCAAGCTGTTGCTCTGTCGGGTTCGGATTGTAGCATCGTCCCCTCGGAGTCCTGAACCTCCGTATATAATCGGTCACCGATTCCCCCGATTTCTGTTTAACGCCATTAAATCGGACAAACTAAGCTCGGTAATGCCCGTGAAGAAGTACGAGTGAAACCTTTTCTCCAGATCGGCCCAACTCCGAATAGAACCAGGTGACAGCGAAGCAAACCATGAAAAGGCCGATCCGGACAACGACAGTGGGAATAGCCTAACCCGCAATGCCTCCCGAGTAGATGCTTCACCAAGCTGTGCGTCATACCGGCTGATGTGCTCCATAGTTGATGTGTTATCTTGCCCGGAAAACTTGGAAAACTCGGGAATTTTATACTTATTGGGTAAAGCCACGGAATCCATCCGATCGGGGTAAGGTCGCCGATACAATGCACTTTTCTCCTTAGGCTTCAAATCGAACTGATCTTTCATCATATCGGCGATCTTAGCCATGAGGCTATTCATATCATTGGGTTCAGCGAGTTGCCGATCCGGTCCCCGTCATATAAGCTGTGTTGGGCTGCCCCCGATCGGGTGTATCAAGCGGCCGTTTCCAGAAATCCCGGTGCCGATGGCCGGGAACGGTGTTTGCGGAGCGATTCCATAATTCATGGCCGATTGGATCGGCCGTCCGATCATGAATCCCTGTCCCCCAGCCCGATGCGGTTGGCTGTGGAATACCAGATATCGGCCGTACTCTAGTGGGTGAGTTCTCGATTCTACTCGGGCCGGTATTTGGTACGTAGAAGAAATTGGGCTGCTTGTGCCATCTGCGGGACCGCTGCCACATTGGTCGCTGCCCCTAATTCAGAAATCGGCTGTTGTACATCTTGTTTGTCGCCTTCCTCCGTTACCGACTTCTTGGGGCCACTGTCATCCTCTTTGCACTGACCGGGTCGTCTTGGTACTTGCATTTGCATTGTCCTTGCCAGGCCATAGGTGAGGTGGCATTCCGTACGAGGACTGGAACCCTGCTGGTGGTGTAGCATTCCGGAGGCCAACTCCCTGAATTGGTCGTACAAGAGTACCAAAAGGCTGAGTGTACGCAGGTCCAGAATATCCTTCGATGAACGATCTGCCATCAAGCTGTGTCCTTGATCAAATTCCCGATGGTGTTGGTCAACACGCCCGATTGATTGATTAGGGCCCGATGAACGGACGAGTTGACCATATCATCGAGTTGGTTGGCATCCGGCGAGTCTCGGGCTTTGATTTGGTCTAGTTCTTCCGGATGCAGAATCCGAGGGATGTCTCCTTTTGTGGCCACTCGCCACGTGTCACCTTCGGGGCTTGAAAGTACTTTTTCATTGCTTCGGCCAGGTATTCTTGGTACTGCAGCTTTTGTTCTGTCGTCATCTTCCCCCAGGCCGAAACCTCGTTGTCATCGAAACTTCTCCATGCCCTTTGCCATCCGTCCTAAGAGGAACTGGAACAAAAATCGGTCGATTTTCAGCATCGACCATCGGTGTTCCGTCCTCCCCGACGGCCTGCATGTACGACATCCTGATCTTGGTTGCTTCGGTCCCACTGGGCGTGCCAAAAAGTGTGTTGACGTCAAAAGTCGCCAACACACCGCTGTCCGGAGAGTCCACCGAAACCCCGGCTGATGCAGGGTCCTGTGCTCCCAACGGACCGGCTCAGCTCGCCGATTCTCGTGTGCGCTGGTGCGTGCCGGATGGTTTTCCTGCAAACCAACAAAGACAATAAAAGGTGTAAAATTCCAGGTCATCGGCCCGGATAGACCGATGTGCAGCCGTGGCCGATTCTGGCGTAAGATAGACAAAATCGGCCATCGATCGGGAGCAGCACGGCCCATCCATTTATGTATTAAATGCCAGGCAAACGAACTGCGATACAAACGATACTGAAATCGGCCGACGCTATAATCATGCGATCGGTGGCTAGCAGCCGATTCCGTCGGTAAACGATCACATCATTAAGACTTTGCAGGGATGCATTATCGGATAAAATGTAAACAAGGTAATTATTAATGGGATGTGATTAATTTGATAGCAAGAAGATAGTTTAATCATCAATTAGATCAGTAAATCGGCCGATCGGGCATCCGGCCGATTTTGCCATTGATTATAGTAGTGAATTATTTAGATCTATCTAAATGTATAATGATGATCAATAAAATCATACTAATAACTCGGGTTCAAAAAGCAGCTTTAACAGATTTGGTACTAATTGAACATAAAACGGCTAATGAACGTGATAAGCAATCGGCTAAACACTCCGAAAGAACAGGTAAGACAAATACAACCACACGGATCCCAAATCGACCGGTCGCTCCAACAGGACAAGTCAAGCGATGGCACGCGGTCGGACCAGAGTCTAACGGCCGCGCACGCTCGGCCGATTCAGGACAAGCACAATCATAAACGCCTTAACTATGAAAGTAAATCTACATCCTAGCCAATCGGCTGTATGCGCCTAGGACAAGTCAACTATCGCAAAGGCAAACACAGGACACGTCAAGCTGAATCTGCACGATCGAATCGGCCAAGATGTAAAAGAACTTTTATAGCGGTTACTCGTGACTCGAACGACCAAATCTGGACCAATCGGCGTTGTGAGCAAAGACTAGAACGGGGAGGCAGGACAAGTCAAACTACCTCCACCACGAGCCCGGACCAGGTCGACTTGACTCATCCCGACCGATACTCACTACGACGATTAGGGACAGATTTGGTCGCCGGATAACTAGCAATTAAGCCATCTAATTACGAACAATGCGCCGAGAACTAGACAACATAATTACCTTATCAAGCCAACGTGTCGTCGACCGGAGCCCCGAAGATCCCCGCGCGAAAACAGTAAAACTTGACAGAAAATTAGGGTTTGGCGATGCGCCGAAAATTGTATTGGATGTGAATCGAGTTTACATGTTACATCTGAGTATGTATTTATACTCGGCACAAAGAATCCTACTCGGACCCTCTTCGGGCCGATTTCCTAACCGACTAAGATCTTTTTCCAAAATTAAACTATTATTCCTAATTTTACAACGTGGGCTAGGCCCATCAATGTTATGCTCATCTCGTTGGTGTTCGCACACGATTCCCGGGAGGTACGCGCCTTTTACTCTCCCAAGCGGCCGTCGGCCTTCCGCTCACCAGCCTTCTTTTGACCTATAGTCGCCGACAATGGGTCCCTTGGTCAAAAACCGGCGTCAACAAGGTCTAACATGTTTAACCTTCTCCAATTCTTGTAGCAGCTCCTCTTTAGAAAATTTACCAGAGCGGATCATTGCTTTCATGGAGACCGACATACTCATTGTTTCTCCTCAAACGGTGTCCCACCGGAAGGAAGCGGTAGTGCCCGATATACCCAATTTTGTTCCTCGGGGCATATGACAATGGGTTCTTGTCACAATGAATACATGCAAAATAGCCTCGTGTTGTACGCCCGTAAAGTGTGCTCAAAGCTGGGAAATCATGAATGCACCACAATATTGCAGCACGAAGTTTAAACATCTTACCACTATCGGCATCATAGGTTAGGACTCCCTTCCAAAGCTCAAGTAAATCTTCTACCGGAGGCTCAAGAAAAACATCAAAATCCTTCCCGGTGCTCGAAGGACCTGGAATCAACAATGCCATCATGAAATTTGACTGTTCCATGCATGCCCATGGCGGAAGATTGTATGGGACAACAAAAACAGGCCACATGCTATATTTGGTGTTCATATTGCCAAAAGGGTTGAACCCATCTGTAGCAAGGCCAAGTCTAATGTTTCTGGCATCTTCCGCAAAATCAGGATACTCTCTATCGAAAGCTTGCCATGCCTCACCATCAGCTGGATGCCTCATTTCCTTTTCATTGGGTCGCTGGTTTAATTTGTGCCATTGTGCTTGTTTTGATGTTTCCTTGGAAAGAAACATTCTCTGTAGCCTAGGTACTAGTGGAAAATGCCGCAACACTTTCTGTGGAACCTTCTTCTTTTCAGGGTCCTTCCATCTTGACATACCACAAATTGGACAATTGTGAAGCTTCACATATTGTTTTCTAAAAAGAACACAATTGTTTGGGCACACATGTATTGAATCATATCCAAGACCTAACACCCTTAGAAGATTCTTTGCTTCAGTATATGATTTTGGGATTGTATTGCAGTCAGGGAATGCCTGGGCCAAAAGCTTCAAAATAGCCGTAAATGCAGTATTGCTGATCCTATAAAATGACTTCATATGGAGTAGCTTTACCACAAATGAGAACTTCGAAAATTTTGTACACCCTGGATAAAGCTGGCGCTTCGCCTCTTTCATCACATTTTCGAAAAATGACTCATTCACACAAGGGTCTGCATCATTGTTTGCATCTTCATTTTCACCATCCAAATTAGCCACATGTTCTGCCATGTGTAGGTCTCCTAGAATTCTTTCAAAGCGATCAGTATTGCCATCCTCAGTCACACTTATCCCATTTTGATAGTCATCGTCATGCACATAAACTGAATTTTCGTTTTCAGCTGCATTATAGTCCTCTCCATGATGTACCCACCGAGTATATGTACTATCCATTCCATTCATCAATATGTGCTTCTCCACAATGGCCTGATGCTGGTAATTCAGATTGAGACATCTAGTACATGGGCATAGTACTTTCTCATCTTCACTGAATTTTTCATTGATAAAGCTCATAAATTCTTTCACACCTTTAATGTATTCGGGAGTAAACAGTGTACCATGCATCCAGGTTATACCCATCTGTTCCAGCATTGCACAGACATAAAAATTAACAAATGTGCATACCATTGTCCTAAACCAAAGCAGAAAGAATGCAAAGCAAACACAAACCTCTGCTAGACTGTGTTGACAGATGGAAAATAAGAGTTGGAGGCGCAGTCAGCTTTCCAAGAGGCTGCTCAATCCTGTGCTCACCAGGCAATAGCAGGTCAGGCTGCTACCTGTTCTGGCCGGCCGCCGCTCCCACGCCGCCTGCAGCGGTGGGCTTCCTCATCTCCTACGCCGCCTTCCTTGCCAATCTCCAGCTGTATTTTGAGAACCTGCGCAACGCCGAGGCTGCGGCGTGGCGGCCTTTGCGGCTTGACGTACTACTCCTGTGAATTCGGATGGTGAGCTTAGGTGGCGGCGACACCGGATTCAGTCACCGGATGGCGGCATGGGTCCAGTCACCGTTGGCGACGCTAGCGCCGCAATGGCATCTGCTCGGCGGCGGTTCTTTTTGGATTCTAGATCTCGCTCAGTCGTCGTCTGCTACTTCTATTTCATTCAGAAGTGTAGTAATATGTTATAAAAAAATAACTGATTCATATCACAGTCGTCAAAGCAACTCAGTGGCAAAGGGCGAGGACAACTTTCTTGAAGTTGCTGGTTCGATTCCTCGGCACTACAATTTTTTTTGACTTTCTAATTCGGGAATAAATGTGTAATAACAATAAAATTTCAACCCTGTATGACATATGAGGAAACATTGTAGTGGTAAATCTTGTAGCACTTCACATAAGGTTCCTGGTTCGAATCCCCTGTCCCGAAATATTCTTTTTTTTTTCTTTTACTATCAACTTGGAGTTTGGCTGACAACATGTATGGAAGAGGTTCAGTTTGTGACGATTTGTCGTATCAGTCTGTGACAGTAGACAATGTTCGTCATTATAAAAATGTGGCCCAAAGGCCCACTAATAATCCATGACGAAATCCGGTGAACCGTCACAATTATGTTAAGTCTGTGACGCTAACCTTAGCTGTCACCCACGAAACGTCATGGATCTCCAAGTTTGTTGTAGTGTAAACTTTGACAAAAAATATATGAAAAATTATAAATATTAGTTGAATATAATTAGTATCATTTAGATAGATAATTGAATCTATTTTTACAATCAACTTATTTAAAGATACCAATATTACTAATATTTTCTACAAATCTAGTCAAAGTTTAAAAAGTTTGACTGACATGCATACCATAGCGACACTTTTAATGGGACGGAGGGAGTAGTTATGAAGACACTGTACAGGTGCAGGCCACACAAAACAACCAAAATGAAACAGGAAGGAGCAAGATAAGGAAAAACAAACATTCACAGTGAGTAACCAAAAGGACAGTAGGAGCTAATCAAAGAGAATAGATGCATACAATCACATAAAAAGTGTGACCCTGAGTAGCAGGAAGTTTTATGCAGTTTATTATAGCCATACATATTGTGATGTCTTTTAGTACTTCGTAACCTGATTGATGAGCATTGTAATCTAGCTTTGATAAACTAATGAAGCTCCGTTCCTCAAAAAAAGAAAGAAGTCGAGATCCGATCCTTCAAATTATTCTTCTGCATATGGCTATGATCAAAGTCATCCAGGTCATATACTCCTGCTGACACAACATATGGACCACCTTGCCATACATGTGCAACTTTGTAGTGCCCCACCCTCGGGACTACATCGTGTATACGTACCAATCCCTGGAACAGTAGTTGGTACACACATAGATGATACAAATCCGACACAACAACCTTTATTGATTCCTCAAAGGGATAGTAGCTAGGGGATACATGGTCTGGATTACATTCAAAGAGGCGGATAGGCCAACCTCACATAAAAGAAAACACACTCGGAAAGCATCATACATTCCGCAGGCAACATCGAGCGAAGGACGCGGCCTACTCCTCATCCTCGTGGTATTCTCCATCTTCGTCCGAACAAATAAGCAACGGGTGAGTACATAAGGTACTCAAGAAGCTCTACCACTAGCAAGGGATAATATTTATGCAATCTGGTTATGGTCAAGGTAGGGTCGAGTTTTAGCAGACAACGCGGATGCAAGACTCACTACGTAAGCAAAGGGATTCTTGAAGAGGAAAGCAATTTGATAATTTTAGTTGGTCGGACCTGGGGAGATATTCATCAATCCCAACAGTTCCCATTCTTTTTAGATGAGCCTTCCGACCGAAGGTCATAACAGATCCGGCACATCGGGCCAACACCATTTCCAAAACACATGGGCACAAGACTGCCCACTCACACGTCAAGGTATTATTATTCGTGGCTAATCAAATAGAGCTCAAGGTTTGGCATCCGGATAGTTTTATACACTTTGCAGAGGTTGGTACACTTTACCCACAAGCTATATGTTCTTAGCTACGGAACACATAACACCGCCATCGCAACTAGGCACGCCCACAAGTCCACCTCGAATGCCCGGGCATCCGACGCGTATGACACCAAGCATACCGTCCACCATATATGTGCCAAGTACTGGACTTTACCAAATAAACGATCCCTGGACCTCTGTCATCTACTACACCCGGTGGAACTTCTTGCTTGCTGTGTAACCCGAGGTTTGGTGCACAATCCTACCCATAACAGGTTCCGTGGTTGTACACTAAATCACCAATTTGGGGGCCGAAGTACCGGTCCTTATATGGCAGGGCAAACACCCATCCATCACAAATGGACAACACCTAAACATCAAGTACTCTACACCAAGTACTAGGAGTTTCGCCCACGGCCGGTATCATTTCCCACCCAACTTCACCTTAACACAGCTTGGTCTAATCACCCACCCATCAACACACACCACCAAACACATTTTCACACATTTTCATAAACAGGGTGTATGATGAAAGATAGTAACAGCTTCCTAAGCATAATACTACTATATCATTAACATAGTTAACAATACATCTAGGTTGATTCTAGTGGTCTAATGGTAATCAAGGGTATAATGTTCGCATCTATAGTGATTTGAACATTATCATATAACAATTGGGCTCTAGCAAAATATTTGCAAGGATAAATGCATATAAGAGTAGCTTCCTATATAGGTGCGAGAATAAGCAGAGAAATTAGGATCCATTATGATCAAGAAATTGATAGAGCTTGCCTCCTAATGCGTCCTTGAAGTCTTCCTCGTAGTCGGGGTCTTCGGGCTCCTGCTCCTGGTTCTCCTCGTCTACGGACGGCGTTAGAGTATGTAAGCTACGTCATATAAAATAATGAAAGCAAAAAGTAATAACGAGGAAAAACCAAATAAAATGGAGTGAAGAGGAAGGTTTTCGGGGCTAGGGTTTGTCATAACGATTCCAACGGCGTCATAATCGCCTAAAACGGAGCTACTGGTCGAAAAGTTATGGCTCTCGGAAGTCCGGGGTTGTTTTTGTAAAAATCAGCTAGGGTTTCTACAAAGAATAATTAAATTTTGGTAATTTTGGAGAAGTGGAGGGGCTAAAATGCCAAAATGCACTTTTAGTCCGACTAGGGACCTATTAGTAATTTTGGAAAAGCTTCGGGGCTTTATGTAAAATTTGGAGGGCTCTTAACTATATGAGAAAAGGCCAGGGGCTTTATGTAAAGGTGGCTTTTCCTAGGAATAGGATTTATTTCCTTATAGGAAATTTCGCGGAATAGGTCCACGGGGTCCGTGGACCACGCCGGGGAGCGATCCAACGGTCCACGGTGGACCCGGGGACGGAGCACGGTTGGTGCTCGCCGGAATCGTCGATTCGGGCGGCCCCGGCGGCCGGAGGAGAGAGCTAGGAGTGTGCCGGTGGCCTTTGGGCCATGGCGGAGCGGGTGACGGGGGTGGCGACGGCCGGCCGGGACGAGCTAGACGGCCGATGGTCACGGCGGCGGTGGCGCTAAGGTGGAAAGGCCGTAAGGGCTCGCCTTGGAAGGGGAAGGGGGTCGGGGAGATGCGCGGCGACGCGGCAGAGCTAGGCGGTGCTAGAGCTCGGGCAGAGGGGTCCGGGGAGGCACGATGGTGATGGGAATAGAACGGAGGGCCAACGGCCGATGGCGGAGGCGAAGGAGGGGGAGAAGGGGAAGGCCGGGGCGGCGCTTGCCTCGTGAAGCTCCGGCGATGGTGTGGCGAGCAAGGGGAAGGAGGGGAGGTGCGGCCATGGTGAGGCGCCTGCGATGCGCGGCGAGGCGAGGAAGGCGACCACGTACGGTTGGAGGTGAGCAGGGGGGGAGAAGCGAGTGGCGGTCGGTCGGCACAAACGACGGCCGGCCTAGCCGCTTGGCCGGGCGCGACGGGGAGAGGGGGCCGGTACGGCGGAGCTCGAGCACGTGGCGCGGTGACCAAGGGGATAAGGGAGGGGGAAGGAGCCAAGGAGGGGGCGCGCGGGAGCTCGGATGGGGCGGCGCTAGCTCGGTGGGGGACGGGGCGACGACGACGGCGCGGGCGACACGCGGCGTGCCCGCGTCGTTCGCGCGAGGAGGAAGAAGGGGGCGGGGGGGCAGGGGGCGTTGAGCTGGGCCGAGAGAGAGAGAGAGAGAGAGAGAGAGAGAGAGAGAGAGAGAGAGAGAGAGAGTGGGTCGGGGGAGGGGAAAGAGGGTAGGGCGGCCCGATAGGGATTTATTTTCTTTTTCTATTTTCTCTTCACTCCTTAAGCCAAAATAAAATTAAACAAAAATCCAATAAATTCCAATGAACCAAAATAAGATGAAGAAAAATAAAAGTAAGGTAAATAAAATAGAAACAACCACGTTTGCAACTGTTAGGATTTTATTTAAAAATTCTATGTGTCATTTTCCTATATGTGTAGTTTAGTTTTAATTCCTAGTTAATTGCTAGTTTATTTAAAAACTCTTGTTTGAGGGTAGTTTATAACAGAGAAGGTGTTTGTCTTTCGGGCGAATTTATTGTAAATATTTTTCCTGAATAAAATAAAATGATTTATTTAGTGATTTTTAATTTGGCCAAAAATCGGGGTGTTACAAACTTAGGGTACACACCTGACAATTTTATATCTCCAGGTCGATGGTTGGGGGGGGGGGGTTCTGGTGATGGTTGGGGGGGGGGGGGTTCTGGTGTGACATATGCAATCCGATTTTGATAAATGAAATATATGAACATGACATAATAGAAAAAGACAAATATGATGATTTTGTTTATCAAATAAAAAATAAAAATAAAGATATATCATTTTGAGTCATACCTTCTCACGACACACTGCTACTTTGATAATCTTTGTTGTCCCGTGCACAAGGATATAGAACTACTCTTGTGAGAGACAAATTTCTCGCACAACTACTCTTGTTTGAGGGTAGTTTATAACTGAGAAGGTGTTTGTCTTTCGGGGCCGAATTGCTTAGGGCATGGGACTCGCGCACAACCTATAACAACTTGCTTGGGAGTACAATTTTTTTTTGTTGTTGTTGTACATGCAGATCATGCATGTTATATGCCAAGAATACCGAAGAATTTTTTTCTTTGCATAGTAACTAACACTACTACAAAACTGGTTTTTAGTAGTGGGCTAAAAGTGGCAGATAGATGACCATCACTTAAAATAGCAAGTTTCAGTGGCAGATAGATGACCACCACTATAAATGGAATAAATTGTTTTTAAAAACAGAGCCGGACCTATGCTCTCTTGCTGCAGACCCTTTAGCAAAAATAATACGACCAGCCTGGCCAACCGCAGCTACCCGCATCAACCCGTTGCCTGACTTGTGCCAGAGCTGGCTATGTTTGTCCAGTGCAGCATGTCAGAGGGCCTGCCCACCACTGGCTGATCCACCAATGTTGCTCGAAGGGGATGCATGGAGGAGGATGAGGCTCTCTACCAACCGGATCCGCACACACCGCTTGCTGGGGACTCGTGGAGGAGGAGGCCGACATCGGATTTGGAGGAAGCCCGCCCATGGCCACCACTGGATCTGAGGAAACCTCACAGGAAGACCTTCTCGAGCAGGGCCACCGAATCTAGACCCTGCGCCACTACGCCTTATGGATAGAGGCTGTCCTACTATGGATGGATGCTGGGTAGGGAAGGAGTGTTGTGCGCTGGATGCCGGAGAGGGAGGGAGACCACTGCTCCTGGCCTCCTTGCCACCAATGCACACAAAGATAGGGATAGGAAAGAAGTAGAGGAGGCAGGGAGACTGGCCATATGGGAGTGGAGGAGTGGGGTGGCCGACTTAGGGTTGGAGGCTCCTACATAAGTCGAATGATATTGTGGGTCCCACAAACCCAGTGTTGTATTCTCGATAGCAGATAGAGTCATTTCTAGTGGCAAGCTAGTTCTGTCCAACATTAGCAAGTGATTTCTAGTGCCAGGATGTGTCTTGCCGCTTACATGTAGATGGTGTTTGCTACTAAAAATTGCCTTTGTAGTAGAGTTATTGATTCCATGATTTTGACAATGTAACCAGCCCAATTGTATTCCATTTGTTAGCAAGACCAAGGTATCGACATAAAGATGACATCTGCAAGGCTTCGACATTAATACTCCATGTGTAGCATAAGGAATCACACCGGTTAACTATTACATGTAGCAAAAATGAGTGTTCTTTGGGGCATTTCCATGAGTTTCCTTAGTAGGACACTATGGATCACACAAGATATACCATTTAAGAACAGAATTGATGAGAAAGATCTAACCTTTAGAAGACCTATAAATGAGGAGAAGTTGGTGGAATGCAATAACATGACTTTAAAGGTACATTCTATGATACTTATTAGTGATGAATCTACATGACAAGGCTATATTCTCAGTCCATTCTATGCACATTATGAATTTATGATGTTGCTCTGACCAAAGTCTGAATTAAGAAACTTGTGGAAAATCAAAATCCCAATACAAATAATATATTGTTATGGTACCTTGTCCAAGACATCTTAGCAAATAAAATATTGTTAAGTGTAACCAAAAGTGTAGTTTCACAGCAATGATAAAGAAATGATATACCATCTGAAGTGTAGTTTCACAGCAATGATAAAGAAATGATATACCGACAAAAAGTAATCTCCTTTCCATTACCTCCATTGATCTAAGCTAATCACCAGATATATATGGTATAACGTTAATGATATTGTTTGTAACAAGAAACCAATGGTCTCTTTGATGCACATAATTTTCTGGCTTCATTTCTAGCGGCCCTTGCGAAAGGATAGAGTACTTAGAGAAGTCATCATCAAAAGACGTCAGCTGGTGGAGGTGGTAGCTAGCTATGAGCGTCCTCACCACCAACGGATGGCCGCTGCAGTATAGATTGTGCCTTCAGCGTTTTTTATATACTCATTGATGATAATCTGTTTTTGACTTCATAATTCTGTAATAATTGTGCACAATTGGCTGCAAACTTTTTTCTAGTATCTGAAAAAGATAATAATAACATTATACTCTATGTTAATCATTTGCGAGGTAGCTGATGCATACTCCAGTGCCCTAGCAAATCAAGTTGATATAAAGGATCTCTGTTTCTTATAAATAAGCTCGAGACTTTCAAATTGTAAATATACCTTAGTATATAACGTCTGCATAACCACACCTAACTAAGCATGGGTGCATGGAGTCTAGGAGAAAATATATAATATAAAGTGTTCATAGATATCAAGCTCGCAGAAGTAATATTTATTGACTTCAACTGAAGTAACTGAGCATTAACTTAATACAAAAAGTTTGACTTCACAATACTGAATATATGAAATAAGGCTAACCGAGCAAAAATTTCTAGGGAAAATGAAATACACAGGCTTCCAATTATTCATAGTTTTGATAGTGTGCAAGTTCACCATTAATATGCCGAGAAATAGCTTAGATAGCATACGAGCAGTCCAATGTGCAACCAGATGGGAGTTGTTTGTTAAGGGTGTGCACAAACATCTTAGTTGGTATGAAAGCCGCCGAGAATACTATAGACACCTTTTGAAGTGCTTTGGCATTTCTCACAATGGAGTATAAAACATTCGTTTCCTCTTCGGTGCCACTGAAGTTCTTCATAATAACCCATTTCAGATAGTGCAATGGGGTATTATTGTTGTCTCTCTTGTGGCAATTGCAATTGGACATGCATGGTGTGATGATGGCGTTCTCAATCTGAAATACAAATGAAAAACAATACACTAAAGGCATGAATCAATTTTGCTAGGCATATACATAGATGTCTAAAAAATTGAAATCCATACCTCTCTACCCGCTATTATTTCAATTGACAACTTTGTCAAACCTCTAGGTCTGTTGAGAAGATTTAGAATTGTCGGCGCAAACATGTGTTCATTTTTGTGCACAGCCAAATCCAACTCTCCAAAAAAAAGGAATATCCATAGTCTCTATCAGGTTCTTTTGATGTACCATCCTACAAAAATTGCCAAATTTTTGTAAGTATCACAATAAGTATATGTTGGGGAAAAAAACTTATCGTTCTATAGTGAGGCCTGCTGCAAATATATTTAGATAAGATAAAAAGACAGACAAGACAAGTTGGACAGTTAAATATTTTTTTTGATGTCAGAGTAGAATTTATTAGAACAAAAAACCTGTCCTATATGTCCTGCATAAAAACATCACGAAAATGTATCTGGCATTGAGCTTTAAGTTGATAATGAATTCATCACAAATATTGAAAAAAAGACTAACCATTCTTATTTGTTTATGTTTACGTTAGAATTTATCTCATAGGTCAGAGAGTTCCTTTGACGAATGCAATGTGAATTTTGCTTCTAGACACGCTAATTTACTTACATATACCATGAAATAACCAAAGAAGACACCAAACCAGGCATATCACATGTCCTTGGACATGTATATATAGAATATAGATAGGCATACTACTAAATATCGTCTCATGAGCAATATTTATCAGAGAAGATGTGCTGAGACTGGATAATATACTTACCGGTGCAATAGGTATATGGAGGCGTAGATTGTCAATCCGCCTGAAAATCTTCAGGATCCTTGTGAAATGGGAGTTGCCATCTTAACAAAACGTCTTCTATAGTCGTAAAACAACCAGTAACCATTGTGCCGATCGGCACCACACTCTGGGAGGATCTGGTCAACTGCTGGCGCATGGCGATGTCAGTGTCCGCGCAGGCTCCGTGCGGCGCATCCGGCTGGCGGGAGGTGTACGGGCCCTCTAGGCGACGTTAGCGGCTATGGGTCCTCATGGGCCTATTTTTTTCCCATTTCATTTGTAGCGACGGTTGATGTTGGTTTCTGTTCCTACAACCATTTATTTTTAGCTCAATCTGGTAGTGTTAATTCCTCCCTTTGAATTCTTGCATCCATGGTTTACAGTAGCAAAAATGAATGTCCATCAGGTGCTTTTTAATAGTAGGCACTGTAGAGAAATTTCATTTAAGAACATAATAATAATATATGGCAATCGTATCACTTGATCTTTTAAAAAGGGCATTTTAGCTGTTTATAAATATGCACCAGCATTTCAGTCTGTATGAATATCAAGTGTAATACAACCATACAGATTACAATCATACAGTTATATAGCGGTACTCTATATATAATTGGGCAAAGACACGAGTTTTTTAGATACTAAATATATGCGTGCATGAACATCCCAAGTTTAGGAGTAATAAAATATATATCGATGTTTAAATAAAACATCTGATCATGCAATAACTTAAAATTTTGACCTTACAACTCAAACATATGGAAAAGTATTTTTAATGAACAGGCAACCGACCAATAAGTTCAAATAAATATGGAATACATAAAGGCTGCCATACTTCACAGTTTTGATAATGGGACAGACAGTTCAACACTGATACTTTTGTGGACCTTTATCTTGACATGTGTAGCCTCGCCAAACCTAGATAGCATGGGAGCAATCGATGATGCAACCTGATGGGGCTAGTTCGTTGAGGAGGTACAGAAACATTTGGGGTGGTCTGGCATCTCTAGAGAATACTATAGACACCTTCTGAAGTGCTTTGGCATTTCTCAGAATAAAGTATAACAAACTCGTCTCATCTTCTGTGCCTCTGTATTTCTTCATAACAAGCCATTTGAGGCAAGGCAGAGTCATCTTGTTGCCTCTCCAGTTTTGTATTTCACGGCAACCGCAATCAGGTGCACATGGTGGGATGTTGTTCTCAGTCTGAAACAGTAAAATGAAAATTATCAATTAATTAACTAAACCAATTTTGCTAGGCATATAGTCAACAAAGATGTGTAAAACATATTGAGAATCATACCTCCGCAGCATGTATTATTTTAATCGACAACTTTCTCACCCAGTAATGTCTGTTGATAAGGTTCAGAATTGTTGGCCCAGCCATATGTTCATTTTTGTGCACATTCAAATCCAGCTCCCCAAACAAAGGGATACTAGTATTCTCTATCAGGTTCTTTTGCTCAACACTAAGCTGCAATGAGGTGCCAAAATCAAATTAACCGAAATAAATATTTGCTAGTTCATTGAAACAAAATACTAGTCTCAAAACGTGTCATCAATGACGATGACACATAGAGACGAAAAATCATTACAGGATCCTGACAAAGCATTTATTAGCAAATAAAAGATAAAAATAAATTAATTAGATCGAATCCGAAGCTGGACCGTTTAGATTATTTATTAGACAAAGACCAGAAAAAAAAGTTGGAAATAAAAGGATTTTCAGCATCACATAGCATATTCCAGTAACACGAATGGGAACTGAGTCTCACTATTCTTCAAATTTCTATTGTTCGTTCTAGCAACAAATTGCTTCTAAGTTAATCCATAAAGCACAAGCCCTACTTATAGTATCAATTTGACCATGTTAACAATATAAAAAGTCTACACATCTGCACAATTGATGTGGATAATTCACACATTTGGCTACCGAGAAATTACCAAATAACATTCTAAATTAACTGGGCATATCTTATGTCCCTTGTCTATCTAAGAAGAAGACGTGCAGTAGATGATGATACTTACAGGTTCAATAGGTATCTGAAGACGAAGAATGCCAATATGCTCGAAAGCCTGCAGGATCCTTGTGAAATGGGATTGACCTCCATCACCAAGCATCAGATAGGCGCGTGAGAGCTCGATGACTGTGAGCTTCTGGAATCGTCTTGGTAACGACCAACGGTGGATCTCCGGACAGTAGTCTTCCCAGTGGAGCTGCTCCAACATAGGCAGATTGAGCCAGATCCACGTGCGTTCTATGGCATGCACGAAACACTTGGTCACTTCCATCTCGCGGAGGTTACTCGCCGTCACCAGGAGCCGTTCGAGGTTCTTGACTCTTAAGAGGCACAGTCTTAGGATTGACTCTGAAACGAGGAAGAAAGTTTTGAGGCCCTGGATCGTGTGCAGCTCGAGGTCCTTGAGGCAAGGGCATTGCCGGGTAACAACACTGTTGATGCCCTCGCCGCCGTCAGTGAACCGGACACCGTAGATATAGAGCTTGCTGAGCTTTTCAAAGGTGCCGTTGTTCCTCGGCATACGGAGGTCCACCCCCATGAAGCTGAGAGCGAACTCTGTCACCATAGGGAAGCATGGCATATGGAGCGGTGCCGGGGCGAGCACGGGCTCATCGTCCTCCTCATCCGTTTCATCCCAATCCAGGTTTACGGCATATCGGGACATGAAGAACCCAAACCTGGTGGATGTAATTCCGTTACGAATATATAATGGAAAAAGAAAAGTGGGGCCACGCCCCCATTTTCAAATAGTAAAAAAAATAAAATAAGCGAAGAGGCCTATAACCTGGTGGTGGTGTTAGCACGCTGCGCCACAAGGAAGGCCGACGAGGCGATGCGAACTGCTTCGTCGAAGTCGTACTGGTTGGGGCAGCGGACTGAGATGAAGACGTCAGGCATAGGGACGTCGTTGGCGTAGCCGTGGATGACGCCGGCGATGAGGTTCGCGAAGGACGCGACGCCGGGCGCATCTTCGTCGTCGGCGAACTCGAGTAGCGGGAGGCGTCTCCAGACGTGGCGCCAGCGATGAGACAGGATGCAGGTGCGGACGGCCTCAACGAGAGGCAGAAGCACCAGTATCTGGAGGAGCAAGTCGTCGGGGAGGTTGCTGATCAGGTCTTGGTCGCCGGCGACAGAGTAGTGGCCGTTGCCAGCCATGGTGACGTAAGGGGATGGAGGATTTCTAGTGTTTTAGTGGCGGCGGCGTGGTGCTTGGTGGAAGAGAGGGAGGGCCAAGGGCAAGGCTTTTGTAGCAGAGGCAGTGGAGCAGAAATGGCATGGCTTGAAACTGGACAGGTCAGGTTGAGCGGGAGACAGTTGGTAGCAAATGCCAGCTCATCCAACGTCGAGAACAATTGCATAGTAATCTGGCCCATCCATCCTGATATGCACGGCTGGGATTCGTCCGTGCTGCCCTCCAGCTATCCTGGAAGAGGCGAATCTGTATGATCTGAAAAGATCTTGCAATAAATGGGTGATCAAATCCAGCAGATACTGGCCCGTTCGCATGCATTTTAATTTTTAGTAGCAATTTATATTGAAAATTTAAAACGGATATCTCAACATTAATATGATATCTAATCAGATATGTGCCATAGAATCTAACTGAACTATTTTGTTTTGCCCAAGTAGGGATTAATTTTCTCGGACTATCATTACTAAAAAATAGCCTTTAGTAGCGGGCTAAAATAGGCCCAGTGGCGGTCATGAAATGCCACTAGACACTATCACTGAAAAATGTTTATTATTAGCAGCAGATAGATGCCCGTCACTTTTCTACTTACGGAAAATAATAAGAAAAGATAAAAGTGAAAAATATGACCCGTCACTTCCAGGTCGTTGGAATTCCTTCCCAGCAACACCGGGTTTAGACACTCACTAAATTAAAATAAACACCCCTAGCAAGAATGCTAGAATGTCTATTGATAACTCTCCGCAAGTGCACGGATAATCCGTTGTTGCATTTGCCAAAGGAGTATTCTCATTTATATTCTCCCAAAGAATGGTGTGGAATTCTTCAGTGTGTATGGTTAATCCAATGACCACAACAATTACTTCCAGGCTGAGGGTATAGAGGGGTAGAGAGGTTACAGGCTCGGCAAAAAGCACATAAGTAGGCAAAGTGTGAACGACTAGTGTTGTATATACGCACCGACTTACCATTGTTACACAGGCGACTCCAGTCACGAGGCTGCGACTTACTCAGACGTGGAGGTATGCTACTTTCAGGATGGGTTTGGGCTTAGTAGCTTCATCCAGTGTCATTTGGTTGTTTACCTAGTAATGAAACACTCATGTCTTGCTAGATCATGGACATTGAAAGAAGACCCAATTGTTGATGGACCAGAACCGAGACAAAGTGTCACACCTCATTTCTAGGATGCACTCGTGCTTCTGTACCGATCCCAAGATCTAGTTGGCACACACATACAAATAATACAAAGTCTCATACAACATAATTTATTTAGTCCCACGGAGGATATATAGGGTGATACAAGTCTGAGGTTACAAGCCAAAGGAGGAGGACACACCATCCTCGAATAAAAGATGCAGAAACTTCAAGGGAAACTCTAAGGAAATGCCACGGGCAACTTGATCGAAGAACGTGACCTACTCCTCGTCACCGTCATACTCCATACCTTCGTCTCAATAAATTGTCAACGGGGGTGAGTACGGAAGGTACTTAGCAAGCCCTACACTACTCAAAGGGCAGATGCATGCATTTTGGGTAGTGGTCAAGGAAATGGCTTATGGTTTGTTTGCGCAGAAGCAGTATATGGTGGACTTTATCGAGGAATAGATTTGAGGGAATAAACAATTTTGTTCATTTTAGTGTTTGGCCCTAGGGGAGATTGTACACTTTACCCATGAGCTACATCCTCCTTGCCAGGGAGCGACATAACGTCCTTCCGACGCCCGGTATGCTATGTACAAACCCGTCCGCG
Source organism: Chloris gayana (assembly GCA_031894775.1). NCBI lineage: Eukaryota > Viridiplantae > Streptophyta > Magnoliopsida > Poales > Poaceae > Chloris > Chloris gayana. The sequence continues at coordinate 21,091 of JAUNZO010001558.1, read as the reverse complement.
AATGACCGGGAGCACCCCACACCATGGGCAGGGTCATGCGATTTGGGGACCTACTCCTATCCTCCGACGACTACCTACTCCAGGACGATGTCTTATTTGCCACGTCCATATAGGGAGAGGGTTGGTCCTGCCCATTACAGGTTCCATGGTTGTGCCAAAATCACCATTGTTGAGGTCAAAAGAAAGGATACTTATATGGCAGGGCGATCGCTCATCTACGACAGGTGGATCTCGTATTGTCTTATTCCATAAGACACAACCGGAGCCTCACCCTCAACCTTGTGACCCTAACATCATCCTAAACTTAGTTGTCACTACTCTACACTTCATTTACTCACTTTACACATTTTGCAAATAAAGTATATTGAGTATAAGGGTAAAAGTGATAGTGTTGTGTGAGGTTGCATTTGCTAAGCGAGCTAGTGACAAGGGGCCATCAGCATTGGCTATGCTACTGGAGACTCCTAGGGTTTTAAGGTTCTTGGGGTGTATATGGCCTCATGCACATATTCATATAAAATATACAAATAATAATACAAATAGGTAAATGTTTGAGCAATGAAAGTAATGGCACATGCAATGATATAAATGGCTCTTAACTCCTCGTCGACTATATTATGTTTATAAACATGAAATAACTACAACGAAAATCCAATAATCCAACTATAAAAAATAAACCAAATAACCCAAAGAAAAGTAGTGGCTTAATGGGTAGGGTTTGACAAGAGGATCAAAATGGCGAAAGAATTGCCGGAATCGAGCCACAATTTGATTTCTAGGCCTTCTAAAAGATTTGGGGACCTAACTCGTGATTTTGGAAATGGTTAGGGTCCTTTCTATAACAATAGAATGGTTTGAGGGGCTCAATTGAAAGAACCAGGGCTATTGTCTAATTACTTGAAAGGTCGGGGTCCTAAATTAAAAGGGAGGGGATTTATGGTTTTCTAGATTTATTATCAAATAGGAAAATTGGTGGAATCGGTCAATATGGTTGTCGATCGGCTCGGGGTGGCTGGTCCACGGGTCCACCGTGGATCATAGAGCGGCGTGACATGGGAGGCTGCCGGAGATGGCTCGAGACGGCCGCCGCGGTGGCTTGGGGCTTGGTTGGCGTGCATGCTTGGGAAGGGGGAGTGGCTTGCACCCGTGGGTGGGCTGGCCGGGGAGTGGCCGCGATGGAGGCGGATGAGCGAGCTCGCTGGACATGGATGTAGTGGCGGAGTCACGAGCTCATCCGGTGCATGCGCAAATCTAGGGAAAGAAGAGGTTGTGTGGGTGTGCGAGAGTGTGGTGGGGCTATGGGAAGGTTGGGGTTGAACTAGGGAGCGTTGGAGGGGTGGCTAGAGGGCGTGCGGCAAATGGGGAAATAGGGGTGCTGGCACGGGGGAAGAAGAGGGAGAGAGAGAGGGGGAGGGGAGTACCTCGCTCGCGGTGGGGTGGGGTGGTGGCGAGGTAGGCGAGGGAGAGGGGGCTTTATAGCCGACCACGCAGGGAAGGGCACGAATGGCGAGGCGACAACCATGGCTAGGCTAAGGTGGAGGCATAGGCTTGGGGGAGAGCCTCCAGGTGTGGATGGGAACGCGCTGGGGCGACGGTGGTGTCATGCCCGCCGGTGCGCGCGAATCTTTGAAAAAGGGGAAGGGAGGACGACGGAGTTCGAAGGAGGGAACGTGACAGGACACGCACATGCGCGGGCTTCGTGCGTCATCTTGCGGCGTGCCCATGTAATTGTACGACAACATTGCGATGCGGTGTCCCTAGGGCTAGGAGGAGGGCCGGTCCGAAGGCCATGTGCGCGGAAAGGGAGAAAGGGAACCGGTGATGCTCGGCCGGGCGAGAGGGGGAAGGAGGGCGCGGGCCGAGTCCGGGTTGGGAGGCTCGGCCGAGAAGGGGAAAACAAAGGCCTAGTAACGATATAATCTTTTCCTTTTCTTTTTCTTGATTTCAAAAGAAAATAAAAAGGAAATAAAATCCAAATAAAATAATTCTAACTTCAAAAGAAGAAGAAAAGTCCAAACAAATCAATTAAAGTGAAATAACAATCACGATGGATGCAATTATTATTTTTAGGGCATTACAATTTTGAGAAGGAAAAAATTCTTCGTTACTTTTAATTCTCCATTTTTCTAGGTTTTAAGGAAAATAAAAATACGAAAAAATGATTTATTTGGTGAATTTTAAATTGTCTAAATTCGGGTGGTACACAAAGAGAGGATTGTGAAGTGTTTTGGCAATTGTCACAAAGATAATAGAAAAATTCTCTCATCTACTATCTACTCCACTAAAACCCCCTAATAACAACCTAATTGACGATATGATCTTGTTGTCTCTCTACTTGTGCATGTTATAGCGGTATCAATTAGATGTGCATGGTGGGATGATATCATCAACATAAAGTAGAAAAGTGGAAGTAGTTATACTAGAGACATATATACATGTATTATGTGATGCGAGAACTTTCTCATCTGATATCTGTTGAGGAAGAGGAAGCATAGTACTATTGGGACATATCTAATCCCATTTCTTTTCATAGTCAAATCAAACTCCTGAATGTAAGAGATATCAGCATTCAAATGAGATCATTTAGCTTAGCACTTTCCTACAAAGAGGTTCGTAATTTTTCCAAATTATATGAGTTCTATGATAATTCTAGTAATGTTGCAGCAGTTCAATATGTCTCGTATTCTGTGCTCCTGAAACCCTTAACAAGGACCTAGTTGGGGATATGATCTTGTTGTCTCTCTAGTTTTGCATGGTGGAGACGAAGTAGCAATTACATGTGAATTATTTAAAAGGAATTCTCTCTCTCTCTCTCTCTCTCTCTCTCTCTCTCTCTCTCTCTCACTCACTCACTCTCTCTCTCTCACACACACACAAACACACACGCTCGAGCACACACACACACACTAAATACATTGTCTATAATAATTTATCCGGCATTGAGTTTCAAGTTGGGCATGGTAAATCTTATTTAGATTGTCTTGGTTTCTTTGATTTGTTAGTTCAAGGAAATTAAAGTTCGACCATCACTTATGAGATACTCCCTCCGTCCATATATAGAGGGCGTATTCCACATGGCTATATTGCAGTGGTATCCTCCAATATCGGACATATGAGGTCATGCTGCCCGATATTGATGTGTGACCCTGCAATATCAGGCAGATGAGGTCACGCTGCCCGATATTGCTATGTGACCTTACAATAGCAGGCTGGTGACATCATAATGCCCGAGTTTGCTATGTTTTTTTGCAATATTGTGCATATAATGTCACCTTCTCGATATTGCTCGCTTAGACAGCAATATCGGCTTGTGACATCATCATGCCCGATATTACTAGCATTTTTGAATTGATATAAATATTACTATTTATTTCATTTCTTAGGTCACTAATTCAAATATATTTACGGAACAAGCAATACATTCACATTATGTATACACATGACCATAGAATCAATCATTAAAGCATTATATATACACAAGAAATAATTTTCATCCATTCCAATATCCACATACACAAGTCATTCCGATATATTCACATACACAATTCATCCAACAAAGCCATCAAAATACAAAACAAAATTACAACTTATCCGGCCACTCCAGCTCTAGTTCCTTCAATCTCTTCTCCTTTGCTTTGGTATTTTGCACAATTGCATCTTTGAGGTCCTTTTTGCCACAATAATTATAAAGGTTTTTATGCATTGCAATATCACTTCTTGGATCAAAATATTTGCTTCTTCACTACATAACTCATGAAGCATGAAGCGGAGCAGACTTAGCTACAATGAGCTCGAGTGTGCTTTCTTCTAAATAGGAACCTTGTTTTATCGTAGCATAACGTGGCTACACAAATGAAGTATGGAATTAATACAAGTTTGTTAAGTAAAAAAAACCAATATAGTAGTAATGCAATAGAAATCATAATACTTACATCTTTCTATGGGAGAGGTTCTTCCGTAGGGAATGTAGTATAAAAAAAATATTTCCCTTCTCCAACGCTTCTATATTTGCACACATAGTAGCAACAATACACGGTTCCATAAGGCTATTTTGAACACTTTACAAAACAAAGGGAATTGTTAAGTTGCATTACACAGAGACATTAATTGAATAAAAGAAATGGTCAAGATATGAGATAATAGTATCGGGAATTTCTTTTTGTATCCAAGTGTGCTACGTTTGGGATGAGACTCACCACCAAGCTTAAAGTAGTATGGATAGGCACTAAATAAAAGAAAGCAAATAAACAACAAGCATAATAGAATCTATAAAAAGAAAGTTCGTTTCATATTTGAAATTACCTATTCAAGATGTCCATGAAATCCTTGTATGGAGCCATAATGCATCGCCTCTCTCTCCATTCATATATGCGTCTCCCAATGTAGGTTGATATAAATATCCTTGCATCCTTAACCACTTGGATATGTACTTGTTTCCTTGCATTCTTGGTCAACTTCTTTCCGACCAATAGGGGATGATTATCGGTAATCTTAGCATTCATCGTACTTTAGCTAATGGTGGTTGGGTTTAGATAGCCGACTTCCTTTGAAGCACCAAAATGATGACACATTCCGAGCAATGAACAAGGATAGTCAAATGTATTCATGTATCATTCAGTTGCACATAAATAGTCAAGATTGAAAATACTTACGAGGCACTAGGCAGTAGTGAGGGTGGCATCCATGCGGTGAACCCGATACAGGGCATGGATCTCCTCAAATGACACATTTAATTCAAAATCTGATTGTCCAAAACCCTCTCCAAGGACCATTGCTGCGATCACTTGAACACCTTTGCTACACATATTTAAGTACCAAGGATGAATGTGCTTAAATATCCATGGCTTCTTTTTTAAAGCATCCGTCGGCAGGAGTGGCATGCCATGCTTAAGTGTAGGGAAATCGTCCTGTGTGAGATCCCAACCTCCTTCCGGGACACTAGAGGGCATAATAGGAACACGTGGGACCAGTTTCTTATTTTGACACTTGTATGATGACAAAACACCTTTTATGTCATTTTTGACTACATGCCAAGTCGTTAATATATCAATAACTATAGTCGTGAGTTCTTATAAGAAAAAGTACTACAAAGTGTACTTACTTATTTCCACGCTAGATAACTCCTTCCTCGGAGGCGGAGGTGGAACAAGATGAATCAAAGGTTCAATATTAATAGGCATAGTGGACAAGCTTCGAATTGCCCTAGCCCCTTTGTCATGTGGTGTCGTTGGAGTCGGGGAGCATGTTGTTCGAAGGAGAGAATCCTCTTGATCAACGTCCGGACGAGGCAGAGTGGATAAGCCATGTTCAAGAGCGATCTGGTCCTCATGCGCTGGTGAAGGCCGATGTGAAGGTTGTGGCTCAAAAGAGATCTCACGGTCAACCGCTTCTTCTTGAGTACGAGGAGGTTGAGGTGCAGGTGAAGATTACGCTGTATGAATAATGATATCATGTCGAGGCCAAAGGATGATATGATTAATCGCATCCTCAAGTTTCTCAATACAATCATCTTCATCTGGATAATCAAGGTCGCAAGCGAGATAATTGTTCACAACCTTGATTATTTGGACTCTAGCACACTCATGGGGAATTTGTACATTGTTAAATATACGTCTAGGGATCACAATGCCCTCTACTACCATGATGAGTGTCTTCCTCTCTTTCCAAGCGTTATGTGTGTGTATTCTACGTGATGTCATCCACCAGGCATCCGGTGGCATCCCGTGCATAGTCATGACTACTTGGAGGCCGAGTTTGGGGGCTTGGGTTGTCAATGCTGAGTTGAAAATCTGGTACCACAATTCGTTGGATGACAACTTGAGAATGATTCTTTATGAATTCGTAGTAGTTTTTTTACCCACTAATCTTGATTGATACATTGTTGGTCACGTGGCCCACACTAACTACATTCTTCACTCATGCCTATCGGCAACCCTTCTTTTAGTCATGCCAATGATGAGACTCCTCTTGTATGGCCTCGATGTTCATCGGTCCCTATGGCAACAAGAAGCTCATCCGTATGTGGATTGAGAGTGCCTTCCTTCTGTTGAGCGGCTACGTCCTTAGCTTTCTGCAAGACTTCTATAACCCTAGAGCTTTTCGACACCAGCTGCCCATCATTAGTGGACTTCTAACACCGAACTACCCAATTTTAGGTTCATTCACTGTATCCTTCTAACAATCTGGGATCCCAGCTTGTCGGCGTTGTTCTTCCATACGCCTCCATTTCTTCACATTAGCCTTATAGCCTCCTGGTTCCGGATTAGGATGCAACTTGTTCTTTTTACTCAAGCTTTGAAAAATCTCGCTCTTCTTTTTGGCATGTCGGAGGAGACTTTGTTGACAAATGAGTTCAAATCATTAAGCATGATAAACCCACACTTCGGAATGGTGTGAGAACCTTATGCACAATCTTCGTATTGAGGGTTGTCCTGAATGTCCTTAGGCGCCTCCCCATGGTTTTCAGAGTAGCATTTTTGGCTTGTTGGGAGACATCAGGTGGGAAAATGTAGGTTTTAAGCATGTTCTCCCACAACGCATCCTTTTCGCTTGTTGGCACGTCAAGCCAACTGTCATACTTAATGTTGATTCCATTTCAGGCTAAGACACCACAATCATTGTGCCAATTCGCGTGGACACCTTCAGGCTCAACTGGTGCCCCATCCTTATCTATTGCTGTTACAACTTGAACAACAGTATGCAGCTTGTTCGTATTTCTTTGTATATTACGGCAATAGCAAGAAGATTTGCACGGTGGGATGATATCCTCAGCCTAAAATGGAAAGTGAAAATGATCTAGCAACCGAATTGTTTTTTTAGATGTATGGTCAATAAAAATGTGTAAAGATAATATATTACATACATACCTCCCTGTCATCTATTATTTGGATCGATAACTTTCTCATCCATTTATGTCGGTTGAGGAAGCTTAAAATTGTTGTGCCAAATGTATGCTCATTTCTTTTCACGGTCAAATTGAGCTCCCAAAAGTAAGAAATATCAGCATTCTCTATCAGGTCATTTAGCTCAGCATTTGCCTACAAAGACGTTACAAGTTAAATTAAATACCGCAATAATCATAGTGTGACAAAAATGAATTCAGTTCTCTATGACAATCCTAGTTAATAAAAAATAAAACTGTAATGTGTTCTTCTGCAAGCCATTATTGTAAGTGATAGTTTAAGATCTCATTATCAAGCATAGAAGTATGCTAATATTTCATTTGGATATGTTAGTAATGGACATATATAAAATATAATGCATTTCTTGGTTGAAGATTGAAATCTAAAGAAATACAACTTATATTTTTTTATCATACCAACCATCAAGACAAGTTAAGAAACATTAAATAAAGGCTATATATTCTCACATTTGATGGTAAAATGAAGGAAACTTCGCACATAGAGATCATACTGGTTGTATTTATTTGTTAGTGTAATGAAATTGAATCAACCATGGTTTGGTTATGAGTTATGTGGTATTTTTAATATTATCTTTCTATAAACAAAAGTGGCATCAGATCACAAATTTTCTATTTTAGAAAATATAGAATCTTCATCTGAAGCCTTGGTTGGTTTTGTTTGTGCAATGTGAAATCTGCTTCTAGAAATCAAGCCAATATACGTGCTAATTGCTTATGTTCATGCACGAAAGAGAAAAAACATATAGAACAGTCCAAACTAGGCTACATATTATCATCCTAAGTTAATTTGAAATAGGAAAGCTTTTTTTAAACTACTAGTAGTGAGAGGCACTTCTTAGCGTTATTTTGATTTGTTATGATTTATTTTGAATTATTTTTTATTGTTCCTGATTTTTTGATTTTTTTAATTATTATAAATACATTGGTGGGCAGGCCTGTAATATTGTGCAGCTCATGTGAGCCGCCCGATACTATAGGCTTCGAGCCCACCTATCATCGATGGCGCATGCTTGGCCGCCGCCCGGTGTTAGATGGATCTACTACCACATCACCCACTCAACGTGGTGTTGTCCAACTTATAAACTCACGCGCGCCGCAGGTGTTGGATTCACTTGATCATTTGTGGGTCGCGTTGCGTAGCTCTGTGCATTACGTGGGCCATTTAGTCTAGGGGCCCGTGACCATGGGCTATCTATGAACTGGCTAGAGCCCAGTAGATGGTGGATGGACCATCAAAGGGCTCACCTTAGTAGTGGTGGCCTGCAGTAGCCGGGCCCAAATTTTTTATTACCTCAAAGTTTTATAAAATTGAATTAGAAAAAATAACTTAATTGAATTTCAATAAAAGTGGATAATAAATTAAAATTAATAAAAAAATTAAATTAGAACAAAAAAGTTCTTAAATTAGTTGGGCCCACAAATTAGTTGAATTTCAATAAAAGTGGATAATAAAATTCAAATTAATTAAATTTTTTTAAATAGAACAAAAAATATCTTAAATGAATTTCAATAAAAGCGGATAATAAATTCAAATTGCATAGGTGGCTAGGGCAAGATGGTTATGTAAAATTGCGGATCTCCAGGACTATAAAAGGAGATCAAGGGTCACCTCAAATGACACATATAATTTTCGAGTTAACTTCGCTATAAAGAATTGTTACCTCACATCCTCGCATTCATCTGTTACATTTCCGGTTTGTTGTGTTCGGTGGGCTAAGGATACTAGTGCATAGACCTTAGCACACCAACACTAATTACCATTATGAATATTACATATTTAAAGGAAACATAAAGGGAAATAATATATTGCATAAAGCCATGTTTTAGAATACATAAAAATAAAACATATAAATTATTTTCAATTCACTAAAAAATTGTATTAATAATAAAATTGCTATTATACTGTAGGAAACAGTAGCCACGGTCCACATCTTCAACCGTGGCTATAGTGGCCCCACTAGCCACGGTCAAAGAAGTGGACCGTGGCTATTTGTGGAGGCCTCAATAGCCACGGGTCACAAAGCCAACCGAGGCTATAGTGGCTACTATAGCCACGGGCCATGGCCACGGTCTATTTTCCTTGCTGCGGCTACATGGTTTTGCGAAGTGTGACTCTACTGACCGATTGTTATAGTGTTTTGAAATGCACGGGAAATACTGCAACAAATAAAATGGTAAACCAAGATTTTTAGTTTTTTTCGTGATAGGGGTAAAAAGGTCATTTTACCATGCACTTGACACCCTTAACCCTGAAAACTAACGATAAGGCCATATAAGGAATCAAAGTTGAAATTTGTCATTTGAAGGAAGTTCATTTCAGTTTGGGTCATATAATGAAGAGCAACTTTTTTTTTCGGGACCATAGTAGGAATTTGCTCCATTTCTTTTCAGTCAATTCCAGCTTCTGAAGTACTAGTAAGATATATTAGCATTCTCTACCAGGTCATTTAGCTTAGCATTTGCCTACAGGAATATTCTAGTTTAACTTAAATACCGGAATAAACATATTCCCTATAATTCATTGAAATAAAAAATAGTTCTACAAAAATTCTAGTAATATGAATCAAACTGTAATGTGTGCTTATGTGAGCCATTACCAGTTGTATTTTATGATGTCATTACCAAGTATAGAAGTATGTTGATATCTAATTTGCATATGTTAGTAATGGATATACATAAATCTAATGCATTTTTGATGTTGATAGTTGAAAATTAAAGCAACATAATTTTAATAATTTGTCATACATATCATTAAGACAGGTTAAGAAACAAAAATATCTTCTCATAGAGGAGATTCAAATAAATAAAATTAAATACCCACTAAATCAGCTCATGTGTGTGTCAGTGTGTGTGTATGTGTGTGTGTGGGGGGGTGGGGGGGGGGGGGAGGGGGGGAGGCATATTCGCACTTATTATTGTCTCGAAAGAGCGTTTAATACAAATAAAAAACTACAGAGAGCAGCGAATCCGATCACAAATTGTCTTTTATAAATATTTAAAATTGGTTTACACAGAGCATACTATATGGTTGGTTTTGTCGTTATAATGTGAAATTTTCGTCTGCAGCTCGAGCGAAGATGTACATGCTAATTAATTAACTATATGTACAATACAATGACCTCAGATAACATTATTTTAAACTAGTCATATAATTACAAGTCGGTTGCACATGTTGGAAAATTGCGAACTATTCTTAGACCGGATTTTAGTTGAGGCAAATTTCATTGACATTCATACACAATAACAGAACTAACGCTAGCAGCAAGAAAACCAAAGCGACAAAGACTAGAGGAGACAAAGAGGACTCACGATGGTTTTGTCGGCACTAACACTGTTAGCACAAAAAGTAGACGAAGCAGACCGTCGATGTAGATGGAGGCAGCGAAGATCGTCGCAGATTAGCTTCGAGCGGTCACGTAGAAGCGCTGCCCAGAAACCTTATTGCCGCCCCTCGTGCGGGCTTCACGGCGGCAAAGGCTCGGAGATTCTGCTCACCCTCCTCCTTGTGCACGCCAAGGAAAAGGGTCGGCGAGATGAGAACAACTCAACACTACAACACAGTTTTTCAAAGGGAGCAAGAAAGAAGATGGAAGGGAATATTTCGTCGAGAGAGGAAATCCGAACGTCTCCAGTGCCTTATATAGGCGCGGCGCCCTCCAGGAGCCGTTTTCTTCCTAATGACGCCCACTAAATCGCAGTCAATTCTTGGCTGGCCAATTGATCCCGAGTTTATGGTAAATAACCATGTAATAATCCTCTTGATTAGTACGTGACGTTACAGATTTTGTGAGAGATTTAAGTGGCAAAACACACTCTAATTTGTAGAGACGACACGACACGGTCGCGCATCGCAAGTCACAAGTCACGCGGAAGAACACGCGAAAAACGCGGTAGTTCTCATAGTCTCTCCCATAGCTGCAGCTTTTAGACATGGACATGAGTCCTCCTATTTAAGTTGGAGTGCACCATTTTAAACTAGCAATGTGATACTAAAACGAACAGCGACTTTGCTTTGGAATTTCTCAACAAAGGGCCAAATAATGGGCCAAATTCCAGCAACCCCCACCAATTCCAAAGCAAGGAAAAGAGGAAAAAGAATAAAATGTTGTAGTGTTGTTAATACCAGTCTTTCGGTATGAGTCCCGTACGGGTTGAACTTATACGTAGAATAACAAGATTCATCTTTCCACAACTGAAGAATGGACTAGGCCTTGAATTCTCAGTTATATGTGGGCAGATTTTACTTGAAATCTAACTGATACTAGGCTGCCAAGCCACCTCGCCTAACCGGAGCGTTAGTGGTCTGCTCCCATATCTTCTCATGAGCCTTTATGAGAACGCCCAATTCTCACGAACTGCAACCTACAGTTGAGCTCAAGTAGGTGTTGTCCTTCAAGATATCCTGCAGGCTGATATCTTCACAACAAAAAACATTAAGGCTTCATGCCATCCTTCCATGCAGTAAAGAGTACTTTAGTTGTCATTTGAGCATAGGTACATTTATTTATTTACAATGTACTCTTTGGTTATACCAGTCAACTTGTTCTTCCTATTACCTAGATGACGGGATCTCCGATCAAAAGGATAGGTTACCATTGTGATGCCACTTCAAGTGGGCCTCATACCCATGTTCTTAGATATCACGGATATCACATTCCATGGTAATCCCTTTGTAAAAGGGTCTGCCAGATTATATTCACTTCTCATATAGCTCGCTTGTATAACCGGAGTTTTTCATTTTTCTAACAGATTTCAGCCTACGCTTGATATGTTTGTTGGACTTTGAATTATCCTTTGTATTCATAACCTAAGCTAGCATTGATTGGTTATCGCAATACATTAGGATAGGCGGTACCGGCTTTTCCACAAAAGGCAAGTCTATCAATAGCTCTCGTAGCCATTCAGCCTCATTACTAGCTGTTTCTAGTGCTACAAGTTCCGCTTTCGTGATAAGACTTTGTTAACACAGTTTGCTTACAAGATCTCCACGAAACTGCAGCACCAGCAAGCGTAAACACATAGCCACTCATGGCCTTCATCTCATCCGCGTCTGAGATCTAATTGAAATCACTATATCCCTCAAACGCTGGTGGATATCCCGAGTAGTGAATTCCGAGTGAGGTTGTGCCTCTCAAATAGCACAATACTCGCTCAAGTGCCTTCCAATGATCATCTCCTGGGTTTGATGTAAACCGACTGAGTTTGCTTACGGCATAGGAGATGTCGGGCGTGTGGCACCACCTAGATACATAAGGGAACCAATTATTTGTGAATATCTTAGTTGATCTCTTCCCTCTCCTTCGAATTTTCGAAGTTTGATGCTCGCATCATAGGGTGTTGAAGAGACTTTGCAGTCCTCAAATCCAAAACGAGAAATAATTTTCTCCGCATAGTGAGATTGATTAAGAGTAATCCCATCCTCACTTTGGATCAACTTAATATTTAGAATTACATCTGCTGGTCCCAAGTCTTTCATGTCAAAACACTTCGACAAGAAAGATTTGATCTCATCAATCACGCTCGTGCTTGTTCCCAAAATTAGTATGTCGTCGACATATAAGCACAAAATTACTCCTTGACACCCACCATAGCGATAGTAGACACACTTGTCTGCCTCATTCACGATAAATCCAGCAGATGTCAAAGTCGTGTCAAATTTTCCATGCCATTGCACTACTACACAAACAGCCTACAATAGCATCTCATATTTTTCAATAATAGCGGGCACCAAAATTTTTGCTATTATAGGGCGATGTTGCTGACGTCGTCATGGACAACGCTATTGTAGTGTCCACTATAATAGCGGGCATAGTGACGTCATCACAGGCCCGATATTGAAAATGGCCAGTAATAGCGGGCATAGTGACGTCATCGGGAATGATATTGGAAATGTTACAGTAAAATTGGGCATGATGACATCATCGCTGGCCCGATATTGTTGTCCACCCAGCCCATATCAAAGCCCGTTTCCAGCCCACTGTTATATATATACAAGCTAGGGTTTCAAAATCACTAAGTCCAGACTCACCCAAGCACACATACACTCTCTCTCTCTCTCGCATCCTCCCCGACCGCGCCGTTCTCCCCGACCGAGCCGCGTTGGTCAGCCGCCGCGCCCCTCCCCGCCGGTCGCCTCCTCACCGGTGTTGGGCAGCCCCTCCCGGCCGGCCCCCTCCTCACCAGCCCGGCGCCCGGTCAGCCGCCGCACACCCATCCCGGCGCCCCTCCCGGCCGGTCGCCTCCACCGCGACGCGCCCCTTCCCCACCCTTGCCCGCGCCGCGTGCCCCTCGTCTGCGCCGGATCCAGCGAGGAGGCGGCCGGATCCGACGCCCTCCACGTCTCGCCCCTCCCTGGCGCCTCTCCCGCGACGGCCACCGCTTCCCCGCCCTTCGCAAGCCGCGCCGCCATTCCTCGACACCGGATCCGGCGAGGCGGCGGCCGGATCCGACGCCCGTCGCGTCGCGCCCCTCCCCGGCGATGGATCCGGCCACGAGGCCGGCGGCGCTAGGTGGAGCCGGCCAAGAAGAGGGCGGCGGCAGCGGAACCAGGCCCAGCGGGCGGTGACGAGCGGCGCTAGGCTGGGCTCGACCCGGCCCGCCCTGATTTTTTTTATTTTTTCATGTATCCTAGTAGTATCGAGCAACCGAGACGCTACTGTAGACCTTCGATTTTTAATAACGCTCACGTAATATCGGACGATTTGCTCGATATTATAGGGCGTTTTTGCCGATACTTGTAGGGTGTTTTTCCACTAGTGTTGTTTGGGTGCTTGCTTGAGACCATATAAGGATGTCAAACTTCGCTATAAAGAATTGTTACCTCACGTCCTCACATTCACTGTTACATTTCCGGTTTGTTGTGTTCGGTGGGCTAAGCATACTAGTGCATAGCCCTTAGCACACCAACACCAATTACCATTATGAATATTACATATTTAAAGGAAACATAAAGGGAAATAATATATTGCATAAGGCAATGTGTTAGAATACATAAAAATAAAACATATAAATTATTTTCAATTCACTAAAAAATTGTATTAATAATAAAATTGCTATTATACTGTAGGAAACAGTAGCCACGGTCCACATCTTCAACCTTGGCTATAGTAGCCTCACTAGCGACGGTCAAAGAAGTGGACCATGGCTATTGGTGGAGGCCTCAATAGCCACAGGTCACAAAGCCAACCGTGGCTATAGAACATATCACTCATGGGTCATGGCCTCAATAGCATGGGTCATAATCCATTGGCAGCATGGATCCTAATATATGAGTAATATATGAGGTGATTCAAATAAATAAAATTAAATACCCACTAAATCAGCTCATGTGTGTGTCAGTGTGTGTGTGTATGTGTGTGTGTGTGTGGGGGGGGGGGGAAGGCATAATCGCACCTTATTATTGTCTCGAAAGTGCGTTTAATAGAAATAAAAAAAACTACGGAGAGCAGCGAATCCGATCACAAATTGTCTTTTATAAATATTTAAAAATGGTTTACACAGAGCATATTATATGGTTGGTTTTGTCGTTATAATGTGAAATTTTCGTCTGCAGCTCGAGCGAAGATGTACATGCTAATTAATTAACTATATGTACAATACAATGACCTCAGATAACATTATTTTAAACTAGTCATATAATTACAAGTCGGCTGCACATGTATAGGCTACATACTAACTATCACCCTGAGTTAATTTGAAATATCAAATCTACTAGTAGTGAGAGACACTTTTTTTAGAGAAAATTACCTATATAGCATCAAGAAACCTTCCTCTTCTCTTTGTAGCATCCAAACTTGAAAACTTCCCTATGTATGCAGCAACGAAATTTTTCTTCCCTCTCTAACACTTTTGTTACTCCAATGCAGAAGAACCAAAGTGTGTTTTTGTCTTTTCTCTGATAGGCCCTCTTTGCTCTTGACGGTAGCTGGTGCAAGAGTAACGGAAGTGCTAGAGGGAAGAAAAATTTCGTTGCTACATACATAGAGAAGTTTTTAAGTTGGGTCTTACAAAGGGAAGAGGAAGTTTTCTTGATGCTATATAGGTAATTTCCTCTTTTTCTTTTTAACATAAGCATGCAATGTCTATCAGAGAAGATGTGGTGCAGATGATACTTACACTTTCAACAGGAAATTCAAGACTTAGAATAAACTAAAGCTTATGATAATGCATTGACTTAATCTAAAAAAAATTGAAGTTACAACATGAAAGATACAGAGTATATTTCCAAAGAACAGAAAATCAAAAATGTCAAGCTAAAATGAAAGACACAAAGCCTAGCATGCTTCATAATTTGGGTAACATGCACAAGTTCAACATGATACTTCTTTGCACTCTTTGTATGTGTAGCCAAGCTATCTAGACAGTAAGAGAATACTCCAAGGTGCAGCCTGTTGGGGAATTTTTCTGGAGGGTCTGCGCAAACTTTTCAGTTGGTTTGACACCCATGGAAAAGGCTATAGACACCTTGTTAAGTACTTTGGCATTTTGCACAATTGAAAAGAGGATAATCATCTCATCTTCTGTCCCGCTGAAACTATTCATAACAAGCCAGTTGAGGTAGTCAAATGAGATGTTGTCTCTCCAGTTTTGTATATTACGGCAATAGCAAGAAGATTTGCACGGTGGGATGATATCCTCAGCCTAAAATGGAAATGTGAATGATCTAGTAAGCGAATTGTTTTCTTATAGATGTATGGTCAATAAAAATGTGTAAAGATAATATATTACATACATACCTCCCTGTCATCTATTATTTGGATCGATAACTTTCTCATCCATTTATGTCGGTTGAGGAAGCTTAAAATTGTTGCACCAACTGTATGCACATTTCTTTTCAGAGTCAAATCGAGCTCCCGAAAGTAAGAAATATTAGCATTTTCTATCAGGTCATTTAGCTCACAATTTGCCTACAAAAGACGTTACAAGTTAAATTAAATACCACAATAATCATACACCATTATAATTCATCGTGTGACAAAAATGAATTCAGTTCTCTACGACAATCCTAGTTAATAAAAATCAAACTGTAATGTGTTCTTCTGCAAGCCATTATTGTAAGTGATAGTTTAACTTCTCATTATCAAGCATAGAAGTATGTTAATATTTCGTTTGGATATGTTAGTAATGGACATATATAAAATATAATGCATTTCTTGGTTGAAGATTGAAATCTAAAGCAATACAATTTTTTTTTATCATACGGACCATCAAGACAAGTTAAGAGACATTAAATAAAGGCTACATATTCTCACATTTGATGGTGAAATGAAGGAAACTTAGAACATAGAGGTCATACTGGTTGTATTTATTTGTTAGTGCAATGAAATTGAATCAACCATGGTTTGGTTGTGAGTTATGAGCTCTTTTTAATAATATCTTTCTATAAACCAAAACGTGCAACAAAAGTGGCATCGGATCACAAATTTTCTGTTTTAGAAATGGGAAAATTGGAATCTCGACACCCAAAGAACCGTGATTTAGAAATTTACCATCGAACTCCTAAAGTTCACTTTAATACCAGCGAAAGTTTCTCCGTTTAGAAATATACCACTCCGTTTCATCTCCCTTTCACCTCTTCGTCTATCCGTATCGACTGTGTTCTTTGTTCCCCATTAGAACAGAGCAGGTCGGCCTCTCCTCTCCCTCGATCTCTCACAAGAATCGCCGCCAGTCACCCCTTCGCCCTTAAATCGTCCCGTAGGTCAGTATCTTGCTCCATCCAGGTGCCAATTTCTTCCCTCCCACTGACGCCCTAGCTGTTAGGTGCTCAGATTTGAGGAGGAATATTTCGTTTCCATCAGCATGTAACCCTAGGTTTGATTTGGGGTAGGTGATAGATGCTGGTGCTGCGGATCTAAGCTCTTCTCGCTGGAATGGATGTTGATACGCCTCTAGAAGAGTAAGAATCATATCCCATCCTTTTTCTCTTTCTTTTTTGCACACATTCTGGATGCCGATGGATTGTCTGTTTTGAGAGGGGACTATGATGGTCAGATTTTGAAGTGGTTCTGGTCTAGATTGTTTTTGAAAGAAGCTGCGAAGCAACTTGTTAACTTGTAACCCTGCTATTTTACAGGGTGGATCAAGGCACAATATGTACAATAGTGGTTTCAGTTTCTGCGTATATGAGTGTGATTGATGGTAGGAGAGAGTACACGAAAGGATGTAGTTGTTGTCTGAAAGTTGACTGGGATGAGTACTCCATCATTGAACTGTTGAATGATATGAAAGATAAATACAAGTGGGCACCTTATCAGGAAGTTGAATTCTGGTATGTCAGCAAAGACAACGAGTATGTTAAGTTGTGCACTGATGTTGAGTTGCTTTCCCTATTGCAAAGCTCTAGAACTGTTCAGTTTGACATGAAAGTTGTTGGAGAGGAATTTACTAATGGAAAACAGCTAGTGTTACACACTGAAGCAGCCACATGCGACACCCAAGTGAACTCTGAATGTTTGGCACTAAATGATGTTGGCGGTCGAGTTGATACAGAGCTAGAGCTTTTAGATGAGCCTATTTTTGGGTTGACTGTAGCAGGGCCAGCTCGAGTAGAGGAAGAAGAAACAGAGTATGATATGATAGTCGGTGTGGATCCTGATGGAGATGAACCTGCTGGAGCTGATGAGGAATGGAGATATTTCAAGAAGGGCAAGAAAAAAAGTGTTGAGACAGTGGTAGAAGAAGTGCAAGATGTGCCAGAGCAAGTGGAAGTTTAAGGCAATCAGCTACCTGATTCTTTCAAAGATTATGATCCTGAATGTGTGCCAGATGATGAGGCTGTTCTGGTTGCTTCGTCATATGTGCCTATTAGCACCTATGACAGAGATGACCCCAAAATAAAGAAAGGATCAACATTCGTGGACAAAGATCAATTCATGATAACTTTCAAGCAATTCTGCGTAAAGAATGAATTTGAGACACAACTGAAACACAATGATACAAACAGATATAGGGCGAGATGCAAATTTCGTGGTTGCAATTGGACAATCTATGCAAAGAAATTGCTTGGTTGTGACACATTTGTGGTATACAAACAGACATATTTTTTCCCTGCATTGTTGTTCTTAAAATGCTATTTTGTTACTTATTTTCAGTTCTGGTTGTCCTTTACGTAGGTTGTGAATATTGGACCTGGCCATAAGTGTACAAGCACTAGCAAGATGACCGGCAAGGAAGCTTCAGCTGCTTGGATTGCTAATAGAGTGAAACCAATGTTGTTTAAAAATCCAACACTTGGTGCAAAAGAATTGAAGGAAAGATTAGAAGATCAATTTACTGTCACTCTATCATATAACAAGGTCTGGGAAGGAATGAGGGTCGCATTGAAGGAGCTCCATGACACTTGGGAGGATAGCTTCAAGCTGCTATGGAATTGGAAGGCAGCTGTTGAAACTACTTGTCCTGGGAGCATAGTTGAAATTGACTGCAAGAAGGTGAAGAAAAAGATGTACTTTGCAAGAATGTTTGTGGCCTTAAGACCTTGTGTGAATGGCTTTCTAATGGGTTGCCGGCCATACCTTGGGGTAGACTCAACTCACTTAACTGGAAAGTACAGGGGTCAACTAGCTGCAGCAACAGCCATAGATGGGCATAACTGGATGTATCCAGTTGCATATGGTATTTTTGACAAGGAATCCAATGATAATTGGGAATGGTTCTTGGCTCAGCTGAAGAAGGCAATTGGCACACCTCGAGGATTGACTATACACACTGATGCTTCCAAGGGTCTTGCTCATGGTCTGTCTATGGTATATGGTGATGCAGCTGAGCACAGGGAGTGTTTCAGACACCTAATGGCTAACTTTAGAAAAAAACATAATGGAGATGTGCTGAAATATATGTGGCCCTGTGCTTGGTCTTGCACATATGAGAGACACCAAAAATTGATGGATAAAATTTCACAAACCAATCCGGAAGCTGCAGCATATCTGAAAACATCTCACCCACATTTATGGTCAAGAGCCAAATTTTTGAAAATATGTCGGGTAGATTATGTCAACAACAACATTTCAGAATGCTTTAACAATTGGATTAAAGACTATAAGGATCTGCCTTTAGTTGATCTCATGGACCTGATCAGGGTCAAGCTTATGGAGAAAATTGCAACTAGGCAGCTGATTGCTAACCAGATGCAAGGGCACATTCTTCCAAGTGTTGTCAATGACCTGCATCAGAAGAGTAGAAACCTACACTATACGATCAGAAAGAGTGGTTATTTGAAGGCTGAAATTTCTGGAGTTAGTAGAGATGGATTTGCTTGGAGGTACGGAGTTAATCTTCTCAACCGTAGTTGTTCATGTGGACAGTGGGATCTTACTGGAAAACCTTGCACCCATGCCATTGCATTTATAATATCTTTGCGAAACTTGATAATTGAGGACTATGTGGATGAGTACTACTCAGTCCAAAAGTTTAGAGATGTGTATCAGTTTGAGGTGCTTCCAATGGGTGACAAGTCACAGTGGCCCACATTTGACCTAGGTTTTGATATGAGGGCTCCAAAACTTGATTATAGGCCGGCTGGTAGACCAAGAAAGAAGAGAATTAAGAGTAGTGGAGAGCCAGGTAAGAGAGGGCCATATCAATGCAAAAGGTGCTTCCAGTATGGTCACATTGAGAAAGGATGCACAAATCCTGTCCTGGAACCAGATGAAGACATACTAGAACCACCTCCTAAAAAGAAGAAAAAGGCAAGTGGTGCTGCAGCAGCAGAAGGGACAAAAAAAGCTACCAGGTAATTTCTCACTTTTCCATCAATAGCGTTGTCCAGTTGTCCAATTTTGATTTCACAAGTTTTTTGTGACAATCCTATATTTTCAGAAAAAAGAAAGGAGAAGCTTCTAGTTCACTTGTTGCAGTCTCACCATCAAGTCCAGGACCAGTTACAAGGAGAAGTGTGGCAGATTCACCATCAAGTCCAGGGCCAGTTACAAGGAGAAGAGCTGCAATGAGTCCAGCTTGCAGTTCACCTTTGGCCACCACACAAGATGGAACAACACCCCCACGCAAGATGAGATTGCTTAAGCAATTATTGCTAGAGTGATGTGGCTCCATATATTTCACCTATCTATTATGTATTGTACTAGTCTGAACTATGACTGTAATTTTCTTTCAAAGGCGAAGCACTGAATCACTCTGTTTGAACCATGTACTGGATCATTTGAACTTGGTTGATCTGCGTGAATTATTTTAAACCAAGATATTGTCTTCCCTTCATTTCATTGAACTGATTTGATGCATACATATGACTGAACATTGTCAGCACCCACACACACATATTTCAGACGAAGTACTTGCTTGCTAATTGCAAGAACAACAACACAACAACAGTCGTAACTAGCAGGTTAAGCCTCTCTATAACATCTACCAATTTGTTCAGCACAACACACAATGGCTTATTTTCTTCAACATCAGTGCTTCTGTTCGTGGCTCTGTTTGTGGCTTCAGTGAAGAGGACAGCAGCATCAATCCCACATTCTTCGAGTAAGAATTTCATGTAGTCCTTTTCCCACTTGAAAAACTTGCAAACACCATGCTTCTGCACCAACACAGCAAGAAAAACTGATTGCACATCCAAACATTGGAGCAGAATTAACCCAAATTCGAAGTAAATTTCATACCCCATTGTAGTTTGGGCACATGTAGTACACTTTTCCCTTGTTCCTTTCATTGTTGCATATGTCTGCAGTGACCTTCAAATTGCACCGTGGGCACTGAACTAGAGGGAGGAAAGCAGCAGCCCTAGAAGAAGACGACGCCCACGACCTCTCTGCCATGGCCCCTCTTCCTGCCCAAATCTGAGCACACAACAGCTAGGGCGTGAATGGAGGGAAGAAAATGGCACCTGCAGTGCGCGAGATACTGACCTGCGGGACGATTTGAGGGCAGAGGGGCGGCCGACGGCGATTCTTGTGGGAGATCGAGGGAGAGCACCTGTCCAGCTTCTCTGGTTCTAATGGAAGAATGGGGAACGAGTGGAGAGAGATAGACGAAGAGGGTATAGGCAAAAAGGTCCATAGCTTTAGAAAAAACGCTCAGATGTAATGGAGATGAAACGGAGTGGTATATTTCTAAACGGAGAAACTTTCGCTGGTATTAAAGTGAACTTTAGGAGTTCGATGGTAAATTTCTAAATCACGGTTCTTTGGGTGTCGAGATTCCAATTTTCCC